>OX463320.1:2500-1202500 GCA_949820665.1 Scrobipalpa costella | reverse complement strand
TCCATCTTGAATAACCCTCAAAACTTTGTCAGACGTGGCGGAACGACCTTTGTTTAGTTCGTTTACGCTCTGCCTACCCCATAAGGGATAAAGGCGTGATTATATGTATGTATGTAGAAACATTGCAATTTCTATCATAGTTAGTTGTAGGTAGGACACACGGTGCGTGATAGTCTTAGCCTATCACGCACGCACCTATAGCCTTCTATCACAGTATTCAAAAAACAAGTAAAAGAGTAATTATCTTTCTCTTCCAAATTAATTTGTTATTGTCATATTTTTATAAGTTTACTAGTTACATACATACATAAAATCACGCCTTTATCCCTTACGGGGTAGGCAGAGCGTAAAACGCCTCCTAAAAGGCGCTTTCGCCACGTCTGACATAAATTGAGGGCAATTTTAGATTGTAATGTGTATTGCTGTAGTGACAGGTTGTCAGCCCATCGCCTAAATTACAATACACTGAAACCCTCAAATCCATTTTGCTGACTTTTACAGCATGCCCGGGAGAAAGGGCAACTGGAACATTCTATGTTTTTCTTTCTCTCCCAGTCCAGTATGGAAGAAAGTTTACTAGTTATGTGCTATTTATATTAATTATGTATTGTTACATTAATATTATATATCATTTATTTATAACTATTTGTATTTATTTATGATTTATGTAGTTTTATGAATTATTATATGAATTTATTGTATTTTATGATAGTAGGGTTTGAATTGTTCACGCCATATCTACCTCACTTATGCACTCTCACTACCGTAGGTCAGCTCAAAGAGATTTCTTTTTAGAGATAAGCTGTTGTGATATTGTTTTTTTTTATGTTTGCGTCCTCTGTATGATCATGTGTACAATAAATTGTTAAATAAATAAAATAGGGTTGTCAGCTACGTATTACAATAAAGTTGCCCGTCTTCTTCTGTCGTTAAGATAGTCAGCCTTTTTAAAACACATAGTAGATCTGCAAAGTAGATTCAATGCAGCTGGCATGGCTGGCATTCTATGTTTCTTTTTCGCTCCCAGTCTAGCATGGAAGAATTTACTATTGCCAGCCCTATTTAAGAAAATCAAACTGTCATGCAAACGGCTTTGCTGGCAGATATAGAAACTTGCTAGAAAGTAAGTCGATGGGCGATATCAGTTTATATTCAGACGGATTATAGAAAGCAGTCTATGATTTCTTCTATGCTGGACTGGAAGCTATAAAACTACACCGGGTGTAAGGGACAGCGTCCCGCAAACTGATACGTACATACATATAGTCACGCCTTTATCCCTAATGGGGTAGGCAGAGCGTAAACGACCTAAACAAAGGTCGTTCCGCCACGACTGACAGTTTTAAGGGTTATTTAAGATAGATTTGTTGGTATATTGCTGTAGTGACAGGTTGTCAGCCTGTCGCCTAAATTGCAATATACAGAAACCCTCGGATCCCTTAGCTGGTTTTTACAGACTGCCCGGGAGGAAATGCAGCTGGCACATTCTATGTTTTTCTCTCGCTCCCAGTCCAGCATGGATGCAAAGATAACTAGAAATTTGAGAGCCCGATGGTGTAGTGGATAGGGCCGCTGCCTCCTGAGCGGGAGGTCGTGGTTCGAATCGCACCACGTACCAATGTGTTTTTCGGTTTTCGAATTTCATATGTACGTTTATTCGGCGCTTTTTCCGTGCTTCGGAAGGCACGTTAAGCCGTTGGTCCCGGTTAATATCGTTTAATACCGTAGATATTAGTCGTTAAGCCATATCAGATGCCAGTGCTAAGCATTGGCGGCTTGAAAACTCTGACCTAATCTAGGATTGGGTCTGGTTTCCCTTCTGGGTTGCGGAGGTCAGATGGCAGTCGCTCTGTGTAAAAAACCAGTACCCTCGTTCAATCCCCTAGATTAGGTAGCCGTCCCCGTAACATACGGGTTAAGGCTAGGGAGATGATGTATGTATGTATAAAAAAACAAATAAAAAAATTACCGGCTGACGGGATTTGAACCCGCGTCTTACAGCAGCCCAATCCTGAGCAACGAATTAGTGATCTGCCATCTAGTACTCGCCTTAAGTGGACGAGGATGCAAAGATACATACATACATACATATAATCACGCCTTTATCCCTAATGGGGTAGGCAGAGCGGAAACGACCTAAACAAAGGTCGTTCCACTACGTCTGACAAAGTTTTGAGGATTGTTTAAGATAGATTTGTAGGTATATTACTGTAGTGACAGGTTTTCAGCCTGTCGCCTAAATTGCAATATACAGAAACCCTCGGATCCCTTAGCTGGTTTTAACAGACTGCCCGGGAGGAAATGCAGCTGGCACATTCTATGTTTTCTCTCGCTCCCAGTCCAGCATGGATGCAAAGATATCTAGCCATAATAGTATAGCTGTAATATTATTTCTTCCATGCTGGACCCCAGCGATAGAAAAACAAATAATTACCAGCTGCACTTCATCCCGGGCATGCTGTAAAAACCAGTTAAGGGATCTGAGGGTTTCTGTATACTGTATATTTAGGCGATAGGATGACAACCTGTCGCTACAGCAATATACCTATACATCTATCTTTAATAACGCTCAAAACTTTGTCAGACGTGGCGGAAGGACTTTTGTTTAGGTCGTTTACGCTCTGCCAACCCCAGTAGGCATAAATGCGTGATTATATGAATTTATGTTATATTATAGGACAGATGTCGCTAGCTTCCACTTAAGACGAGTAATAGATAGCAAATCAATAATTCGTTTATTGGGATTTGGCCGGTATAGTATAGTTGGTTCAGACCGGCCGGTTTTCCAAAGACGCAGGTTCAAGTGGTTCGCTCTTGTGTCATGATCTCTGCAAAGTGAAGACAAAACAGTGATCAACAAACGGCGAACCGATGCGTTTCGTTTTCTCTCACAGTCATCTCCAAGGCCAAAGTGCCTTTTCAGTCACCACGCAGGGTCTAATCCCGTCAGCGGTTAATTTTTTAAATTTGTTCTTTTTTGCTTAGATACCTACAAATCTATCTTGAATAACCCTCAATACTTTGTCAGACGTGACGGAACGACATTTGTTTAGGTCGTTTACACTCTGTCTACCCCATTTTGGACAAAGGCATGATTATATGTATGTAGGTAGATGTCACTAGCGTCCACTAATAACGAGTAATAGATAGCAGATCACTAATTATTCGTGGCTTGGGATTGGACATACATACATATATTCACGCCTGTATCCCTAATGGGGTAGGCAGAGCGTAAACGACCTAAACAAAGGTGTCCCGCCACGTCTGACAAAGTTTTGAGGGTAATTTAAGATAGAATTCTAGGTATATTGCTGTAGTGACAGGTTGTCAGCCCATCGCCTAAATTACAATATACTGAAACCCTCGGATCCCTTAGCTGGATTTTACAGCATGCCCGGGAGGAAATGCAGCTGGCACATTCTATTTTTTTCTCTCGCTCCCAGGCCAGCATGGAAGTAATGGGATTGGACCGTTGTAGCTTAGTTGGTTAAGAACGTTGGGCCGGTTATCTAAAGAGTCAAATCCAGTCAGCAGTTGAATTTTGGATTTGTGAAATTAAATATTTTCAGAACTAAAATAGTACTGTGACTGCAAAAAACTCTTAGAAGAGTAGTCCGACGACGCGTGATTGTGTGAAGCCGCGAGAACCCGGCATATAGACGGGCCGGCGCCGGCTCAAGGCTGTCTGCCCTGTCTGGAGTCTGGCAGGAAGGTTAAGGACTAGTTATACATCCAGATTGATCCCTAATCGATTCAGGAAATATGTCCACTTTGGAGCAAAATTTATGGGTTTTATATGGACGACCTTTTGTGCCTTTGCTAAGGAGAAATTACTGTATAATTTAATGCATACCGAACTGGGAGCTATTTGACTTACTAACTTTCCGCCTACAGTTTTACCCACAGTAGGTATATTGCTGCAGTGACAGGCTAAATGAACCCTTAAATCCTTTTGCAGACTTCTACAGCGTGCCCGGGAAAGGTAGCTGTGACATTCTATGTTTTTCTATTGCTCCCAGTCCAGCATGTAAGAATGTTGGCATTTCTATTTAAAAAGAGAGAGAGCCCGATGGTGTAGTGGATAGGGCCGCTGCCTCCTGAGCGGGAGGTCGTGGTTCGAATCCCACCACGTACCAATGTGTTTTTCGGTTTTCGAATTTCATATCTACGTTTATTCGGCGCTTTTTCCGTGCTTCGGAAGGCACGTTAAGCCGTTGGTCCCGGTTAATATCGTTTAATACCATAGATATTAGTCGTTAAGCCATGACAGAGGCCAATGCTAAGCATTGGCGGCTTGGAAAACTCTGACCTAATCTAGGATTGGGTCTGGTTTCCCTTCTGGGTTGCGGAGGTCAGGCAGTAGTCGCTCTGTGTAAAAACCAGTACCCTCGTTCAATCCCCTAGATTAGGTAGCCAACCCCGTGAGATACGGGATAAGGCTAGGGAGATGATGAGATGATGATGCTGCAGTGACAGGCTGATGATGCTCTACCTGCCCCACGTGATAAAGCAGACGTGTCTAAGGCCCGTATTTATAATCAGTTTTCAAGAGGTACATCGAGTTTGAGTTCGTATCACAAATATAATTTCAGTACAAAACCATCTGTCAAATCATTACTTAATAGATAGATAGATAGATATATTCTGCTCTTAATTGTGCTCTCAATCTTAATTTCGCTTTATAAATACGAGCCCTAGTAATGTGGTACTCTCTTACGTTAAGTAAGTCTCTAGATCAGAGGTTCAGAAAGTGCGTTCTTATCGAGAAGTTTAGCTGAGTTCGAGAAGGTAACGCGTAACTTCTTTTATGAGTATAGTTTTGAACACAGACTTAGACTAAGATAGAGCACGCAATCTCTTAAGCTGAAACCGAACGTGTTGATATTTTCGTGCCTGCAGTGCTAGGACAAAATCTTAGGCTCGTATTTATAAAGCGATCTCAAGATTGAGAGCAGTATCACTTATGGATTTGATAGGCCATTTTGTACTGAAATGACATTTCTGATATGAACTCAAACTCGCTGTGTTTTCTCTCCAGTGTTTTTTTTTTGTTAATACGGGCCTTACTGTATCTGTGGCTTGTGGTATTTTATACAATGCTATTGCAATCCAGACTATAACAGTGCCTACACTATTGGATTTGGACCTTTATGTTCTCCGAGGATGTTAACTTAGCGGCTGCCACATAATTTTCCAATAATGTATATTTCCATTCTGGCCTGGGAGCAAAAGAAAAACATAGAATATATCAGCTGCATTCCCTCCCGAGTATGCTGTAAAAAACAGCTAAGGGATCCGGGGGTTTCTGTATATTGTAATTAAGGCGATTGGCTGACAACCTGTCACTACAGCCATGTACCTACAAACATATCTTAAATAACCCTCAGAACTTTGTCAGACGTGGTAGAACGACCTTTGTTTAGGTTTGTGTACGCTCTGCCTGCCCAATTAGGGATAAAGGCGCGTTATATGTATGTATGTACAATATCTTTATCTCTTCCACGATACCGGCAATGATGCCGTGCCGTTGCCGTGGACGTGCCGTCTAGTGCAAAACGTCCTATTACGGCGGACGACAGCTACGCTACGCGAAGTCATTAAAGTATACCCTCAACTGCGTCTCGGCCTTCCAAATATACTCGACTATACGTACATTGCTTTTTTTTCAGCCTTTAGAATAATGTACTATTTGCTTTTCTGACAATCAGCCTGCAAAGAAGTATATTATATTACGTTCCATGATTTTTATGTGATGATATGATGTTGCAATCTTTTAACAATATCAGCTGTTATTTTATTAGCAAAATATCAGTTTTATAGGTAAAAAGTTAGAACAGTTTCCTGTATGGGGGAAATCCATGCTAATATACATAAAGAAAAACTGTCTGTCTGTCTGTTTGTTGCTCTTTCACGCCTAAACGGCTAAACCGATTTTGATGAAATTTAGCAGGACGATAGATGATAATCTGGAGATGGACATAGGATACTTTATACCGCGGGAAAATTATTAAGTCGCGGGTCTTCTTCTGTCGAGTAGATATCGAGTCTATCGACCCGATGAACCCTGGTGTCAGAGTTTTTATACCGCCTAGTAGCACAACTATCAGGCCTCTGGACCGCTGACATGGTTTGAGTAACGACCACTATCAAAGATAGCGACCGGGACGACGGCTTAGCGTGCCCTCCGAAGCACGAAAATCTTTTTCATTTTCGGACAATCAGGTAATTCAGCCTGCAATGTCCTTACCAAACTGCGGAAAAAATCACAAAGTGACAAATATCAACTTTATGTTTCCCCCCTGCGAATCGAACCCAGGACCTCCGGATCGGGAGTCCATGGCACTAGCCACTAATCCACGGAGGCAGTAAGGTCGCGGGTGAAACCGCAGGACTGATAGTTAGTACCAACATAAAAACTAACATGAAGCATCCAAGCCCCTCTTTATACGGGAGTTTTTATGGTAGGGTCTTTTTATGTAAAATTAAAGAGTGGGATCTTCCAGAACTGACTGGTAGCAAAACTCTGGTTTCCAAGTTGCATTGGAGGCGGTAAAACATAGAATTTGTCAGCTTCTTTTCTTTGATATTTTAAATAAATTTATAAAAACAAATACTATTGTAATTTCATATACATACATACATACATATAATCACGCCTTTATCCCTAATGGGGTAGGCAGAGCGTAAACGACCTAAACAAAGGTCGTTCCGCCACGTCTGATAAAGTTTTGAGGGTTGTTTAGGATATATTTGTAGGTATATTGCTGTAGTGACAGGTTGTCAGCCCATCGCCTAAATTGCAATATACTGAAACCCTCCGATCCCTAAGCTGGTTTTTACAGCTTGCCCGGGAGGAAATGCAGCTAGCACATTCTATGTTTTTCTTTCGCTCCCAGTCCAGCGTGGAAGAATTTCATATAATAATTATATTCATAATTAGATTGCACAAAACTTTTCATTTCGGATATACTGTAAAAGCCAATAGAGGTTTACAGTCACAATATGGAGTCGATCTGTAATGATTTGTAATGCTCCTCAAAATTTGACAGATATGGTACTTAAATTGACGCTCAGGCCACCCCTTTAAGAATACAGACTTAATTTACATACATACATAAATCACGCCTCTATCCCTTACGGGGTAGGCAGAGCGTTTAACGCCTCGTAAAAGGCGCTTTCGCCACGTCTGACAAAAATTGAGGGCAGTTTTAGATTGTAATATGTATTGCTATAGTGACAGGTTGTCAGCCCATCGCCTAAATTACAATACACTGTAACCCTCGAGTCCCTTTTGCTGACTTCAACAGCATGCCCAGGAGGAAGGGCAGCTGGAACATTCTATGTTTTATCTATCTCTCCCAGTCCAGCATGGAAGTAATTGGAAGCAGACTTAATTTTACTATGTAAAAGCTATTCATCCCCGTCCAGTTTATTTTGTTTTTATTTAACTTTATGCACAAAAATGTTACATGGGCGGACTTAACGCCAAAGGCATTATCTACCAGTTTACCTTAGGGCATATGGGATTGAGAATGAGTTTACCGGTACAAACTAATAAAAAGAAGGGTTTTCCTTACGCTCTCGGCAAAACCTCTTATAATTAAAAAAATAATAATAAGTATATGATCATCGAATAACACATTTTATAATATTGTATTTCTTCTGCCAAACTAATGTATAGTTTGTAGGCAGTAGATTTCTTCCATGCCGGCCTGGGAGCAAGAGAAAAACATAGAATGTGCCAGCTGCATGTCCTCCCAAGCATGCTGTAAAAACCAGCTAAGGGATCCGAGGGTTTCGGTATTTTGTGATTTAGGCGATGGGCTGACAACCAGTCACTACAGCAATATACCTACAAATCTATCTTAAATA
Source organism: Scrobipalpa costella (assembly GCA_949820665.1). Lineage (NCBI taxonomy): Eukaryota > Metazoa > Arthropoda > Insecta > Lepidoptera > Gelechiidae > Scrobipalpa > Scrobipalpa costella. Next base: position 1,194,628 of record OX463320.1, on the reverse strand, counting down.
GGTTTAGGTCGTTTACGCTCTGCCTACCCCATTAGGGATAAAGGCGTGATTATATGTCTATGTCTATGTCTATCTTAAATAACCCTCAAAACTTTGTCAGACGTGGCGGAATGACCTTTGTTTAGGTCGTTTGCGCTCTGCCTACCCCATTAGGGATAAAGGCGTGATTATATGTATGTATGTAGTAGATACTCTCCCACAAATTAATAACCTATGTGTTAGTATTATTTTTTTACATGGTTTGTTCTTATTTTATTTATAAACTAGCGACCCGCCCCGACTTCATACGGAAATTATCAGTGTTTCTCTTCTATATTATGCATGTATTATACATAAAAACCTTCCTTTTGAATCACTCTATCCATTACAAGAAACCGCATCAAAATCCGTTGCGTAGTTTTAAAGATTTATGCATACATAGGGATATAGGGACAGAGAAAGCGACTTTGTTTTATACTATGTAGATATAAATTATGTTGCAATGCGCATTATAAACTGATATACGTATACAATATTATATTATTTTAAAGTTTTACTTGAGTCTTTCTATCAAGATTTTTTTACATGGTTATTAAATGTATTTATTGTGACACATATTTTCTTTATATCAATGGGTAGATTGGTATAAATCTTTGGCACGATATATCTCCTAGTCCTTTCACCATAATAGTTGTAAATTCTAGGTACAATTAACATCCCATACCATCCCATTTTGTCATATAATTATAAAACCATTGACGCTCTGCCTACCCCTTTAAGGATACAGGGTTGATTTCAATTATATAAAAGTTACTCCTCGCGTTGCAGTACCGCCAAAGCGATTGACCTACATGACTTGTAATTCGTCGCATAATGCCAAATTCGCGTTACGCCTCATGCTCAATTGGCAGCTCGTGAACAATGTGGTGTGATGTAATGTGATGTGAGGAACTGTGGGAAGGCGACAACTTGATAACATATATATATAGGTACATATAATCACGCCTTTAACTGCCATGGACTCCGTGGTCTAGTGGCTAGTACCATGGACTCCCGATCCGGAGGTCCCGGGTTCGATTCCCAGGCGGGAAACACAAAGTTAATATTTGAGAATTTATCACGTAGTGAATTTTTTCCCAGTTTGGTTAGGACATTGCAGAGACGAGAGCCCGATGGTGTAGTGGATAGGGCCGCTGCCTCCTAAGCGGGAGGTCGTGGTTCGAATCCCACCACGTACCAATGTGATTTTCGGTTTTCGAATTTCATATGTACGTTTATTCGGCGCTTTTTCCGTGCTTCGGAAGGCACGTTAAGCCGTTGGTCCCGGTTAATATCGTTATATACCGTAGATATTAGTCGTTAAGCCATATCAGAGGCCAGTGCTAAGCGTTGGCGGCTTGAAAACTCTGACCTAATCTAGGATTGGGTCTGGTTTCCCTTATGGGTTGCGGAGGTCAGATAGCAGTCGCTCTGTGTTTAAACCAGTACCCTCGTTCAATCCCCTAGATTAGGTAGCCGACCCCGTGAGATACGGGATAAGGCTAGGGAGATGATGATGGTTAGGACATTGCAGGCTGAATCACCTGATTGTCCGAAAAAGAAAAAGATTTCGTGCTTCGGAGGGTACGTTAAGCCGTCGTCGGTCCCGGTCGCTGTCTTTGATAGTGGTCGTTACTCAAACCACATCAGAGGGCTGATAGTTGTGCTACTAAGCGGTTATAAAACTCTGACACCAGGGTTCATCGGGTCGATAGACTCGATACTCACTGGACAGAAGAAGATCACGCCTTTAATTATTCCTATTGGGGTAGGCAGAGCGTAAACGACATACACAAAGGTCGTTCCGCCACGTCTGACAAAGTTTTGAGGGTTATTTCAGATAGATTTGTAGGTATATTGCTGTAGTGACAGGTTGTCAGCCTATCGCCTAAATTACAGTACCTATACCAAAACCCTCTGACCCCTTACTTGATAACCATGCATTTAAAAATAATAATAATAAGAATTATTGTTATATCCATGCTGGACAGGAAGCGACAGAAAAACATAGAATTTGCAAGCTGTATTTCCTCCCGGGCATGCTGTAAAAACCAGCTAAGGGACTCGATGGTTTCAGTATATTGGAATTTAGGCGATGGGCTGACAACGTGTCACTACAGAAATATACATAAAAAACGATCTTAAATAACCTTAGAGAAAAACGTAGAATGTGCCAGCTGCATGTCCAGCTGGCCCATTCTATGTTTTTCTCTCGCTCCAGGCCAGCATGGAAGGTATCGATAGTCTATCGATATCGATCGGTATGGCTGTTCTTTTAACATAGGGCACGGCAACGGCACCATGACGATGTCGTCACGGTATCGTGGCTCTGTTTTTCCATACATACATACATATAATTACGCTTTTATCCCAAGTGGGTTAGGCAGAGCGTAAACGACATACATAAAGGTCGTTCCGCCTCGTCTGACAAAGTTTTGAGGATTTTTTGAGATAGATTTGTAGGTATATTGCTGTAGAGACAGGTTGTCAGCCCATCGCCTAAATTGCAATATACAGAAACCCTCGGATCCCTTAGCTAGTTTTTACAACATGCCCGGGAGGAAATGCAGCTGGCTCATTTTATGTTTTTCTCTCGCTTCCAGTCCAGCATGGAAGAACATGCTGCAAGTTTCTCCACTAGGGTGGTCTAAACGACCTTTATTAGGTCGTTTACGCTCTGCCTACCCCATTAGGGATAAAGGCTTGATTATATGTATGTGTATGTATGTATATCGTCTACCAAGTTCCACTCAGAGCACACCAAAACACACACGCGATGTTTCATAAAATTCGGTTTTTTAAAATATAATATAATGTTGCGGTAATATTGCCACCACGTACCAATGTGTTTTCGGTTTTCGAATTTCATTTGTACGTTTATTCGGTGCTTTTTCCGTGCTTCGGAAGGCACGTTAAGCCGTTGGTCCCGGTTAATATCGTTTAATACCGTAGATATTAGTCGTTAAGCCATATCAGAGGCCAGTGCTAAGCATTGGCGGCTTGAAAACTTTGACCTAATCTAGTATTGGGTCTGGTTTCCCTTCTGGGTTGCGGAGGTCAGATGGCAGTCGCTCTGTGTAAAAACCAGTACCCTCGTTCAATCCCCTAGATTAGGAAGCCGACCCCGTGACATACGGGATAAGGCTAGGGAGATGATGATGATGTTGCGGTAATATTGCGTTATCTATACCAACGTGTTTTGCGGTCCATAAACTGCTTTTTCTTTGCACCTAACAAGAGGCACAGAATATATAATAGTACTACATACAGAATGGACATTCACCTCCCTTCCCCAGTCCGACATACGTCACACTCCGAGCTGGATTGTGGGCCACATTGAGCGTACGCTTAGCGGGCATGGCGCGCGCATGTTTCCCAGTGTATCGGAAATAATGAAATATTGTGTTCTAAAGATGGTTAGGTACTGTTCTGATAAAGGCGCGTTATATGTATGTACCAACATTCTTCCATGCTGGACTGGGAGAGATAGAAAAACATAGAATGTTCCAGCTGCCCTTCCTCCCGGGCATGCTGTTGAAGTCAGCAAAAGGGACTCGAGGGTTACAGTGTATTGTAATTTAGGCGATGGGCTGACAACCTGTCACTAAAGCAATACATATTACAATCTAAAATTGCCCTCAATTTTTGTCAGACGTGGCGAAAGCGCCTTTTACGAGGCGTTAAACGCTCTGCCTACCCCGTAAGGGATAAAGGCGTGATTCATGTATGTATGTATGTACAATATCTTTATCTCTTCCACGATACCGGCAATGATGCCGTGCCGTTGCCGTGGACGTGCCGTCTACTGGAAAACTTCCTATTACGGCGGACGACAGTTAACGAGGCGCACGGGCGGGCCAGTTTACGATGTCTTTTTACGACGAGTTTATACGTCTTCGGTCCCGCGTCACGGGTTCGCCGTATGACAACGTCTAGGCGGTTTAAAAACTCTGACACCAGGGTTCATCGGGTCGATAGACTCGATACCCACTCGACAGATGAAGATGAACGTCAAATAATACAAGCTGGACTGGGAGCGAGAGAAAAACAAAGAATGTGCCAGCTCCATTTCCTCCCGGGCACGCTGTAACAACCAGCTAAGGGATCCGAGGGTTTCAGTATATTGTAATTTAGGCGATGGGCTGACAACCTCTCACTACAGCAATATACCTACTAATCTATCTTAAATAATCCTTAAAACTTTGTCAGACGTGGCGGAACGATCTTAGTGGTCGTTTACGCTCTGCCTACCTCATTAGAGATAAAGGCGTGATTGTATGTATGTATTTTATACGTCGTCGGTCCGCCCGCGACAATCTTTACACGTCCACGGGTTTACCGTATAACAACGTCAAATAAAACAAGCTGGACTTTTAACATATTGTAAATTAGACGATGGGCTGACAACCTGTCACTACAGCAATATACAGATCTGATGATGATGATACAGATCTATCTTAAACAACCCTCACAACTTGTCGGACGTTGCGGAACGACTTTATTTGATACGTTTACCCTCCGCCTATAACCTAAACAAAGGTCGTTCCGTCACGTCTGACAAAGTTTTGTGGGTTATTTAAGATATATTTGTAGGTATATTACTGTAGTGACAGGTTGTCAGCCCATCGCCTAAATTGCAATATACTGAAACAATCGGATCCCTTAGCTGGTTTTTACAGCATGCTCGGGAGGAAATGCAGCTGGCACATTATATGTTTTTCTTTTGCTCCCAGTCCAGCATGGAAGAAACCTACCCCATTAGGGATAAAGGCGTGATTATATGTATGTATGTATCTGGTTAACCGATTAACCCGCTTCCTGCGGTAATGGCTGCACCACAGACGCAATCGCGGTCCGCATGCAGATTTAGTTCAGATAAACAACGAGTTAGAGGCTAACTGCAGAGAGAGCTCGATGGTGTAGTGGATAGGGCCGCTGCCACTTGAGCGGGAGATCGTGGTTCGAATCCCACCACGTACCAATGTGTTTTTCGGTTTTAGAATTTTATATGAACGTTTATTCAGTACTTTTTCTGGGCTTTGGAAGGCACGTTAAGCCGTTGGTCCTGGTTAATACCCTTTAATACCGTAGATATTAGTCGTTTAGCCATGTCAGAGACTTAGAAACTCAGACCTAATCTAGTATTAAGTTTGGTTTCCCTTCTGGGTTGCAGAGGTCATATGGCAGTCAGTCTGTGTAAACACAAGTACCCTCGTTCAATCACCTAGATTAGGTAGCCAACCCCGTGAGATACGGGATAAGGCTAGGGAGATAATGATGAGAGGCTAACTGCAGAACCGCAGAGTTACGAGATTAGGGATAAGAAAAAAATCTCGGTATAGTACCACGGAGGTAGTTGAATGGTGATAGAATTGCATGCTTCCATGCTGGCCTGGGAGTGAGAGAAAAACATAGAATGTGCCAGCTGCATTTCCTCCCGAGCATGCTGTAAAAACCAGCTACGGGATCTGAGGGTTTTAGTATATTGTAATTTAGGCGATGGGCTGACAACCTATCACTACAGCAATATACGTATAAATCTATCTTAAAAAACCCTTAAAACTTTGTCAGACGTGGCGAAACGACCTTTGTTTAGGTCGTTTACGCTCTGCCTACCCCATTAGGGATAAAGGCGTGATTATATGTATGTATGTATAGAAGTGCGAGATAAATTACTTGCACTTGATAATTTGATAACGCAGGAGGGTAGTTTTCCTTGACGGAAATGATTTTACGGAATTTATTATCACTAGTACATAAAATCTGTTTTTTTTACAAATATAGTTAAGTGACCCACATCCTAAAAACTATATATTATTTACATGTAAAAGCTTGTAGCTGCAAAATTATTGTTATGTAATGTTTTATCGCGAAACGTACTCGTGTCATTTCCTTAAATCAGGAGAACTACCCAGGAAAGTTTTTTCCCGTCTTATGCAACAGACTCCTACGCAATACTTGTGGGTAGTGGCACCACGACCAAATACATAGAATTTTGGCACAGCTATCACTTAAAACTTGTGAATGTGGGTGTTGCAACTGCAGTTGATACACAAAAATCAAGTATATATTCTGTAGAATGTGCCAGCTGCGTTTCCTCCCGGGCATGCTGTAAAAAGCAGCTAAGCGATCCGAGGGTTTCAGTATTTTCTAATTTAGGCGATAGGCTGACAACCTGTCACTACAGCAATATACCACAAATCTTTTTTAAATAACCCTCAAATGTTTGTCAAACCTTTGTTTAGGTCGGGTGCGCTTTGCCTACCCCATTAGATATAAAGGCGTGATGATATGTATATTCATTAGTACAGCTGTATATATTGGGAGTTTTTGCATAAGACGGCACGGTACGACACGGCAACGTCCACCTAGTTCCAATCTGACACGCGCATTCTTCGTACGAATACAAAACACATGCAATTTGGCAGGCCGGCGACCAGTGGGAATCAATGTCGTGCCGTTGCCGTGCCGGTTAGTGGAAAAGCGTTCCATAATTAAATTGATTTTTATAGATTATCTCTTCCACGGTAAAGAAAATTATAAATTCGTTTCTAGCAGGACTCAAACCTGCGTCTCTGGAAGGCCGGTCCATTACTCTACCAACTGAGTTACAGAAATGGTAGAGGGAGTGACGATATTATCACAGTCTTCGCCCTACGTAGTTCTTAAACTACATGGCTAGATGTCGCTAACGTTGTTACATACATACACATACATACATAAATCACGCCTTTATCCCTTACGGGGTAGGCAGAGCGTTTAACGCCTCGTAAAAGGCGCTTTCGCCACGTCTGACAAAAATTGAGAGCAATTTTAGATTGTAATATGTATTGCTTTAGTGACAGGTTGTCAACCCATCGCCTAAATTACAATACACTGTAACCCTCGAGTCCCTTTTGCTGACTTCAACAGCATGCCCGGGAGGAAGGGCAGCTGGAACATTCTATGTTTTTCTATCTCTCCCAGTCCAGCATGGAAGAACGTAACGTCGTTATGAATTTTATATTTTCTTCCATTCATATTATAGGTGATATTATGATTTATTATTGTTCAACAGGTGTAACCAGACTGCAACCAGACTTGATACACCCTTTTCCAGAATGGAATAGTTTCACTCAGGCCCCTTTTCAATGGCAGTTAAAATATATAAAAAAATAATAATAATAATAATAAATCGTTTATTCACATAAGACAGCATGTTTATATTTGTACAACAAATTCCGCCAAACTGTACAACAGTTTGTTGGCAGAAATAGACTCCCCGGTATTAAACATTTACATTAATAAACTTCCAAACAACATAAAATCAATTGAAAAGCCTGATAAATTTAAAAATGTCCTTAAAAATATCTTATTAAAGAAATGCTATTAGAAGATAATTTAGATACTAAAAACTAGCATTGTATTGTTATTTTTAAATTATAAGTACCTGTGTACCTAGCATAAAAAACTATATTTATGTTACCTACTTTTGAATTGCCATACCCTTACAGGGTTCATATTTGTTTCGGAATCTATTTATAACACCTTTGTACAACATGAAAGCAAATAAAGAATTGAGAATTGTGTGTACTGCGCTAGTAAATAACACATAAGGCTATGATTGTGTGCACGAAGTGTGTAAATTCGTCTTTTCGAATAAAAAAAATAACGATGGGAAAAACAGCTCATTAAGTCGCATCTCAAATATTAATTAACCAGTGTTTTTAGAAAATATGAACATGTAATGTTGTTTTTAAGTTAATTAAGTTTTTTTTTTAGATTAAGGAGAAATGTTCAGTGCCAAGACAAACCTTTTTAAGGTTTATTGGTACTAAGAATTTGATGTCTGTAGAATCTTTTATATGTGAAATAAATAAATAATAATAATAGTGGAGTGTTTTTATACCGGGATGTATGCTTTGAGAAACTGAAGCCGTTCACAATTATCACTACATCGTATAGATATATAGTATAGAGGCCTGATAGTTGTGCTACTAGGCTGTTTAAAAACTTTGGCACCAGGGTTTATCGGGTCGATAAACTCAATACCCACTCGACAGAAGAAGACTACATAGGATAAAACAAAGTCCCTTTCTCTGTCCCTATATCCCTCTATGTATGCATAAATTTCTTCCATGCTGGACTGGGAGAGATAGAAAAACATAGAATGTTCCAGCTGCCCTTCCTCCCGGGCATGCTGCAGAAGACAGCAAAAGGGACTCGAGGGTTACAGTGTATTGTAATTTAGGCGATGGGCTGACAACCTGTCACTACACATTAGCAATACACATTACAATCTAAAATTGCCCTCAATTTTTGTCAGACGCGGCGAAAGCGCCTTTTACGAGGCGTTTAACGCTCTGCCTACCCCGTAAGGGATAAAGGCGTGATTTTATGTATGTATGTATGCATAAATCTTTAAAACTAGGCAACGGATTTTGATGTGGTTTCTTTTAATGGATAGATTGATTCAAGAGGAAGGTTTATATGTATAATACGTGGGACACTCAGAAAGTTTTGCGACACTAAAAAAAATTGTTGTACAGGTACATATATTTTTATTAAATCTTTTCAAAGTACTCTCCACCAGCCTCTATACAAAGATTCATGCTTGTGAACCAGTTTTCAAAACACTTTTTCCAGTCCGCCGTAGACACCTCGTTTACAGCCTGCTCGAACGCAGCCAGCGCATCTTCCGGCGACGAAAATTGTATCCCCTTGAGCTGATTTTTTATTTTTGGAATTAAAAAGAAGTCACACGGTGCTAGATCAGGGCTGTAAGGAGGGTGACCCAGGAGTTTGACTGGTGTGCTGTCCAGGAAGTCCCTCGTTTTGAGCGCGGTGTGTGCAGGCGCATTGTCGTGGTGGAGCAGTAGTCCGCGGAGCCCTGTGTTTGGTCGCTTGTTGCTCACAACAGAAAAAACTTCTGGTAAACATTTGGTAGTATACCATTCGGCGTTAATGCTTCTTTGATCTCGTAAGGGAATTGAGGCCAAGTGGCCAGTCAAATTAAAAAAGCTGGCGATCAAAATCTTCCCCCCGCTTCGAGATCGCTTCACTTTGGGAGGCGTTGGTTCATTTTGAAACACCCAAACTGTCGACTGGCGCTTGGTTTCTGGATCGTATTGATAAATCCAGGACTCATCACCTGTTACGATGTCGTAAACACGCCGAGACGAGCCTGCTTCAAATTTGTTCAGCATATCACGGCACCGTTCCACCCGGGCCTGCTTCTGAGCGTCGGTGAGGTAGTGCGGCACCCAGCGCGATACTATCCTCCTCACGCGAAGATGCCCGTGTAGAATCTCGTGAACGCTTCCCGATCCAATCTTTAATATGTGCTGAATCTCCTGAAATGTAATTCGCCTATTATCTTGGATAAATTTTTCACTGCTAGCACGTTTTCTTCCGTAATAGCCGTCAAAGGGCGACCGCTTCTTTCTTCATCCCCCAAGGTTAGTCGACCGCGCCTAAATTCGTTATACCAACGATACACGGTTGCCTTGGAGGGGCTTTCATCCATAAATGCCATTTGAAGTCTATCGAACGATTCATCCGGTTTCAGGCGACACTTGAAATCGTAAAAAATCATAGCTCTAAAATGTTGCCGGCGCAGATCCATTTTTCCGTAAGACACGATACTTTGAATTGGCTCGCAAAAAATGTGGAGGGAAATTTTGAAAATGGAACACACATATTTTTACTTACAAGTAATCATATTTTCAAAAAAGATTCTAACCGGCCAGTCTGCCATATATAAAAACTATTTATCGCAATACTTTCTGAGTGGCCTGGTACATGCATAATATAGAAGAGAAACACTGGTAATTTCCGTGCGAAGCCGGGGCGGGTCGCTAGTTGTCTATAAAATACATACATACATACATAAATCACGCCTTTATCCCTTACGGGGTAGGCAGAGCGTTTAACGCCTCGTAAAAGGCGCTTTCGCCACGTCTGACAAAAATTGAGAGCAATTTTAGATTGTAATATGTATTGCTTTAGTGACAGGTTGTCAACCCATCGCCTAAATTACAATACACTGTAACCCTCGAGTCCCTTTTGCTGACTTCAACAGCATGCCCGGGAGGAAGGGCAGCTGGAACATTCTATGTTTTTCTATCTCTCCCAGTCCAGCATGGAAGAAAATATAATAAATCTATAAAATGATCGCATTTAATGAGCTTCGTAGCTGTTTATATCGTTCGTAGCTCTTCGCTACGAGCTACGAGAAAATTATAAAAATATTGCTATTCATTCGTAGAGCGCTCAACTTAACTAAATCTTGACGAAAAATTTCGGCGTTCCTTTCTGTTCTCTCATGACAGAAACGGACAGGTACACATACGTATAATCACATATGTATCCCTAATGGGGTAGGCAGAGCGTAAACTACATAAACAAATGTCGTTCCGTCTCGTCTCACAAAGTTTTGAGGGTTATATATGATAGACTTGTACATATATTGCTGTAGCCCATCGCCTAAATTGCAATATACTGAAACCCTCGGATCCCTAAGCTGGTTTTTACAGCATGCGCGGGAGGAAATGCAGTTGACACATTCTACGTTTTTCTATTGCTCCCAGTCCGACATGGAAGATATATAAAATTTACTGGTATAGACTTGTATTAGTAAAATTGGGAAAGATGGGCTTTACTCCCAGATTGCTAAAACTATTTGCAAATTATCTTTCTGAAAGGCAACAATTCGTTAAGTATGGGTCATACATATCTAGCCCCTATCCAACGCGTTCTGGAGTAAGTCAAGGATCTAACTTGGGACCCTTACTGTTCGTGTTATTAATCAACGATCTGCCGGAAGTTGTACAGGATTCGCTTGTGTTGCTATTTGGGGATGATATCAAATTAGTAAAGTCGGTTGAATTAAGGGATGATTCTGTGGCCCTGCAAAGGGATATACACCGAGTCTATGAATGGAGTATAGTTAACAAACTATACTTCAATCCGGAAAAATGTGAGACTGTCTTCTTTTCACGCTCGTCTTCCTCACCAGAATTCACATATACCATAGGCGGAGTCCCAGTAGCACGAGTGGACCAAGTACGTGATCTTGGAGTTCTATTTGACAGAAAACTTACATTCCGTCCTCACGCGGAAACATCGTATCACCGCCTTGGTTTTGTGCTTCGCAACGCGTCACATCTCTCTGATCGAGCACTTCGCACATTATACGTTTCTTTAGTGCGTAGAATATTAGAAACTACACTATACTTAGAGGAAAAGTTGATAGCTCATACCTAACGCAGCGAGTACTGCATTTATTTGTGCCGGACCGGTATTTGAGAGCGCGCCACCACGAGCTGCTGGCACAGCCGTCCGCGCGGACGGTGGCTCATAAGCAGTCGCCAGTATTACGAGCTATGGCGTTGCTCAGTTCTGTCCTCGAAGCAGCACCACAGTGTGATTTGTTTGATAGTTCGATGAAATGTTTGCTTAATGAGTGTAAGAAAAGATTTGAAAGTATGATGCCTGTAAGTTCAATACAATAGTTCTATGTTTCTAAAAATTATTAATAATGGATGTTCGTTTAATTTATAATAATTTATATTTTTTAATTTTATTTATGTTTAATTTGATGTATCTTTGTAATGCCATGGATTTTTACTCTGTACTGTTACAATGTTTAATTATTATAAATAAATAAATAGTTAAGTCGTCATTTTCGCAACTAGGAATTGGTACATTGTATTACCAAAGCTAAGACTTAGGCATTAAAAAGTTACATAATACGTACATATGTACGCTTCTTAACCTTGTGCTGTCGAGTAAATATGTCACACAACAGGCTTGGAATGGTCTATTGAAAACAGAACTAACAAATTTAAACACATAAATTAAAATTTGGCCACGAAACAGTACGAAAGTAGTGGAGGATGTTTTATTACACATATCATGGAAATATTTCTTATATTTATGTACCTATGGATTAATACAGGGTGTTTATAAAAGTTTGTGAAGAACACCTTAACCACCTTCATAAACTTAAATCATTTTTATTTGTCTCACTTAGCTTTCTTTATAAATACAAAAAGACAGTTGTCAAAAAGGTCACCTTGAATTTAAAATTTAGACAGATTGTTATATACAACTTTGCTTTTGTGAACTAGAGTCTTTGTTTTTGAATATAATCAGCGATATTTTACAGTTCATTGAAGTTTAATTCAAAAATCTAGATATGCCTATACCTACCAAACATTAGGGCACTAGATTCTTTCCAAAGTTTTATGACATTGGGCTCGATTCTAGTTTTGCAGGCTAAAACTAAAATTGAAATCTATTTGTCACTTTCAGACTAAAAACATTGGAAAAGGACAGGAGATCTATTCTCTCCCGTTTTTAATATATAGTCGGTCATTTTGTGCGTTATCTGTCATTTCTATCCGCCGTCATATGATATGGCTGATAAAATTGACAGAAATACTGGAGAAACGTGCAAAAGCGCGTCAAAATCTAGCAGATAAAGTGTTAAACCATAGAGAGCCCATGGATCAGACTGACTACGGAGACAGTTATAGGTTTTTTGTAGTCTAAGATCCTGTATGGGGCATAAAAATGAATTGTTTGCCAACTTCATTCACCTTGGAGCGAATGAATGAACTGTGTTCTGACATTGGCACCCTCGACCTGAAGATTGCCAAATGCAGTGAGTAGGAGTGATAGGCAAGGGGGCTCAAGAAAACATGAGAAACCAAAATTTTTATTCGAGTGGGATTCTGTGACCCTGGAATGCCGTTCCATTTCTCTAACAAACTGATCTATTGCTAATATTAACTAATCCAACATCCGGTAAATTGGTTATGTCTGATTCGAATAATGGGAGTAAAAAATGTGGTCATATTTTAGGGTATTCTACCCATAAACTGACCAGTAATAGTAAGTCAGAATAATAAAATCTTGGGTTCTTAATAGGTTTTTGAAGGACACGACGGAAGCTGCTTTGATAATGTCTTTGAGTAAATCATTGTAAATATCTTGCCCTATAAATTAGATGGATTGCTCGTATTTCACCAGCTTGTGCGGATCAGTAGCAAACAGATTTTCGTTATTGTTACTGCGCAGGTTATATCTGGTATTGGCACCCTTTTGCTTAAATAAGTGGAGATTAAAGTTTAAATTGCTGTAGTCACAGGTTGTCAGTCCATCACAAGTTTTAATGCTCCAAGAAGAGAATGGTCCTAATTGAGTAGACTGCGAACTGGACACGTTCAAGTGTGGATGGAGAGATTCACAGCGACTGTGGAGCTCCTGTGCAGAACGTGAACCATGTTTTAAAATACTGCCCCATAAGAAAATACGACGGTGACCCTCAAGATTTGCTCATCCTTACTGACAACACAGCCCAATGAGCAAAGAATTTAGATATTCGAATATAATTTGTAGTGCATTGACTTAAGCGATCTGATATTATACTCGTATCATACGATTAAATGAATAAGTCCATCACCTAAATTACACTGTAACCCTCGAATCCCTTTTGCTTACCTCTACAGCATGCCCAAGAGGAAGGGCAACTGGAACATTCTATGTTTTTCTATCTCTTCCAATCCAGCATGGAGTCTTCCTAGATGCACTGTTTAAAACCGTAAAATGGTTGGAGGAGAGTTACGGTGTATTGCAAAAGTAAGGCAGTGGGCTGACAACCTGTCACTACAGCAACACACGGTTTCTTCATTAATTACCGCCAAAACTGAATAGGCTCGACGAGAACTCCCTTTTATGGGATCATTGTCTATCTGTCTACCCCGTTAGCGATAAAATCGTTTCTCTGTACGCATATTTTAGAAGGGACTTAGTATTTTTATTTCTACACGATTTTAGGTAGGTATGTAGAAACCTTCTTCCATGCTGGCGTGGGAGCGAGGGAAAAGTATAGAATGAGCCAGCTGCATTTCCTCCCGGGCATGCTGTAAAAAAACAGATAAGGAATTCGAGGATTTCAGTATATTGTAATTTTGGGCGATGGGCTGACAGACAACCTGTCACTACAGCAATATACCTACAATCTTAAATAACCCTCAACACTTTGTCAGACGTGGCGTAACGACCTTTGTTTAGGTCGTTTACGCTCTGCCTACCCCATTAGGGATAAAGGCTTGATTATATGAATGTATTTATGTAGAAACCTTGTTATAGCTTGAAAACCCGAACATTTATTCTTTTTAATTTCTCAGCGTAAAATATGGCATTCGACAAATCGTGTACCACTCTGCGAGTACCAGTAACGCCAAATCGGTCAAACGCTAATGTTTTAAGTTGGACAAAAATAAACCGCTATAGCTACAAGTACATATAGAGGCGAGCTTGCCAAGACCTCCCACCCCCCTCCCCCTCATGCCACCCCGTTTCACCCCTCCAGGGCTGTCGCTTCTCAGACAAAATTGGAAGCCCTGTTTATGATAGGTGACGGACATTATGTTAGACGCCGCAATATTGGGACTCGGTATTTATTGTGTATGTTAGATTATAAAGTTACTGAAAAGTAGTTGAAGACGATCTTTTCTACGCGTGTAAGTAAGGGTGTCAATTCTGGCTGGCTGACACATTTATATACACTAAATGTAAATGAGTACTGTTAAATTTTTAAAAAAAGAACAGTTAAGATATAAAAAAAATAACTCACATGCTCTTTATTTTACGATTATTTAGATTTTTACTTATTTTCATAACGAAAGTTTTTTTTTATTTCGTATCTCTTTTCAGGAAGGTGGTATATCACTTCATATTTTCATATATGTAAGTTATATGGTGCATCTTTGATATTCAAGATGTTAAACAAATAATGGGCTTGACTCTAGATTCCACCGGCTAAAACTAAAATTAAAATCTATTTATACAATACTTTAACAAAACTCTATGGATTTTGTTGATTTTACCTCCTGGCCTACTTAAACGACCCTCAACATATGACACGCACGATAATGCACTATGGCTCCCCTCACATAACTTACCGCTAATTCCCAACTCTACTTAAACTACTTTTGCGTGCAGAGTTGAACTTTTTGATAAACTGTGCTAATATCACAGGGACTTTTTATACAGGAATTTTGTAAGATATAAAGTTATACTCGTAACATAAATTTTCTGCGGTTTGTACAATATACAAAAGAAGAGAAAGTACGTATGAAAATGTAAAGTCAACTAAAATAACTATATCATGTTGATATTGCCTTGAACAGGCATAACATAAGATGACGGAATAATACTTAGATATGTTTTATCATTATGTTTGACATGTAGTACGTATTAGGAATTAATACACGATCTTACTCGTAGCCTTGACATGGTTTCCCGTTCTTACAAGCAATGCAAATTGTTTATCAATTTATGCCCGACCGGAAACCGAACCTGGATCACTCAGAAAACAAAACAAACAGTACGGTCAGAATAAAATCTCTTTTAGAAACTGTTCCCATGTTCATATAGATCAGTCGAGCCCATTCCAGCTTTTAGAAACTCCGCAGTTCAAATTAATGACACACAAATACTGGCCAGAGAGGGGGAGCAGAAAATATTGCTTACATGGCCAGAATTACCACTTTGGTATTTATAAATATCGCCGCCTTCCTTATGGACTATGCTGTGCACCAGAAACTTTTCAATATAAATTCTTTTTTCTTTTTTCTGTCAGTGCCAACCCTGCATCCAGATCAGAGCAGTGTTCAGCTCTGCAATTGCATTGCATTATTGTGAATTTAATGGCCTCGCAGACAAACGTAGTATATTTCAGTCACTGGTATAGTATACTAGCTCCGAATAACTAGTATTGTAGTCACAGTCGACTAGGGCGATTAAGATGGTTCGACTGTTCATTGTTCGAGTGAGTTATGGGGTTATTTCTTATTGACACGATATTTAGGGTAAGTTTGGTTTGCCTTAAGCATTATTAAGGGTTTTTCTTGTGTACTAAGCTTTTCGTATTGGGTAAATATGGCAAAAATATTGATATTTTAGTACGTGTTCGAGTGATATTTTATATGCTGACCTGGGAGAGATAAAAACTACTACTGCTTACTTCTTTTCCTAAGAGTGATGTAAATGCTATTGAAAAAGAGTCCAAAGGTTTTAGGCTCGTATTTATAAAGCAATCTCAAGATTGAGAGCAGTATTAAGTATGGATATGACGGGCCACATTGTAATGAAATGGGGTTTCTGATACGAACTCAAACTAGCTGTCAGTTTCAAGTTCTGTTTATAATTACGGGATTTAGTGTATTGCAACTTGACTATAGGGTGACACCCATTACTCAGCTATAACTGAACTTTTTGAGAGGGATTTCACACTCTAACAACGTCGTTAAAAAGCATGGACTTATTTGTGAGCGTTAGTGAGAGAAGATTGCACAGGTGGGGGCTAAAACAAGCAATAGCTCAGTTTATTAGAGAGGAGTCACGGATTGCCGTGCTTCTTCTTCTTAGTGAGTGGTGTCAAAATTTTCAAACCGCCTAGTAGCACAGCTATTAGGACTATGACAAGGTTTGATCAACGACCACTATCAAAGACAGCGACCGAGACCGACGGCTTAACATGCTCTCCAAAGCACGGAATCATTTTTGTTTTCGGACAATCAGATGATTCAGACTGCAATGTCGAATCGAACCCAGGATCTCCGGATCGTTAGCCCATGGCTCTGACCACTAGACAACGGAGGCAGGATTGCTGTGCTGGCCAAATCGTACTCACGACCTCGAGATTGAGAGCCAAAGGCTCAGATTACCAGAACACAGAAGCGTCACAAATCCCTACGCTCTACCAAAAAGCCGGGCAATTTGAATCTCTATTAAAGAAAAAAAAACTGCCCCTTGCAGTTCGCAAGTGTCATTGAACTCGTTGCATTTGGCGCCAAACCGGCGTTGCAAGTCGAGAGCGTTTTACTCCCCGCATTCAATACTGTACCCTCTTAAATATCTCATGTACTGAGACTTGACACTATACAGGCTGAGCTCTCAATGCGGAGGTCATGGGTTCGATTTCAAAGATTTTAATACAATCGGTTTATCCTTTTGCGATAAAGTTTCCAGTTTGATTAAGATAATGCAGCCGGAATCACCTAAATATCTAATCAGTTAGAGGATTCTGTGTCCCGGAGGGTACGTTTTGTATTGGTCTTAGTCACTAGGCTTTAAACGATGGATAGGAGGTATACACAGTTCTTTCTCAAATTTACCTTAAAACTTGCCTGAGGTGTATTTTTATGAATTCACTGTCACTGATGCTTTGCCTACTACGTAAGGAAAGAAAGACCCTCCATTTACCGTTTCTGTAGCTCAGTTAGTAGAGTAATGAATCGACATTCTAGAGATGCAGGTTCGAGTCCTGCCAGGAAAGAAGTTATTATTTTCTTTCTTTCATTTTACACTACTTCTTCCATGCTTGACTGGGAGCGAAAGAAAAACATAGAATGTGCCAGTTGCATTTCCTCCCGGGCATGCTGTAAAAACCAGCTAGGGGATCTGAAGGTTTCAGTTTTCAATATATTGCAATTTAACAACCTGTCACAACAGCAATATAACAAAACCCTACAAACTTTGGTAGACGTGGCGGAACGACCTTTGTTTAGGTCGTTTACGCTCTGCCTACTCCATTAATGATAAAGGCGTGATATGTATGTGTGTATTATGCTACGTAAGGGATGAAGGCAGGACTATAATGTATTTATGTGGACTGTAGGGTCGACAAACGACTCGTTTAGAAACGGAATCACATGAATACTACATAATTTAAATGTATATTATATAAAGGGATCCGAGGGTTTTTATATATTGCAATTTAGGCGAAAGGCTGATAACCTGTCACTACAGCAATATACATATAACTCTATCTTAAATAACCCTAAAAAAAAAGAAGTCGTTTACGCTCTGCCTACCCCATTAGGGATACAGGTGTGATTATATATATGTTTGTACGATTGACATGTATAATCTCATGAATGCTAAAGTTATGCAAGTGGTCACGTATTCTCTGACCCACAGAAGTGTTTGAAAATGTTTGCAAATATTTAGAAACGTCTTATGTTTTCGCGCATTGGGACATATTGGATTCTATTTTATATACCACCGGCTAAAACTAGGATCTGACTGCCACTTTCAAAATAATAAAATTGAAAAAGGACGGGCGATTTATACTCTATGGTTTTACACTTTGTACGCTAGTAAAATGACAGATACCGCATAAAACTACCGACTATAAATCAAAAACCGGAGAGAACAGATCTTTCTCAATGTTTTCAGTCTTAAAATGACAGATAGATTTTAATTTTAGGATTACCCCGTTGAATCCAGAATTAAGTTATGTGTTTTTTCAGATTATTTCGAGTTGCTGTTATGTAATTACAGATGGCGCTGTTAATTGCAAACAGTATCAATAATTCATGTCTTTAGAAGTTCTGCTTGGCATGGCCGTGATTTAATGTATGAATAATATATGAATTTAGTTTATTGAGAATGTTATGTGTAATTGCTAAAAAAGATTTCCATCTATTCATTTCTACGAACTATTGCATCGATATTTATCTAAGCTATGAACATAATATAGCAAAACTTCATAAGCTTCATAAATTATCTGTGGCTTAGCTAAATATCATGGTCGCTGGACATCGACCAAATGTACAAAACAAGCTAAGGCCCGTATTTATAATCCGCACTTGAGATTAACAGCCAGATTGATTTCGTATCATAAATGGCATTTCAGTACAAAGTGGCTTGTCAAATCCATATTCTAAATATTGCTCTCTATCTTGAAATAGCTTTACAAATACATACATACATATAATCACGCCTTTATTCCTAATCGGGTAGGCAGAGCATAAACAACCCGCCACGTCTGACAAAGTTTTCAGGGCTATTTAAGATAGATTAGTATGTATATTTCTATAGTGACAGGATGTCAGCCCATCGCCTAAACTACAATATACTGAAACCCTCGGATCCCTTAGCTGGTCTTTACAGCCCGGGAGGATATGCAGCTGGCACATTCTTTAAGTTTTTCTCTCGCTCCCAGTCCAGCATGAAATAATATGAATACGATCCTAAAATACAAACAGTAATACGCCAATAAGCCAAACAAGAATGATCTGTACAAATTGTACCAATATACATGTCGATTGTGCGAAGGACGAAAAAATATGAAAGTCAAAAGAGTCACCTCCGACGCTTTTATAAAAATATCTTTGCCTTCGACAGACAGTATAGACACACGTTTGGCTTATCAGTAAGATTATATTGCAAAAAACGTGCCAGAGTGAATCATGCAGAACAATTCTGTAAATTATTCGACTCGAAGAATTTACACTATTGAAATAATACGGGGTGTAAGGGACAGCGTCCCGCAAACTGATAGGGGTTGCTCAGTCAACAAGAGTGAAATTCTTTCAGAGGATTAAAAAGCAATTGATTTTCCCATACAAAATTACCAACGTGAACAGACAACTTTTATGGAAATGCATTTTTTTTCCATGCATACATACATACATATAATCACGCCTTTATCCCTAATGGGGTAGGCAGAGCGTAAACGACCTAAACAAAGGTCGTTCCGCCACGTCTGACAAAGTTTTGAGGGTTGTTTAAGATAGATTCGCAGGTAAATGGCTTTAGTGACAGGTTGTCAGCCCATCGCCTAAATTACAATATAAAGAAACCCTCGGATCCCTTAGCTGGTTTTTACAGCATGCCCGGGAGGAAATGCAGCTGGCACATTCTATGTTTTTCTCTCGCTCCCAGTCCAGCATGGAAGATTTTTTTTCCTTTCCTAAAAAAACACCTGCTAACAGTTGTTCAGTTTAGGCGGTCCATAAACTTTGACAGTTGGTCCATCTACTCGAAATCTCTTCCGATAAGAAGAAAGTATTAGCATACACGTGTATGATTCGAGGTCAGCAGAGTTATGGAACCATAAATCTGCTATACCGGGTGTAAGGGACAGCTTCCCGCAAACTGATAGCGGTTTAACGAAACTGAACAACTACCAGCAGTTTCTTTTTTTCAAGAAATGAGAAGAATAATTAGCTTTTCCAAACAAATTGTCTGATCAAGATGGCCATTTTGTATGAACAGGTAAAATTTTCTTTTTTTTTATCTCCTGAAAGAGTTTCCTGCCGGAAGTTGTTAAGTTTCGTTGACTGAGTAACCCCTATCAGTTTGCGGGACGCTGTCCCTTACACCCCGTATCAGTTGATTAAATAACTGGAATAGCTCATGCCAACATCTGATTTGTGCTAAATTTATGCCTCTGTCTGATATAATTGACGGTTTCTCGGAAAATTCGTCTTGGATTCAAGTATATTTGCATTTTTAGATTTAATCTTTTTCTGTCGAGTGGTTATCGAGTCTATCGACCCGATGAACCCTGGTGTCAGAGTTTTTTAAACCGCCTCGTAGCACAACTATTAGGCCTCTGACATGGTTTTAAGTAACGACCACTATCAAAGACAGCGACCGGGACCGACGGCTTAACGTGCCCTCTGAAGCACGAAATCTTTTTCTTTTCGTACAATCAGGTGATTCAGCCTGCAATGTCCTAACCAAACTGGAGAAAATTCACAAAGTAATAAATTCTCAAATATCAACTTTGTGTTTCCCCCCTGGGAATCGAACCCAGGACCTCCGGATCGGGAGTCCATGGCCCTAGCCACTAGACCACGGAGGCAGTTGAGATTTAATAAACATGCAGTATATACTCGTATATAATACATACATACATACATAAAATCACGCCTTTATCCCTTACGGGGTAGGCAGAGCGTTAAACGCCTCGTCTGACAATAATTGAGGGTAATTTTAGATTGTAATGTGTATTGCCATAGTGACAGGTTGTCAGCCTATCGCCTAAATTACAATACACTGTAACCCTCGAGTCCCTTTTGCTGTCTTCTACAGCATGCCCGGGAGGAAGGGCAGCTGGAACATTCTATGTTTTTCTATCTCTCCCAGTCCAGCATGGAAGTATATAATATGAAAGAAAAAAAATAATGAATGGCAGTATTCGAACCTGCTACATGGCTAGATGTCGTTAACGGCGCTATGACGTGTGGATAAGAAATACTATGATAATTTCGGCACTCCGTTTCTGTAGCTCAGTTGGTAGAGTGATGGACCGGCATTCCAGAGACGCAGGTTCGAGGTAAAAATAACATACTGAGTGTTAAAAATCCTCATAAACATACATACATACATATAATCACGCCTTTATCCCTAATGGGGTAGGCAGAGCGTAAACGACCCAAACAAAGGTCGGTCCGCCACGTCTGACAAAGTTTTGAGGGCTATTTAAGATAGATTTGTAAGTATATTGCTGTAGTGACAGGTTGTCAGCCCATCGCCTAAATTACAATATACTGAAACCCTCGGATCCCTTAGCTGGATTTTACAGCATGCCCGGGAGGAAATGCAGCTGGCACATTCTATGTTTTTCTCTCGCTCCCAGGCCAGCATGGAAGAAATCATGTAGTTAAAACATATACAGTTAAGAAATATATTTAAAATAAAAACTCTCTGAGCTACGTAATTTCGTATGGCGTTAAATACATATATAATTTCACGCCTCTTTCCCGGAGGGGTGGTCTGCCTGGATCACATCTTTCCATCTTTGCTAACGTTTGCCGTTAAATATACATACATACATATAATCACGCCTTTATCTCTAATGGGATAGGCAGAGCGTAAACTAGCTAAACAAAGGTGGTTCCGCCACATCTGACAATTTTTTTTGGGTTATTTAAGATACGATTTTGAAGGTATATTGCTGAAGTGATAGGTTGCCATCACATTACCTAAATTGCAATATACTGACAATATCGTTCCGCCACGTCTGACAAAGTTTTGAGGGTTATTTAAGATAGATTAGTAGGTATATTGCTGTAGTGACAGGTTGTCAGCCCATTGCCGAAATTACAATATACTAAACCGGATCCTGTAACTGGTTTTTACAGCATGCTCGGGAGGAAATGCAGCTGGAAATTTCTAGGTTTTTCTCTCGGTCCCAGGCCAGCATGGAAAAAATGTCCCTTAACAAATATAAACTTTGTCTATTAGACGGTATAAGACTCAGAAGATAGAGTATATCAGGTGGTTCGTCCCGATGTGCAAAATTCAAGGGCCGTATTTATAATCATCTCTCAACAGCGACAGCGAGTTTGGGTTCGTATCAGAGATGTCATTTTCGTACAAACTGGCCTGTTAAATCCATACTTAATATTGCTCTCAAGTTTGAGATCGCTTTAAAAATACGAACCTAAGACCCGAATTTATAGAAGGATCTCAAGATTGAAAGCAGTATTAAGTATAGATTTTATAGGTCATTATGTACCGAAATGACATTTCTGATACGATGAAACCCGCTGTCAGTCTCAAGTGCTGTTTATAAATACGGGCCTAAGTCTTTGACGTCCGTCCAACTCAACCCACACGGCGATGAAGACCACATAAATGTTCAAAATACTTTAACTTTGAGCCTAAGTATGTATACAAACAATCCCAAATCCTGTACAAAGTTTTTCCACTTATCTGTGGCAAATTTCCATGCTGGACTGGGAGCGAGAGAAAAACGTAGAATATGCCAGCTGCATTTCCTTCTGGGCATGATGTAAAAACCAGCTATGGGTTCCAAGGGATTCAGTATATTGTAATTTAGGCGATAGGCTGACAACCTGTCACTACAGCAATATACCTACTAATCTATCTTAAATAACCCTCAAAACTTTGTCAGACGTGGCGGAAAAACCTTCATTTAGATCGTTAATGCTCTGCCTACCCCGTTAGGGTTAAAAGCTTTATTAAATGTCTGTACGTATCTGTGGTAGACCGTACAGCGAAGCAGATTAGTGTTTCCAAGCGCTGATCCGGCTTAGAACGCACTACAACACCTCCCAGCGTAACTTGACGCTCGGATTATCCACACTTTCGCTTCTCAATGAATAAACTTGCCTGATAAAGTTTTATTGGAAATATTTATTGGTCTAAACATGGCTTTTTTTCATCTACTAAATGAGCAAAAGTCATTTGAGGTGACGATTCTAGCCAAGTGGCGCCCCCATTAGTAAAAAAAACATAATTTTCTACATACATACATACATATAATCACGCTTTTATCCCTAATGGGTTAGGCAGAGCGTAAACGACCTAAACAAAGGTCGTTCCGCCACGTCTGACAAAGTTTTGAGGGTTATTCAAGATGGTTTTGTACGTATATTGCTGTAGTGACAGGTTGTCAGCCCATCGCCCAAATTGCAATATACTGAAACCCTCAGATCCCTTAGCTGGTTTTTACAGCATGCCCGGGAGGAAATGCAGCTGGCACATTCTATGTTTTTCTCTCGCTCCCAGGCCAGCGTGGAAGAAAGAAGGGATACATTAGGGATAAAGGCGTGATTATTTGTATGTATGTAATTTACTACAAATGCAGTAAATCGGTCCAACACAATCCGGTAAAAGAATCAAGTTATAGTAATTAAAATAATTTAGAACCTTATCAATTAGCGATTCATAGCTTGTTGTAGTAACACGAATAAAAAATTGCCGTTGGTGGCCGTTATTCGCATTTTTTCTCCCTGTTACTAAAACGAACTATGAATCCCTAATTTATAAAGTTTTAAATTATGTTAATTACTATAACTCGATTCTGTTGGACCAGTTTTTTGATTCACTGCGTCTTTAGTGAATTATGTTTTTTTTTAGTAATTGAGGCACCACTTAGCTAGTATCGTACCTTAAGGTAAAAGTCTCAACAGATTAAGAGTAGGTTCGATACCGCAAGTCTTCCGTCCAAGGGCAATCAATCTATAAATTCAATGCTCAGAATAATATCATCACATCATAATCAAACAAACGTAAAGTAGTATTCATCACTACATAGTATAAAACAAAGTCGCTTTCTCTGTCCCTATATCCCTACGTATGGTAGGATCTTTAAAACTACGCAACGAATTTTGATGCGGTTTCTTTAAATGGATAGAGTGATTCAAGAGGAAGGTTTGTATGTATAATACATGCATAATATAGTAGAGCACGGTAGACGCAGCGTAGGCAGGCCTCCCACAAGGTGGACCCACGATCTGGTGAAGGTCTCGGGAAGCTGCTGGATGCAGAAGGCGCTAGACCGATCATCGTGGAGGTCCTTGGGGGAGGCCTATGTCCTGCAGTGGACGTCTATCGGCTGAGATGACGAATATAGTAGAGAAACACTGATGATATCCGTGCGAAACAGGGGCGTGTCGCTAGTACTGGATAAGAAAGGATGCTGTTTTATATTGAACCTATATGTTATTTCGATGCTTTTAGGTTTTTTTCCTAATATAAACCTTGTTAGACTTAGTGTAAATTTTTTTTTATAACGTCATTGACGCTCTGTCTTCTCTGTAAGAGAGTCGCGATTATGAACATAAAAATAAACATACAGTCTCACGTTTACAGCTTTCTCATGATTTGTGAGACAGCACTGATAAACAATATGTGGTGGGCATTAGCCACACCCGCCCATTACGAGGCAAAACACCCATTACAGCGCACCCTCCTACAACTTAACAGACAGACAGATGGCCGAAGTCATATTAGAAAGAATTGAAACTATGAGAAAGTCTTTTTCTTAGTCCATTCTTCCAGTCCATTGAGTGTGGTAGATAATGTGCCATCTGCATTTACTCCCGGGCATGCTGTAAAAATCAGCTAAGGGATTCGAGCGTTTTAATATATTGCAATTTAGGCGATGGGCTAACAACCTGTCGCTACAGCAGTATACCTACAAATCTATCTCAAAAGACCCTCAGAAGCACGCACAACGGACCAAATTAAGAGTCTAATTGCGGATACAGGAGCCCCATAACATAACATAACATAAGACCCTCAGAAATTTGTCAGACGTGGCGGGACGACCCTTGTTTAGGTCGTTTACGCTCTGCCATTAGGGATATGGCGTGATTATATGTATGTCTGAAGGAAAAAAAAATCGAGTAAATGAACGATTCGATACCCGATTAGGTCTTATGTCACAGTTTTTGAACCTCATAATAGGCATCAGACATGGTTTGTCACGATCACTGTCAACAGACAACAAACAACATTTCTTTTTAGACATAAGCTGTACCTGATGTGCTATTGTTTTTTTTTTATGTTTGTGTCTTTTGTATGATCATGTGTGCAATAAACTGTTAAATAAATAAATAAATAAACAACAACTAGGTACGATGACCCTACGTGCTCTTCGAAGCATGAAATTATCCACTAACTGGTCATATATGTTGTTTTATGTTATGTACCGCACCCTCCTACAACTTAACAGACAGACAGATGGCCCAAATCGTATTAGAGACAAGGGTTCCAATTCCAATTGAAAGTATGGGATAGTCACCGGAATAGAAAGATTGGATACTAACTACCTTTCTGAATATAGCATAGAGTATGCTGGGCTATTTCGAGCGTTGTGGTTACCAGTCTAAACTAACCTTGGTTAGGCTGTACCTAACAAACCTATTTTCCGCTAACAGAAAGTTTGGCAGTATGGGTTAATTTTATTTGCCTTAGAAATATTTGGTGTAACGGATGTAAGGTTTTCTGTGGCTGTATGGGCTGACTCCATTTGTCTTAATAACATTATTTAGTTAAGAAAAATTTAAAGAACATAACCTTATTTCTTCCATGCTGGACTGGGAGCGAGAGAAAAACATAGAATGTGCCAGCTGCAATTCCTCCCGTGCACGCTGTTAAAACCAGCCAAGGGATCGGAGGGTTTCTGTATATTGCAATTTAACAACAGCAATAAACGTACAAATCTATCTTAAATAACCCTCAAAACTTTCTCAAACGTGGCGAAACGAACTTTGTTTAGGTCATTGACACTCTGCCTTAATTTGGGATAAAGGCGTGATTATATGTATGTATGTACATAACCTCAATTTTAAAGTATTTTTTTTCTATTTCCTTAATAATGAGTGAGCTGAGAAAAATCTTATTTGTTATAAAGTAAGTAAAACATGGGCTATCTTACAGTATTAAAATAAATACAAATATCGTGCGACCGTAATCCGCATCCCAGCCTAGGCGCAGATTTTGCTGGATCATTTCACCTAGATAAAGTATTTTCACTATCGCCATTAGAAAAGGTAGGTCCCGCCGGCCCGTCACTGAATTTGTACTAAAATTCTCAGGTCCCACGGCTGGTTTCTATAGTTTGTCAAGGAAAAGGAGCGGTTCGAACATTCTATTAAATTTTATCGCTCCCAGTGCAGCAAGAAAAATTACAGTGCCTGCACTTTTAAAAGTTAACAGACAGATAGATGACCACAGTCATATTACAGATAAGATAACTGCCTCCGTGGTCTAGTTGTCAGAGCCATGGCTCACAATCTAGTGGTCTTGGGTTCGATTTCCAGGGGGGGAACACCTTGATATTTGTTGATTTATCACTTTGTGATATTTTCCACTAATTGGTAAGGGCAATGCAGGACCGGGACCGACGGCTTCACGTGCCCTTCGAGGCATGAAATCCTTTTTCTTTTCGGACAATCAGGTAATTCAGCCTGCAATGTTTTAACCAAGCTAGGGAAAACCTCACAAAGTGATAAATTGACCAATATCAACTTTGTGTTCCACCCCTGGGAATCGAACCCACGACCTCCGGATCGTAAGCCCATGGGTCTAACCACTAAACCACGGAGGCAGTTCACGGAGGCTACAGTATTGTATATAAGGGATACAGAACGTTTGTAATTTATTGCCATTAATCTTACGATTAGGTTGTTAAAGTTTAAAATGGATGGCTATTTTTTTATTTACATACAACGACAGACTTTATATACATACATATATAGACGCCTTTTTGACTAATGGGGTAGACAGAGAATAAACGACCTAAATAAAGGTCGTTCTGGCACATCTGACAAAGTTTAGAGTGTTATTTAGGATAGATTTGTAGGTATATTGCTGTAGTGACAGTTACAGGTTGTTTGCCCATCGCTTAAATTGCAATATACAGAAACCCTCGGATCCCTTAGCTGGTTTTTACAGCAAGCCCGGGAGAAAATGCAGCACAGTCTTATGTTTTTCTCTCACTCCCAGTCCAGCATGGAAGAAACAAAAATTACTCGCAAATATGCAAGGCTACGAACAGCTAC
Organism: Scrobipalpa costella; assembly: GCA_949820665.1. NCBI lineage: Eukaryota > Metazoa > Arthropoda > Insecta > Lepidoptera > Gelechiidae > Scrobipalpa > Scrobipalpa costella. The sequence goes on along the minus strand of OX463320.1, from coordinate 1,167,506 downwards.
GAGTTGTCTACGAATCTACTACGAGACTGCTACGCCGTAGCAACACTAGGACGGTAACAAACTCTATGACTCACCAAAGTTGAATGTACTCTTTCTTTTTTAAATAAAATATAAAGGATGTTCTTCCTTTTAGCGAATGGATTCCCTAGTCGAACAACCCGATGAACCCTGGTGTCAGAGTTTTCAAACCGCCTAGTAGCACAGCTCTTAGGCCTCTGACACGGTTTTAGTAAAGACCACTATCAAATACAGCGAAGCCTTCCGAAGCACGGAGTCCTTTTACTTTTCGGACAATCAGGTAATTCAGCGTGCAATGAACTAACCAAACTAGGGAAAACCTCACAAAGTGATAAATTGACAAATACCAACTTTGTGTTTCTCCCCCGGGAATTGAACCCGGGACCTCCGGATCGTAATCCCATGACTCTGACTGTTAGACCACAGAGGCAGTTATGTTAGGAAGACATTATACCTACCACTCGTGGGGTAAGCACTTGTAAAAATCCACTACAATTAAGAAGAGTAATATTTGAGGAAACATTTTTGAAATATTTTACATATATACATACATATAACCACGACTTTATCCCTTATGGGGTAGGCAGAGCGTCAACGACCTAAGCGAAGGTCATTCCGCCACGTGTGACAAAGTTTTGAGGGTTATTTAAGATAGATTTGTAGGTATATTGCTGTAGTGACAGGTTGTCAGCCCATCGCCTAAATTGCAATATACTGTCGGGTAAAAAGGAGCTATGAATAGATAATATCCCCTACTGCACTTGCTGAAACACTGCATTGGTGACTCATTGCCGTTGGAAATTGTCGTGGTCCAAATTTAACTTCTTCTTCATCTGTCGTGTGGGTATCGAGTCTATCGACCCGATGAACCCTGGTGTCAGGCTTTTAAAACCGCCTAGTAGCACAACTATCAGGAATCTGACATCGTTTGAGTAACGACCACTATCAAAGACAGCGACCGGGACCGACGGCTTAACGTGCCCTCCGAAGCACGAAATCTTTTCTTTTCTGACAATCAGGTGATTCAGCCTGCAATGTCCTAACCAAACTGGGGAAATATTCAGAAAGTGATAAATTCTCAAATATCAACTTTTGTGGTTCCCCCCTGGAAATTGAACCCAGGATCTCCGGATCGGGAGTCCATGGCACTAGCGACTAGACCACGGAGGCAGTTAAATTTAACTACTAACTTAACATGGCAAACTAAAATTAATTTGTGAATCATTTTCAACGTTAGAGATACAGACAGTTTAAATTTAAATATGACCAAACTAGGTACTGCAACTTTAGAATTACAATGGATTTATTTAAACTTTTTGGAAGTCTAAACGAATCTGTTGGCGATTACTCCACCGACAAGTGCCTAGCATTTCAATTTAAGAAGAAGAAGAAACGAAGACTTCCATGCTGGCCTGGAAGCGATAAAAAAATGTAGATTGTGCCAGCTGCTTTTCCTCCCGGGCATGGTGTAAAAACCAGCTAAAAGATCCGAAAGTTTCAGTATACCGTAATTTAGGCGATGGGCTGACAATCTGTCACTATAGCAATATACTCGTACCTACAAATCTATCTAAAATAAACCTTATAGGTATTTGATAATTAGTTTTAGGTTTCTTACATCATTTTTCGTTTCAAGCGACCATTTAGAATCTACAACGCATTAAAGATTTTATAACTCACTTGTACGCAGTTGGGTTTTTTGAACTTTCTAATTTACTTGTCAATTAAACTATTTGAAGGGTTTTAATGCATACATACATATAATCACGTCTTTATCCCTAATGGGGTAGGCAGAGCGTAAACGACCCAAACAAAGGTCGCTCCGCCACGTCTGACAAGTTTTGAGGGTTATTTAAGATAGATTTGTTGGTATATTGTTGTAGTGACAGTTTGTCAGCCAATCGCCTAAATTACAATATTCTGAAACCCTCGGATTCCTTAGCTGGTTTTTACAGCATGCCCGGGAAGAAATGCAGCTGGCACATTCTATGTTTTTCTCTGGCTCCCTGTCCAGCATGGAAGAGTTTTAATAGTTTTACATAATGGGTTGAACTACATATTATATAAGTAAATCGTATCACAAAACTGCACTTCCTCTAAACATTTACAAAAAGAACGCTCAAGAATTTTCCCTCTTTCTAGGATGATCAATTTTCCCGACGACCTAGGTTTTCCTTATACACACACAAGTATAGGTCTAAGTATGGTATAAAAAGCTGCTTTAGCAATAAGGCCGCCTATATTGCACCAAAGAATTTATAAACAGATAATTTGAGATCTAAAAGCGCGCGCCGCCGCATACCTAATTTGTGCTAATAGGGTACATACATATAATCACGCCCATGTCCTTAATAGTATTATTTAAATGGGTTGAACCACATATTATATAAGTTGTGCCAGTATCCAAAACCGTATCACAAAACTTCACTTCCTCTTAAACATTTACGAAAAGAGCTCTCAACAATTGTCCCTCTTTCTAGGATGATCAATTTTCCCGACGGCCTAGGTTTTCCCTATACACACACAAGTATAGGTCTATGTCTAGACGAGAGCCATCATTAAGGTCAGATAGGGCGGGAAGGCGGTTGCCTGGCCGTTATAATGAGTGTGATTGTTCAGGCCAAACTGGGAATTTACTTGAACCCCTTTAGGCATTCTAGATTAGTCTTTTACTCGTTCTAGGCTAGGTACTTCGTTTAGGTTATTATTTTTTTAAATAATGCTTTTTTTTAAATCAAATTCTAGCTGCTTTTTACCATCATCTCATCTCTTTTTACCTTATCTCGTATATCATGGGGTCGGCTACCTAATCTAGGTGATTGAGCGAGGCTACATGTTTTTACACAGTGCGCGTGCCATCTGACCTCCGCAATCCAGAAGGGAACATACAATCCAGGTTCTCCCACCGTTTTTTGGGCGATGTTGGCAAATCTCCCAAAGATCGGCCAACTGCGCCGGACTAGTTTTTAGTGCCCAAGTGTTTGCGCTACACACAGGTGCACTCTCTATTCCTTTAATCTCTTATTCTAATGGCACAGATTGATTGACTGACACGACCAGAGAGAAATCAGGCGCAGGACCGACTATTAACATGCCCATCCGACAGCATGGATCATCTTACTTTTCCAACAATCAGGTGATCAGCCTTTAATGTCCTAACCAAACTAGAAACAACAACAGAAAGTCATGGTTCCCCGCCGGGTATCGAACCCGGGACTGGATTGCTCATGGCTCAGACCACTAGACCAAGGATTATTCTACCCTCATAATGCATTTTCAAGTTGTGGTCTCAACATTCTTTACTGTCCATGGCTGCTTTATATGGAAACTTATGTATTTAACATTCGTCAACTTAAAGTAGCTGCATTTTCTCCCGGGCATGCTATAAAAAGGGATCAGAGGGTTTTAGTATATAGCAATTTAGGCTATAGTCTGAAAAACTGTCACTGCAGCAATATACCTACAAATCTATCTTAAATAACCCTCATGATGTTGTCAGACGTGGCGGAACGACCTTTCTTTAGGTTCTTTACGCCCACCCTACCCCATTAGGAATAAAGGCGTGATTATATGAATGAATGTCTGTATGTAAAGTAGCAATGAATAGTGGTATTGATATGATAAGGTATGAAATTGAGGATAGAGCATAGGAGAGAATCATTATATGTTAGAAGAACCGAGTTTTGCATGAGTTTGAGTGAAATATACTTATTTATCCTTCTCGTTCTATTTTTAAACTTACTGAGTTCACATTAAAACACGCTCTTGTCTCCTGAGAGGCAGGCAAAACCCCAACGGATTTACAAGATCTGTTTTAGATAGAATTTCTGAAATATTATGATTGTTACTAAGCCGTTGACGCCTTGCCTATCTCGTAAGGGACACAGCCACGATTAACATATTATGTACTTGTACAATGTATGTACATTGAATTCTTCCAATATGTACTCCCCTTTTCTTCGATATAATATGTGCCACGTCAGGGCGTATTCACTTCCTTACAATCCGCTAATAGGGCGCGGGCTGCGTCGGCAGTTCGCCTTGTTGTACTTGCTACCCCAATTTCCGTAGCTTTTTTCTTTAATCCGCCTATTCTTTGAGTCAAAGCCCCGACCCTTTAAATATACATAGGCGCGTATTTATGAAGCGATATTAAACTTATGAGATTTATTTACTTTCATGACAGAATAAGCGTCAATTCATTAATTCTTTCATGCTGGCCTGGGAGTGAGGGAAAAACATAGAATGTGCTGGCTGCATTTCCTGCCTCAATCAGCTCAGGGATCCGACAGTTTCAGAATATTGCAATTTAGGTGATGGGCTGACAACCTGCCACTACAGCGATATACCTACAAATCTATTTTAGATAACCCTCAAAATGTTGTCAGACGTGGCGGAACGAAATTTGTTTAGATCGTTTACGCTCTGCCTACCTCATTAGAGATAACAGCGTTATTATATGTATGTATGTATGTATGTATGTATAATATACTTCAAAAACAACTGTTTGATGTTGTATATGGGTCTAGTTGCTATAATAACCATGCTTGGCCGTTGGATTCTTTAACTTTTTCTTCTTAGCGAGTGGATTCTCGAGTTGAACAACGACACGATGTACCCTGGTGTCAGAGTTTTAAAACCGCCTATTTACACAGCTTTTAGGCCTTTGACATGGTTTTGAGTAACGACCGCTATCAAAGACAGCGACTAGAACCGACGGTTAAACGTGCCCTCCAAAGCACGGAATTATTTTTCTTTTTCGGACAATCAGTCTAATCTGTCCAATGTCCTAACCAAACTGTGAAAAACCTCACAATTGATACGTGCAATGCAAAATATTACTCGTATATTCACAGATCTGCTGTCAGTTCTCTGAATTTATTATATTTATTATTCACTCTACGATATGGGTTAATACTAATGACTTAGCACTAAAACGACCCTAAAATGAACATAATATTCAGATTCTACTCTAAACCACAGACGATAATTTCAAAGACCGGTCCTAACCGTTCCCATAACAATAACATAACTTTAGAAAAGTTTTCCGTTTCACGTTTTCCCGGTAGCTTGCTTGAACTTGTGAAGTTGAGAAAATTATATCATTGATGATATTTATGACTAGTTTTCCGCCCGCGGTTTCTCCCGCATTAAATGAGCTTTTCGTGGCAACAAAGTGTTTCCAGTGTAATTCCAGGATCCAACGTAGTTATATAAGTGTGTGCTAAGGCTCGTATTTATAAAGCTATCTCAAGATTGAGAGCAATATTAAGTATGCATTTGACAGGCCACATTGTACTGAAATGATATTTCTGATACGAACTCAAACTAGCTGTCGATCTCAAGTGCTGTTTACAAATACGGAACTTAGTTTCCTCCCAGTTGGTCCAGTAGTTGACGTGAAAAAAAAAACCTAATCATGGAACACTTGTTATAGCTAAGATACCAATAGATGACGCTAGTAGTACCTTATGCACATTCAAAAATCAAAAAACATTTTTTCTTATGTTTAATATTTTATTAATATTTACATGTACTATATTTTCGAACTCAGAATTGACTCCTCTTTCACATGGTATCCTACAGGATGCAGAAGCATTTTTTTTTTATCAACAATACATTTTATTTATATTTCGGCTTCCAGACGGAATTCTGAAAAAAACGAAACATGAGGCAAATGACTCGATGATCCGGACGAAACGTGGTATTTTTTCGCAAATCGACCGCGAGTTTTGTCACCTGTCAAGTCGCCACTACTGCTGTCATTGCTTTAACCACTGTCAGTGTTACCAAGGCAAAATTTAGTACCTAATATCGCCGCCTGAACAGTAATAGTCATGGTGGTCGCACTGTAAAGGCCGAAGTCTGTTATGTCGATAACGTCACCCGATGTCCTGTCAATGGGGGGTAATTTTGACAAGAGTCTTACAAAAACTGGTGAAAGTTATTCCGTTTTGTTGACTAAGCAACCCCTATCAGTTTGCAGGAAGCTGTCGCTTAGGGCAGCAACACACAGGCGTCACTTACTGCGGTAAGGGTGCGCTCAACACGCTGTCAATGCTTTTTGCATTGCCTACAACACACATGCGTCACGGGCAGGAGGCGTAGAGGGATGCGCCGACATAGAGTTCCTCGCTACGCGCGCGTAGTGCGTAAGGTGACGCATATGTGTTGTAGGCAATGCATAAAGTATTGACAGCATGTTGTGTGCAACAAACAAAACAAACAAACAAGTGGTTCGCTTCCACATTCTTAATGCGAACGGCTAAGGAGTGGAACTCCCTGCCGGCGGATCTGTTTCCGGAACAATATAACCTGGGCCTTTTAAAGGCGAGAGTGAATAGGCACTACATAGGTGAGTATGCTTCAACATAGTCCGCATCGTCACTTTCCACCAGGTGAGATGGCGGACAAATGCTCGCCTATATATATTAAAAAAAAAAAAAAAAAAAAAAACCTTGAGCGCAGTAGGTGACGCCTGTGTGTTGCTGTCCTAACAGCCGGTACACATCCAAATCCAGCTGGTACAGTCAATTAATTTTATCATTCCTTGTCCAGCATTAGATAATGTAGCTAGCTCTAGATGGATCCTAGAAAACAGTGCCAGTAATATCCATATCACTAAGTGGATACACATCTACATAGATATAATCACGCCTTTATCCCTGATGGGGTAGGCAGAGCGTATATGACCTGAACAACGGTCGTTCCGCCACGTCTGACAAAGTATATTTAAGATAGATTTGTAGGTATATTGCAGTAGTAACAGGTTGTCAACCCATCGCCTAAATTGCAATATACAGAAACCCTCGGATCCCTTAGCTGGTTTTTACAGCATGCCCGGGAGGAAATACAGCTGGCACATGCTATGTTTTTCTCTAACTCCCAGTCCAGCATGGAATAATCCAGCATAAGTGGATACGACAGTTTTATTTTACAAACAAATATACTAATAGTAACGTGGACTCCACGTGTTTTCTGTTTACATAATAAATCCATATCTCATAAATGCAAACGTAGAATAATAAATAATATACGCGTGTGTGTATCTGACTCATCCGAAGCGAGTTCCCGCTCAAAAAGATACATTCACGCCTGCATGCCTGAAAGGGGTAGGCAGAGCGCCGAAGACTTATAGAAAGTGTTTTTGCCACGTAAAACTTTATTTTAAGGGGCATCTGCTATTTATAACCTATCTAAGGTTACTGGTACATAAGAGCCACCGAGATCAAGAATTCTGTTCAACAATATGAAAAACAGAGAAGCATACATACATATAATCACGCCTTTATCCCTAACGGGGTAGGCAGAGCGTAAACGACAAAAACAAAGGTCGTTCCGCCACATCTGACAAAGTTTGAGGGTTGTTTAACCCATATATGCCCAGAACTTTTTAGATCTCCGATTCTTACAAATTTTTGATATGTTGCTACTAAATGACCATAATTAACAATGTAGTTTTTATTTTTCAGAAATATTGACTGAAAATCGGTTTTTTTCAGTGGGTCGAAAACGACCCCATGGGCAAATAAGGTCCCTAAAATTCAAAGTTTAGAAATAAAACAAAATTGAGCAATAAACCGTTAGTGTAATGAATTTAACCCCAAATTAGGCATGAAAGGCAATAAAACATTTGTCATGAAGGTTGACACCACATTTACGACACATTTTTACTGTCTTATTTTTACACAATGCACATCTTTTTCTCGTTTGACCAGTGATGATCATGTGCTGAGCGCTGTGTGTTCTAATGGTATGTGGTATATTGAATACCATTTTCTGAGCTTCAGGTCCAGGATGTATTTTGGCAGATCCATACTTTTGCAGTAAGGTTCTTGCAATAGATCGTCGGAATTCTAATGTGTCGACATTTGCTCCCCAAGACCTGGCTAATAAAGTACAGTTATTGACAGCTACATCAATCAGCCACATCCATATGGGTACATACCATTTCTTTCCTCTGATAGAAATGCGGTAAACGCCAACATTAGCGTCTAATCTGTCGACACCGCCCATGAACCTGTTGTATTGATGAACTACATTGGGTTGGTCAATATCAATCTTTTTATGTTCAGCAACAGAATATCTTTGCGCATTTTGAACTGGGTGGACTCCAAACTCATTTGACAACAGAGTTACTACGCTGTTGTCATTCCAACGCACAGCAGAAATATTATCATTGGTGTCCAGCATGAAATCGTAGCTGCCTCGAGGTTGTTTTTTGCAAGCTTTGACATCAATCAAGGGACACTTGTCTACCCTGTTTTGTCGAACAGTTCCTGTAATCTTGACATCCTTCTCTTTCAAAACACTCAGAAGTGTAGGTGATGTAAAAAAATTGTCGCAGAAGACAGAAAAGGGTGGATCTGGATACACTTTTCTTATTTTTTCTGTCAATTTAGTTACCACATGTTCACCAAGTCCAGTTTCACGAGCTTCTGTACGTCCTTCGTATAGATCCGCTTGTAAACAATATCCTAAACGAGTTGCTGCAACCCAGGCTTTGAACCCAAAACGTATTGGTTTTCCGTGAATATGTTGCTTACATCCATGTCGCCCATAATAAGGTATCATTGATTCGTCAACACTAATATTCTTCTCAATAGGAGCATACATCAAAAATTTTTCGTTGAGCATTTCAAATAGAGGACGTACTTTTGCCATTTTATCACCTGAACGTAAGTTATCGTTGTCAGCCAGATGAAAATATCTAAATATTTCTTCGAATCGATTTCTTTTCATCGACTTGGATACAAGCACATTGTGAGTGTCTTCGTTGAACTCCCAATACATTCGTCGTCGAGGAAGAGGCGCGTATCCACTAAGGATTAAAATACCAATGAAGCAGTATATTTCGTCTCCCGAGAGAGAGAAGTTAGTATTATGATCTTTGCTGACAGCATATAATACGGAATGTCTAACAATATATCTTATAACTTCCTCATTGAAAAATAATTCAAAAAACTCAATCGGAGAGCTGTCTTTCGATAATGTGGTAACAGCTCGTGGAGGGGGTGGTACCCATTGTTCAGAATTTTGTGGCAAATCTTGTTTTATCCAGTTACGTTGCCTTGCTGTGGATTTCCGGCTAGTAGAAGATACTGCTGCGCCCGTTATGGCACCTCTGGAACCTCGGTTTGACAAAGAAGCCCCCCCGCGAGAAGATGGTGTTATACGGTGATTGATGTTGTTTGATGAAAGAGCCCCACGAGAAGTTGATGCGATACTATTGGTCGGCTGTACTGCTCTCCGCGATCTTTTTGCAACAGCTGTTGAAGTTGATGATGATGGTATCAATACATTTATATCGTCAATAGACTGGTCATTTATAGTACCATTTAATTCATCATCATCACGTTGATGAACTATAATCTCCGCTGGAGCTAGTAGCTGATGTCTATTCAAACGATCGATATCGTTGCAGTCTTCATCACCTGAATCGCCGTCGGATAAGGCACCATCACCTGGTGGGTCCACATAAACATCAATATCATTGACATCTTCATCAATGAGTAACTCAAGAGTTTCAGCGATTTCATGAGTCCTTAGAATACGTCGAGACCTAAAACCGACAGAAATAAGCCTAAGTCAGTGTTTATGCCCACGGGGTCGTTATCGACCCAATGAAATGTAGGTACGTATTTTATTTATAAAATCTAAATTGATTGCCAATAAAAATAATTATATCATAAAAGAAGGGATTCATTTTACATATTTTGTAAACAAAACTATAATATAAATGAATAAAAACAAGTTACTCACATTTTTGTGCGCGCGTGTCACACTTTTACCACAAAAAAAAATAACTGATTTTTGTTAAGTGAATACAAGCGTCTTATCAAGTTGACAGGTCACTAATGTGCATTCCAGTACAAAGTAATGAGTCTCATAAATGAAAAAACGAGGGTAGTTTTGTTTATTTTACAACGATTCTCACAAAGTGAATCATAACATATACCCACCTATTTTGGGTCGTTTTCGACCCGCTGGGCATATATGGGTTAAGATAGATTTGTAAGTATATTGCTGTAGTGACAGGTTGTCAGCCCATCGCCTAAATTAAAATATACTGAAACCCTCGGATCCCTTAGCTGGTTTTTACAGCATGCCCGGGAGGAAATGCAGCTGGCACATTCTATGTTTTTCTCTCGCTTCCAGGCCAGCATGGAAGAAACATAAAAACAGAGAAGCAGCTGGTAAATTCTATATTTTTATCCGTCCCAGCTCACACCATACGAGGGAACGCTCGAAAACAATCAAACATCGTCCTATTGAAGGTCAAGCAACCGAGAAAAACTAATTTGAAGGAGAGAAAAGAGAGGAAGGAGTACATTTAGTATCGAACTTCCTTCGGAAAGATGGCGACACTAAAAGAGAGAGAGGTTAAATAGTATTAATCGCAAGAGATAGGGGAAACTTCCTTCGTGGTCTAGTGGTCTGAGCTGCGGACTCCCGATCCGATGGTCTTAGATTCACTTCCCAAGGTAGAGTTAGAGCACAAAGTAGATATTGGTCATACATACATACATATAATCACGCCTTTATCCCCAATGGGGTAGGCAGACCGTAAACGACCTAAACAAAGGTCGTTACGCCACGTCTGACAAAGTTTTGAGGATTATTTAAGATAGATTTGTAGGTATATTGCTATAGTGACAGGTTGTCAACCCATCGCCTAAATTGCAATATACCGAAACCCTCAGATCCCTTAGCTGGTTTTTACAGCATGCCCGGGAGGAAAAGCAGCTGGCACATTCTATGTTTTTCTGTCGCTCCCAGGCCAGCATGGAAGATATTGGTCTGGCCAATTTATTATATTTCTCCTAGTTTGTGGCAGGTGGATGACATAAATGTCTAGAAAAGAATTCCGTGTATTGGGGGGAAAGTTAAACCGTCACTCTCGGTCGCTGTCTTCGTACAACCCATGTCAGAGGCCTATTAGCCGTTGCTGATCCTGGTGTAAGAGTTTTAAAACCACCTATTAGTTGTTACAGGGTTTATCGGGTACAAACTCAAATCGATAAGACGAAGAAGGGGAAAATACTTGCCAATCCTGCAGTCATATTGATGAATATGATCATACCAATGGCATCCTTATCTTAAAGGGGGATCTATCAATGGGTTATATTCGTATTGCATTTATTTGCAAATTGCTATCAAGGCAATAAGTTGGAATTTGAATCGTAATCAATGTGAAATGTTTGAATATTTTGACGGCGTGGACGGTTTAAGTGATCATGTCTCGCTTAAATCCTTCGAACACCCCTGAAAACGTTTTTTTTTTTTAATATATAAAGGCGAGCATTTGTCCGCCATCTCACCTGGTGGAAGTCTAGCCTGACATGCAAATCGCTATCTCAAATAATAAGGAATAAAATACAAATGTCTGCGAATCAAATTCGTTGCTTGATAGGTTAGAATATTTCGTTGACAGCGTGGAAGTTCCCAATATTTTGACGGCATGGGCGTTCTGTACGCGGCCACGCTTCAAATACTCGCTCGCGGAGATGGTCAAAGTCTGGCAGACTTTATAGGCAGTCTGCGGACAGCGGGAGGTCATCCAGCCGGGGCGCGCGGGGTACCGACGGCCCGTCGCAGGCAAATGATACCCGCGGGTAGCGACGCGCGCCGCATCGATCGCCCACATGGCTGCGGCCCGCAGATTCCCCCCACTACGCCCCCCACCCCCCTGTCTCGCCCACACACAAACACGCGCACGCCGCACGCATAGACACGCACACACGCAAGTCTCATCTAATGTGTTCTGGCAAATGATCCATCCCGAATATTAAGTCGTCTACGTACAGAAAACGGATAGTCATTGATACGGGAAATTATTGGGTACGGCCCGAGCCATATTTCGATGTTCTTCTTAACATCCAATCCTGTTTGGTTTTCCTTTAAAGTTTCAATTGAAATTTTACTAATTTTTTCATAATCATAAAAAGCTTAATAATGTTAAAGGGTGAAAAGAAAAACTACAGGTTGATACTTCAATCCGAATGCAAAGTTGCGTCATAACAGCAGGGAATAGGGTTTATATTTACGGCAGCATCAGGTTGTAAAGGTTTTCCATTAGTGGAAGCGTGCGTCCGACCCCTCACCGGGAAGTTAATTGAGCTCTGGCCCACGTGGCAGCAATTATTTACCTTCAGGTGAGCCACGTGCGTTGCCATGGGGCGATACCGGCACGGCAGTACCACATCTTATGTTATTCTTTCATATCATCGGCGTAGACTACTGTGGTCCATTACTTATTAACTACTTCACTTAAGAGTAAAACTAGATATACGTCGATGATACTCTATGTATCTATTCTACAAAAATATAAAACTACTGGCGAAGCGTTGCGGAGGAGCTAACTAAAAATGAAGAAATAAGATGGTGAATTTACAGACATTCGGGTTTAATGTTTCTACTGGCGACGCTTTAGAACTTGTACTCTAAGCCGTGGTGATAAAGTCTAGTCTAGCACTACTGTCTTCAATGTACATCACGCTAGTTGGACTCCGTGGTCTCGAATAGTGTGGGGTTAGGATAGCTCGAATTGATGCAGTTTGAATAGTTCGTACAATGTTTTATTAGCAGATAAATTGTTTACAATAATCGCTTGCAATACATGAGAAACTAATAAACACAAATCGCTTTTGCCTGACGAGATCGCATGCGAACAATACATGACATAACAACTTTATGGGATGACAGTAAATTTTAATGACAGATTCTAACCATCATGGATCTCACTACGAACTAAGCACTACACGCACTACTGTCTACAGAAGCATTGCCTGGTTGTAAATAAATGCAAAAATGTAGCATTGCGATGGTCCAGCGACGAATCCCCAAATCTAGGGCGCGTGATGCCGCAGACACACGCGGCAAACGTCTCAACTCACATTAGCCACAGACAGGGACAATCCGGGATAGTCTTATGCTACCGTGTAAAAAAAATATAGTCGCACAGTCAACAGTCTTTAATACTAGATGGACGCGAATTTTGATGCCGCGGAGTCCACATTTGGTAAGGTTATGTTTTCATGACACGTGCGTCCCGCGCGGCGACCGCGGCCCGACTGAGGCGCCGCCTTCACCCCCGCCCCCGCGTCTCCCCACCCCCGCTGCATCCTTCAAACGCTCCCTGATAATCGGGAGAAAATACAACATACAGTTGCAATTGGGATGCCGCATACTGTTCTTTTTTGGCCATGAGTCTGGCGGTAATGCCATCAGCCCTCATTGGCCGGTTTCTTGAACCCGGCGCGCGATGTTTCGAATGCAATTCTGTCCTCGGATAAATTCTATGCTCACTGGCGAGAAAAAATCATAGAATTTGCCGGCAATTTTTTTTCCCGAACATATTGTATAACTTATACAGTCCCTTTTGACTTATACAGTATAAGTCAAAAGGGATTCGTTGGTTTTGGTTTATTATAATTCTGACCTTTGATAAATTCTAGGTTCTCTCGCGTTTTAGCGTTCCACTCTGTGAGAAAAAACATAGAATATACCAGCTTTTTCCTGGGAACATTGTATCGAAAGAGATTAGATCGATTTGGTGGATTGTAAAAAGCGATAGAAATACACACTTATCTGAAATCACTCTAAGCAATTTGTCAGATGTGTAAATAGTTTTTGGTGCTCTGCCTTCTCCGTAAAGGATATAGACGTGATTCGCAGGCGTGACTGAATCGTTGACTATAAATATAGATGTAAGGATTTGACAAGATTGCCTTTCTTGTGAAATATTGTGAAATCAAATAAAAATATTCTGTTTCGTTAGCTTCGCAATTTATGAAAAGTTCGACGCATCCTGTTTATCAAGATGATAAATTCCCTCATCTCACTAGCCTTATCCCGACTCTCTTGTGTCGGCTATCTAATCTAGGGGAATGAACGAGGGTACTGGTTTTTACACAGAGCGACTGCCATCTTACCTGAAGGGAAACCAGACCCAATCCTAGATTAGGTCAGAGTTTTAAAGCCGCTAATGCTTAGCACTGGTCTCTGATATGGCTTAGCGACTAATATCTACGGAATTAAACGATATTAACCGGGACCAACGGCTTAACGTGCCTTCCGAAGTACGGAAAAAGTGCCAAATTAACGTACATATGAAAACCGAAAAACACATTGGTACGTGGTGGGATATGAACCACGACCTCCCGCTCAGGAGGCAGCGGCCCTATCCACTATACGATCGGACTCTCTCTCTTTTTAAATAGAAATGCCAATTCTTACATGCTGGACTGGGAGCAATAGAAAAACATAGAATGTCCCAGCTGCCCTTCCTCCCGGGCACGCAGTAGAAGTCTGCAAAAGTATTCGAGGGTTACTTTAGGCGATGGACTGACTACCTGTAGAGATACATACCTACGTCAATGCCCTCAATATTTGTCACCTCTGCCTACCTTGAAAGGGAAAAAAGCGTAACTTTATGTTGTGTGTTGTATATGTACTTATGTATGTATGAGATACATACTTTTTTTTAAAGGACCGATTCAACCCTGCTCACACCAAGGTGTTGTTATAACGTTCACTAAAGATTGCTCGCTCTACCCAACCCGGAAGTAATTTAGGTCCTTTTGGTCGATTAGGTCCAGTTCTGGTGTGATTTCATTTATAATATGAGTATCAATTATCTACAAAAATGAAAACTGATCGGCTTACTTGTTTGTATTGAAAGAAGGGTCAACCATCGACGTTTCGATCCTATACTAAAACGATGCTAGTCAAAGGTTGCACTTGGCAGACGGTGGACTGTGATTTTCTTTTCTCCTGATGAAGATTCTCGTATATCATCGAAACGTCGAGGGCTACCCTCCTTTAAATACAAACAAATACGTTTTAAAAGCTGTTTTACTAAATGAAATCTAGTAATACCACATCTAATACCTATAATAAACCAAAAGAGACAGTTTGTGTGTTGGTCGTAAAACTTTAATTCGTTGTCGACGGATCGATGGAAACGTTATTGTTTCTGAGTTTATGGGGCACCGTATTATCTAGACTAGATTATTCCATGCTGGACTGGGTGCGATAAAAAAACATAGAATTTTCCACATACATACATACATATAATCACGCCTTTATCCCTAATGGGGTAGGCAGAGCGTAAACGACCCAAACAAAGGTCGTTCCGCCACGTCTGACAAATTTTTAAAGGGTTATTTAAGATAGATTTGTAAGTATATTGCTGTAGTGACAGGTTGTCAGCCCATCGCCTAAATTACAATATACTGAAACCCTCGGATCCCATAGCTGGTTTTTACAGCATGCCCGGGAGGAAATGCAGCTGGCACATTATATGTTTTTCTCTCGCTCCCAGACCAGCATGGAAGAATAGAATTTTCCAGTTGCTTTTTTTCCCGTGCTGTAGAAATTAGTAGAGAGAGATGAGTGTTTCAATGTTTGTTTTATTATTGTTATATTTTCCGAAAATATGAAAACATAGCCAACTGCTAAGCCACTGCCAAGAAGTAGGTACTGGTCGTTCAAATATATTTAAACAGGAACCAAACCTACAACCGTGGGTCAGAAAGTAGACACTACCAACGATGCTACACAGGCTACAGGCAGAATGTTCTAGAAAGTGAATGTGCTACGTGACGGCACTGACAATGTTACCTCGGACAAGACCTTACTTTAGGGCCGTATATATAAACAGCTGTCATGAGTGACAGCGTCTCTAATTTAAAGCCATTGACTCGAGAAGTAATAATACATACATACATACATACATACATACATACAATCACGCCTTTATCCCTTACGGGGTAGGCAGAGCGTTAAACGCCACGTAAAAGGCGCTTCCGCCGCGTCTGACAAAAATTGAGGGCAAATTTAGATTGTAATGTGTATTGCTAATGTGTAGTGACAGGTTGTCAGCCCATCGCCTAAATTATTATGGAGAAAGCCAATCTTTTTGCCTCCTATTTTGCGGAAAGTTCGCGTCTTGATGCCGCAGGTAAAATACCACCCCCGTTACCTCGTGTCGACTGCTCTATGGCAGCCGTACGCATCCGGCAAAAAGAGGTCCTTAAAACCATGCGAAATCTAGACGTGAATAAAGCAAGTGGCCCTGACGGTATCCCTGCAATCGTCCTGCGTAACTGTGCGCCTGAGTTGTCTCCGGTGTTGACACGCCTGTACCGCCTCTCACTTGAGACTGGTGTTGTTCCCAAATCGTGGAAGCTTGCAAATGTGCAACCTGTACCCAAAAAAGGTAGTCGAGCAGACCCTGTCAACTATAGACCCATATCGGTAACCTCTATACTCTGCAAGATTATGGAGCGTGTACTGAATAATCGGCTCCTGGCATACCTTGAGGATAATGATCTCCTTAACGATCACCAATACGGCTTCCGCCGAGGGCGATCGACGGGGGACCTCCTCGTGCATGCCACTCACTTATGGAGCGAGGCTATCGAGAGACATGGTGAAGCACTTGCCGTGTCTCTGGATATCTCCAAGGCCTTTGACAGGGTCTGGCACGCTAGCCTTACTGGCAAGCTTCCCGCATACGGGTTACCTGCTGGCCTTTGCAACTGGATTTCGGACTTCTTGAGCGAACGATCCATTCAAGTGGTCTTAGAAGGCTGCTCCTCCGGACAACAGGCTATTGATGCCGGAGTTCCTCAGGGTTCTGTCCTGTCTGCAACCTTATTCCTGCTGCATATCAACGACATGTTTACACCCGATACCTTTGGGTACGCTGATGACAGCACGGTTGTTGACAGATATCTGTCCAGTGCAAGGGCCAACAGTGAAACAATCCAGTCTTGTCGGGAGTCCATGGTGGATCGTCTGAACTCATCGCTAAGGGTGATATCCGAGTGGGGCGATGCCAATCTCGTCAAGTTCAACGCATCCAAAACCCAGGCATGTCTATTCTCGACAAAACGGAGTCCTTTTAACCTGGCTCCAACTTTCCGGGATGTATCCGTACCGATTTCTGACCATCTTGAGCTTCTTGGTATGAGCCTTACGTCCGACTTGAACTTTGGACGTTACATTGAGTCTCTGGCCACAACAGCTGCCAAAAAACTTGGTATCCTCTCGAAGGTGAGGCGATACTTCACACCGGGACAGCTATTGCAGTTGTACACAGCTCAAGTCCGATCGTGTATGGAGTACTGCTGCCACCTTTGGGACGGTTCAGCTAAATACCAGCTGGCTGCCTTAGACTCAATCGAGAAACGCGCTAAGAAGCTCATTGGAGACTCAGCACTGGTTGAGGCAAAACTACAGAACCTTGAGCACCGTCGCAGAGTGGCGTGCATGTCGGTATTTTACAGGATACATTTCGGGGAGTGCGCGTTAGCACTTCATGACCTTATACCCCCCTCCCCTTTCCATCTCCGGAGCACGAGGCGTGGACAGGGGTTCCACCCTTATGTCGTGGATATACCACAAATTCGCACGAAGCGGTTCGCTTCCACATTCTTAATGCGAACGGCTAAGGAGTGGAATTCCCTGCCGGCGGATCTGTTTCCGGAACAATATAACCTGGGCCTTTTCAAGGCGAGAGTGAATAGGCACTACATAGGTGAGTATGTTTCAACATAGTCCGCATCGTCACTTTCCACCAGGTGAGATGGCGGACAAATGCTCGCCTATATATATTAAAAAAAAA
The DNA here is from genome assembly GCA_949820665.1 of Scrobipalpa costella. Taxonomy (NCBI): domain Eukaryota; kingdom Metazoa; phylum Arthropoda; class Insecta; order Lepidoptera; family Gelechiidae; genus Scrobipalpa; species Scrobipalpa costella. The sequence continues at coordinate 1,149,856 of OX463320.1, read as the reverse complement.
AAAAAAAAAAAAAAAAAAAATTACAATACACTGTAACCCTTGAGTCCCTTTTGCTGTCTTCTACAGCATGCCCGGGAGAAAGGGCAGCTGGAACATTCTATGTTTTTCTATCTCTCCCAGTCCAGCATGGAAGTAAAATAAGTAAGAAGTAATAATAAGATAAGTAATTTACTTCCATGCTGGTCTGGGATCGAAAGAAAAACATAGAATGTGCCAGCTGCATTCCCTCCCGGGCATGCTGTAAGATCCAGATAAGGGATCCGAGGGTTTCAGTATATTGTAATTTAGGCGATAGGCTGACAACCTGTCACTACAGCAGTATACCTACAAATCTATCTTAAATAACCCTCAAAAATTTGTCAGACGTGGTGGAACGACCTTTGTTTAGGTCGTTTACGCTCTGCCTACCCCATTAGGGATAAAGGCGTGATTATATGTATATGTATGACTCGAGAAGAAGAAGTAGAAGTGACAGCGAGTTTGAATTCGTATCAGAAATGTAATTTCATTACAAGCTGGCCTGTTAAATCCGTTCTTGATATCGCTTCATAAATACGAGCCTTAATAACTTTATACGTCTTCGAAACATTGTATTATAAAGTCCGACGAAATAGTAATAAAATAACAATGTCAAATGCAACGGATTCGTCTACTCAATAAAACTATTTTCTAACGGATATAAGTTTTGATAACATCCATGCTGGCCTGGGAGCGAGAGAAAAACATAGAATGTGCCAGCTGCAACTCACGGGCATGCTGTTAAAACCAGGTAAGGGATCCAAGGGGTTTCGGTATATTGTAACTTAGGCAATGGGCTGACAAGCTATCACTACAGCAGTATACCTACAAATCTATCGTAAATAACCCGCAAAACTTTGTCAGACGTGGCGGAACGATCTTTGTTTAATTCGTTTACGCACTGCCCCATTAGGGATAATGGCGTGATTATATGTATGTATAAGTTTTGATTTACCCGACTGGGTAATGTAGAGAAGGGTTATGTTATGTGTTTATTAAAAATGCGGGTTATTTTTACATGTGGTAATACTGTTTTAAACATGCTAGTTGACAGTTAGATACAAATTACTTACCTTACAGCACAGCTAATAGGCCTCTGACATGGTTTGTGTAACGACCATTATCAAAGACAGCGACCGGGACAGACGGCTTAACGTGCCCTCCGAAGCACGGAATCTTTTTTCTTTCAGACAATCAGGTGATTTGGCCTGCAATGTGCTAACCAAACTAGGAAAAATCTTACTGTGTTCTCCCTCTAGGAATCGAACCCAGGACCTCCGCATCGTGAGCCTATCTATGGCTCTAACCACTAGGCCACGAAAGCAGTTAACTTGTAGCTATTGCTACGATCAACTTATTTTATTTATCAGTTTGAAATCCGTTATGTGTTAAACAGTTCAGTAAATAATAGACATACATACATACATAAATCACGCCTCGATCCCTTACGGGATAGGCAGAGTGTTTAATGCGTCGTAAAAGGCGCTTTCGCCACGTCTGACAAAAATTGAGGGCAATTTTAGATTGTAATATGTATTGCTATAGTGACAGGTTGTCAGCCCATCGCCTAAATTACAATACACTGTAACCCTGGAGTCCCTTTTGCTGACTTCAACAGCATGCCCGGGAGGAAGGGCAGCTGGAACATTCTATGTTATTCTATCTCTCCCAGTCCAGCATGGAAGTAAATAATAGAAAAGGCTATAAAAAGGATAGCGCCCTTTTGTGCTAGACATAGTTACATAGAATATGTAAATCAGGCTGTTGCTAGCCAGACTGAGTTGCTTTCACGCCCTTTTCTAGACATGCGACATTCTGTAATGCCTTAATAGTCCTCCCACCGATTTTTCGGAAATAGCGGCCAATCTCTCAGAGATCAGCCAACAGCGTAGAACTACTTTTTAGTGTCAAGTGTTTGCGCTACACACAGGTGCACTCTCTATTCCTTCAATCTCTTATTTTGATGGGACAGATTGACTGACACGACCAGAGATAAATCAGGCGCAGGACCGACTATTTACATGCCCATCCGACAGCATGGATCATCATACTTTTCGGACAATTTGGTGATCAGCCTGCAAGTGTAATGTCTTAACTGAACTAGTTCTACAACAAAGTCATTGTCCCCCGCCGGAAATCGAACCCGGGACCTCTGGGTTGAGAGCCCATGGCTCAGACCGCTAGACCACGGAGGCAGTTTAATGCCACACGTGGTAAGTAAAGCGTCAACAGCATTGTTCATAAGTACTTGTACAACGTTTTTTTATTTTCATTTATAAAAAAATCATATATATTTAAATAATACAAATTACAATCTGAAATTGCCCTCAATTTTTGTCAGACGTGGCGGAAGCGCCTTTAACGAGGCGTTTAACGCTCTGCCTACCCCGTAAGGGATAAAGGCGTGATTTTATGTATGTATATTTAAATATTTCTTCCATGCTGGACTGGGAGAGATAGAAAAACATAGAATGTTCCAGCTGCCCTTCCTCCCGGGCATGCTGTTGAAGTCAGCAAAAGGGACTCGAGGGTTACAGTGTATTGTAATTTAGGCGATGGGCTGACAACCTGTCACTAAAGCAATACATATTACAATCTAAAATTGCCCTCAATTTTTGTCAGACGTGGCGAAAGCGCCTTTTAAGAGGCGTTTAACGCTCTGCCTACCCCGTAAGGGATAAAGGCGTGATTTTATGTATGTATATTTAAATATATAAAATGGTAATTAAATATACGATACGAGTAGTTTATGTACTTGTATTCTGGCAAATATAAATAATTATTCTATTCTCTAGTTTGGCTCATTCGGGTCATCGGGTTCTACGTCGACTCAAAAAACTTACTCGATACATACATATTATCACGCCTCTATCCCTAATGGGGTAGGCAGAGCGTAAACGACCTAAACGAAGGTCGTTCCGCTACGTTTGACAAAGTTTTGAGGGTTATTTAAGATAGATTTTACATAAATCATACATACATAAATCACGCCTTTATCCCTTACGGGGTAGGCAGAGCGTTAAACGCCTCGTAAAAGGCGCTTTCGCCGCGTCTGACAAAAATTGAGGGAAATTTTAGATTGTAATGTGTATTGCTAATGTGTAGTGACAGGTTGTCAGCCCATCGCCTAAATTACAATACACTGTAACCCTCGAGTCCCTTTTGCTGTCTTCTACAGCATGCCCGGGAGGAAGGGCAGCTGGAACATTCTATGTTTTTCTATCTCTCCCAGTCCAGCATGGAAGAATGGAACATATTTAAGATAGATTTGCAGGTATATTGCTGTATTGTGTAGTTACAATATACTTCTTCTTCTTTCGAGTGGGTATCGAGTCTATCGACCCGATGAACCCTGGTGTCAGAGTTTTTAAACCGCCTAGTAACACAACTATCAGGCCTCTGACATGATTTGAGTAACGACCACTATCAAAGACAGCGACGGGACCGACGGCTTAACGTGCCCTCCGAAGCACGAAATCTTTTTATTTTCGGACAATCAGGTGATTCAGCCTGCAATGTCCTAACCAAACTGGGGAAAAATTCACAAAGTGATAAATTCTCAAATATCAACTTTGTGTTTCCCCCCTGGGAATCGAACTCAGGACCTCCGGATCGGGAGTCCATGGCACTAGCCACTAGACCACGGAGGCAGTTACAATATACTAAAACCCTCGGATCCCTTAGCTGAATTTTACAGCATGCTCGGGAGGAAATGCAGCTGGCACATTCTATGTTTTTCTCTCGCTCCCAGTCCAGCATGGAAGAAAAATTACTCCATAAGGGTAGAAAAGAAGCTGGTATTTATATTTTTACCTAGTATTTTATTACTTCCAGTCTTATGGAAAATCATGGCGATAAAATCCAAGCTGCAATATAGCTAATTATTTTATTTGACTAAGTGTTAATGTTTCCATTTAGTGAATATTTTTATAGAATTTGTCAACCAGTTTCTCTTGCGTTTGGAGGATGTTAAAGATTGAAGGAACCTCTTTACTCTTTTGCTCTATACTATGAAAAATAAAGTTTGACACGGTCTCTACGACATAATCATCGAAACTAAATAGTTGTTTTTCTTGCTAACATTAGCTATACAGGGTGTAAAAAAAAGTACTGCGTTCCTTTAAACTACGTTTTGTATTAGTGATATACAACACAAACCACACAATAAATTAAATAAATTTAAAAACAAAATGTTATTAAATTCGTAAAACTGAAACAATTGAGCCAACTGTAGTTACACACATTACGGCGTTTGTAATAGCCCCGCGTCCCGCGTCCCCCCGGCCGCATTGCCACCACGCCCGCCGTAGTGTGCATCACTACGATTGGCCTACTTGTTTCTGTTTTACAAATTTAATAAAATGTTGAGTTAAATATTTTTATTAATTTTAATTAATATGTGATTTTTGTTGTATGTCACAAATATATAATGTAGTTTAAAGGAACACAGTACCTTCTTAACACCCTGTATAATACACAGTTTGAAATCCCACAATCTGTTCCATGCTGGTCTGGGAGCGAGAGAAAAACATAGAATGTGCCAGCTGCATATCCTCCCGGGCATGCTGTAAGAACCAGCTAAGGGATCCGAGGGTTTCAGTATATTGTAATTTAGGCGATGGGCTGACAACCTGTCACTACAGCAATATACCTACAAATCTATCTTCAATAACCCTAAAAACTTTGTCAGACGTGGCGGAACGACCTTTGTTTGGGTCGTTTACGCTCTGCCTACCCCATTAGGGATAAAGGCGTGATTATATGTATGTATGTATGTATGAAATCCGACACCAATATTTCTAAAAGTTAATATTTCACTATCTGTACCCAGACATCAGACATAGATTCTATGATATTTTGACTGGCAACAAAATTACAGTCATTTGTTTAGTAATACGCTAATAAGTCTGGCAACATATGTGCGGAGCCCAGCTGTACATGCTAATCTCCTAGGCTGTTACATAGGGCATATACCGGGTGTAAGGGACAGCGTCCCGCAAACTGATAGGAGTTGCTAAGTCAACGACACTGAACAACTTATACCAGTAAATTCTTTAAGGAAATAAAAAAAGTAAAAAAGTAAATAAATTTCCATACTAAATGACCACCTCGATCAGACAATTTGTATGGAAAACTACTTAAAACGACTTCTTTTCATTCCTGAAAAAAAAATCCTGGTGATAGTTTTTTAGTTTCTTTGACTGAGCAGTTTGCGGGACGCTGTCCCTTACACCCGATATTGAACGGAACCTAATCACGTTACAAATCTACAGACAATGATACTCACTTTGTAAGTCTGGCCTAGACTAGACTTGATGGTTCAGTCTGTAGGCACTAGCTTAATGAAGGAAGTTTGATTCCAAGTTTAAAACATAAAAAAATCTTGGTTTTAGTAAGTTACTCATTACACAATTTCGTGAACAGTTCGGTAATTTTTCATATCTACCTCATAGAAAGGAAGCGAAGCGCCTTTTAGGAGGCGTTTTACGCTCTGTCTACCCCGTAAGGGATAAAGGCGTGATTTTATGTATGTATGTACCTCATAGAAAGTCACTAGGTGCAGAGTCGATGGTGTAGTGGATAGGGCCGCTGCTTCCTGAGCGTGAAGTCGTGGTTCGAATCCCACCACGGACCAATGTGTTTTTCGATATTCGAATTCTCATATTTATTCGGCGATTTTGCCGTGCTTCTGATAGCACGTTAAGGTCCCTGTTTATATCGTTTAATACCGTAGAAATTAGTCGTTAAGCCATGTCAGAGACCAGTGCTAGGCACTGGCGGCTTGAAGATTCTGACCTAATCTAGGATTGGATCTGGTTTCCCTTCTAGGTTGCGGAGGTCAGATGGCAGTCGCTCTGTGTAAAAACCAGTACCCTCGTTTAATCTCCTAGATTAGGAAGTCGACCCCGTGAGATACGGGATAAGGCTAGGAAGATGATGACATACATACATCAGATGGCAGTTGCCCTATGTAAAATCCTACAATTACCTAGATTAGGTAGCCGACCTCGTGAGATACAGAATAAGGTAAGGGAGATGATGAGAGAGTAGGTAGGTATCTGCGTGGGATTTGTTTTAAATACCTGAATGGGCATGAGTAAATTCAGCATTCTACGTATTTCTCTCGCTCTCGCAGAGACTATAATATACACAAAACTGAGCCGTTATCAAAGCTCAGATGTTTGATGTACTAGTGTGAAGCTCCTCCTTCGCCGCGAGCAGCGTCTGGTTTGTTCCAGGCCGCGTCAGGGCAGACAGACAGATAGCGAGCACGTGATGAGGGCACTCTCCTATAGCACAGTTCCGACTCCTGCTTAGGGATGCGAAGTTACGTGTAATTTAACCGAAATACGCGTATTTTACGGTCATTTATACTAATTACGGTAAAATTACCGGTGACTTACGACGTTTTAACAGGAACTTTTATAAAGTGAAACTGAAAAAGATTTGAGAGTTATAGTGTATTGTACATACATACATATAGTCACGCCTCTATCCCTAATGAGGTAGGCAGAGACCTAAACAAAGGTCGTTCCGCCACGTCTGACAAAGTTTTGTGTTTTTTTTTATCTTATATTAATTTTAAATTTTAGTTGACATATTTTATGTAGTTCTTTTGCTCTCGCAGAGACAATAATATATACAGAACTGAGCCGTTATCAAAGCTCAGATGTTTGATGTACTAGTGTGAAGCTCCTCCTACGCCGCGAGCAGCGTCTGGGTTGTTCCAGGCCGCGTCAGGGCAGACAGACAGACAGCGAGCACGTGATGAGGGCACTCTCCTATGGCACAGTTCCCACTCCTGCTTAGGGATGCGAAGTTACGTAATTTTACCGAAATACGCGTGTTTTACGGTCAATTTGTATACATACATATAGTCTATATGCCTTTATCCCTAATGGGGTAGGCAGAGACGTAAACAACTGTCGTTTTGCCACGTCTGACAAAGTTATGAGGGTTATTTAAGATAGATTTGTAGTGACAGGTTCTCAGAACATCACCTAATTTACAACATACTGAAACCCTCGGATCCCTTAGCTGATTTTTACAGCATGTCTAAATTCTATGTTTTTCTCTCGCTCTGGCAGAGACTATGGCTCGTCTTTACAAAGCAATCTCAAGATTGAGAGCGATATTAAGTATGAATTTGATAGGCCACATTGTACTGAAATTACGTTTCTGATACAAACTCAAACTGTGGTTGAGACTTCAAGTGCTGCATATATACAAAACTGAGCCATTATCAAAGCTCAGATCTTTGATGTACTCGTGTGAAGCTATCCCTACGCCTATTATATGTATGTTAGTATTTTACGGTCATTTAAAATAAATTACGGTAAAATTACTGTTGACTTACGACGTTTTAACAGGGATTTTTTTAAAATAAAACTGTAAAATATTCGATAGTTACAGTGCATTGTAATTTAAGATATGGGCTGACAACCTGTCACTATGGTGATTTACATTACAATCTAAAATTGTCCTCAATATTTTTCAAAACTCGTTAGAAACGTATTTTACTACGCATTTTACGCTTTGCGTACACTATAAGGGATAAAGGCATGACTTGGAATGTATGGTTGTCTGAAAACACACTGCTGCTGCGGCATTTTTCTACTTTTTTACCGAATGTTAAAGTAATTTACAGTAAAATATAATATTCTACGGTCATCATCTCCCTAGCCTTATCCCGTATCTTACGGGGTCGGCTACTTAATCTAGGGGATTGAACGAGGGAACTGGTTTTTACACAGAGCGACTGCCATCTGACCTCCGCAACCTAGAAGGGAAACCAGACCCAATCCTAGATTAGATCAGAGTTTTCAAGCCGCCAATGCTTAGCACTGGCCTCTGAAATGGCTTAACGACTAATATCTACGGTATTAAACGATATTAACCGGGACCAACGGCTTAACGTGCCTTCCGAAGCACAGAAAAAGCACCGAATAAACGTACATATGAAATTCGAAAACCGAAAAACACATTGGTACGTGGTGGGATTCGAACCACGACCTCCCGCCCTATCCACTACACCATCGGGCTCTCACAGCCCGAGAGAGAGGGAGCCCGCTTGATTTCCACAGGTAAAGAATTCCACAATTTGATTGCTCTCACAGTTAAAGAGTATATAAGATAATATACTGAAACCCTCGGATCCCTTAGCTGATTTTTACAGGATGCCCGGGAAGAAATGTAGCTAGCACATTCCATGTTTTTATCTCGCTCCCGGTCCAGCATGGAAGTAACCGTAATTTACGGTAAACTATAATACATACATACATATAATCACGCCTTTATCCCTTATGGGGTAGGCAGAGCGTAAACGACCTAAACAAAGGTCGTTCCGCCACGTCTGACAAAGTTTTGAGGGTTATTCAAGATGGATTTGTATTTTGTACGTATATTGCTGTAGTGACAGGTTGTCAGCCCATCGCCTAAATTGCAATATACTGAAACCCTCAGATCCCTTAGCTGTTTTTTACAGCATGCCCGGGAGGAAATGCAGCTGGCACATTCTATGTTTTTCTCTCGCTCCCAGTCCAGCATGGAAGAAACTATAATATTTTACGGTATATTTCGTTTTTTACCATATATTACCGGGATAATTTTACCGCTTCACATCTCTACTCCTGCTACGTCATCGCTCCTGATGACGTACGCAACTATAAATAAAAAGCTTCGTTCATTTATTAGCATCTTCTTATGTTCTGGTAGGAATTCGGATCTGAGTTTTAAATGATTTATCATCTGAGAGATACATACATACTTTATTCCTAGTACATACTACAATGACTAGAAAAAAAATATATAATTCTTTTAAAAACTTCGACTTATTGCTTTTATTCCATGCTGGCCTGGGAACGAGAAAAACATAATGTGCCAGCTGCATTTCCTCCCGGGAATGCTGTAAAAACCAGCCAACGGATCCGAGGGTTTCAGTATATTTCAATTTAGGCTATGGTATGTAGTACTATTATATATTCTGTGGCTATGGGCTGACATCCTGTCACTACAGAAATATACATACATACATAATATCACGCTTTTATCCCGAACGGGGTAAGCAGAGCGTAGATACCTACAAATTTAACTTAGATAATCCTCAAAATTTTGTCAGACGTGGCGGAAGGACCTTTGTTTAGGTCGTTTACGCTCTGCCTACCCCATTAAAGGCGTGATTGTATGTATGTATTGATTTGACAGTTTTTTTTTCTGATAAGTATGGAATAGCGGAAGTGAATGAACCGGATGGTTCTTTTTCTAGACTTACTGTAAAATCCGGTTGAAGATTTAGAAATATTGAATGCCTCTCTGAGTATTTCACGAGTGCTTTGCAATTGGCGATGCTCACTAAAATTTGATTGAAATTTCCCTTAAAATCAGACCTTCTTATTAATTATACTTGCGATTGTCACTTGGTGACATACCATAATCACTTTGGGCGATTGAACTTCTTCTTAGCGTGTCCATGGAACACGAGAAATTACATCGTAGCGGCCCAGAATTCAGCCACTCGTATTGTAGATTGACTGCCGTCCATTAAATCCGCTGGCTTGCATGTGTTGGGGCTGAAATCTGAGGAAAGTGGCTTTTATTACCACGTAAAAGCAAGCTGGACATTCTTCCATGCTGGACTGGGAGCGAGAGAAAAACGTAGAATGTGCCAGCTGCATTTCCTCCCGGGCATGCTGTAAGAACCAGCTTAAGGATCCGAAGGTTTCAGTATGTTTTAATTTAGGCGAAGGGCTGACAACCTGTCACCTGTCACTGCAGCAATATACAAACAGTAATATCTTAAACAACACTTAAAACTTGTCAGACGTGGCGAAACGACCTTTGTCTGGTACGTTTACGCTCTGCCTACCCCATTAGGGATAAAGGCGTGATCATATGTATGTATGTAAAATCATAGAATGTATTAATGTCTGTTGGAGAAAAGTGTGTCTACTTGTGCTGTATCGTTTTTCGGTCTTACTCTGTATGAAGAAGATGCAAATTAATGAATATTGGTGGAAAGGAGAGACGTGACAGTACAAGCCAAATATAATTGACATGTAATTTGAATTTAAAATTTATTCAAAATATTTTGCGGTTAATATTTTGATTAATTTATTAATCCCGAAATATTTCCTTATATAAGGTAATTTTAAATCAAGTGCAAATCTTGAAACGTGTGAATCTACACATGAAACTGAACAACTTTCACTAAGGAACATAGGTCAAAATACGAAATAAAAAAAATTACTTCCCATACTTAGTGCGCTATCAGCTGGTGAATTTTGTATGGGAGGTCAATTTTTTTTCTGTTTTCGTCCTATGTTCCTTAGAATAAGTTGATCAGTTTCATGAGTAGATTCACACCTTTCAAGATTTGCACTTGATTTAAAATTACCTTATTTAAAGAAATATTTCGGGATAAATAAATTAATCAAAATATTAACCGCAAAATATTTTGAATAAATTTTAAATTCAAATTCCACGTCAATTATATTTGGCTTGTACTGTCACGTCTCTCCTTTCCACCAATATTCATTAACATTTATTCAAAAGAAGTTATACTAACAATTTCCTCCTTTCATTTTTGTAATAAAATTACTAAACTGTCACAGTGCCTTCGGGGTCATGGGCTCCTGTTCCGGAGGACGTTGGTTCGATATTTGTACATTTCAAACATAGTTAAAATTTGGTCAATTTGTTCTTCTTCTTAGCTAATGGACTCTCGAGTCGAATGACCCCAAGAGACCTGGTGTCAGCGTTTTCAAACCGCAAAAGTCGCACAGCTAATAGGCCTCTGACCTGGTTTGGGTAACGACCACTATCAAAGACAGCGACCAGGACCGACGGCTTAACGTGCCCTCCGAAGCATGAAATCTTTATTATTTTCGGACAATCAGGTGATTCAGCCTGCAAATTGATAAATTTGTTAATGCTAAGGAAATTGCGATATTTGACATGACATCAGTTTTTTTTTTTTTTGTCTTTATCTCGTGCGGCTGGTTTTTCACTTTACTGAGTTTTATGCATTAAACCTTAGTAAATAATAAATATATTAAGTAAAATGGCATTGTATAAAACTGTTTCAAAATGGCTAAAACAATAATTTTCAATTCTAAATTCGAAGCCAATTAATTATATTTGACTTGAACTGTCATAATTTTCATTAAGATTTCTAACAACTTAAAAGTAAATAGAAGTTCTGAAAACTTAACAAAACTTAAATAAATTCCTAACAGGACTTGACTCTCAATTTACTGCCTTCACGCTCCTAATTACTGAACTGTCAAAACTCCTGACGTGAAACCAGAAGTCACCTCTTTCCGGTGACCTTGGGAACTCCCCTCACCCCTCGCTAACCGGGTAAAGTATATTTTAACCCTAAATTAAGTGGCGAGATTTCCTTTGCGGGAGCGCCATCGGGTCTCGTCGCTGTTAAGCCTTAAGAAGAACGCCTTAAGTGCAAAACTGTAGCAAAGAAGTTAGGGCTGTATGACAATGGGGTAGAGTTGATGTTTGTGTCATGGTTCTTGGGAGTGCAGGGGGTGTGTAGTGGTTTTGGTGCGTCCTCTAAGAAAATGGAGACAATACGATTATAGTATTGTAGTACATGGGGAGTTGTGAGATCAATTTTGTGATTTTTTGTAATAGTAATATGGCTAATCAAATCTCATATTTAATTTGCATTTTCATTGTATCCGTGGTCTTGAGCCATGGGCTTACGATCCAGGGGTCCTGGGTTCGATTCCCATGAGGAAACACAAAGTTGATATTTGACAATTGATTGATCACTTTGTGAGGTTTGTAACACCCTATCCCAAATTAAATAATAATCTGATAAAATTAATATGGCCAAAGATAAATAAATATGTGATCGTCTAAAAACTGATTTTATGTCAAATTAAAAGACCCATACGTTGTGTATTCAAATAGAAAATTGAAATAAATCTAAGTTAAGTTTGAATAGGGTAATCGTAATTGAAATTATGACGTAAGTAAATAAATTATTTGTAAAAAAGTTCATAATCAAATTCAGCTGAAAAATAACACAGAATGACAAAAACTAAAATATAAATGAGTAATATAAAACATGCGACTCACATAAAATATTTTCAGCTGAAATGCAGGAATCAGGAATCTCCATCTTCTTTCTTCTTGCGCATAACTAACCCAAATAAAATAAAACCAAACATACTTAATATTAAATCTCCCGGCTAATGTAGCGTGCTGAAAGGTACAAAGATTCAGTAACCAGGGAAGGGAATTTGAATAAAGATCTTTAAGATCTTAGAATTAGGATACCTAGGCAAATGAAATGGCCCTCCCTTCCAACCTACAGACCATGCCAACGCGCGAAAACCTTGCACAGACTAACACTAAACCCTAGTCTTATCTAACTTGCAAACCTTCCATCAAACATTCCGATCATCTTAATTCATTCACAAACTTCTTTCATACTACCAATCATTCATCAAAGTCATACAAGTTACCTATTAACTGCAGTTTTGGTCACCTGTGACGGTGTACTAATGTTCAAACCTTTTAATAATCAATTTCTCTGTTCAGTTTGCAATATGGTATAATTTTCAAGGACTGCTGTACCAAAATCACATGATATGCGCTAAGAAGTCAGTTCAAATGATAGAGACTGTGTCAAGAAATCATCACCTTTATAGCTCGCTACGTCAGCTGAGAAATAGACCATTAGAGGTTTGTATGAATACCTATTCGAATGAATTCTCGAGAGGGATTATGGGCCAGCTACTCTCGGAGCCCATAAGCCTTGTCGATGTGTAGTTAATGTATGTAAAGTGTTATCCTGAATATAAAAATAATCAAATATTTCAAAATACAAGTAATTGATTTTAACCACTAATATCTTTAAAACACCGTGTTTTGTTTTAACGTGTAACACTGTATCTTAATGACATATCAAAATATTCCTATTAGTTTTTTATTGCATTTATTCATCCTCACACTCTCGCACACTGATATTTTACACATAACACACACCTACTATTTCCTATTCTAATAACACATTTCCCTACGATTATCATTGAATGATGTTTGAAAACTCGCATCGCTGCAGGTACAGAAAGCTGAAACTATCACTTTATTACGAAATCGTCTATCGGTAAGGTTAAGAAACACTTACAGTAATAATCACAACGATGGACTTCGAATTAAAACACAACGCCGAAAATAAACAACACATGATGCTCGGCATCGCCAATTTCCGCGTTAGAACATCGTCCCGGCCCGTCAGCAACTGCCAACCCCCACTGCATGCCCGCTGTTCCTCTGTTTTTTTTAATCTTCCAAGTTCTATGCTATATTAAGACAAAGTAAAATATCGTTTGTAACATTCAAAATTTAACTCTATTTCCAAGAAACAAGTATGGGTATTTATGCATTTGATACTCTTGTTTAAATGCTGGGTCATGTCAGGTAAAGATGTCTCAATTTTTGAACGAATAATCTAAATGCTATTTGTTTAAGTGTTGGGTCGATTTTATAAACTAATTATTCTATATGTAATGATAAACGATCGTTACAGGTTTTCCCCAGTTTGGTTAGGGCATTGCAGGCTGAATCACCTGATTGTGCGAAAAGAAAAAGAATTCCGTGCTTCGGAGGGCACGCTAAGCCATCGGTCCCGGTCATTATTTGATAGTGGTCGTTACTCAAACCAAGTCAGAGGCCTTTTAGCTGTACCACTAGGCTGTTTCAAAACTCTGACACCAGGGTTCATCGGGTCGTTCGACTCGAGAATCAACTCGCTTAGAAGATTTTCATTAAATTTTTGATGGTAAAAATATTTTGTTGTGTCAATGAACAACTCATTGTAAAGTTTTTGAACCGCTAAATAGAGTCTGATATGGTTTACGCTAATAGCAACTTTAACCGGTGCCACAGTTTAACGTGCCTTCCAAATCACGGAATATGCGTCCTGCAATGTTCTAACGGATTTGGGAAGAATCTTACTAAGATATTGTAATTTGCGGTGGGAATAGAACTAATGGTCTTAATAGCAAGGGTACTGTCTAATGAAACCACATACATACATATTATCACGCCTTTATCCTTAATGGGGTAGGCAGAGCGTAAACGACATATACAAAGGTCTTTTCACCACGTCTGACAAAGTTTTGAGGGTTGTTTAAGTAGATTATTGCTGTAGTGACAGGTTGTCAGCTCATCGCCTAAATTGCAACATACTGAAACCCTCGGAACCCTTAGAGAGGAAATGCATCTGGCACATTCTATGTTTTTCTCTCGCTCCCAGACCATCATGGAGAACCACATACACTTTTCGTTCAACGATGGATTTATCTTCCAATTACGCATATACCCTAGACCTCCCGAATATTATTATGTATAATATAATAATTTAGACTATCCGCTTTGCATCTCTCTCTCTTCGTACTGAAACATCTTCCGTCCCTTTCCAAACCCGTCTACGAGATTTTGCAGACTTTTTTTTCATTTTTCACATTTGCGTTACAGTCCTGATTGATAGAGGGGAGGGGGGCGCGTTTTGGAGGAGAGGGGTCGGAACAAGTGCAACTGTGAGTCAAAAGATGGCGCTTCTTGGTTCGAGTTTAGCCCTTTGATATGGTTTGTGGTTATTTGTATCCCCAAAGGTTTTAAGCGGCTCGAGTCAATTTGTATGGGAGGTCCAAATTTGTTTTTTATTTTTCGACCTATATTCCGACGTGGACGACCGTTAAACCCGTTTCTTCCATGCTGGCCTGGGAGCGAGATTCTTCCATGCTGGCCTGGGAGTGAGAGAAAAACATAGAATGTGCCAGCTGCAGTTCCTCCCGAGCATGCTGTAAAAACCAGCTAAAGGATCCGAGGGTTTCAGTATATTGTAATTTAGGCGATGGGCTGACAACCTATCACTACAGCAATATACCCACAAATCTATCTTAAATAACCCTCAAAACTTTGTCAGTCGTGGCGGAACGACCTTTGTTTAGGTCGTTTACGCTCTGCCTACCCCATTAGGGACAAAGGCGTGACTATATGTATGTATGTATGTACGCCCGTTAAAGAGGTGGCGCGATGAATTGGACGCATATTAAAAAGAATGGCGAGTGCTATCAATGGATCGTGATAAGTGGAAGGAAGGGAGAGAGGCTTTGCCCTGCAGTGGGACACCACAGGCTCAGAAATCAAATATAAATTCATTGGGGAAACTTGTTCAGTTTCATGGGTAGAATCACACCATTAAATATGGTCCGCAATTTTTTCACTCCCTATATATTTTTCACTCCCTATATATCTTCCATACTGGACTGGGAGAGAAAGAAAAACATAGAATGTTCCAGTTGCCCTTCCTCCCGGGCATGCTGTAGAAGTCAGCAAAAGGGATTCGCGGGTTACAGTGTATTGTAATTTAGGCGATGGGCTGACAACCTGTCACTACAGCAATACACATTACAATCTAAAATTGCCCTCAATTTATGTCAGAGGCGTTTTACGCTCTGCCTACCCCGTAAGGGATAAAGGCGTGATTTTATGTATTTATGTATATATTTTTAAGCATTTCTATTAATGTGATGTTCTTTCTGGATACGTAATATATCGTTTATTATCGCTGTGTAGATTTTTTTTAAATGTAATAAATAAGTAAAATAAAATATTATTTTTATTATTTGATAAGAACTGTCTCAATTTATAGAACCAAAACTTTGTAACATTCTGTTCCCTTCTTTTTAATTGTTTTTTGTTCTCACGGTTTTCAAAAGACGCGTGTCCATATCCCATCAGCGGTAGAATTTTCATATTTTCAGAGATTTTATTTTTATTTTATTATATTTTCAGATTCTGTTTCTTATTTGTGTGAATAAATGTTTATTTATTATTGTCTAATGATTATCTTATCATTGTTTTTCCAGGAAATACTGCTCCAGTCATTGTTTATTTTAATTTATTAATCGTACGGCATTATTTGCTGCGAGGTCCAGAGGACAGTAAAGCATCCGGTTTTTGTTGCACTCTTAGCACCGCCCGGGGTCACGTGTAGGGTTTATAAAGTAGTTCCTACGGACGTGGAGCAACATCAACCTGTAACGACTACAATTAGAAACATTGACCGGGACCAATGGCTTAACGTGCCCTCCGAAGCACGGAATCCGTTTTATTCCATATTCAGCCTGCAGTGCCTTAACCAAACTGGGGAAAATCTCACAAAGTGATAAATTGACAAATATCAACTTTGTGTTCCCCCCTGGGAATCGAACCCAGAACTTTCGGATCGTAAGCCCATGTCTCTAACCACTAGACCACGGAAGCAGTAAATCGATTTTCGATCGATGAGTAGATATTTATGACTACAACGAAAAACTGTTTGACAATTTGTCAAACTTGACAAATACTCTTTCATATAAATTTAATTAATCATTAAACTTTAGAATATAAGTCCCGTACATCACGACATGTTTCGGGACATTCGGTGTCCCTTCATCAGGTTGAGTACCAGATTGCGTCCCGCCTCGCACTGCGGGTCTGAGCTCATTATTAAATTTCATTTAGAATGTCTCACTTAAGTTTAAATAGTTTTAAATAATCATATACTCTTTCATTAGGTCGTTGACATCCTGCCTAGCCCATTGCAAACATAAGCTTGATTTTACAAACCTTTTATTCTCCACTGGTTCGCTTGTAAGCTGTCTAGTGTAACTCAGTGTTAAGATGTCTATGGGCTCGATTCTAGTATCCACCAGTTTAAACTAAAAAAAAAAACTATTTGTGACTTTCAAGATAATAAAATAGAAAAAGGACAGGCGATTTATACTCTATGATTTTACACTTTGTCAGCTAGATTTAGACGCGCTTTTGCACGTTTCCCCAGGATTTCTGCCAATTTTATCCGTCATATGACGGCGGATAAAAGTTACAGATAACGAATAAAACCACCGACTATAAATCAAAAACTGGAGACAATAGGTCTCCTGTCCTTTTTCAATGTTTTTAGTCTGAAAGTGATAAATAGATTTTAATTTTAATTTTAGCAGGCAAATCTAGAATTGAGCCCAATGTTTCGATGCTGTTAGATAGGCGAGTGCTTAAAAAGTTGGCAAAGAGTGAGTGTTGTCAAATCGGACATCCTTTTTAGAGTTTAGTTGGATAAAACTGGATTTTGCATTATATTAGGTTTAAAAGATTGACTTTTATATATATATAATCACACTTTTATCCCTAATCGGGTAAACGACCTAAACAAAGGTCTTCCCGCCACGTCTTGAAGTTTTGAGGGTTATTAAAGATAGATTTTGCTGTAGTAACCGGTTGTCAGCCCATTGCCTACGTTTCAATATACAGAAACTCTCAGATCCCTTAGCTGGTTTTACAGCATGCTCGGAAGGAAATGCAGCTGACACATTCTATGTTTTTCTCTCACTGGGGTCCAGTATGAAATAATAACTTTTAGTGTGAGAAAATATTTTGGCAAAACAGGATGTAGATTAAAAAAATGTATAAGTACTTTTTACTGCGGGGATTATGCTGAATTTGTTCGGAATATACTTTTTATTTCATATACTTTTCGTTTCTTAACTGTAAAGAGAGGAGAGCCAGATGGTGAAGTGGATAGGGCCGCTGCCTCCTGAGCGGGGAAGTCGTGGTTTAAATCCCACCACGTACCAATCGCTTGCTTTGCTTGGTTGCATGCATTTTGGTTTTTAAATGTCATAAGTATGTTTATTCGGCGCTTTTTCCGTGCTTCGGAAGGCACCTTAAATTGTTGGTCTTAAATTTGATGAATAGCGTAATTCATATCTTATTGAAATGTTGTAACCTCATTTAGTTTATGGAAGTGGATAACCTATATTTATGTTCAACCAGTACAGAAGATATAGTCAGCAAAAAAGGCTAAAACAGCATAACTCAGGGTGACCATCGTAAATTAAAATTATTATTTTTGACGATTTACATTACATGCATCGACGAAGAGTGTTGTAATATTTGGAGGAGGCATCACGAGAAAATGTATTGTATTGTATTGTATATATTCTATTGACACTTTTACAGATTTGGATTCATTTATTTCATATTATTCAATTCTTAAATAAATTTGCATTAATCATAAAAATGTCAGAGAGTAATAAGATCGTCAAA
The DNA here is from genome assembly GCA_949820665.1 of Scrobipalpa costella. Taxonomy (NCBI): domain Eukaryota; kingdom Metazoa; phylum Arthropoda; class Insecta; order Lepidoptera; family Gelechiidae; genus Scrobipalpa; species Scrobipalpa costella. The sequence goes on along the minus strand of OX463320.1, from coordinate 1,131,718 downwards.
AGTAAATAATAATAATATCAGTTGTACAATAAAATAATCCAAAAATGTCAAAACAAAAATAACAACTGTAATTGCATCTGTATCAGATTCTAATACAATCCGTAACCGATGTGGCCATCCATTTAATGTAATGACAGCTTCAGCATGTGCAGTGCACTCATCCATATAATAATAATAGTAATATTTAAAATATATATAAATGGATCATATTATTCTTATTATCTCGTCTTCGCACGAAAATTGACTATGTTTCTCTACTTTATTATGCATGTATTATACATATAAACCTTCCTCTTGAATCACTCTATCTATTAAAAGCATCAAAATCCGTTGCGTAGTTTTATATAGGGACAGAGAAAGCGACTTTGTTTTATACTGTAGTGAAGATTGACATGTAATATTTTTTACGAATAAAGTATTGTATTGTAAATGGAACTACCATATCCAAAGGACACTCGTTTAAGGCTCTTTGGAAGCTGGATTCCAGCCAATGAATACACAAGTAGGGCCGCCTCTGATAAGTCACAGCGGGCGTTGTTACATACACCCGACTCTTACTGCCTCTATGGTTCAGTAGTCTAAACCTTAGGCCTTAGTACGGCGGTTGTGAGTTCGATAATGACTTTGTGTTTTTTTTGACATTACCAGCTTTCAACTAGTTGTTCGAAAAGTAAAATGTTCAACCCAGTGCACTGCACACGGATACCACCTCCAAGGGGCGGCAAATCGAGTCACTCAACATGCAATGATAATACGCCGCCCCAGACTATTTTTTAGTAACGGGATATCAAATTTTGCGCTCGTTTCGCTCGCAGTGTAGGTTTAAATGCTGTATCAACTTGGAATATACATTTTTGCGCTCGCATCGGGCGCGATACATACCTATTTCTATACTGGGTCAAATGATTTTGCGCGCACGCCATGGTAGGTAGGTAGGATGTACATTTTGGCGCTTTAGTGCCGGGGCCCGTTTTTATAATCAGCACTTGAGAATGACAGCTAGTTTAAGTTCGAATCAGAAATGTCATTTCAGTACAATATGACCTGTCAAATCAATAACATTGCCCTCAATCTTGAGATCGCTTCATAAATTCGAGCCTAGGTCTACTTGAGATGAACACTTTTGCGCTCGCTTCGCTCGCGATACGTTTTTTCTTACTGTGTCTATTTGGGTTTAGGCAGGGCGGCATTATTGCAGCTGATTTCTCTAAAGTTTTGTCACAATTCAACTAGTCAAAAGTTGACTAGAACAGCCATTGGGCGTTTTTCGATTAGACAACGGCACGGCAGTGGCACGGCAGCAGCACGGCAGCGGCATGGCAGCGGCACGGCAACGGCACGCACGGCAACGGCAACGGCAAGTTAGGTTAGATTATTGATTGATGTTTTTCTTATCTAAAAATTTCAAAACAGTTTTAAAAATGAGTAAGTGGGTAATATAAAGTAACGTTATTTTTACCCGACTGCGCAACGCAATGGATGTGTTTATCAGCCCTTGTATGTCAGTAGTTATGTATGTATGTTTTTTATACCTGTTGTGTTGCGATCTAGTGATTTTAATTATTTCTACGTCAATTGATTTGTCTCAACTATGCACTTGTCACAAAAGAGATGATTTAGATCAAAATTAAAAATGGCGACAATCAGACGCCATTTTGTGAAAAATTAAAAACTAACTATGCCGAGTGGGGTATTAGTGAATAGGTATATCTTTTATTATTTTTTTGCAAATCAGTTTTAGGTATCTTGTATAATTTATCGTTTTTAATAACCGTAAGGGATAAAGGCGTGATTTATGTAGGTGTATGTAATATGTATGTATGTTTAATAACCGTTTAGGGTTTATAACGATTTAAAGTTTTAAAGTTAATTTCGTACGCAGTTTAAACTTTATAAATTACTTGTTACGAGTTAGAATAGCATATACATATGCATAATCACGCCTTTATCCCTAATGGGGTAGGCAGAGCGTAAACGACCTAAGCAAAGGTCACTCCGCCACGTCCGACAAAGTTTTGAGGGTTATTTAAGATAAATTTGTAGGTATATTGCTATAGTGACAGGTTGTCAGCCTATCGCCTAAATTGCAATAAAGAAAATCCCTCGGATCCCTTAGCTGATTTTTACAGCATGCCCGGGAAGAAATGCTGCTGGCACATTCTATGTTTTTCTCTCGCTCCCAGTCCAGCATGGAAGTATTAGAATAGCATCATCTAATAAATTTAACCTACTCGGATAAATTTACTCATATGAGGGCATTGACCCGTTGCGATTGGTGATGGAGTGGCGCTTGAGGTCATTGCCCTCCTAGCGATTAAATTTTAGGTTGCTTTCTTTAATTTTTTCTTCATGTTTTCTAATTTTATAAAGGTATTCTAACTAAGGTTAAATGAAATAAAACAAATGATACTCATTAATTAATTTATTATATTACGTGACTTAATTACCAATACAGTATTTGTTATTGCTTCATTCATTATTGTACTTAGAGCTACCTATTGATCCAGTTGCATCCAGTGATATGGACAAAACACTGTCGGTCTGTTGCTAAAAAAACAGATTATAGTATTGTATAGTAAAAAGTAGTAGTACAGTTATAGTATTTCCAAATCAGATTTAGAATAAAGGTAAACAAAGTTACATTTATTTTAATCGAAGATCTTGTCTCTAAAATAAGTTTAAGCTATAAGATATGACATCATAATGAAATAGTAGTTTTAGTCGCTTAACTAATTTGACAACATATGTATATCATTAATTTTTCAAATGTGTTTTTGAATAAGAAGACATGAAAGTTTGTTTACCTTTTTTCTAAATCTGATTAGGAAATGGTATAGATGGTTAAACGTGCAAAAGCGCGTCAAAATCCAGCGGACGAAGTGTAAAACCATAAAGTATAAATCGCCTGTCCTTTTTCAATTTTATTATTTTGAAAGTGACCGATATATTTTAATTTTAGTTTGAGCTAGTAGAATCTAGCATCGAGCCCGATTAATTATTATTCCTAGAACAAAGAGCTGAATCAAAGATGCTACGATGCTCGTTTCCCGCTTAAAATCTTGACTTTAATTAGGTTTTAATTGTATACTATCTGAAGTTTTACTGTTCGTAAAAAACTTTGGTTATATCGCAATAAAGTGCTATTATTAAACAAATAACTTAAAGTTTTTAATTGCAAGTTTCACGTCGTTTCCGAGATGCAATAATTATACAAAAACAATACGTACATACTTAAAGTCACGCCTTAATCCCTTACAGGGTGGTACAGCGTTTTTGATAGTAATGTGTACCGCTGTAGTGATAGGTTGTTAGCTTATCGACTAAATTACCTCTACAATACCTCGTTAGGGATAAGGCGTGATTATATGTTTGTATATAAATATTATACAAAGATATTTGATGCGAGCGGGGGCTTCACACATTTGACTGTTTAGAAATATGATACAAGAAATTAGACAAACGAAATTAGACATTCAAAGTCAATTTAAAAAATATATTTTTATGATATTCTTGTAATCTTATCAACAGAACGACAGCTTACAATTCTCTCTCTAAAACAGTTCTATTACATTATTGAGTATGGAAGCAGATTTTGTATGGAAGCAGTTGATATCAGACGATTAGCTCTTTCATACAATGTACAGTCGCTGTCAAAAGTCAAAGCACAGTTAAATATGTAGCTAATTGCAGATCATGACATGTAGCCCTCGCTTTTTCCCGTATCTCACGGGATCAGCTACCTAATCTAGGTGATTGAACGAGGGTACTGGTTTTTACTCGTGCGACTGCCATCTGACCTCCGCAACCCAGAAGGGAAACCAGTCGCAATCCTAGATTAGGGTCAGAGTTTTCAAGCCGCCAATGCTTAGCACTACTAATTAGAAGATGCAGATCACGCGGTAGTTTAATAAGATTAGAAGACAAAAACTATGAAACTTCACATTGAAAGATTCAAATATAGTACCTAGCAGCCACTAGGTACATGATATACAAAACTATTTAGATCATTATTTTAATAAAACGAGACATTAAGCGTACGTGCTTATAGCCTTCCTGATAATAAGCAGACACCGTAGTAAAAAAATAGCACTACCGATCAAAAAAAATTACTACAAAGTAACTTTTTTTTAATTGAAGAGGCTGCAAGTAAATTACATTTGAAGAACGTCGGAATGGTTTTTTTTAACAGAGGAATATTTGACAGTGACTGTACTTTTTAAAATCCACTTAATCTCTTACCGATCTTACTAAGTAACCAATGAATTCTCATTCACTGGCCTTAACCTATACACACACAATTCAACAAGAAGAATACAGAATTAGTAATTATTATTAGCATTAAAATCTATTATTCCAATAACAATATCACATACAATAACTAGACGATAATAATTATTATTAATAATTAATAATAACAATCAACAATTTACCATACGTTCGATGATACAGTGGTGTAGGTACAGAAAATATTTCACTTATAACTAATTCGTATAATATTTATTAATAATAATAATATTTAATAATAAATGTGCGCGTAATTATGGCGTGATCACTTCATGCGCTTATTTTAAATCTATAATGAGGTTTTTTAATGTTTTCTTGATAGATTCTTTTTTTTAATCAAGTGCAAATATTTTAAGAGCCGTATTTATAATCAGCTCTCAAGAGTGACAGAGAGTTTGAGTTTGTATCAGAAATGTCATTTCAGTACAAAGCGACCTGTCAAATCCAAACTTAATGTTGCTCTCTATGTTGAGATCGCTTTATAAATACGAGCCTAGAAGTGTCATCAATTCAACAGATTACTGCTTTTTCATTCACTGGGTTTCAGATTTGTAAAAGAATTGGTTTATATATTTATTTAAATTTTTTTATGTTATGACAGTATGAACTAGTATGCAAAGTCCAAAATATTTGATACTATTTCTTAGAGGAAAGTTGTTTACCTTAAAATATTTTCACTTAATTTGAAATCACCTGATTATAATATTATTTAGTTTACGTCTTTTTGAAGTTTTGATTGATTTTTCACCTAAAATATTTTTTAATAATTATTTATCACTAAAGATAATTTACGAGGTTTATAATTAGCAAAATTTATAATTTTAAGATATTTGTAGAATAATTCTAACACATGTATATGATTTTTACGTAGAATAGATATATTCGACTACAGATAGAAAGAGATAGCTTCGTATTTTTACATTTTACTATTTAAATATATTTTTTATAATTTTCGTATTAAGTGCCACATTGTTACGACTAAAAGTGGTCGATCGAAGCCTTGTTTGATGCGTAGCAATCTAAGGAGGTCCTTAAAAGTAGTCAACAATAAATACGTTATGACTATGAAATACATCTATAGATACTCAACAAATAATAATTTTGCGATGTACAATATAGTATCTAAAAGGGGTAAAACGATAACGGAAAAAAATGGTCTACAAACTTGTATAGGTTTATCAAAATTGTCTTGTGGGCAGATGATTTTCTCGGGCTTTCCGAAGCACGGATAACTGGACTCGACTATAACAAGTGTCACAATTTTGTAAACTGTTACTAAAAATACTTGGATTTAGCGTTTCTTTCTTAGATTTGAAAAAAGAAATTGTATTTTTTAGAAACGTAGCAGTCTCAGAATTTATTTTTTGTTAGATTATTTTAGCAAAATGATATTGCGGAAATCGTCTTATAGATCAACTAAGCCTTTCTTGTGTTAAACATTCTACAATTTGTCGAAAAACGTAATGGAAAAATATTTATCATACAAAATTTATCTGATTGGACCACTTTGTATGGAGATCAAAAAACTTTCGTTGCGAATTTCGAAAAATCGTAGGCATACATTTTTGTTTAGTTACGGACATTCGCTGTCAAGCGATAGTCAATATAATCTGGTAACGAGATAAATATCCCAGAGACCAGTGAAACTTGACCTCTATGCGCAATACAATGGAGGACAATTTTGGCTAGACACTGGGGTTATTGCTTATTAACCAGCGTAAATTGAACCGCTACATTGTAGTAGCGGATGCCTTTAAGACTCAGTTTAAACTAATAGAAGTTTAACGATATCTCTCTAATACCTATAGAAACTCCAGTGTAAGGATAACTTTTTCGTATTTTTCACCAAAACTTGTAAGTCAATTTGAACTCTGTGACCTAAGTAATAAGAGTAACAATAGCTGGATATGGTCGTACCTATCTTTATTTGATAACTGCTCATATTTAAGTGGGTATTCGAATCGACAACCCGATGAACCCTGACAGAGTTTTTAAACCTCTAACAGCGTAACAATATTGTCTGCTTCCCTGTACAATACATTAATGGTATGATGGATCGGAAATCTGACTACTCTACAGAGGAAGGTTCTAGGTTCAACCCATAGGTTCAAGAAGGTTCTAGGTTCAACCCTTAGGTTTAGGAAGGTTCTAGGTTCAATCCGTACAACTAAAGCGATGATTTTAGGGCCGCGCAGACTGAAGTGCGGAGTCGAACGATAATTTATTAAAATGGCCGCTATCGTAATCAATGCTTGTGACAATTATTCATCATTGTTGACAGATGTTAGTAATTTTTAAATTGAAATCAATTAGTATTTTTTATTTTATTTGAATTATATATTTAAAAGTATTATAATTAGTACACTACATAGCATACTATGAATCTCTAACATGCGTCCTTAACGGGTTACGACTCAAGGCAGTTTTAAGAGCATAATGTTTTAATCAAACATTTTAAATTGGTTTAAGTTGCATTTAAATTTAGTCTGTGATTTAATGGGCCTTGAATTACATCAATCTTATCCAGATACACATCCGACTCCCAACTTCTGTGTGGCCAAGCCTTAACAAGTTCATCACAAAATTGACTGATTAAAAACGACTTTTGAACATTCAAGATAAGTATTTAAACTTAAGTGAGACATTCTAAATATAGATTTTAATAATGGGCACTCACTTTGAAATATAAGTCGTGTACTTTGTGCGAGGCGGGGTGCGGTTGGCTACACAACTCCGCAACCTACAAACTCAACCTGATGAGCGGAATCCGAATATCCCTAAACATGTCGTGAAGTACGCGACTTATACTCCAAAGTGAGTGCCCGATATTAAAAAAAAATATTCAAGATAAGTGTCAAAGTCAAGTGATTTAGAAAGAATATTTTTATCTATATTTTTTTATGTTTTTCGTATTTATCTTAGCTTTACTTATGCAATCAAGCAACACATATATACTTAACTTAGAATCAGGAAATCCGATTCTAAAATCACAACATCACTAAGCCGATTTTAATATAAATATTTAAATACATAGACGTGTCTTTCTTATGCCAATAATACAAAGATAGAATATAGATAACTTATTACTAATTCCGTCTACATTCGATTACAGTAATATTGTCTAAATTACATCATTTTTAATCTCATATATTATTATCTATATTTTTGTCTAGCGAGAGATAGTACGATAGATATACCAAAAATAAATACTTTAGCACGATGATTTTTATATTCGATATGTCAGGCAGTTGAGTTGCTAGGCCACTTTATAACTATATGTATCGTAGGACAATCGTTGAATTAAACAAGATGTTATATAATGAGTGTGCCAGCTGCATTTCCTCCCGAGCATGCTGTAAAAACCAGCTAAGGAATCTGAGGGTTTCAGTATATTGTAATTTAGGCGATGGGCTGACAACCTGTCACTACAGCAATATACGTGCAAATCTTTCTTGAATGGCCCTCAAGACTTTGCCAGACGCAGCGGAACGGCCTTTGTTTAGGTCGTTTACGCTCTGCCTAGCCCATTAGGGTTAAAGGCGTGATTATATGTATGTATGTATGTATTATATAATGAGGTCGATTCTAGATTTGCCGGCTAAAACTAAAATTAAAATCTATTTATCACTTTCAGACTAAAAACATTGGAAAAGGACAGGAGAACTATTCTCTCTGGTTTATGATTTATAGTCGGTGGTTTTATGCGTTACCTGTTATTTTTATCCGCCGTCATATGATATGGCGGATAACATTGATAGAAATACTGGTGAAACGTGCGAAAGCGCGTTAAAATCTAGCGGGCAAAGTGTTAAACCATAGAGTATAAATCGCCTGACCGTTTTAAATTTTATTATTTTGGAAGTAACATATAGATTTTAATTTTCGTTTTAGCCGGTGGTATCTAGAATCAAGTCCATTATGTAACAGAAATATATACTTAAAAAAAGAATAAAATGTAACAAATAGGATACTAAATATTTTACTTCAAACAATCGTCGTCCTATATTGATGGTAAAGATACATGCAATTTAAAGAGAATTTTATATTAAAAAAAATGACTTCCAAATGGTATTCAATTAGCATTAATACAGGTTCTGTTAAACTTTTCATGTGTCGGTAGAAATTAGTTCCCATATAGCGGAGGATTTTTTGAGATCTCTTCAGTCACATCAACATCTGTACAATTCAACGATCAGCCTAAGATATACGCAATTAGATAGTTCACCGTCTATCATTCCATATGTGTATGAAAGACCATTATGTAAATAATTTGAGATCTGATTTTAAATCGTTCTACAGATTAAACGCGACAGTGGCGCCATCAGTTTTAAATTATTTGTGCCGAAATACAAACATTTTCATGAATATTCTATGTTTCGCGAGAATTTCAGGTAAGTCTTAATTTTATAATCCAGAACATAATTATTCACTCTAATCATATAAGCTTTGTATTACAAATGTGCTAAAAGTGGCCACTTTCAAAAGTTTAGATACTCAATATATATTATTTAATTATTTATGGATGATAAAATGGAGAATTAGTTGCAATTCTCGCGAAACGTAGAATAGTCATCAAAAAATTGTATTTTAGACAAAATTAATTTATTACTATTGAGATGCTCTGATACCACTTTAACTTAAATACCCAAAGGTCAAAAACATTTGTGCATTTAACCAAAAAATATATTATTATCTTATGTATTTTTACACACATATCTGAATTCCATACATATATGTTTTAATAGAAGTGATCGAAAAGCGGTGATACGTTACGCAGTAGAATAAATACTTATTTAGCATAAAATAGATAATTTTATCCTATAACGAATTTGTATTTATTTAGTTTGGATATATTTTCTTGTACACATGAGTTAGAACACTGACAAATCATCACATATTTAATAATAGAGAAGTTCTTGAAACTAGAGATAAGGAACTAAAGTAGCTTGAACTAAGGCCCGTATATATATCGATACTAGAGATTGACAGCTAGTTTGCGTTCGTGTCAGAAATGTCATTTCAGTACAATATGGCGTATCAATGCCATACTTAATATCGTTCTCAATATTTAGATCGCTTTATAAATACGAGCCTAATAGTGAGAAAAAAGCTGCGAAGATAGTTAAAACTAGACTTATATTAATAACTAACGATATATATTTTGTAAAAATCCAAGAGGAGCAATTGACAGCCATTATACTAGTTGTATATGAAGTAGTAATTGAAATGAAGGTTTGCGACCGCAGGCAGACGGGGTTTGAAGCCTTTACCAATTCAAAAGCTCAAAATACTGATCTATTCAAATCAACCGATTCAAAACAATAGTCTAATCTGCACACTTGAGTTCTTTGATCACAAAGCTATGTATATTTGAAGATTTACTTGGGGATCGGCAGCACAGCGGTATTTCTTGGTCTTGTGTTCTAAGTTACTGGACCAAAATCGCCAAGTTCAAAAAGGGAAATCAGGAGATTTTGTAAATTTGTGGTTGCTGGTGAGAAAACAGATGACGACATGGAAAATAAGGTCGTTATTTCGGACCTCGTTGATGATTCGAAACTAGTGTTTGATCGAGTATGCAGATTGGATCTTTAGATTAGTTTGATGCATCGGATATGGCGATGTTGAAACAAGCTTGTATGTAGTCAAAGGTAAAGGCTTACAGACGGATACGCAAGCACAGCTTACTCCTAACATTTAGATAACATCAAGATTTCAGAAAAAAGTTAGTAAATCGTCCAAATAGTTGAATCGTATAATTTAGGTAAAGAATCAAATAAACGTATCTTTTAGGAGCATAAATTACTGAAAATTGAACAAATGATTAAGATTAATGTTAAGAATTCAAGATATACGAAGAAGATCATCTTATTTCGTAAATTATTAATACAGTTCTACTTATTGTGCAAATGTGAAATCAAAAAGATTTATATAAAATACATGAAATAGATAACTATGTAAATTAAGCTATTGCTAAAAATATTTCATATCACATTATTGACGATTTAACAAATTGTTCTTCTTTCTCATTTCAACTCCAAGTAAAACCAGAGATAACAGTAATAAAATCTCCAGAAGATCTAAAAAGCGGTAACAAATAAATTTTCGAAAACTTAGTAACTGTGTGGCTTAATCTATAACAATCGTACACTTTAGAGGCAAGACAAAAAAATATTGTGCTGTTCTGGGCAAAAATTTAATTTCCAACAAACTCGAAATATTCAACGGATTTGGGCTAAGAAATTACAATATCTGCAATCATTTTTGTAACTTACAGGCTACAGATGTTCTAGATGATTTGCAGATTTTGAAATTCCTCCCCCCTCTATCACACCTTGGACCCCAGAATTATTCAAAAGTGACAACAGTAACACGTTAAAAACTAAACATTTATAAAATAGTTATTATTCTTTGTTCTAGATCTTAGGGCAATCGAAAACAATCTTACACTAAAGGGAAACTAAACTCCTTTTGAAGGATAACAAGCTTTTCAACAAATTTGTCTTTTATAAGAGGTAACTTTGTCTAATTACTAGCAAACTTATCAATTTGTGCTATAATTCGTTGTGCTTATAATGCACGTTTAGTACTAACAATGATAGTGATGTAGGTTTCAATCACATTATATCATCGTTTATATTTCGCATCAAGTTTTTGGGGCAAGCTTCATTAAACATTCAATGTCGTATCGAGATCTACTCAAAATTATCATCCAAGGTGCTGCTTCAATTTCTGTTAAATTTTCACTTTTATCATTCTCATTTTTTATTCTTTTTCTCTATCAATACATTTCTAATTCTCCTACATTTGTTCTTCAAGTATTTTCAAGACGTTCTTTTTTTTCACCTTCTGTTATATTCATGTGTTTAACAGTAGGTATATTGGCAGCATTTACTTGTACTTTATCTATTTATTAATCACATTTGTTATTAATGCATACTTTATTTGCTTCACTTGATGTGTTTGTTTTATTTTTAATTTTGAACCTGAACTTGTTGTTTTAGAATTAATTTCATTAGTGACATAGCCACATTTTCTCTAAGTCTGATTTTACGAAGACAAAGTGATTGAACCCACATGTTTACATCTATAACATTAATGATAGCACGCGAATCCACGATTTCATCCTTATACCTGTTTGAAGCTAAATATATCTTAACATCTATAAATAAGAGATAGATACATTCAGACGCTAGAGACAAAATCGTCAAAAAAACACCCGAATAGACAAGAGTCTAATATTCTGAACACTTCTTGCATCACTCTTTCACGTTCCTAACATTCCAAGTCCATTGACTAGTAAGTAAGACAATTATAGTTAACAAATTATGATGAAGAGAAATGGATAGACTGAAATGATTTGAGCACGAACGAGGTGACTGGAAGACTTGAGCAAAAGGAATGATTTCATCTAGTGCTGCCTAATCATCAATAGTAAAGTCAAATAGGATATCGATAGGTGATTTTATAGTTACGATACTTTCGCTAGCTTCCAAATCGATATCGATAGTATAACCTTGGACGTCATTAGTTGTTTTACTACCGAAAATAAATTTTAATTATATTTTAAAGTAAAATTTTTGGTTTCATTAATTACACATTTGATAGTATCTCCATATTCGGCATTCTTCCCAATGTTTAAATAATCGGCAACACTAGCTACAACAAAATAAATTTTAAAACCTAATAATTGTGTTTTTAACAATTCATAACCATCATAGATCTCTATCATTCTTGTTATTGCCAATGCACTAAAATCATCTAAACTAAACTAAATTCGGTAAGATTTAAAATTTGATATTTGCTTAAAACGATGTTCCGTAACGCGCATTTCTTTACGATTTAAATTGATATTCACAAATTATTATATCTCCATTATTACAAACAATTTTAAATTTCAGTATGCAGATGACATTATCTTTACCCGATCCATGTCCAAAAACCAATAAAATTCGCTAAAACCAATCACTGGTATCGATTCGTGGAGTGCACAATTTAACTCAATCTTGACTAAAATTATTGCCTCCCCTATGATAGAAAATGAGAGATATAGACTTATATTAGTTAAATCGTGATTTTTGCAACTACGAATTGCTGCCATTCTCTCTTACTCGCAAATTTTAACCAATGCCGTTAATTAAGTCCCGTTTTCGTTAAAATGTGCGATCCACAATCACATAGACGAATCAAAATCTTGTCTTGGATCGGCTAAAGTGTAATCGTCTGCTGTTTTTCACGGACAGATTTGATTTTTGATTTGTCGACGTACATATTTTTTGATACATTGATGATTTGTTGGTTAATTCAACGGATAAATAAATAGTACAAGCAGTTGATTTGATATCTTATGTCAGAAATCCTTTTCTTTCTTCAAAGATCTCATGCGCCACGGAACTTTCCAGACGTATCGTATATCGGATGGTATGGTTTTCCCACTTCCAGCTAGTAGATGAAGGCGGCTGGGTGGAGAGAAGGGTGCGGAGCGCGAGGGGTCTTGTCCAGGGGGGCGCAGCAGGCCGGCTCGCAGCATGGGGCTCCGTAGCCAGCTGGGACCAGTGCGTATTGGGTGGGGGGCGCTGCTGCGTACATTGGGGTTGCTGGAAAAGTAAAAATCAAAAACTGGAATAAGCTTTCCCTTATAAAAAAATATCTACCTATCTGCTAGATTTCTCGTAAAATGATCGTGTCAGTAGTGTGAGTTAGTCACTCACTGCGAGCGTAGCGAGCGCGAGATTCGTCGTTTATGACCGAGATATTCCGAGCGTAGCGAGCACGAGAGTTTACCCATTAGTGAGATCGTAGAAAGAGAAAGTACTGACTGTCATACGGCAGCGGATAGACCGCGGTGTAGGGCGCGGGGGGCGGGGGAAGCTCGCAGGGTGCGCAGGCGGGGAGCGGCGCGAGGGGAGGGCACAGCAGCTGGTAGCACAGCGGCGCGGGGAGCGGGGCGGCTTCTGCGCCCAGCATCGGCAGCTGCGACATCTGGAAGTAGAATTGAGACTGTATGTTATTATGTTTGGAGTAAGACAGGTGTAATTACCTAGACCAATGCAGTTGACGAAGAGGAAAATACGAAACCACGAGCGAAGGTAGCGCATGTTTTCACGTCACTGATTGAGATACAGTATCTCATATATTCATACATATCGAAACGAGCGTGATTTTTTACAACACTGCATAAGTTATAGAATCTCATGTCATGAGTGAAATATGTACAAGGTTTCAAGTTATTGACCTTGATATACGGGGTGAAAGGGACAATGTCCCGCAAACTGATAGGGGTTGCTCAGTCAACGAAACTGTACAACAATCACCTGGATTATTTTTCAGGAAGTAAAAAACATATTTTTGATCTTCAAAACAAATTGTCTGATCGAGGTGGTTATTGTGTATGGAAAGGTATTTTTTTTTCATCTCCTGAAATAAATTCCCGGGGTTTATTTTTAGTTTCGTTGACTGAGCAATCCCTATTATTTTGCGGGACGCTGTCCCTTACACATGTGCAGCAGCATTGAGTGTTCTTTTTTTATCTTTTAGTAAAAGAAGAGATATTTATGAGAAATATAGTAAATAATAGTAAAATCTTAATATAATAGAATATTTTATTTCTCAGATTAGATATCATGCATAGATAGCAGTGTATTAACTAAAAACATGAGCGTAGCGAGCACGAGCCCCAAATTTCACATTGGTACCAATTCGTAGCTGCAAAAATCACGACTTAAGTAATATAAGTCTATACCTGTCATTTTCTGTCATGAAAGAACGGAAGAGGACGCCAATATTTTTTTGTCAGGATTTAGTTAAGTTGTGCGCTCTACGAATAACATTGCCGATCTAAAAACGTTAACTTATGTCGCGAGCAGAGCTAGTAAGAAATTTTTATACGACAAACTTGAATTCGTCAACTACATTGGTCAGATTAATCAATAATGAATATAAGATCTCGGTGATTTAATGGAAACCTACCATGTATTCGTATTGCCTTGCAAGACCTAAGATCTAAAACACAAGTTCTATAAATTTTAGGTTAAGTTGTGATAAATTTATTTATAACTAGTGGACTCGATTCTAGATACCTCCGGCTAAAACTAAACTTAAAATCTATTTTTCGCTATCAAAATAATAAAATTGGAAAAGGGCAGATGATTTATACTCTATGGTTTTACTCTTTGTCCGATAGATATTGACGCCTTTTTGCACGTTTTCCCAGTATTTCTGTCAATTTTATCCGGTCCATTATATCATATGACGGCGGATAAAAATGACAGATAAGATAACGCATAAAACCACCGACCGAATGATCGATCAAAAATCGGAGAGAATAGATTTCCTGTCCTTTTCCAATGTTTTTAGTGTGAAAGTGACAAATAGATTTTAATTTTAGTTTTAGCCGGGAAATCCAGAATCGAGCCGAATTTCATGCACATCGCTAAAACAATCATGAAAATTAAAGCAATAGTTTTATAGTTGTGAATATTCATGTGGATGTTTGTTATTTAATTACTCTTTCATGCAAAAAAGGCTCGACGGTTTGAGATGATGACGAAAGCTAGTAATAAATGTGACGTTCTCAGTACAAAGGGAAGGTCCCTTTTATTCTCGGTATGGAGTAATTTTTTTTTTATTTAAATAGCTCTTAAGGCGGATTTAAATGGTTCAAGCTGTAAGTATAGTTGTTACGTACAGTTGGTATGTGGCTATGTCACGTTCGGATACACACCAAAAAACTTTATTAAAACCCACGAAAATATAAAAATAAACATTTCACAAATAAAATATATCTTCTAAGGCACCGCATCGAGGCAACGTTCCCAGAAGGCTAGCAGCGTTTCCACGTTGCACAGCCAAACTAAGACGCTGTGCAAAATAACTGCCTGCTCTTTGGTCTGACGTTGGAAGCAACGTCGAAGGATGAGGCGCGCTGAAATACTTTTTAGAAAAGAACGGGCGCTAGGGCCCCATGCACCCATCGTCTCCAAAGCAATTGGAAGGAAAATGTAACTGTCACCTAGGTCCAGGTACTTTCTCTGTTTACCCTGTTCAGCTGACACCGCTGCAGCACCTGGGGAATTCGCAGTCGTATGGACGTGAGACGGCGCCAGCGTGTCAACGCATGTAGCGTCCCACACCAAACACTTCCCCTGACTCCAGGGGACTAGAGTCATGCAATCGGGTCTCTTTCCATCCGATCTCACAATGCCGTTTGGTTCTAGGACCGATGGAACACCGACAGATCCGAGGGCTCTCTTAATGATATCATTCATGGAGGAATGGCGTGATATCCGGCCCGCACTCCTCTGACAGGATAAGCCATGATGTCCCAGTTCGGTTACAGATTGGCCACAGTTACAGAAGTGGGGCTGATTTGTTTTAACTCCTAAACGTAGGCTGACTGTTAAAGAGAGCGTAGTGTTGTCCAAAAGAGTGCCTAAAGATGGGGATGGTAGAGCTTGAAGCCAATAGCCTGACTCTTTTTCGGATACAGTTAGCAAACGTGCTCGGTCTGTTAAATCCTGGCAGTCATTCAGCAAAACGTCTTTAGATCGTTTGCAGAGTGGTTCGTCCCATCCTTTTTGTGTGCCGACAGATTTTGGGAGGTCATCGGGACAGGATTGTTGCCATTCGTTTCTTGCGTCAGACATGTGGGAAACCTCAATCGAACCCAAAGCTGGATTAATTATTTTACGAAATAGTTTCTCACAAGCAAAACCTGACGAAAGATAAGCAGGCAAAGCCACAGATGCTGTTCTTCTTATTCCCAAACCGCCAAAACGTACTGGAAGAGTGGCTTGGTCCCAGGCCCTGTCGGTTAAGGAGCAGTTTAAAACTTTTGAAAGTGATGACCTTATAAGTTCGTCGAGGGGTTGAAGCATATCTTTGAACCTCCAGAGATGACAGCAGCGCAAGGCATACATGAATATCGGAACAAATAGACAATACTTAATTATGTGCAGAGCCATGTGTGCATTTATTTCAAAAAGACGTTCTGCAGATTCTTGAAATGTATCCATTTGTTTTTGTACAAAATTTGGAAAAGCTTCTTCCAAAAGTGGGGCACCAAGAAGGGTTGCTGTCTCCTTAGTCAAGAATTTAATACCCGGAGCACATTTTTTTAAATTGTGTGTGAACTTTTGCTGTAACTGATCTGGCAATGTGTTATTTATGAACAATTCGCATTTGGTAAAATTTAATGCCAGACCAATCTCAGCAAAACCCGCCTGAAGGGCAGACAAATCTGTCATGACCATATTAGCGTCACCACCAAGTGTCCCATCATCTAGGTACCATAAGTTCAAACTAGATTTTAATTTTGTAATCACCGGGTGGATCGCAAGGCTGAAAATAGCTGGTCCCAAAGGATCACCTTGTTGGCAACCCACAACCGATTCAATGCAAGTATCCCTGTAAATTAATTTCGATGGAGTGCCGTAACATTGCCAAAGATATGGATACAAAGTCGGCAATTTATCTTTTATTTCATTTAGTAGCGCCCCAAGGTCCACCGAATTGAAGGCATTTTGCACGTCGACTTTCAGTAAAACCTGCGTGCTATTAGTCTCCAGAAACGAACGCGTTGAATGGACAGCTGCCTCACACCCCCCCTTTGAGCCAAACCCTAGCTGAATAGGCTGGAAATGTGAAGACAATTGAGGTAAGACCTGTTTGCAGCAGTTGGTAAGTTGAAACCTGTAAACGGTTCTGCCAGTTGGCTTTCAAGTTGACATACAAGTTGCAATTCAAAGTAAATGTACCAACTTACTAACTTGAAAGTCAACTTACCAACTGTACTTACCACTGTCTTAATGTAAACCGACCGTTATAGATATTTAGAAAAAGAATGTTTAAGTTAGTATGTGGAGAATCGTGATTTTGAAAAAATGCATTATATACATTCAGATCAAAAAAAGGATGTTCCCGTTAGAAGTTATATATATGGCATGTGTTTTGAAAAGTTGACGATATATACTTTTAATTTAAAGTAAAATTTATTAAATTTTAAAGTAGTAAGAGCTCGTAAAATGGGAAGTTGCTAAAGTTTCATATATTTTCAAGGAGGGAACTCAGTTCAATTGAATTTAAAATATTTAGAGCAATCATTTTAAAATTTAAATACAAATGATATAAAAATTGTCTTTCATCAATAATTAATATTTAAGCAGCTAAATAAACATAAAATTTACCAAACGGGACTCTATTACTAAGCCAATGTTTAACATTGGTTTTGGTTTCTTCCATGCTGGACTGGGAGCGAAAGAAAAACATAGAATGTGCCAGCTGCATTTCCTCCTGGGCATGCTGTAAAAACCAGCTAAGGGATCCGAGGGTTTCAGTATATTGCAATTTAGGCGATGGGCTAACAACCTGTCACTACAGCAATACATCTTCATTGCTATCATAAATAACCCTCAAAACTTTGTCAGACGTGGCGGAACGACCTTTGATTAGGTCGTTTACGCTCTGCCTTCCCCATTAGGGATAAAGGCGTGATTATATGTATGTATGTATGAAATAGTCAACGTGTGTGTGTGTGTTGTTGTATTCATGTTGCGCGCTAAATTAAAAGATAAGAAAAATATTGTTACCTATACAGGTTGTTGGGGGGTTTGGTTTTGTTTTCACAAAACAATGTAAAACATTTTCTCACCAAAAAAAAACATAAAAAAGAAAACAAAACATGTCAAACCATAGTTTGAACTCCGCTCAACAATATTAAGTTAGATAAAGAAAATCGCTTTTTTTTAATTATTACAGAGCGTTTAATATATCAGAAACTAAAACCGACCATAAGGTCACTTCATAGAGGACGTCACAAATATTTTCTAATAAAACGTATAGCGTCATCGTTCTTCAAAACTCATGCGTGAAATCGCCAGTGCCATAACAGGCATCTTCTGGGTGACCTCGTTCCATCGTCGACTCTGTCACTGTCATCCCTTACCAAGCGTCTAGAGCCAAGAGCAACCCATTTCTAATTTTAAAAAAACTTAGCACATTTTGAGAGCCTCTGAAGCTTTTTGGGTGAGCTCGCTCTATCCTCAACTTTGTGTGGATTACCACTGGTCTATACATGGTGTAAGGGACAGCGTCCCGCTAACTGATAGGGGTTGCTCAGTCAACGAAACTTAACAGCTTCCACCAAGAAACTCTTTCAGGAAGTGAAAATAAAAATTTGCTTTTCCGTAAAAAATGTCCACCTCGATCAGACAATTTGTATGGCAATGCCACTTTTTTTTACTTCCTGAAAGAATTTTCTGGTGATAGTTGTTCAGTGTCGTTGACTGAGCAACCTCTATCAGTTTGTAGGACGCTGTCCCTTACACCCTGACAAGAGCCATAATAAAAACATTCCGAATATAGTTTCTGATAGTTTACCTGTTTTCTGACTGCCTGCGCCACCCTCAGCCGACCGAGAGGTGAGAACATCACGCCTCCACTCTGAAATAGAACAAGAAATACAGTAAAAAAAAAAATTAACCAATTTTTAAGGTTGTTATTTAAAAAAAAAAGATTTAAATAACGGGAACTCATTTTAGAAGATAAGTCGCGTCTTCACGACATGTCTGAAAATGTGAAGTACGCGACTTATTTTCCAAAGTGAGTGCCCGTTATTTAAATCTTTATTTAGAATGTCTCACTTAAGTTTAAATAGTTTGGTTGTTATTTTTGTATTTAAACATCCATGCTGGACTGGGAGCGAGAGAAAACATATAATGTGTCAGCCGGTTTTCCTCCCGGGCATGCTATAAAAAGCAGCTAAGGGATCTGAAAGTTTCTGTACATTTCAATTAAGGCGATGGGGTGAAACCTGTCACTACAGCAATATACCTACAAATATATCTTAATTAACCCTCAAAACTTTGTCAGACGTGGCGGAACAACCTTGGGTTAGGTTGTTTACAATCTGCCTACCCCATTGGGGATAAAGGCGTGAGTATATGTATGTATGTGAGTATGTGATTGCCTTTCGGCACAGGTCATCCGTTTCCCATAACACCAATACACAAAACATCCAAATACTTTCCTAAAAATTGCGAATAACGGCCACTAACGGCATTGTTTCTTCCTGTTACTACAACAAGCTATGTTAACAACCTAAACAAAGGTTCCGCTACGTCTGACAAGGTTTTGAGAATTAATTAAGATAGATTTGTAGGTATATTGCTGTAGTGAAAGGTTGTCAACCTATTCACGAAAGGAGTAGTGTTCCGCCGTTTCCGTGGGAATACGCGGCGCACAGCTCCTGAGTCAGCATAGTTTTAATAGTGCTATGTTATTTTATTTTAGGTTTATAGTGTATTTATAGTATTGTTTATTAGATTTAAGTTTATAATGTATAGTATTTTATGTATTGATATGGGCCTCAGTTGCCTGAAATAAAACAATAAATAAAAAAAAATAAAAAAAATTGCCTAAATTGCAATATACAGAAACCCTCGGATCCCTTAGCTGGTTTTTGTACCCAGGAGGAAATGCATCTAGCACATTCTATGTTTTTCTCTCGGTCCCAGGCCCGCATGGAAGTGAAAAAATAATTTTGATTTTCCATGCAAATTGTCTAATCAATGTGGTCATTTTGTATGAGAATTCCATACTTTTTTCATTTCCTGAAAGAAATTTATAGTGACAGTTTCGTTGACTAAGCAACCCCTATCAGTTTACGGGACGCTGTCCCTTACACCCAATATACATTCAAATGATATGGCTTATACGTTAGTATTATTATGTACTCTGTGATATATCGTTTTATTTGCGAACAGTTTTCATCAATAATGCCGCACTAACTATGCGAAGCATGCTGATGACAGACGACAGGTCGAAATTCCAATAATTATTGTACGTGACAGTGATACGGCGGGTGATTAATTAATGGTAGTACTGGTTTCCGGAATTAAAAAGATTTTCAACTATATAGATTTAATTTATTTATTCAACAGTTTATTTTACACAGAAACATACGCAGAACAATTGCATAGGGAATCAAGACACAACAGGTACTGCTTATTTCTAAAATGAAATGTCTTACAGCAGACCTAAGAAGTGAGATTGCAACAATTTTCTTCGGAAACCATAGTTAGCAACATAGCCTATAAATATTAATCTATTTTCTTATTTATCAGATACATCCCCCCATATTCTTCAGCGAGAGAAAAACATAGACTTTGCCAGATGCGTTTGCTCCTGGACATGCTTTAAAACCAGCTAAGGGATCCGAGGGTTTCTGTATATTGCAAGGCTGACAACCTATCACTACAGCAATACAACTACAAAAATATCTTGAATAACCCTCTAAACTTACTGAACGGAACCTTTGTTTAGGTCGTTTATGCTCTGCCTACCCCATTAGGAATAAAGGCATAAATATACGTGTGCATCGATAATAAATTAGATACATACATACATACATATAATCACGCCATTATTCCTAATCGAGTAGGCAGAGCGTAAACGACATAAACAAAGGTCGTTCCGCCACGTCTGACAAAGTTTTGAGGGGTATTTAAGATAGAGCTGTATGAGCTGTATAGCTGTAGTGACAGGTTGTCAGCCTATCGCCTAAATTGCAATATACAGACACCCTCGGATCCTTGAGCTGGTTTTTACAGCATGCCCGGGAGGAAATGCAGCTGGCACATTTGATCTTTTTCTCTCGCTCCCAGTCCAGCATGGAAGTAAATAAATTAGATAGGTAACCACAAATTTGTCGAAGTTTTAAATTACCGCACATTTAACCAAACATTGTGATCTAATTTCCGGGCTCCCATTCTCCTGTGGTTATCTGGTATGGGATATAATACGTTACCTGAGGTAAACAGACAGACATGACAGTTTGATTATATTTGTATATATTAGGAAAGGTACGCGAATACCAGGTTTCAAGGAAAAAAGAAAATGTGTCCTTTATAACATGAAGCAAATTAAATTTAAGCCTATACCGGGTGTAAAGGCGTGATTATATGTATGTATATATGTATGCTGGCCTGGGAGCGAGAGAAAAACATAGAATGTGCCAGCTGCATTTCCTCCCGGGCATGCTGTAAAAACCAGCTAAGGGATCTGAGGGTTTCAGTATATTGTAATTTAGGCGATGGGCTGACAACCTGTCACTACAGCAATATACCTACAAATCGATCTTAAAATAACCCTCAAAACTTTGTCAGACGTGGCGGAATGACCTTTGGTTAGGTCGTTTACGCTCTGCCTACCCCATTCGGGATAAAGGCGTGATTATATGTATGTATGTATGTATGTATATATGTAAGACATGAAAGTAGAATAAATTCGGTAGAAATGAGAGCATTAAGAAGTATGATTGGTGTGAAACTGAGTGACAGAATAAGAAATAGCGTGATAAGGGAACGTTGTGGTGTGAAAGAGGATGTAGTGACAGGTATAGAAAAAGGAATGCTGAGGTGGTTTGGTCATGTTGAGAGGATGGATGAAAAGAGATTAACTAAACAGATATACATGGCGAGTGTGAGTGGGAATGTTGGAAGGGGAAGACCTCGACGAACGTACCGCGATCAAATCGGGGACGTTCTAAACCGACGAGCGTGCATGAAAACATTGATGAATGTAGATGAAGCGAAAGAAGTTTGCAAGGATCGTAGCAAATGGAAGGATGTGATCTCTGCCTACCCCTCCGGGAAAGAGGCGTGACGATATCTATGTATATATGTAAAACAGCGTCCCGCAAACTGATAGGGGTTGCTCAGTCAACAATACTGAACAACATTCACCAGGATTTTTTTTTCAGGAGATGAAAAAAAATATAAAGTTCTCATACAAAATGACCATCTCGATCAGACAGTTTGTATGGAAAAGCAGATTTATAAAAAAAAACCCTGAAAGAATTTCCTGGTGATAATTGTTTAGTTTCGTTGACTGAGTAACCCCAATCAGTTTGTAGGACGCTGTCCATTACACCCCGTATGCACCTCATATAGGCTTACCTACTCATTTTATTTATTTATACCATACATACATACATACATATGATCACGCCTTTTTCCCTAATTGGGTAGGCAGAGCGCAAACGACCTAAACAAGGGTCATTCCGCCACGTCTGACAAAGTTTTGAGGGTTATTTGAGATAGATTTGTAGGTATATACCTATAGGTATAGGTGATTGAGAGCAATATTAAGTATGGATTTGACAAGCCTATTTTCTACTGAAATGACATTTTCGATGCGAACTCAAATTGGTTGTCAATCTCAAGTGCAGATTATAAATAAATACGGGCCTTAGTTTACTTGTTATTTAAAAAAAAAAAAATCTCTCTGTACCTGGCGGTGTGATTCATACCACGTTCTTTGCATATTACTGACTGTAATCCTATTGTTTGCAAATTCTGCGATAGATATTAGTACCGTATATGTTTTAAATACAAAAATCGAATTTGAAATACTATTTTTTTCATTCCAACAGGCTTAATTATCACATTTTTTTTTTTTGTTTTATTGGGTCAAATCTGTCAAATAACAAAAAAAAAAGGTTACATATAAACATACATAAAATCACGCCTTTATCCCTTACGGGGTAGGCAGAGCGATAAACGCCTCGTAAAAGGCGGTTTCGCCACGTCTGACAAAAATTGAGGGCAAGTTTAGATTGAAAAGTGTATTGCTATAGTGACAGGTTGTCAGCCCATCGCCTAAATTACGATACACTGTAACCCTCGAGTCCCTTTTGCTGACTTCTACAGCATGCCCGGGAGGAAGGGCAGCTGGAACATTCTATGTTTTTCTATCTCTCCCAGTCCAGCATGGAAGGAAACTCTGCGATAGTTATTAGTACCGTATATGTTTTAAATACAAAAATTTAATTTGAAATACTATTTTTTTCATTCCAACAGGCTTAATTATCACATATTTTTTTTGGTTTTATTTTGTCAAATCTGTCTTACAACAAAAAAAAAGGTTACATACATACATACATAAAATCACGCCATTATCCCTTACGGGGTAGGCAGAGTGTAAAACGCCTCCTAAAAGGCGCTTTCGCCACGTCTGACATAAATTGAGGGCAATTTTAGATTGTAATGTGTATTGCTGTAGTGACAGGTTGTCAGCCCATCGCCTAAATCACAATACACTGTAACCCTCGAATCCCTTTTGCTGACTTCTACAGCATGCCCGGGAGGAAGGGCAACTGGAACATTCTATGTTTTTCTTTCTCTCCCAGTCCAGTATGGAAGATAAAAAAAAAGGTTCATACAAATAAAAGCAGTAGGCATTGCAAAAACATGGTTGCCAAATAAAACCCTTCTATTGGATATAGGTCATTTGGTGTAGGTACATACACGTAACTACATGGAAAATCACTTTCGGCATGGAACCGAAATTTCTGGGTGTTTCTGAGGCTTTTGTGGCCAGTATGTGGTCGATCGATTATATACCCAGACATACTGTAAGACATTTCATTTTAGAAATAAGCAGTACCTGTTGTGTCTTGATTCCTATGTAATTGTTCTGTGTACAAGCAGGCCTGCTCAAGAATAATAATACTAATAATAAATAGGCGGCGTTCTTACTAAGCAGCAATTTCTTCCAGGCAACCTTGTATGAGAGCCCGATGGTGTAGTGGATAGGAGAGCCCCGATGGTGTAGTGGATAGGAGAGCCCCGATGGTGTAGTGGATAGGAGAGCCCCGATGGTGTAGTGGATAGGAGAGCCCCGATGGTGTAGTGGATAGGAGAGCCCCGATGGTGTAGTGGATAGGAGAGCCCCGATGGTGTAGTGGATAGGAGAGCCCGATGGTGTAGTGGATAGGAGAGCCCCGATGGTGTAGTGGATAGGAGAGCCCCGATGGTGTAGTGGATAGGAGAGCCCGATGGTGTAGTGGATAGGAGAGCCCCGATGGTGTAGTGGATAGGAGAGCCCCGATGGTGTAGTGGATAGGAGAGCCCGATGGTGTAGTGGATAGGAGAGCCCCGATGGTGTAGTGGATAGGAGAGCCCCGATGGTGTAGTGGATAGGAGAGCCCCGATGGTGTAGTGGATAGGAGAGCCCCGATGGTGTAGTGGATAGGAGAGCCCCGATGGTGTAGTGGATAGGAGAGCCCCGATGGTGTAGTGGATAGGAGAGCCCGATGGTGTAGTGGATAGGAGAGCCCCGATGGTGTAGTGGATAGGAGAGCCCCGATGGTGTAGTGGATAGGAGAGCCCCGATGGTGTAGTGGATAGGAGAGCCCCGATGGTGTAGTGGATAGGAGAGCCCGATGGTGTAGTGGATAGGGCCGCTGCCTCCTGAGCAGGAGGTCGTGGTTCGAATCCCGCCACGTACCAATGTGTTTTTCGGTTTTCGAATTTTCATATGTACGTTTATTCGGTGCTTTTTCCGTGCTTCGGAAGGCACGTTAAGCCGTTGGTCCCGGTTAATATCGTTAAATACCGTAGATATTAGTCGTTAAGCCATATCAGAGACCAGTGCCTAAGCATTGGCGGCTTGAAAACTCTGACCTAATCTAGGATTGGGTCTGGTTTCCCTACTGGGTTGCGGAGGTCAGATGGCAGTCGCTCTGTGTAAAAACCAGTACCCTCGTTCAATCCCCTAGATTAGGAAGCCGACCCCGTGAGATACGGGATAAGGTTCGGGAGATGAACCTTGTTTGTATAGCAAAATCTCAAACGCTTGTAGGGTCTATAGTATGTATACAAAGTACTTAGCTTGCACCTAACACCGTTGAGAGAGTAACAACATACATACATACATATAATCATGCCTTTATCCCTTATAGGGTAGGCAGAGTGTAAATGACCTAAACGAAGGACGTCCCGCCACGTCTGACAGAGTTTTGAGAGTTATTTAAGATAGTAGATTTGTAGGTATATTGCTGTAGTGATAGGTTGTCAGCCCATCGCCTAAAGTACAATCTACTGAAATCATCGGATTCCTTAGCGGCATGCCCGGGAAAAAACGCAGCTGGCACATTCTATGTTTTTCTCCCGCTCCCAGTCCATGGAAGAAGAATATCTATAAATTAAGTTATAATTAACTTTATTCAGTAAAAGCAAATGTTACTTTAAATATTCAACATAAAATATATCAACTTGACTGACTGACAAACTCCGTAATTATATATTTCGTTCTATTCCGTTTTATTACTAAAAGCTTAATTATTTTCTAATAATAACAAATAGAACAGAGAGAGCCCGATGGTGTAATGGATAGGGCCGCTGCCTTCTGAGCGGGGAGGTCGTGGTTCGAATGCCACCACGTACCAATGTGTTTTTCGGACTTCAAATTACATATTATGTACGTTTATTCAGTGCTTTTCCCGTGCTTCGGAAGGCATGTTAAACCGTTGTTTGTTGTTGTGTTTAATACCGTAAATATTAGTCGTTAAGCCATGTCAGAGGCCAGTGTTAAGCATATGCGGCTTGAAAACTCTTAATCTAGGATTGGGTCTGGTTTCCCTTCTGGGTTGCGGAGGTCAGATGGCAGTCCCTCTGTGTAAAAACCAGTACCCTCGTTCAATCCCCTATATTAGGTAGTGGACCCTGTGAGATACGGGATAAGGCTACGGTGAGGAACAAATACGAATGAAGTTTCTTTAAAAACCAATTAATTTACTGACACAAATCAAAACAAAATTATTAGAAATACAGTTTGTCAGGGATTGATTTATAAGATAACAAACTCAAACAAAAAAAATATCGAGTAAAGGAATAAGAAATGCAATATATCCGAAGATTTAAATTTAATTTTATTTCTTTGCTGGACTGGGAGCGAGGGAAAAACATAGAATGTGCCAGCTGCATTTCCTCCTGGGCATGCTGTAAAATCCAGCTTAAGGAACCAAAGGTTTCTGTATATTGCAATTTAGGCGATAGGCTGACAACCTGTCACTAACCTATAAATATACCTACAAATCTATCTTTAATAACCCTCAAAACTTTGTCAGACGTGGCGGAACGATCTTTGTTTTTGATCTGTTTTGTTAAAGGCGTGAGTATATGTATGTATTTAAATTTTGAGCACCCGCGGACTCGTTGAAGATTAAAAACGGGCTTCGAGGTTTCCTACATACATTTTTTATAGGTATGGGCTATTCTTATATGCTCCAAAACTTTTCTGTGCAAAAAAGTAAACGTAAGCCCGTATTTAAAATCAGCTCTTGATACTGACATCAAGTTTGAGTTTGTATCAGAAATGTCATTTCAGTACAAAAACGAACTGTCACATTCGCACTCAAGATAGCTCGTATTTATGAAGCGATATCAAACTTGAGAGCAATATCAAGTATGGATTTGATATGCCAGTTTGTACTGAATTGACATTTCTGATACGAACTCAAACACTCTGTCACTTACGAGAGCTGATTATAAATCAACACTTAGAATGTATAAGCTGTACTTTTCTTAAGTATAAAGGCTTTGCTCCTAAGCTGGACTGAGAGTGATAGAAAAACAGAATGTGCCAGCTGCTTTCTCCTCCCGGGCATGCTGTAAAAACCAGCTAAGGGTTTCGAGGGCTTCAGTGTATTGTGAATGAAGCAATGGGCTGGAACCTGTCACTATATTGTGGTACAGCAATACACAGATCTTACTGAAATAACCCTCAAAATATGTGTTTAGATTATTATATCAACATTAAATTTAGGAAGGAATTTTATACCTAGAATTCTATCTTAAATAACCCTCAAAACTTTGTCAGACGTGGCGGGACGACCTTTGTGTAGGTCGTTTACGCTCTGCCTACCCCATTAGGGATAAAGGCGTGATTATATAGGAATTTTATACGCTAGTGGGCTCGATTCTATGTACCACAGGCTAAAACTTAAATTTAAATTTATCTGTCACTTTCAAAATAAGAACAGACGATTATTTGTAATTTTACATAACAAATAGATACATACGTAGAATATAAGATAAGTATTCGTTTACGCTCTGCCTACCCCATTAGGGATAAAGGCGTGAGTATATGTATGTATGTATTTGTTAACAATTATGTAACGAGTGCTACCATACCATACGAGAATATGTCGTATATATTTTGTAAACACCTTTTGTGAATTGAATAAATAAAAATAAATAAAATTTATGCTCTATGGTTTTACATTTTGTCCGCTAGATTTTGATGCGCTTTTGCCCGTTTCCCCAGTATTTCTGCCAATTTTATCCTCCATATCATATGACGGCGGATAAAGATGACACATAACGCATAAACCCACCGACAATAAATCAAAAACCGGAAAGAACAAAAATGTCCTTTTCGAAAGTTTTTAGTCTGAGACAGTTTTAGATTAAGCCGGCAAATCTAGAATCAAGCCTAGAGTGGCAATATTGTGTTTCCTCTGTGCCCTACAGGTCTACTATGAATACAAGGTTTCGTTCCCAGCGGCAAACACAAAGTTGATAATTGGTAATTTATCACTTTGTAAGGTTTTCTCCAGTTTTATTAGGATATTTTTTCTACAGTTTTATTAGATATAGGATATAACTTCCATGCTGGCCTGGGAGCGAGAGAAAAACATAGAATGTGCCAGCTGCATTTCCTCCCGGGTATGCTGTAAAAACCAGCTAAGGGATCCGAGGGATTCAGTGTATTGCACTTTAAGCGATGGGCTGACAACCTGTCACTACAGCAATATACCTACGAATATATCTTAAATAACCCTCAAAACTTTGTCAGACGTGGCGGAACGACCTTTGTTTTGGTCGTTTACGCTCTGCCTACCCCATTACGGATAAAGGCGTGATTATATGTATGTATGTATGATTAGGATATTGCAGGCTGAATTACCTGATTGTCCGAAATGAAAGAGGATTCCGTACTTCGGAGGGCACGTTAAACCGTCGGTCGCTGTCTTTCACAGGGGTCGTTACTTAAACCATGTTAGTGGCCTAATAGCTGTGCTACTAGGCAGTTTCAAAACTCTAACCAGGATTCATCGGGTCGTTCGACTCGAGAATCCACTCGCTAAGAAGAAGAAGATTATGGTGTCTTTTCCTGTCACCTCTGATACAAATATTGGAGTGTTGTAGAATAACCCGTTTCAACTGTTTCTAAAGACTCTTGCAATACAATGGATGGGACCGACCCAATTTTTAAGGGTCGTCAAAATTTCTGATGACTTCCTTTTCGCTTACTCTTTTGACGGAATTTGGAAAACTCTTAAGAATCCATATCCTATAACTTTAAATAATGCGTCACATTATGTATTTTTATCAACATATTTTATTATTCTGTTGGTCAAAGTTGACCCAATCAAAATTCTTATTTTTTATTAGTTATTGGTTTGCTCTTGACTCTAGACACTAGGTCAGGGATGACAGTGACAGAGTCGACGATGGAGGGAGCTCGACCAGAAGATGCCTGTTATGGCACTGGCAATCTCACGCATTGACGGAACACAGCAAGCTGTTTGGCGCCGGACTCCGGTGTGAGAATCACCAAAGGACAGATCGGAATTAGGCAAACATAAATCAGATCCTGGAATAAGACAAATTACACTTTTTACAGCAGAACACGGGGAAACTTGATTAGCCTCGGGAAAAAAGAGAGGCCTTTGCCCAGAAGTAGGTTATAATAGCGACTAGACAGGGCGTTCATTTAATTGCGTCTTAATTTAATTTCAGTTACGTAGTTAATAGGAGCTCAAAAAAATATTATAAAAGTCCGTCTCAAAAATTTAAATATGCAATTTTTGGTATTTATTTATGACTAGCAACCCGCCCCGGCTTCGCACGGAAATTATCAGAGTTTCTCTACTATATTATGAATGTATTATACATATAAACCTTCCTCTTGAATCACTCTATCCATTAAAAGAAACCGCATCAAAATTCGTTGCGTAGTTTAAAAGATTTATGCATAGGGATATAGGGACAGGGAAAGCGACTTTGTTTTATACTATGTCGTGATTCCAACATAATGATATAATTATAAATACCTACCGACTTTTGCTTTTATATTTTTTTTAAGTTGTTTTTTTTACATATTTATTTTAGGCTCCTTTTACGTTACCGAAACACCTTCTAAGCTATTAAATTACATTGACGCAATTAATATTATTAATTAACACCATGTACAACAAGACAAAGAAAGAAGTAGAATATTTTATCGGCGATATTGGTTCAGCAGTGGCCAATCCGTGAACTTGTAACTGCACTATCCCGCATAATATTAGAAAAGTACTCCTTTACCCAAAGGTTGCCTGGCAGAAATTGCTACCCTAGCAATAATAATTGTATTCTATTTGTTTTGTAATGTTTGTTCCTGTACAATGTGTTGTTTATGTGCAATAAAGAATATTTGTATTGTATGGTTTTGTACATGTCATTGATTTAAACATGTCATTACTTAAACTGCCTCCGTGGCCTAGCGGTCTGAGCCATGGGAGGCCCCCGGTTCGATTCCCGGCGGAGGACAATGACTTTGTGTTGTTGTTTCTAGATTGGTTAGGACATTGCAGGCTGATCACCTGATTTGTCTAATACCGTAGATATTAGTCGTTAAGCCATGTCAGAGGCCAGTGCTAAGCATTGGCGGCTTGAAAACTTTGACCTAATCTAGGATTGGCTCTGGTTTCCCTTTTGGGTAGTCGCTCTGTGTGAAAACCAGTACCCTCGTTCAATCCTCTAGATTATGTAGCCCATCCCGTAAGATACGGGATAAGGCTAGGGAGATGATGATATATATAAACAACCGGTCTGCCTGTCTAGTAAAATGAATCTGAACTTCATAGGGCACTAACTACTACTTAGTTAACTGCCTCCGTGGTCTAGTAGCTAGTGCCATGGACTTCTAAATCGGAGGTCCTGGGTTCGATTCCCAGGGAGAACACAAAGTTAATATTTGAGAATTTATCACTTTGTGAATTTTTCCCCAGTTTGGTTAGGACATTGCAGGCTAAATCACCTGATTCTCCGAAAAAGATTTCGTGCTTTGGAAGGCACGTTAAGCCGTCGGTCTCG
The DNA here is from genome assembly GCA_949820665.1 of Scrobipalpa costella. Lineage (NCBI taxonomy): Eukaryota > Metazoa > Arthropoda > Insecta > Lepidoptera > Gelechiidae > Scrobipalpa > Scrobipalpa costella. The sequence continues at coordinate 1,101,512 of OX463320.1, read as the reverse complement.
GTCGCTGTCTTTGATAGTGGTCGTTACTCAAACCATGTCGGAGGCCTGATAGTTGTGCTACTAGGCGGTTTAAAAACTCTGACACCAGGGTTCATCGGGTCCATAGACTCGATACCCACTCGACAGAAGAAGAAGAAGAGGGCACGTTACGTTGAACCGTCCGGTCCCGGTCATTGTCACAGTAGTAAATAAATAAACTATGACAGAGTCAGAGGCCTATAAAAACTTTACCACCAAGTTTCATCTGTTTGACTAAGATGACAATCAACATCTCCCTAGCCTTATCTCGGATCTTACGGGGTCGGCTACCTAATCTAGGGGACTGATCGAGAGTAGTGGATTTTACACAGAGCGACTGCTGAAGGGACCAGACCCAATCCTAGATTAGGTCAGAGTTTTCAAGCCGCCAATGCTTAGCACTGGCTGGCAACTGCCTCCGTGGTCTAGTGGCTAGTGCCATGGACTCCTGATCCGGAGGTCCTGGGTTCGATTCCCAGGGGGGAAACACAAAGTTGATATTTGAGAATTTATCACTTTGTGAATTTTTTCCCAGTTTGGTTAGGACATTGCAGGCTGAATCACCTGATTGTCCGAAAAAAAAAAAAAGAGATTTCGTGCTTCGGAGGGCACGTTAAGCCGTCGGTCCCGGTCGCTGTCGTTGATAGTGGTCGTTGCTCAAACCATGTCAGAGGCCTGATAGTTGTACTACTAGGCCTGGCCACTGACATGGCTCAACGACAAATTTACATACATACATAAAATCACGCCTTTATCCCTTACGGGGTAGGCAGAGCGATAAACGCCTCGTAAACGACAAATTTATACGGTATTAAACGATATCAACCGGAACCAAAGGCTGAACGTGCCTTAAATATGAAGTTAGAAAACCGAAAAACACATTGGTACGTAGTGGGATTCGAACCACGACCAGCTCAGGAGGCAGCAGCCCTATCCACTACACCATCGGGCTCCGTTGACTAAGATGACAAAGAAAATTATAAGTAATATTCCGCAATTTTGTTTGATAAATACAATTTTTAATTTCAAGCAGTCATAAGGGCCTTAAGGCTCTTATGTACTTCTTAGTTATAACGAGTAATATTAAACCCTGACTTAATCCCAGGAGTTAAAGACGTGAGCTCTTAAAAACGCTGAGAAAAGAAAGCGGAAAGGCAAAGGTTACAGTAGCAGCGGAAACGGGAGCGGGTTTTTGACATACATGCATACATATAATTACGCCTTTATCCCTAGTGAAACGACCTAAATAAAAGTCGTTTCACCACGTCTGATCAAGTTTGAGGGTTATTTAAGATTGATTTGTAGGTATATTGCTGTAGTGACATTTTGTCAGCTCATCTCATAAATGGAAGTATACTGAAACCCACGGATCCCGTAGCTGGTATTTACAGCATGCCCGGGAGGAGATACTGGACATTCTATGTTTTCTCTCGCTTCCATTTTTTCTATTTAATTTACAGAATAAATTTATTCCATGCTGGACTGAGAGAGAGAAAACCTAAGTGCCAGCTACATTTCCTTCCGGGTATGCTGTAAACACCAGCTAAGGGATCCAAAGGTTTCTATAGGCAATGGGTTGACAACCTGTCACTACAGCAACATACCAGCAAATGTATCTTAAATAACGCTCAAAACTTAGTCGACGTGGCGGAAGGACCTTTTTTTTAGGTCGTTTACGCTCTGCTTACCCCATTAGGTATAAAGGCATGGTTTATATATGTATAAACTTTATAATAGTAGTTAGTTCATTCCCGCTACCGCTTCCGCTGACACAAAAGCCGCAGCCTAACAAGAATGGAGTGCGAACTGCGAAGTCAGCTGGCTGGCAGCTGAAAATGATATTGAGAAGAATTCTCCGCTATTCTGCAAGTTCCAAGCAATATGGAACAGCCAGTCACCTGTCTATTTCTGGTTCACTATTCAATTCTACCAGCTTTAGAAAGCCTCCGTGGTCTAGTGGTCAGAGCCAATGGGCTTCCGATCCGGAGGGAAATGGGGAGGGGGAGCACAAAAGTTGACATTTGATAATTTATCATTTGTAAGGTTTTCCCCAGTATGTTTAGGATATTGCAGGCTTGAATCACCTGATTGTCTGAAAAGAAAAAGAATCCGTGCTTCGGAGGGCACGTTAAGGCGTCGGTCTCCCCTGTCTCTGTCTTTGGTAGTGGTCGTTACTCAAACCACGTCAGAGGCATCAAGCTGGGCCAACAGTGACATCAAGATTTTTCGGGTCGTAAGACTCGAGAATACACTCGCTAAGAAATAGCTTTAGAAATAAGACGAATGGATTCAAGTCTTGAGAGAGACGTAGTTAGATCATTTGTTTAAGAAAGCATCGTAAATATTATCTACTCATATTTCATATTACAAATAGGAAAGATTGTGCATGATAATATTCTTTCATTACATAAATACGTATTTAAATAATCACTCTTTTATCCCTAATGGGGTAGGCAGAGCGTAATCGACCTAAACAAAGGTCCTTGCTTTCTTGGTTTCGCCACTGAAGGGTTAAAAATTCCAAAAATCCTTTCTTATCCATACGTTATACAATAAACCTGCGGTCCAAACATGACTCTAGATTTAGTACTTTAGGCTCTGCGTTGGTGAATCATTCACCAAAAACGCTGAAACACTTGTCAACTATATTTCTATTTTTAGTCTTAATTCAAAATTGGAAGACTCTATCTTCAAAATTTAACGTTGTTTCATAAAATTTCCCCCCCCCCCCTTTACACACCAAAATTGAATTGACGGTCTATCATACAAACTTCACACCCCCTTTTGACATTCGTCACGCCTCTTTCCCGGAGGGGTAGAGGCAGAGATCACATCCCTCCACTTGCTACGGGCCTTCCAACCTCAGTGGTAAGTAACGATTTTATAAATTTAGATAATAATAAGCGAAATACAAAAATCCTTTCTTAATGATTTTATAAGATAAGAATAAAATAAAATAAAATCAAACCAAAAGCTAAAAACTACTATGTTCCACAACGCCATATATTTTTTTTTTATCAGGAACAATATAGCGCAGACAGTCACTTGTCTATTCTGTGCACGATTCAATTTCATCAGCTAGAGAAGATATTACTCTCAAACCTGAAATTGGAAAATTTCAAGAAATTTCTGACATCGATTCTGCCTCATGAAAAAATCTTCCATGCTGGAATCGGAAAAAGCCAGAGAAAAACATAGAATGTGCAAGCTGCATTTCCTTCCGGGCATGCTGTAACATCCAGCTAAGGGATCTGAGGATTTCAGTATATTGTAATATAGGCGATGGGCTGACAACCTGTCACTACAGCAATATACCTACAAATCTATCTTAAATAACCCTCCAAATTTGTCAGACGTAGCGAAACGACCTTTGTTAGGTCATTTACGCTCTGCCTACCCTATTAGGGATAAAGGCGTGATTATATGTATGTAATAAATAACACTCAGAAACCACACATCGCTCTATTGTGCTCAGGAAATAAGGTTCTGGCACATTCTACGTTGTTTTATCAGTCCTACTTCAGAAAGAAATTGATGGAACGGAAAATGGAAAATATAAGAAAGTGTAGTTTACTTTCGCATTTCGGAATAAATTCAACATATCAAAAGGCAAAAGGTTAAAAATACGAAACTATAAATACATACAAAATCTCGTTACAAAGGTGGATTGGGATGACGGAAACCTATTTCAATGTCGGACATGACATGGTGTGACCCAAACCCTAAACAAAAATAGATGAAACCCCCTTTACATACAAACATACAAATACGTCTTTATCCCTAATGGGGTAGGCAGAGCGTAAACGATCTAAACACAGGTCATTCCGCCACGTCTGACAAAGTTTTGAGGGTTATTTAAGATAGATTTGCAGGTATATTGCTGAAGCGACAGTTTGTCAGTCCATCGCCTAAATTGCAGTATACAGAACCCTCGGATCCTTTAGCTGATTTTTACAGCATTCCCGGGAAAAAATGCAGCTGGCACATTCTATATTTTTCTCCCGCTCTTAATCCAGCATGAAAGTGACAACCTTCACTTATAGAGTAAGCGTTGGTACGTCTATGTTCATGTCTTGGAGGAGGATTGATGGTGATTAAACAATAAAAACAATACTTTTGAGCTAAGTAAATGCAGCAACACACGGGCGTCACTTACTGCGCGCAAGGTTGCGCTCGACACGCTGTCAATCCTTTTTGCATTGCCTACAACACACATGCGTCACCTTACGCGCGTACTAGCAGAGCGATACGCCGACGTAGAGTTAAGTTACTCGTGCGTAGTTCGTAAGGTGACACGTGTATTGTAGACAATGCAAAAAGCATTAACAGCGTGTTGAGCGCAACCTTGCGCGCAGTAAGTTATATACAGAGAATTTTAAGACCTCTCCTCCAGGAAAAGTGCTCTAAATACTGGAATTAGCAAATTTTACTTAAAGGAAACATTCCCTTTTCTTCGAAAAGAAAAAAACTGCATTCAAAGATTTTTAAAAAAACGATTGCCTCATCCGGGAATCGAACCCGCTAAAAAAATAACACCCGTTTTTATACATACATACATAAATCACGCCTTTATCCCTTACGGGGTAGGCAGAGCGTTAAACGCCTAGTAAAACGCGCTTTCGCCACGTCTGACAAAAATTGAGGGCAATTTTAGATTGTAATATGTATTGCTTTAGTGACAGGTTGTCAGTCCATCGCCTAAATTACAATACACTGTAACCCTCGAGTCCCTTTTGCTGACTTCAACATCATGCCCGGGAGGAAGGGCTGCTGGAACATTCTATGTTTTTATATCTCTTCCAGTCCAGCATGTAAGAATGTAACGTTTTAATGCAATTAATAGATAGGGTCCATTTCACCACGTTTTTCATTGTTCACTACAATTATATTGTTATTTTGAACGGGACTATTACTGGCTAGACGGCACAGCGACGGCACGGCATTGAGGACCCTCCTTAGCTCCCCACTTTGGGCGATACCTTCGTAGATTCTCTCCGATAAGGAATTCCCAAGGCAACGCCATAAGCCGAGGTTCGAACCTTGTCGGCGCAATTAGGCAGTTGTCATTTGCATATAAGGGTGTAGATTGGGTGTAGCAACTCCCCGCCCTTAGTCCGGTGACGCATTATACACTTTGTAGCATGATACACATAGTTTCTTCAAAAAAACCCCGGCATCTAATGCACAACCACAATCCAGTGCAACAACGTCTGAAGAGCCGAAATTCTTCTTCTGTCGAGTGGGTATCGAGTGTATGGACCCGATGAACCCTTGTGTCAGAGTTTTTAAACCGCCTAGTAGCACAACTATCAGGCCTCTGACATGATTTGAGTAACGACCACTATCAAAGACAGCGACCGGGACCGACGGCTTAACGTGCCCTCCGAAGCACGAAATCTTTTTCTTTTCGGACAATCAGGTGATTCAGCCTGCAATGTCCTAACCAAACTGGGGAAAAATTCACAAAGAGATAAATTCTCAAATATCAACTGTGTGTTTCTCCCCCAGGAATCGAACCCAGGACCTCCGGATCGGGAGTCCATGGCACTAGCCACTAGACCACAGAGGCAGTTAGAGTTAGAGGCTTATTACTACAGGACCTGTATGATGCCACAAAAAATGCTGTCGCAGTGGCAGAGTCAAGATATATTTATTTATTATTTAGGGGAAGTCCTCTAACCACTGGAGTTAGCAAATTTTATAGAGATATAGAGTAGACCGCAATAACTTTAATCCTAAGCTAGAGTGGACCATCTAGACTAGGCTAGACCAATCTACAAATCCAGGCCGTTTTTTATGACTATCGTTAAAGTCTATCCACTTTAATACCACCCAAGTTTGATTTATTACAGGACCCAAAGCCACAGTAGAAGTTAAAAAGCAAAATGTCTACCGAATGTGAAATTTCTGACATTAATAAGGATTGTATTCATAAAGCGATCTCAATATTGAATGTAATATAAATTTGATTTTATGGATTTGATATAATCATAGATACATATAATCACACCTTTATCCTTAATGGGGTAGTAAAAGCGTAAACGACCTAAACAAAGATCGTTTCGCCACATCCGACAAAGTTTTGTGGGCTGTTCAAAACAGATTTGTAGGTATATTGCTGTAGTGCAGGTTGTCAGGCCATCGCCTATATTACAATACAATACAACCCTCGCATCCCGATGGATTTGACAGGTCCTTTTTTACTGAAGTGACATTTCTGATATTTCACTCTCAAGTGATGTTTATAATAACGGGCCTTGTAAATTCGATTCGAGTATTCTTTCGGTTATTCTTCGATACCTTGCCTCGGTGTGGCGCGCTGGATGAAATATTTTATTTTGTCATAATTTCTTGTATGTCATAATTTTTTAAAAAGTTTCGTATTCTTTCCACACTACTAGTACGGTTATTCCATGCTTAACTGGGAGCGAGAGAAAAACATAGAATGTGCTGGCTGCATTTCCTCCCAGGCACGCTGTAAAAACCAGCTAAGAGATCCGAGGATTTCTATATATTGCAATTTAGGCCATAGGCTGACAATCTGTCACTAAAGCAATATACCTACGACCTACATATCTATCTTACCCTCAAAACTTTGTCAGACGTGAACGACCTTTGTTTAGGTAATTTATGCTCTGCCTACCCTATTAGGGATTAAGGCGTGATTATATGTATGTACATAAGAATCGATTTCATGCTCTATGGTCACGAGTAGACAGACCATCGTGACCATGAAACTGCTCTGAAATATAGAGGTAGCAATAAATATAATCGCGGTAATAATTCCGTTCAAAATAACAATTAATTGTAGTGAGCAACTTCATAAATCTCAAAGCTTATAAAGATCTCCCCACATATTTCCAAACTGGACTGGGAGCGAGAGAAAAACATAGAATTTGAAAGCTGCATTTTCTCCCAGGCATTCTGTAAAAACCAGCTAAGGGATCCGAGGGTTTCTATATATTGCAATTTAGGCCATAGGCCGACCACCTGTCACTACGGCAATATACCTACAAATCTATCTTAAATAACCCTCGAAACTTTGTCAAACGTAGCGGAACGAACTTTGTTTAGATCGTTAACGCTCTGCCTACCCCATTAGGTACCAGTAGGTACATTTCCAAATATCATCCTCATGGCTTTGAGCCGTTTTAAGCCACAGATTAGAATTAATAATAGTTCCTGAAGAGAGGATTAACTGAATCCATTTGCGGTAAGCTTGCAACAGACTTACCTCCATGCTGGATTAAAAGCGATAAAAAAATAACTTCATTCCATGCTGGGCTAGGAGTGGCGATGCAAAATTACGTAATTTTACCGAATACTCCGTTAAAATACGGGAATTTTACGGTAATTTATATAAATTACAGTAAAATTACATGTGACGTTTTAAGAGGAAATTTTATGAAGTGTGTATCATTAAGAGAAAAATTGTTTAGTGTATAGAAAGTTGTTCAGTTTTAAGATTAGGTGTTCAGATTTGATAACAGTCGTTCAGTTTTAAGATAAGTTGTTAAGTTTTGAGAAAACTTGTTCAGGATTTGAGAAAATTTGTTCCGTTTTGAGAAAAGTTGTTCAGTTTCCAGAAGTCATTAGGTATCATACCCAGGGTATGTATCTATGTCTTTTAACACAATGCTGTTGCCATAGTTTTCAAGTAGTCCTGTAATACGTTTTTTACCTCATCTTACAGTATTTTCTTCCATGCTGGACTGGGAGCGAAATAAAAACATAGAATGTGCCAGCTGCATTTCCTCCCGGGCATGCTGTAAAAACCAGCTAAGGGATACGAGGGTTTCTGGAAACTAGGCTAATATTTGAGGACCCCCTTAGATATTCGAAAAATTTAGAAGTTAGCGACGCAAAGGAGGGTATTGTGTTTATCAGTTAGGGTGTTAATACTATGCTGGACTGGGAGAGATAGAAAAACATAGAATATTCCAGCTGCCCTTCCTCCCGGGCATGCTGTAGAAGTCAGCAAAAGGGACTCGATGGTTGCAGTGTATTGTAATTTAGGCGATGGGCTGACAACCTGTCACTATAGCAATACACATTACAATCTAAAATTGCCCTAAATATTTGTCAGACGTGGCGAAAGCGCCTTTTACGAGGCGTTTGACGCTCTGCCTACCCTGTAAGGGATAAAAGCGTGATTTTATGTATGTATGTATGTGTTAATACTAGTCAATGTACATGGAACTTGGCTTAGGGTGTAAATAGGTCTTAGGTTTCTATCTTTCATACATACATACATACATAAAATCACGCCTTTATCCCTTACGGGGTAGGCAGAGCATTAAACGCCTCGTAAAAGGCGCTTTCGCCGCGTCTGACAAAAATTTAGGGCAATTTTAGATTGTAATGTGTATTGCTAATGTGTAGTGACAGGTTGTCAGCCCATCGCCTAAATTACAATACACCTCGAGTAACCCTCGAGTCCCTTTTGCTGTCTTCTACAGCATGCCCGGGAGGAAGGGCAGCTGGAACATTCTATGTTTTTCTATCTCTCCCAGTCCAGCATGGAAGAAAAATAAAGTAAAATAAATTAAGTCACTTTCATGCTGGACTGGGAGAAAAAAGTTGAATGTGCCAGCTGCATTTCCTCCCGGGTATGCTGAAAAACCAGCTAAGGGATCTGAGGGTTTCTGTATATTGCAATTTAGGCGATAGGCTGACAATCTGTCACTACAGTAATATACCTACAACCTCCAAATCTATCTTGAATAACTCTCAAAATTTTGTCAGACGTGGCGGAACGACTTTGTTTAGGTCGTTTACGCTCTGCCTACCCCATTAGGAATAAGGGTGTAATTATAAGTATGTATGTATGGTTGTTTTTTTATATTAATATTTATTTTACTATGCGATTGGTTAAAATTATATTATGTTAAATCAATTTATTGCAATGTAAAATTTTATTTTACATTTTTTTGGGAATCTTTTGGGCGTCCACTCACGAGTTAACCCAGCATTTACTTAGGGCCGTATTTATAAAGGTATATCAAGATTGAGAACAATATTAAGTATGGATTTGAAAGGTCATTTTGTACTGAAATGACATTTCTGATTCAAACTAGCTGTCATTATCAAGTACTGATTATACTTTAATACGGGCCTTAGCCAACTAATCAAACAAATCTATCTTAAATATCCCTCAAAACTTCGTCAGACGCGGCGGAACGACCTTTGTGTAGGTCGTTTACGCTCTGCCTACCCCATTCGCGAGAATGTCGTTATTAGATGATGATGATGATTATGATGATTTACTTAGCGTCCGGGCAAAATAAGGAAACGCCATAAATAATAGAAATGTAAGGTCCGTATTGATAAACAGCACTCGAGGTTGACAGCTAGTTTGAGTCCGTATCAGAAATGTCATTTCAGTGCAAAACGACCTGTCAAATCCATACTTAATGTTGCTCTCAACTTTGAGTTGGCTTTATAAATCAACATCTCCCTAGCCTAATCCCGTATTTCTCGGGGTCGGCTACGTAATCCAAGTGATTGAATGAGGGTACTGGTTTTTACACAGAGCGACTGCAATCTGACCTCCGCAACCCAGAAGGGAAATCAGACCAAATCCTAGATTAGGTCAGAGTTTTCAAGCCGCTAATGCTTAGCGCTGGCCTCTGACATGGCTTAACGACTAATATCTACGGTATTAAACAATATTAACCGGGAACAACTACCTTCCGAAGCACGGAAGTTGACTTTATAAATACGCTATGCTCGTGATGATTAAATTAAGCTTGTAATCAAGTATTTAAGGCTCGTATTTATAGTTGGCTTTATAAATACAAGCCTTAAATACTTGATTACAAGCTTATTTTAACCATCGCAAGCGTAGCGTGCACGAAATTTCACGATACTGATCCTGATATAACACTGATATCGCTAGCGTAGCGATTCGTAGCGTCATGCTAAATACTGATATACAGACATACATATAATCACGTCTTTATCCCTAATGTATTAGTTACATGCTGGACTGGGAGTGAGAGAAAAACGTAGAATGTGCCAGCTGCATTTCCTCCCGGGCATGCTGTAGAAGTCAGCTAAAGGATTCAAGGGTTTCAGTATATTGCAATTTAGGCGATGGGCTAACAAACTGTCACTTTAGCACTAAACTTTATGACACGTGTCGGAAAGACCTTTATTTAGGTAATTTACGCTCTGCTTCCCCATTAGGGATAAAGGCGTGATTATATGTATGTATGTATCGCTAGCGTAGCGTTTCGTAGCGTGATGCTACATACTGATATACATACATACAAATAATCAAGCTTTTATCCCTAATGGGGTGGGGAAAGCGTAAACGTATTACTTCCATGCTGCACTGGGAGTGAGAGAAAAACATAGAATGTGCCAGCTGCATTTCCTCCCGGGCATACTGTAGAAGCTAAGGGATTCGAGGGTTTCAGACTTTCAGTATATTGCAATGTATTTTGATGGGCTGACAACCTGTCACTACAGCAATATACCTACAAATCTATCTTAAATCACCCTCAAAACTATGTCAGACGTGGCGAAACGACCTTTGTTTAGGTCTTTAACGCTTTGCCTTCCCCATTAGGGATAAAGGCGTGTTTATATGTATGTATGTTAAAACAGAATGTCTAACAAAACTATACTAACGTTATTGTCAGTAACAGTAACAAGTTGTTAGTATCAGCAGTATGACAGTTATTTACGTACGCTTTACCTACCCCATTAGGGATAATGGCGTGATTATATGTATAAATGTAGTTCCTGTTAAAACAGAATGTCTAACAAAACTATACTAACGTTATTGTCAGTAACAGTAACAAGTTGTTAGTATTAGTAGTATGACAGTTATTTACGTACGCTTTACCTACCCCATTAGGGATAATGGCGTGATTATATCTATAAATGTAGTTCCTGTTAAAACAGAATGTCTAACAAAACTATACTAACGTTATTGTCAGTAACAGTAACAAGTTGTTAGTATTAGTAGTATGACAGTTATTTACGCTCGACGGACTGTTGTCTAGGCCACAACCACAACTTAGTCCAGGCAAGCTAGAGAAAATTGTGTTGTTAAGGTTGTAATAAATGAGCACTAAAGTGAAAACCACCCTGCGCTCAAAAACCCGTATGTGGGAGAGAAGGCCGCCAAGCTTAAATGGGATTGGGCGGGCCACGTCTGTCGCATGCATCCAGACAGATGGGCCAAGATCGCTACTGACTGGGTGCCCAAAGATAGATGTCGAGGCAGAGGTGGCGTGATGAGATGGATGCCTTCGAAAAATACTGGATGCAAATTGCACAAGACCGAAAAAAGTGGAAACAAAAAGGGGAGGCCTTGCCTAGCAGTGGGACAAACCAGGCTAGCAAAAAAAAACGTTAAAATGGTCAAATGGTTAAAAGTCCCCATGTGGTGCCGGGTTGAATAGCATCAACTGATAACTTTCCGTGGGTGTCGTTAAAGGCAACTAAAGGATAAATCCAGGAAATTATTATTTTGTTTTTTGGTCTTTACCATCTCGGCTTTTTAGAGCCGGTTTTATAGCACTCACGGGCCTAAGCCAAGTGGACGCTATTTTGTGTGTTATTGTTGTTGGATTATTAATGGCCAAATGATAATAATAATTCAGGAAAGAGCAGCAGCGTTCCCTGTGAATGGAAAACTTGTACTGCGCTCACCAACCCGTCTGCCAAGCGTGGTGAGTATGCCATATTCCCCCAATTTTGGGGAGGCCCATGTCCAGCAGTGGCTGGTGTGGCTGATGTTGATGAAAGTTAAAATGAAAAATATATATTTTTTTTATTTGTTTAAATGTTGATTCATTTATAAATTATATTAATGTTGATTTATTTTAAAAACTTGGTGAATGGCGCTCTTTGTTTCTCGCAAAACGTTTTGAGAGGATCAACTATAAACGAATTTCTCTCTTTAGGCATTAGCATTACTTTGACAGTAAAGTCAGCTGTTCATATTGTAGCTTGTTTTCTTTTAGTTCGTGACAGGGCTATTTATAAGTACCTAAACATTTGATTTGATTACTGCCTCCATGGTTTAGTGGTCGTAGCCATTTTCTTAAGATCTGGAGGTTCTGAGTTTAATTCCCAGGGCGGGGACACAAAGTAAGTATTTGACAATTTATTACTTTGTAAGTTTTCCCCAGTTTGGTCTGGACATTGCAGGCTGAATCACCTGATTGTCTGAAAAGAAACAGGATTCCGTGCTTCAGAGGGCACGTTGAGCTGTCGGTCCCGGTATCTTTGATAGTGGCCGTTACTCAAACCATGTCAGAAGCCTAATAGTGTGCTACTAGGCGGTTTAAAAACTCTGACACCAGGAATCATCGGGTCGTTCGACTCGAGAAACCACTCGCTAAGATGAAGATTAGATTTGATTTTCATAATTTCATGTTGAAAGCATTAATTAGTACGGTGAAACGTAAACACAACAATATTTTTATTAGAAACATATTTCAGACGAAAACATCACCGCTTTTGATGCAATAATATATCTATCTTTTCTTTTTATGTAGAAAATTATACAGTAAGCTTAAACACATTCAAGAGTTTTTCTATCTTTCTATTTATTCTTCCATGTTGGTTTGGGAGTGGCAGAAAAACATAGAGTGTGCCAGCTGCATTTCCTCCCGGGCATGCTGTAAAAACTAGCTATGGGATCCGAGGGTTTCAGTATATTGCAATTTTGGCGATGGGCTGACACTACAGCAATATACCTACAAATCCATCTTAAATAACCCACAAAATTGATTGATTGAAGTGATTATATGTATGTATGTGTGTTACCAGTTTCCTTATTAAATAAGATGTTTACCAACTACACTATTTTTAATAAATTAAAAAAAATACTAATTGATAAATGTTATTATAATATTAATGAATTCTTTGATGACAAATTTGAATACTCTTGACCGGTTTCTTCTCTCTCTTTCTTTTTAATTGTTAACGAATAATAATTATATAGTTATTTTTTTTTTATTTTGCATGCCACTATTGCTGGTAGAATATACTGGGATCATAATAATTAATAATTTACATCTACATCTGTAACAATATGACGTGTATTCTGGCAAATAAATGATTTTTATGTATCTATCATTACATATTTCTTCCATGCTGGACTGGGAGAGATAGAAAAACATAGAATGTTCCAGCTGCCCTTCCTCCCGGGCATGCTGTTGAAGTCAGCAAAAGGGACTCGAGGGTTACAGTGTATTGTAATTTAGGCGATGGGCTGACAACCTGTCACTATAGCAATACATATTACAATCTAAAATTGCCCTCAATTTTTGTCAGACGTGGCGAAAGCGTCTTTTATGAGGCGTTAAACGCTCTGCCTACCCCGTTAGGGATAAAGGCGTGATTTTATGTATGTAATGATACATACATACATACATAAAATCACGCCTTTATCCCTAATGGGGTAGGCAGAGCAAAAACGACTTTAACAAAGGTCGTTCCGCCACGTCTGCCAAGTTTTGAGGTTTATTACAGGTGATATAAGTATTATATTGCTATAGTGACGGGTTCGTCATCCCATCGCCTAAATTGCAATATACTGAAACCCTCGATCTATCATTTACTGGACTAAAACTATCCAGACACCGTAACTACGGGCGGGAAACACGGTTTCATTTTGTTTCTCTTTTCTCGTCAAAGGCTCGCTGAGCTAAATGGCTACTCTACTTTTATTACAAAAACAACTTTATGTTTCTTATTTCAGAAAATATTTTCGCCCTGTATTTTAATAAAAGAGAAAGTGTTGAGTTGATACTTTACCTTGTCCGATATATAAAAAAAAGTGATAAATTTTGCCAGACATAGCCGAAACATCTTTTTTATATAAAAACAAGAACATGATATTGTAATACTTTTTTAATACTATCTTAACTGCCTCCGTCTGTCCGTCTAGTGGCTAGTGCCATGGACTCCTGTTCCGGAGGTCTTGGGTTCGATTCCCAGGAGGGAAACACAAAGTTGATGTTTGAGAATTTATCACTTTGTGAGTTTTTAACCAGTTTGGTTAGGACATTGCAGGCTGACTCACCTGATTGTCCGAAAAAGAAAAAGATTTCGTGCTCCGGGGCATGTTAAGCCGTCGGTCCCGGTCGCTGTCTTTTATAGTGGTCGCTACTCAAACCATGTCAGAGGCCTGATAGTTGTGCTACTAGGCAGTTTTAAAACTCTGACACCAGGGTTCATCGGATCGATAGGCTCGATACCCACTCGACAGAAGAAGAATACTATCTTCTTACAAGTTTGTGCCAAAAGTCTTATGACATGATATTACCTAGCAAGTCTAGCGACCGATAAAATAAGTCTATTGAGAGAGCATTTCTATAGACCGACGCGGTTCTTAATGAACGTGGGCAGAGGCGGTGCACACATACATACATATAATCACGCTTTTATCCCTAATGGGGTAGGCAGAGCGTAAACGACCTAAACAAAGGTCATGCGGCCACATCTGACGGTTTTGAGGGTTTTTTAAGAAAGATTTTTAGTTATATTGCTGTAGTGATAGGTTGTCAGCCTATCGCCTAAATTACAATATACTGAAACCCTCGGATCCCTTAGCTGGTTTTTACAGCATGCCCGGGAGGAAATACAGCTGGCACATTCTGTGGTTTTCTTTCGCTCCCAGTCCAGCATGGAAGATAGAGGCGGTGCAATATAAAGAAAAATGACAAATCAATGTGAAATATCAAGATGGCGGATTTAGTTCCAATTTTCGTTACGTTCATTTAAAGCGTGGTCGTACTGTACCAACTTCACTACTCGTTAAGTTGTCTTATCTATTAGAAAAACTTGATCAAAGAAAACTTGCTCAGTGAATGGTATTTTATGTCTTTGAACTTGGAAGGAGATGGTATCACACTTAACCCAAAGATTCTTGGACATAGATACGAATCTTCTTCTGTCGAGTGGGTATCGGAGTCTATCGACCCGATGAACCCTAGTGTCAGAGTTTTAAAACCGCCTAGTAGCACAACTATCAGGCCTCTGACATGGTTTGAGTAACGACCACTGTCAAAGACAGCGACCGGGACCGACGGCTTAACGTGCCCTCCGAAACACGAAATCATTTTCTTTTCGGACAATCAGGTGATTCAGCCTGCAATGTCCTAACCAAACTGGGGAAATACTAACAAAGTGATAAATTCTCAAATATCAACTTTGCGTTTCCCCCCCGGGAATTGAACCCAGGACCTCCGGATCGGGAGTCCATGGCACTAGCCACTAGACCACGGAGGCAGTTAGATAGATACGAATAAATTTTACCCAATAGATTATAATTTATATACGAAGCAACCCTACTAAGTTGTAAGCCCTATGTTATAGGGTATTTAACGATTTAAAATTTTACAAAGTTATTTACGAATCTAATATTTCTTCCATGCTGGCCTGGGAGCGAGAGAAAAACATAGAATGTGCCAGCTGCATTTCATCCCGGGCATGCTGTAAAAATCAGCTAAGGGATCCGAGGGTTTCAGTATATTGTAATTTAGGCGATGGACTGACAACCTGTCACTACAGCAATATACCTACCAATCTATCTTAAATAACCCTCAAAACTTTGCCTGACGTGGCGAAACGACCTTTATTTAGGTCGTTTTCGCTCTGCCTACCCCATTAGGGATAAAGGCGTGATTATATGTATGTATGTATATATTTACGAATAGTTCGAATAGACTCTATAACTTTAAAGTAGATTTTACAATAATCGTCATAGTTTTCAATGGGATTGGGCACTTTCCCAAACAGTCAGTTCACAAGTGTCAGATATATGCTAAAGAGTATAGAAAAGTAGTACGTACATATAATCACGCCTTTATACTCTGCCACATCTGACAAAGTTTTGAGGGTTTGATACATACATACATACATATAATCACGCCTTTATCGCTAATGGGGTAGGCAGAGCGTAAACGACCTAAACAAAGGTTGCTTCGCCACATCTGACAAAGTTTTGAGGGTTTGATATATTTGTAGGTATATTACTTAAGTGACAGGTTGTCAACCCATCGCCTAAATTACAATATACTGAAACCCTCGGATCCCTTAGCTGGTTTTTACAGCATGCCCGGGAGGAAATGCAGCTGGCGCATTCTATGTTTTTCTTTCGCTCCCAGTCAAGGCAGTAGATCTAAATTTGATGATGTTTCAATGTTTTGTATTAACTGTAGACCTCCCGATAAACTTGTCTGAAGTTTGGGAGATTATTAAATAATTTGTGCCATGTAATTTTGTGTAGCAAACAATAAATAAAAAAATAAAAGTTTTCCTTTTGATTCAGCCCTAATCTATTGTTAGATTGTAGAACTATTAATAAAGACTTTTATCGAAACACCTAATTCAAGCCCTATTTCAAGTACTTTCAAAGCTATTTGTTAATGGTTACATACATACATATAGTCACGCCTTTATCCCTAATGGGGTAGGCAGAGCGTAAACGACCAAAACAAAGGTCGTCCCGCCACGTCTGACAAAGATTTGAGGGTTATTTAAGATAGATTTGTAGGTATATTTCTGTAGTGACAGGTTGTCAGCCCATCGCCTAAATTACTATATACTGAAACCCTCGGAACCCTTAATGGTTACAGGTAAATTATTATATTTCACCTCAAAAGAAATGCTTTTCAATTTCCACTTCCAACGTAAGTCTTTCACAGGAAAGCAGCGGGAAAACCTTTGTCACGAAACACTCAAATGCACCCGTCAATTAATACCAACAAAAAATAATAGGTAGAAACACCAGCTCCGAAAGGTATACAGGGTGTTATGTCGAACAGTGAAATCTATTTCTGAAATTTTGCTATTCATTTCCGGAGCTGCTGGCCTGGGAGCGAGAGAAAAACATACAATGTGTCAGCTGCATTTCGTCCCGAGCATGCTGTAAAAACCAGCTAAGAGATCGGAGGGTTTCAGTATATTGTAATTTAGGCGACGTGCTGACAACCTGTCACTACAGCAAAAGACCTACAATCTATCTTAAATAACTCTCAAAACTTTGTCAGAAGTGGCGGAATGACCTATGTTTAGGTCGTGACTATATGTATGTATGTAATTTTGAAATAGTTATTACAATCGGGGTAAAAGTATCTAGATAAGCGTGATAAATTTTGGCGGTATAAACATAGGATGACAAGTAAAATGAGTAAAAATAATCGCAGGTGCTTAGAAACTTATATATGTAGACAAGCGTACTCTTGTTTTCAGAGATAGCCGTCAAATATACGTACATACATATAATCCCAATCACGCTTTTATCCCTAAAGGGGAAGGCAGAGAGAAACGAAAAAGTAAAGGTCGTTCCTCCATGTCTGACTAAATTTTGAGGGATATTTAAGATAGTTTTGTGGGTATATTGCTGTAGTGGCAGGTTGCCATCGCCTAAATTACAATATACTAAAACCCTCGGATCCCTTAGCTGGTTTTACAGCATTACCAGTAGGAAATGCAGCTGGCACATCCTATGATTTTTTCTCGTTCCCAGTCCAGCATGGATGAAATGCAAAATGCCGGCAAAGGTTTACCTTCTTTATCGCCTAAAATTAAATGAAATCATAACTATTATGTAGCAGTGGTAAGATGTGGGCGATATGGGAATAAAATCCATTTGTTTTGTCGCGTGCGACCCAGAGTTACCGGAGTGTGTCTTCTTTTGTCGATTGGGTATCGAGTCTATCGACCAGATGAACCCTGGTGTCAGAGTTTTTAAACCGCCTTGTAGCACAACTATCAGGCCTCTGACATGGTTTGGACCACTATCAGAGACAGCGACCGGGACCGACGGCTTAACGTGCCCTCCGAAGCACGAAATCCTTTTCTTTTCGTACAATCAGGTGATTGAGCCTGCAGTGTACTAACCAAACTGCGGAAAACTTCACAAAGTGATAAATTCTCAAATATTAACTTTGTGTTTCCCCCCTGGGAATCGAACCCAGGACCTCCGGATCGGGAGTTCATGTCACTAGCCACTAGACCACGGAGTGTACTAGTTACTAAGTTTACTAGATACATTTTACTTGTCATAGAACTGTGGTTTAGCCAACATTATCCTAACTAAACTGGAAACAATCTCATAGATATTTTTGTTTATCCCATGGAAATCATTCATTTCACTTCAAAATCGAGAGTCAAGACCCCTAAAGTACGGAGGCAGTATAAAAATTACCTCGCTCTACGTAACACCCTATATTAAGCAGAGTGGTAAGATGTGGCCGATACGGGAATAAACTCCATTTGTTATGTCGCGTGCCAACCGGAGTTACCGGGTATGTAGACCGGGAGGTAGAAGGAAATTTCGTTACCGAAATGTTACCGCCTAAGTTTCGGTGTTGGATGTGTCATAAGACAATTCCCATTGGATATTAGGATAAGCAAGGCGTGACGTGTTCCTCAGTAAAGGTTTTCTATGAATTGTTTGAGGTTTACTTTTATTATTACGGATACCTAAAGTATTGGATTATGCTCTTGTCAAATTGGCTATCAATTTGACAAGAGCATAATCCAATACTTTAGGTATCCGTAATAATAAAAATAAACACATGAGACAGTTAAATTGTTTAGGTATTGGATGTTTTCTGCTCTTGTCAATTTGGCTCTGGTTCAAACAATTCAAAGGAAACTATTATTGAGTAAAAAGTGTTGCTTGCCTTATCCTAAAATCCAATTTGAATTGTTTATGTGTTATTTGTTTTTTAAAAAAAAAACCACGCTGGACTGGGAGCGAAAAAAACATAGAATGTGCCAGCTGCATATCCTCCCGGGCATGCTGTAAAAATCAGCTAAGGGATCAATATTGCAATTTAGGCGATAGGCTGACAACCTGTCACAACAGCAATATACCTACAAATCTATCTTAAATAACCCTCAAACCTTTGTCAGACGTGGCGGAACGACCTTTGTTGAGGTCGTTTACGCTCTGCCTACGCCATTAGGGATAAAGGCGTGACTATATGTATGTTGTTTATGTTTCTTATTACACATACGTAGGCTCCCTTGTAGATTGACAGCGGCACACTGTCGCCAGTATTACTTTTAAAGTATATTTATTTGGATTCTCTTTCTACATTTTTTGAAACAAAACATGATTGTCTCTTTTGTTAAACATTTTAATTTCCATGCGTTTTTCCAGACTGGGAGATAACTAGTATCAACTGGTTTCGTTTTGTGTACTCAATTCTCGTGTTAGCCCCTGCACTATAATCCTTCTCGTGTAGCTCTGAACCCAAGAACCCATTAAAGCCAACCCTACCGATTACAAGATACGTAAATGAAAAATTACGAGCATGAAATTATGACTTCTCCAGTTGCTCCTGAAACTCCAGATACCTTGTAATGAGAGAAGTAAAACAACAAAGTATTTTGTACATACATACATACTTAGATCACGCCTTTATCCCTTACGGGGTAGGCAGAGCGTTGAACGCCTCGTAAAAGGCGCTTTCGCCACGTCTGACAAAAATTTAGAGCAATTTTAGATTGTAATATGTATGTATGAAGTATATATACTTTGCAATAGAATTGTTGTAGTTTGGGTCGTTTACGCTCTGCCTACCCCTTTAGGGATAAAGGCGTGATTATATGTATGTATGTATGTTGTAGTTTGATATGAGTAAATGAACTTTGTCGTTCTAATACCTATTTTATGAATAATCTAACGAACCAACTTGGGAAGGATTATCTTAAATGGAATAATTGGATTGAATAATCAATTAAAAAGTACCTTAAACCGACGAGCATATATGAAAAGATTAATGAATGTGAATGAAGCGAAAGAAGTATGTAATAATCGTAGTAAGTGGAACGATGTGGTCTCTGGTACCCCTCCGGGAAAGAGGCGTGATTATATGTATGTATGAATAATTGGAGCAGTATGACAGAATGTCATTTGATGTTCTGAAAATTTCAGCAAGACCTAGTTTAAAGCTTTAATATAATTTCATTCAAAACATTGACAATTGACATCAAATATTTTTTTTTACCGTGTACTTTCTAACAGTGTAACAAACAGCAACGCAGGATTTTTGTCGGGGTCCTTTGTACAAATAATTTCTCATTGACTGGGGTATAACCAAACTATTTATTTTTATTTCGATTATAGCTTGTTAGACTCAACCCTAATATTTGAAAACGTTTTATATCGGCACAATAAAGGAAGTAAGTAATAAAATACAAATATCTAGAAATTGGGTCAACTATTTGGATTGAATTTTATGGCCGGTTGCAACAATGGAGTTAATAGGTTCGATTTTCAGTGCTTCGTTAGGTTATTCCGAAAACGAACAACCTACATACAATATGCTTACAATACTATTTCGTATTAAGCTTTGAAAAAAGGATTTTTAATGCAATTCTACCATCGGCTTGTCTTTTCGGGAATACATACATACATAAAGTCACGCCTCTTTCCCGGAGGGGTAGGCAGAGATCACATCCTTCCATTTGCTACGATTTCGGGAATATACCTATTAAAAGTGGTAGTAACCTTTTTTGCACGCTGGGCTGGGAGCGAGAGAAAAACATAGAAAATGCCAGCTGCATTTCCTCCCAGGCATGTTTTAAAAACCAAAGATTCGAGGGTTTCTGTATATTGCAATTTAGGCGATAGGCTGAAAACCTGTCACTACAGCAATTATATCTACAAATCTATTTTAAATAACCCTCAAAACGTTGTCAGACGTGGCGGAACGACCTTTGTTTGGGTCGTTTACGTTTTGCCTACCCCATTAGGGATAAAGGCGTGATTATATGTATGTATGTATGTGACCTTTGACGGCCTGCACAGCCTAGTTGGCAGTGTATCTGCCTGCTACGCAATGGGTCCCAGGTTCGATTCCCGGCCGGGCAGACATTTGAATGATGAATTTAAATGCCTATTTCTGGGTCTGGGTGTTCTTTGTGGTTGTTTCTGTGTATGTCCATGGCACCCCGATACAGGGAATCCTAGTGGGGGCTTTGAGTGTGATCGTGGTTTTTTTTTTTTTTTTACTTCACTTGGTGCATTTTTAACAATTTTGACGATGGTATTCCCGTCACCACAGAAATACGCAATCCTTGAAGACGAGGTATGAAATATTTGATAATCTCCCTCTAGCCTTATGTCGTATCTCACGAGGTCGGCTACCGAGTCTAGGTGGTTGAACGAGGGTACTGGTATCTAGCCTCCGCAACCAAGAAGGGAAACCAGACCGAATCCTAGATTAGGTCAGAGTTTTCAAGCCGCCAATGCTTAGCAATGGCCTCTGACATGGCTTAACGACGAATATCTACGGTATTAAACGATATTAACCGGGACCAACGGTTTATAGTGCCTTCCGAAGCACGGAAAAAGCGCCGAATAAACGAAATTAAAAATCCGAAAAATAGATTAGTACGTGACGGGATTCAAACCACGCCCTCTCGCTATAGAGACAGGGGCCCTATCCACTACACCACCTTGCTATGAAATATTTAATGCGCCCCTATTATTTTTTAAATGTGGTGAATACGTGACCAAACACTGCTTTGTAGGCTATACATGGACTCAATTTACATACATATACATATAATCACGCCTTTATCACAAATGGGGTAGGCAGAGCGTAAACGTCCAAAACAAAGGTCGTTTCACCACGTCTGACAAAGTTTTGAGGGTTATTTAAGATAGATTTGTAGGTATATTGCTGTAGTGAAAGGTTGTCAGCCCATCGCCTAAATTACAATATACCGAAACCCTCGGATCCCTTAGCTGGTTTTTACAGCATGCCCGGGAGGAAAAGCAGCTGGCACATTCTATGTTTTTCTCTCGCTCCCAGGCCAGCATGGAAGTAACCAAAAAAAAGTAAGTGGACTCAATTTCATGATACGATATGTTTATTATGAACCATTCAAAAAATAATATGGGACTTCCCTAAAGCTCTGGAGAAAGGTCTTATGCAGACATCAAACGGTCAGCAAACAAATGCGGATTGTCTACTTATAGAGGCTGTGGAGTGATCCTCGATTCGGCGGAGAGGAGTAGGGATCCCGCGCTTTGAAACGGGCTGCCAGATCTATCAAAATCATCATGTTCTTCAATATTATTATCATCAACTGCCTCCGTGGTCTAGTAACTAGTGCCATGGACTCCCGATCCGGAGGTTCTGGGTTCGATTCCCAGGGGGGAAACACAAAGTTGATATTTGAAAATCTATCACTTTGTGAATTTTTCCCCAGTTTGGTTAGGACATTGCAGGCTGAATCACCTGATTGTCGGAGGGCACGTTAAGCCGTCGGTCCCGGTCGCTGTCTTTGATAGTGGTCGTTACTCAAACCATGTCAGAGGCCTGATAGTTGTGCTACTAGGCGGTTTAAAAATTCGGACACCAGGGTTCATCGGGTCGATAGACTCGATACCCACGAAAGAAAAAAAAGAAATTATCATCAAAGAGTTTTAACTGCCTCCGTGATTCGAGCAATAAACTCTCGACCCCGAGGTCCTGTGTGCGATTCTCGGCGGTGGACAATGATTTCGTGTTGTTGTTTATAGTTTGATTAGGACATTGCAGGCTGATCGCATGATTGTCCGAAAAGTAAGATGATCCATGCTGTCGGATGGGCATGTAAATAGTCAGTCCTGCGCCTGATTTCTCTCTGGTAGTATTAGTCAATCTGTCCCATCAGAATAAGAGAATAAAGGAATAGAAAGTGCACCTGTGTGTAGCGCAAACACTAGGGCACTAATGTTTGCGCTACACATGTTGCATGAAACTGCGATGAAATATATTATAAACGATTAAATATTATTATTATTATCATAGAAAAGGTAAATAAAACTATAATTTTTAACAATTCCATCTGCAGGGCATTCCACTTACCTTTTATTGAAATATTTTTTTAATACATACATACATACATAAATCACGCTTTTATCCCTTACGGGGTAGGCAGAGCGTTTAACGCCTCGTAAAAGGCGCTTTCGCCACGTCTGACAAAAATTAAGGGGACTATTTTAGATTGTAATATGTATTGCTTTAGTGACAGGTTGTCAGCCCATCGCCTAAATTACAATACAATGTAACCCTCGAGTCCCTTTTGCTGACTTTAACAGCATGCCCGGGAGGAAGGGCAGCTGGAACATTCTATGTTTTTCTATCTCTCCCAGTCCAGCATGGAAGAATTATATGTAGTAATATGCACTATCCCGCTTTCTGCTTGTACAATTTCTATAACCAAAGGTTGCCTGGTAGAAATTACTGCTTTAGAAATAAGGCCGCTTATATTGTACTGTCACGATTGTTCCTTTTTATTTCTGTTGTATGTGTTTCTTCGTGCAATAAAGAATTTTGTATAGTATTGTACCTTATCAGTAAGGAATTATGAAGTGAAGTTGCCAGTCTATAGTATTTCCAACTCAGTTTTATAATAAAGGTAAACAAAGTTTGATGTCTTCTCAACGAAAATCTTGTTTCTAAAATAAGTTTTAGCTATTAGGTATGACAATATAATGAAATAGTAGTTTTAGTAATTTAACTAATATGCCATCACGTATCATTTATTTTTGAAACGTGGTTTTGAATAAAAAGACATGAAACTTTGTTTATCTTTATTCTAAATCTCAGTTGGAAATACGATAGCTCATTCTAAAACCTCAAATTTTCGTCTGTACAATTTTCTTTCATTTTCATTCAGTTGATCTGGCAATTTACGATGTCAAGAGCCGCAAGACACGAGAAAGGCTCTCGAATCGCGGTCGACACGAGGGCGCTCCACTCTCAGAAGAATTCCTCAATTCTCGAAGGCTTCTTCCACATTCTGATACCCTCAGCGTTCCTTTCGGGGATTTTGTTAGAACAAAACATTTTTTCGATTGAGGAATTTGAGGTGCTCAATTTCCTTGTTTGAAAAGGTAATCATATTGACCTTTATAGGTTGTTTCTTTCTTTCTTTCTCAATACATACATATAACCACGCCTTTATCCCTAATGAGGTAGGCAGAGCGTAAACGACCTAAACAAAGGTCGTTCCGCCACGTCTGACAAAGTTTGGAGGGTTATTTAAGATATGTTTGTACGTATATTGCTGCAGTGACAGGTTGTCAGCCCATCGCCTAAATTGCAATATACTGAAACCCTGGGCTCCCTTAGCTGGTTTTAACAGATTGCCCGTAGGAAATGCAGATGGCACATTCTATGTCTTTCTTTCGCTCCCAGAACAGGATGGAAAAAAAATTTGTGAAAAATTTACCGATGAATCCTCGTGATTTATATAGAGTTTCTAAATTACATAATTAGCATGGATAAAGCCACTGCCGTCTTCCATGCTGGACTGGGACCGAGAGAAAAAAAAAACGTGCCAGCTGCATTTCCTCCCGGGCATGCTGTAAAAATCAGCTAAAGGATTCGAGTGTTTCTGTATATTGCAAATGAGCTGAGAACCCTTCACTACAGCACTATACCTACAAATCTATCTTAAATAACCATCAGAACTTTGTCAGACGTGGTGGTACGACCTTTGTG
Source organism: Scrobipalpa costella (assembly GCA_949820665.1). NCBI lineage: Eukaryota > Metazoa > Arthropoda > Insecta > Lepidoptera > Gelechiidae > Scrobipalpa > Scrobipalpa costella. The sequence goes on along the minus strand of OX463320.1, from coordinate 1,077,009 downwards.
TATGTCATTTACGCTCTGCCTACCCCATTAGGGATAAAGGCTTGATTATACATATGGATGGATAAGGCCACTGACATGGGTTTAATCAGAGTCAGCGACCGGATAAAGCACGGAATCACAATTCAGAAAATTAGCTCAATGTAGCCTGCATTATCCTAACTGAACTGGAAGCAGTCTCACAAAGTGATCGGGTATATACATTTTAGCTCTCTGGGAACCCAAAAACGTAGGATCTGGAGACGAAGGCAGACAACACTAGACCACTGAGGCAATGATAACTGGGTGCCTACTTTTAAGCATATTTCAGCTTTCTGGCTGCTCGCTGCCAAAACTTCTAGCATAAATAGGAAGTTTACCACCAACTATCTGCCACTAACTGCCTCCGTGGTCTAGTAGTTAGCGCCATGGGCTTACGATCCGGAGGTCCTGGGTTTGATTCCCAGGGGGAAACACAAAGTTGACATTTGTCAATTTATCACTTTGTGAGGTTTTTCCCAGTTTGGTTAGGACATTGCAGGCTGAATCACCTGCTTGTCCGAAAAGAAAAAAAGATTCCGTGCTTCGGAGGGCACGTTAAGCCGTCGGTCCCGGTCGCTGTCTTTGATAGTGGTCGTTACTCAAACCATGTCAGAGGCCTATTAGCTGTGCTACTAGGCGGTTTGAAAACTCTGACACTAGGGTTCAGCTGGTCATTCGACCTTGAGTAGAGTGGGTTTTTCGAGTCGACGAACGAATCGATGCACCCTTGTTTTAAACCGCCGATTAGTTATATTATTCTTTCATACTGGACTGAGAGCGAGAGAAAAACATAGAATGTGCCAGCTACATTTTCTTCCGAGCATGTTGATAAAATCTGCTAAAGGATCCGAGGGATTCGGTATATTGCAATTTAGTCGATGGGCTGACAACCTGTCACTACAGCAATGTACGCACAAATCTATCTTAAATAACCCTCAAAACTTTGTCAGACGTGGCGAAACGACCTTTATTTAGGTCGTTTACGCTCTGCCTACCCGATTAGGGATAAGGGTGTATGTTATAACTTTATTATGCCGGTTTCAGTGCGAAATTCATGTGCAGCTAACTGTAGCAAAGGCTATTATTGTTAACGGATTTTTATGCAGAAGTTTGCTGGGTATTTAAGAAAAGTACATACATACATATAATCACGCCTTTATCCCTAATGGGGTAGGCAGAGCGGAAACGACCTAAGCAAAGGTCGTTCCGCCACGTCTGACAAAGTTTTGAGGATTGTTTAAGATAGATTTGTAGGTATATTGCTGTAGTGACAGGTTGTCAGCCTGTCGCCTAAATTGCAATATACAGAAACCCTCGGATCCCTTAGCTGGTTTTTACAGCATGCCCGGGAGGAAATGCAGCTGGCACATTCTATGTTCTTCTCTCGCTCCCAGTCCAGCATGGAAGTAAGAAAAGTAGACTTGGCTTAACTAACTTTTCTGGAACGTAAGTCAGATTTAGGCGATGATTTGTTGTATTCAGACCATTTTTAACCAGAAAATAACTTGATAGGTGGAAAAAAAGGTCTAATATGCAGACATTAGTCGAGGACCTGTCACTACAGCAATATACTTACAAATCTATCTTAAAAAACCCTCAAAAATTTGTCAGACGTGGCGGAACGGCCATTGTTTAGGTCGTTTACGCTCTGCCTACCCCATTAGGGATATAGGCGTGATTAAATGTATGTATGTATGTATGTATTAGTCGAGGAACCGCTATGCAAGCAGGTTTTCTTCAGACTGAGCATCGTTACAATGAATAGCATAACCGCACATAATTTATTATTACACTTGAATTAAAACACTTTACACTTGAATTCTCAAATCTTAATAACGAAATCAGTATGATTTTGTTTTAAAAGTATTGCAAAATAAATTTAAATTGTCTAAAAGACCATAGAAAACAGAAGAGGGAAAATGATAGGTCACCAGATGCGACACGACAACTTCTTTAAGACCATCTTGGAACGAAAGATAGAGGGAAAGAGAGGACGAGGAAGACCGAGACGAACTTACATGGACCAAATAAAATAAAAAGCTAAGGTCGTGTCGTACCAGGATGTCAAGAAACTTACACAAAAATTCGATCCGAATGGCGATTACTTCACAGACAAGAGCCCTGCTCTTAGGCTCGTATTTATAAAGCGATCTCAAGATTGAGAGCGATATTAAGTATGGATTTGACAGGCCGTATTGCACTGAAATGACATTTCTGATACGAACTCAAACTAGCTGTCAATCTCAAGTATCGATTACAAATCATCATCTCCTCATCATCTCCTTAGCCTTATCCCGTATCTCACGGGGTCGGCTTCCTAATCTAGGGGATTGAACGAGGGTACTGATTTTTACACAGAGCGACTGCCATCTGACCTCCGCAACCCAGAAGGGAAACCAGACCCAATCCTAGATTAGGTCAGAGTTTTCAAGCCGCCAATGCTTAGCACTGGCCTCTGATATGGCTTAACGACTAATATCTACGGTATTAAACGATATTAACCAGGACCAACGGCTTAACGTGCCTTCCGAAGCACGGAAAAAGCGCCGAATAAACGTACATATGAAATTCGAAAACCGAAAAACACATTGGTACGTGGTGGGATTCGAACCACGACCTCCCGCTCAGGAGGCAGCGGCCCTATCCACTACACCATCGGGCTCTCCCGTAAGTATCGATTACAAATACGGGCCTTAAATTTACAGGAAGAAAACATAAAAATGTCTCATTTGTAAAATCAAACTAATACACATAATGTTGTTTATTTCTCTAAACCTGGACTTAACAGATGGCGCGTGAAAAAAATACACGAAGTAAAATTGCATGTGCATCTACAATACCTTTTACTAAGCGTTAAATAAAGGATAAAATACACACATACATATAGTCACGCCTTTATCCCTAATGGGGTAGGCAGAGCGTAAACGACCTAAACAAAGGTCATTCCGCCACGTCTGACAAAGTTTTGAGGGTTATTTAAGATAGAATTGTAGGTATATTGCTGTAGTAACAGGTTGTCAGCCCATCGCCTAAATTGCAATATTATACTTAAACCCTCGGATCCCTTAGCTGATTTTTACAGCATGCCCGGGAGGAAATGCAGCTGGCATATTCTATGTTTTTCTCTCGCTCCCAGGCCAGCACGGAAGCATAATATTACTTATTTGGCCTTCTCTAATTTCATGTCTGTTACCATACTTAAACGCGTGGCTGATGTGTTCGCATTTTGACCACAAATCTCAATTTAATTTAATAACTTCTGGATAACATATACTGAAATATACTAAACACTGTGTATCATTTGAGTATCTGAGTTTTGAAAGACTAGACACACAGTTTATTCATCATTCCTTCATCATCTGGCTAACAGAGATGCAAAACGTGTATTCTTCTTCTTCTGTCGAGTGGGTATTGAGTCTATCGACCCGATGTACCCTGGTGTCAGAGATTTTTAAAACCGCCTAGTAGCACAACTATCAGGTCTCTGACATGGTTCGAGTAACGACCACTATCAAAGACAGTAACGTACCCTCCGAAGCACGAAATCTTTTTCTTTTCGGACAATCAGGTGAAACCAAACTGGGGAAAAATTCGCAAAGTGATAAATTCTCAAATATCAACTTTGTGTTTCCCCCCTGGGAATTGAACCCTGGACCTGCGGATTGGGAGTCCATGGCACTAGCCACTAGACCACGGAGGCAGTTAGGCAGTTAAAACGTGTATAAATGAATAAAATGCTTATTACACAGCTATTAGCAAATAACATAAGTGTCCAAATTGCTAGAATAACGGTAAACCTCTACTCTGGTAAAAACGGAAATCTTATTCATCAATTAGTTTCAAATGCATCCATCTCCTTAGCTTATCTTACGGGGTCGGCTACCTAATCCAGGGGATTGACATCTGACCTCCGCAACCCAGAAGCGAAACCAGACCCAATCCTAGATTAGGTCAGAGTTTTCAAGCCGCCAATGCTTAGCACTGGCCTCTGATATGGCTTAACGACTAATATCTGGTATTAAACGATATTAACGTGCCTTCCGAAGCAGTTAGTTTCTAATAACTGCTGTTAAACAAAACTTACTCAGAAGGTTTGCACTGGCTGGTAATGGCTCAGTCAACACTACTACGCCACGCAGGCATTTTAGTGCCGTTCATATTAAATTCCTGACTCAAGGAAGAATAGTGATTCCTAGGCCGTTGTATGTGCTAGTCAGAATCTATTATTGTAATGTGGAAGACGAGAAATGAAGACTGTGACTCATCAATTGATGTTTGCCAAACTATAACGTATCAAGAATTTGTAGAAATATTTAAGGTTAGTGGTCTCAGAAAATGGGTGTTTTTCCACTAGACGGCACGGCGACGGCACGGTGACGGCACTGCAACGTCCACCCAGATCCAATTTGAACGCACGCACATACACGCATGTTTCGTACGAATTCAAAATACATGCAGTTTGGCAGACCGGACTTTTTTCCATGCTGGACTGGAAGCGAGAGAAAAACATAGAATGTGCCAGCTGCACTTCCTCCCGGGTATGCTGTAAAAACCAGCTAAGGGATCCGAGGGATTCTGTAAATTGCAATTTAGGCGATGGGCCGACAACCTGTCACTACAGCAATGTAACTACAAATCTATCTTAAATAACCCTCGAAACTTTGTCAGACGTGACGGAACGACCTTTGTTTATGTTGTTTACGCTCTGCCTACCCCATAAGGGATAAAGGCATGATTATATGATTATATGTATGGCAGACCGGCGACCGGTGGGGATCAATGCCGTGCCGTTGCCGTGCCGGCAAGTAGAAAAGCGTGCCATATAATTTCATTGATTTTGATAGATTATCTCTTCCTTACTCCTTTCGCAATCCCTTTCATAGAATCGCGCTTTATCACTTTCGGGGTAAACAGAGCATCAACGGAACATCTAACATTTGAACATTTTCAGTTGTTACGTCCCGCAAACTGATAGGGGTTGCTCAGTCAACGAAACTGAACAACTATTAGTTCATTGTTCATTTCACAGTTAAGTGAATAAAATATATTTGCTTTTCTATAGAAAGTGTCTGATAGAGGTGGTCATTTTGTGTCTTTTTTTTATCTCCTGAAATAATTTCCTGATGAAAGTCGTTCAGTTTAATTAACTGAGCAACCCCTATCAGCGGGGACGCTATCTCTTACACCCAGACTGAAATCTAAGATTACAAACTTCGCTATAATGTACGTAACTGAAAGCGGCTGAAATTCCTTTGCTCTATACCCCAGTTTAACATGTAAGCAATTATATTAAGCGTCTTAGTAATATATTGATACTAAATCTAACGACCTTTTTCCCAAATAAATCTCGTTATTTCATCAAATAAAGTAGAAGCGCCACCGAATCAATTTTGTAAGTAAAGGGTTAACTCAGGATAAAATTGTGTGTATTGTTGATAGTGATTAAAACGGAGAATTGTGAACGGTGGTAGGATATTTTACTTACATATAATAAAATCACGTTTTTATCCCTAATTGGGTAAGCAGAGCGTAACTACCTAAACAAAGGTCGTTCCGCCACGACTGACAAAATGACGTTCTGCTGAAGTGACAGGTTGTCAGCCCATCGCCAAATTACAATATACTAAAACCCTCGGATCCCTTAGCTGGTTTTTACAGCATGCCCGGGAGGAATTGCAGCTGGCACATTCTATGTTTTCTTTCGCTCCTAGTCCAGCATGTAAGAATAGATATTTTGGTCGTGTTAATATCTCGTAAAACTCTATGTGATACTAGCTTTCTGCCCCGCGGTTTCACCCGCAGCTGAGAGAGTTTTCCCGTGGGATTGAGTTCCTGCGGTAAAAGTTGCCTTTGTCCTTGATCAGGTTAATGCCATGTCACTGTAGTATGACCATATCATATCTAAAAGGAATATTTTATTTCTGTATGAGTGTGATAATTCTCCATAGTAACAAGCTTATATGCTATGCACGTACAAACAGTGAGAGTGGCTCTCTAATAGTGAAAGATTTTTTCCCCTTAGGGATGGAAAATACTAAAATTGTGAAATATGTTTTCAATATTATTGAATCATTAGCCTAAATAGAAATTTTTAAGATCCTACCTTCAAAATTGACGGAATTCCCATACACATTTCCATCCCGTATTTAACCCCCTAAACGGTAGAAAATACAGAAACGCTGAAATATTTATGTCTATTAGTTTTTAATCTTTAGCTCAACAGAACAGAATCGGAAGACCCTACCTACCTTCAAAATTTACGGAAATGTCATACAAACTTCCATCCCCTATTTAACCCGCCTTTAGGGGTAAAAAATACAAAAACGCTGAAAAACGTATTGACTAATTTAATTTATTAGCCTAAATACAAAATTCTAAGACTCTACTTTCAAAATTGACTGACATTCATACAAACTTAAACCCCCCCTTTTTACTTTTTAATTAAATAAATATAATTAAATATTCCAAAATCCTTACTTAGTGGGAGGGAGATTACGTTTTAGTAAGAACTTGCTCTCAAAGTTTCACAATTCTAGCTTTAGTAGTTTTGGCTCTGCGTTGATGAATCAGTTAGTCAGTAAGGACAAACGATTTTATAAGTTTAGATTATTTATAAATTATTAAAAAAATTGTAGAGTTAGTGTTGTGAATGTAAATCTGATAAGGAAAATGCGTGAAAATACCTATGATTTAATTATAGCCATTGCCAGTCAATAAAATAATAGATACAAAGATAAAAAAAAGATCGACTCATTCGACAAAAGATATAGGTACAGATTTCAAAATAATACCGGGCGAGAGTAATAAAATTAAAAATTCTCTGATAAATAATTTTAATTAAAGATGTTTCCTGTAATAACAAACGTAATTTTTGTAACTGACCATAAAAATAATAAACAGGTCAATATTAAGCGTGATTTCAATTTATGGTGTCTTCGTATTAATAAATCTTCGAAATAGAGTATCGTTAATTTTCCATAGCATTCTTTGGTCTATAAAATGTGCATACAGTTCAAAGATATATTGTATTAATATTTATTTTATTGACGTTACTTAAAACTACACTAATGTCATTTAGGCTCGTATTTATAAAGCGATTTCAAGATTGAGATCAATATTATGTTTGGATTTCACAGCTGCTGCAGCTGTGTTGTACTGAAATTACATTTCTGATACAAACTCAAACCCGCTGTCACTCTTTAGAGTTGGTTATAATTACGGGCCTAAATGTAAAAGTTCGATGCCAACTGACAATATATAAGGCATTGAGACAAACCCAAAAAGGGTTATACCAAATTTGAAATTGTAAGAATATGATACCTAATTTTGCTTTGTAATAATTAATTTATTTATAAATTCCTACCCTTCATCACACTTTGATTTTTTTTTACCGAACTACCTCCTTTTGTGTCGAGATCGAGTATACGTTGTCATTGGCAAAATACGTCTCAAATCATGAGATGTGAAACCATTAAAAAATATATCAAAGGTATTTTATAGCGCAATATGTCTCTTATCAAAACACTTTGACATGAACGTTCCAAAACCCGTCTTAGTACGAGGACATCTCTTATCTCTAGATAAAAACAACCAGATTCTAGATTAAAACACTTCTATAGCTCAAACAAGTTCAGGGTTATGCATTTCGCAATAAAATCTTTAAATAAACCATAGCTTCTGATGACAATAGGATTGGCTTTGTCTATTTCAGTTTCAGAATTTCAGACAAAAGATTCTGTAGCGTAACCTTTAGAACTAGTGGGCGTTTGGGGTTCACTTTTTAATAAATGTCGGGGTTTTTAAAACCCGGGAAAACAAAGACAAAGGCTTGGCTATTTCACTAACCTGTTTCACGATGAGTCTGGCCACTCTAGGACTGGCGAAAGTGACGAATCCGTAGCATTTTGAAACGCCTGCACGATCGTAGATGACTCTCGCAGCTGTCACCGTTGCAAACCCTGAGAAGAACTTCCATAGGTCTTCATCAGTGGTCGTCAAAGAGAAACCTCCGACGAATATTCTGTTGTGGATGACAGTCCCGAATTTAGGCGCGTCTGAAGGTGGCAAGGTATCATCTATGTCGTCTTCTGGGGAGTTTAACAAAGCCTTCAACTTCTCATGAGGGTCAGCACTTTTTCTATTGTTCGCGGCAGTTTCTTCCACCATATGAGCACAAGACGCCGATTCACTCCTGATGTATCGTTTAACCCCTTCCATGGCTGCTTTGATTCGATTTTTAAAACATGTTCCCTTGTTTACAAAACTAAAAACGCTAGTAGAACTAAACGGGCGCTAATGTTCGGGGGAAAAACAACTGGTACTGAGAGATTCAAGACTTTATCGATTTTGGAGTTGCGCGCGTTGCGCAGTGGTACATTTGGTACCGCCTTTACACCGCTACTGTGTTTAAGCCGCACGCGAAATGATAACAGTGTGTGCTTTAAGATTTGAGAGATACGCACTAAAAATAGTGTTTGAGCTATTGTCGCCCGCTATTTTTAATAGCCGCGGGAAGTAGGTCATACGAACGTGGTTCGCTCTTGTCTAGCGTCTAGCTGCTTGATGAGTTCCAGTTTGGTAGTGTAGGTGGCGACACAGTATCGTGATCGTATCAACTGGCTGAAAATTTTTCTTTGTACAAGTTTTGTTTGATTAAAACGGTGGTGTGGACAGTTCATCGAGTCACTTACACTCGAACACACACTCACACGAACATATAAAAACCAAAATATAATATAAATTTAGATTAAGTGTTTTTGCTTTTTTACGTTTTTTATAATGTATAAAATCAACGCAATAAGATTATGAGTCGGTCTCCTCTTTACTCTTGGAACACTGTCCCCCAAAATATAGGTTAAATCCTAGTTTGGGTGTCAGGGCTCCTAATTAAATATTCAAATAACTGACACATCTATTGTTAAATTCATATTGTTAAATTGGAAAATAAAGTACTTTATTATATTTTTATTATACTATGGAGACGGAGACAAGATGCCAATGAAAAAATGTACCCGCGGAAATGTGGCATTTACAGTTTTGTTTTCAAACTTTTTCATCTAATTTTGTCATTTACCAAAATGGCGGAACCGCGGGAGCTATAAAATAGTATCTTCAGAAAATAAATTTAAATAGTATTAATCGCTATTTTATTCAATTTTCGGTGTTATGCCTCGTTGATATGATTTTCCTGTACCTACATTTGTGTAAGAATAGATTTTGTGAACTGTACACATTTTTTTTCGGAATTATTATTAGTCACTATTTTGACTGCAGTCGCATTGAACTCTGTGCATTGAGCGTTGGTTAGTGACTGAATGACTTGACGCTGATCAGCGTCAACTAATGCGTGAATAATATAAATCTAAACTTCAAACGAAAATCTCCTTATAATTTGACTGAAACAAAAAACACGGCTTCATCTTATATTTCAGGTGTAGGCAGAGCGTCAACAACGTAGGTATTTCATTTCAGATAGGATCGCACTAATGGTAGATACGGCTACGGCTAGTTAGCTCATTTCGTCAATTTCAATACCCTAAGTATTGTATTTAGAGTCATGCCTTTATCTCTTATGGGGTTGGCAGAAGCTGGACATGGAATAGAATTTAAAAATGTTTGACAAAACACTAAAATATACGTCTGACAAGAGAAAGGAATGGGTAGTAAAAGGTATATCGCCTAAATCGAATAACAACAAAATCGTCGTTCACTTAAGAGAAGTAATAGAGTAATTTCTTATTATGCAAAAAATAGTGGAAAATTGAAATTAAGGACTATTCACACTGATGTCTAGCGACGTGCCTTGGTATACATTGCCATGGGAGTCACGCACGATTGTCAGCTCCAATGTGGCTTGGCCCTAATATCAGGTGTTGTTATTTTTTAAATATTGCCTTAATTGTAGGTAATATATAACAGCATGCTGTAAATAAAATAGATATAAAATGCTTATAAAGCAGAAGCAGAACATAAAGCAAACAATTAGTTAAATCAATTAGTTTTTATGAGATAAATTTTCAGCTCTGTTCGCTTGGAACAAAAATTTACAGATATTCGTGGGGAGCTAATATATGACTTAACTTCTTCTTCTTCCATCGAGTGGGTATCGGAGTTCTTCTTATTAAAATGTTACGGGTAACTTGTAACCAGTAACATTTTAATAAGATTATCCATAGTTTTGTTAGCCCCGATCCCTTTAGCTGGAGACCGGATATATTAATAAATAATCGAAGATAGATAGAGGGCAAGTATCCAAAACAAAAGATTATTAAATAGGATCACACACAAGTAGTAACTTTATTCAAAACGGAGGGAAATTGTTGGACAATGTAGCGAAGCTTTCTAAACGGGAGACAAACAATCAGCCATGAAAAATAGGTATTGATGACGCTCAGAGGGAGCTATAACGACTGAAAAAGGGTTGATTGTCTTTTATCTTCTTTAACAGGAATAATACAGGTAAGTAAATACTTACCTTCTTTTTTAAATGAAGGTCTGGGATACCATCCAGATGCAACTGGGCGATCGTGTGGTAGTCCTGGGTGTCCTTATTTCTGGATGAATCACGAAAACTGATATTTTATGCAATCTCACTTCTGAGGTCTGCTGTAAGACATTACATGTTAAAAATAAGCAGTCCCTGTTGTATCCTTATTTCCAATGTAATTGTTCTGTGAAATAAATTATTTACTTATTTATTACACTACTTATATATTTTATTTATTTAACTTTATGCACAAAAATGTTACATGGGCAGACTTAACGCCAAAGTATTCTGATAGTAGATATTATAATTTAAACACTATTTAACCTGGGCGGATGCATTCTTTAAAAAAAAGTTTCTACAAGATGTTTTACGAAGGAATGACATGACGAATGGAATATTTCTGATTTTGAACTTAAATTTTAAGTTGGTAATGGTGGCCGGGACAAGTAAAGTGTGAATGAGGTTGTAACACGCATCGTTACAGTTTTGCTGCGTATAGAATACAGACTGAATCAACTTGAATATAATGCCTAACAAGAACAAAGATTAAATGATTTAAGTTTGTACTGCATATGTATACTGCAACACAAAACTATTGTCAATAATGGGGGCTAACTTAAAGCAAAATATCTAGCTCATTACTCGGTCCGGCCTGGTCGCCCGTATCCATTAGAGAGGAGAAAAAAAAAATATGGGGGCGCCACTTTATTCGCCTTTATTTTGTATGAAAGATTAGGAGATACCAGTTGGAATAATTTTAGTTCCATTTCAAGAGTTTTGTGTCGCAGTATTGTGCTGCTTTAGCAATAAGGCCGCCTATATTGTACTTTCACGTTTGTTCCTTTTTATTTCTGTTGTATGTGTTTCTTTGTGTAATAAAGAATTTTATATAATATTCGTGGGGAGCTTTCTGTTACTGCAACCTCAGTAAAACCAAAAATCTATTAAATCATCCAAAAAGTGGAAGTTAAAATAAAATTATGGCAATACTTTTGCTCAGCTGTCAACTTCAAACGTCAATGTCAAACACTACGCGTATTGTGTTGTGCTTATGTTTTGTTCGGTCGGTTTATCTTGTTTTTTATTGTTTCCTTGTACCAATTTCCTTTAGTGTATTGTGCTATGGCGATATATATCCCACCGGGATCAGTTTGTGCACAGGAAGGAGCTCCATGAAGGCAGTTACTTTGCAAATTAACGCGAAGAAAGTGCAACAAAACGTATTGAGCAATCAGATTACAACTCGGCCGTAAATAAATACCGTGGTAAGTAATTTACCGTCTTATTTGACCCAGTTATTTGCCGATAGTATTTACGGAAGCTTCCGAAGCGATAGTTGCACTTTTCTATCGTGAAATTCGCAAAAATTCCACGCAAATTCGCGTACATTTTTGGTTCAATTTTGTGTGTTTACCCTCTAGTTTTGACCAATGACCTGGGCCTATGTGAGGGTCCGTTGTAATACAAACGCAAATGGAAGTGTATAAAGTCACCGGCAGACTTCTTGAGGTACTGGAGGAAAGGTTACCTTCATAACTAACACTTAAACGCTTCAATTTAAGATTCAATTCTTGTTGCGCATACTATGCCATTTGATGTAAAGTTATTGCTACTATAACCGGTTTTGCAGTCGGTTGCACTTGCATAATCCTTGCTGCATTCAAACATTCATACTTTACTTACTGTTATTGTTTTGTATTTTGTGTGGGCGTTACATTTATTTGCATGCTAAGTTAAATGCTATCTATAGTATGTCCAACTCCGTCTTTTAATCGAATAAATAATAAATAAATAAGATCTTGTTTCTAAAATAAGTTTTGTATATAACATTTCACAACATAATAAAATAGCAGTTTTAGTAACTTAACTAATTTGCCAATGGTCACAAACCCTATTTTGAACAAAAAGAAGGACAAAAGTAAGAATAAGATAAAACGAAGGGAGGGGCGCAAAGTGCGAGTTTCTCATGCTTCTTCTTCATTGTGATATAGTTTTATTTTATTTCGTGACACAGATATAATTTTCTTTGTAATAGACTCGCTTGTGACTTTCTAAAAGTGTTCTTAGGAATCTATTTGGAAATAAATAATTTGACTTTGACTTTGACAACACATATAATTTATTTTTGAAACGTGTTTTTGAATAAAGACATGAAACTTAACATACCTTTTTTCTAATACCGAAATGTAAATACTAAATGTGTGCAGTTTGCCAGGTATACCAGTCTACTTCTTCAAATAGAATAAAATAAATTTAGGTCCAGTGAAATTACTAGCACAAGGGACATTCTACCTTAGGTCTCACCATGTTAAACACACTCTGCTTTTTCACTAGAATCTAGTGGGAAGTAGTACATATTATTGCTGGCCTGGGAGCGAGAGAAAAACATAGAATGTGCCAGCTGCATTTCCTCCCGGGTATGCTGTAGTAACTAGCTTAGGGATCCGAGGGTGTTAGTATATTGTAATTTTGGCGATGGGCTGACAACCTGTCACTACAGCAATGTACCTATAAATCTATTTATTTATTCAGACACATCAACAGTACATAGTACATATTAACACATTTTTAAAAGTCATGCAGAATCAGTAATTTAGCTGATACATACATCAATTACAGACGTGTACAACATTCACATAAATTCTTCTAAAACTCGATAATTATAATCAAATTACAGTAATAATAAAAAATATTCTAACGAGACACAAAAAATAATATACTATACAAGATTAATGAATGTAAATAAGATTATTTAATAACAAATCTAACTTCCGTGCTGGACTGGGAGTGATAGAAAAACATAGAATGTGCCAGCTGCATTTCCTCCCGGGCATGCTGTAAAAACCAGCTAAGGGATCCGAGGGTTTCAGTATATTGTAATTTAGGCGATGGGCTGACAACCTGTCACTACAGCAATATACTTACAAATCTATCTTAGATAACCCTTAAAAACTTTGTCAGACGTGGCGGAACGACCTTTGTTTGGGTCTTTTACGCTCTGCCTACCCCATTAGGGATAAAGGCGTGATTATATGTATGTATGTATGTAATCTATCTTAAATAACCCTCAAAACTTTTGTCAGATGTGGCGAAATAATCTTTGTTTAGGACGTTTACGCTCTGCCTAACCCTTTAGGGATAAAGGCGTGATTATATGTATGTATTATTATTATTAGGCTACGGTGCTGCTTACGATTAGGTAGGCCATATAATAAGAAAAGATTAAAATGATTTATTGCACGTAAGAAAAGACATCATACTATACAATAGATAACAACAAAAGACAAGTACAACATAGGCGGTAGCAATTTCTTCCAGGCAACCTTTGAGTGAAAGTAAAATGTGTAGCAGTAAGGGGGATAGTGTATACCTAGTCTAATAAACATACATTACATTACATATAATACATAAACTAAGTACAAGCTACTACATTAACTAATACATAAATTCTTCCATGCTGGCCTGGGAGCTAGAGAAAATTATATATTGTGCCAGCTGCATTTCCTTCCGGGCATGCTGTAAAAACCAGATAAGGGATCTGAGGGTTTCGGTATATTGTAATTTAGGCAATGGGCTGACAACCTGTCACTATAGCAATATACCTACAAATCTATCGTAAAATAACCCTCAAAGCTTTGTCAGATGAGGCGGAACTGCCTTTGTTTAGGTCGCCTATCCCATTAGGGATAAAGGCGTGATTATATGTATGTATGTAATACATAAATTAATCGAAGATAGGATAATGCAAACTAAAATCAGAACCAGATGAAGGGAATGACAGCAACAGTATCTACAGGACAGAATAAAAGTGAAGGAAACTAAAGATCAGATCGTAATTATTTGTACCAAGTAGTGTTTTTTTAATTCGGCTTAGTTGCCACTGTATAACATTAAAAAAAAAACTATCTCTCCCAGTTTCAATACGCGAAACTAACTGCCTCCGTGGTCTAGTGGCTAGTGCCATGGACTCGCGATCCGGAGGTCCTGGGTTCAATTCCCAGGGGGGAAACACAAAGTTGATATTTGAGAATTTATCAGTTTGTGATTTTTTTTCCAGTTTGGTTAAGACATTGCGGGCTGAATCACCTGATTGTCCGAAAAGAAAAATATTTCGTGTGCTGGAGGGCACGTTAAGCCGTCGGTCCCAGTCGTTGTCTTTGATAGTGGTCGTTACTCAAACCATGTCAGAGGCCTGATAGTTGTGCTACTAGGCGGTTTTAAAACTCTGACACCAGGATTCATCGGGTCGATAGACTCGATACCCACTCGACAGAAGAAGAAGAAGTGCATCGACCTTGGCCTCCGTTTATACTTCAAACAAACAACTCCAGATACGGATGTATGTTGTTTACCGTCTGAAGGTAGTTGTCCTGAGACCCCTGGGTTATCTATAGCATTGACCTGGTGTTTGTGAGGACTGTCTCTGGGCAGATATTTGCAGTATAGGAAAAGCAACAGGCTTCATCATAATACATACATACATATAATCACGCCTTTATCCCTAATGGGGTAGGCAGAGCGTAAACGACCTAAACAAAGGTCGTTCCGCCACGTCTGACAAAGTTTTGAAGGTTATTTATGATAGATTTGTATGTATATTGCTGTAGTGACAGGTTGTCAGCCCATCGCCTAAAATGCAACATACTAAAACCCTCGGATCCCTTAGCTGGTTTTTACAGCATGCCCGGGAGGAAATGCAGCTGGCACATTCTATTTTTTTCTTTCGCTCCCAGTCCAGCATGGAAGATCATTTTTTTCATCATCATCATAAATTTAATTTTTGATTTGTTCAGTGTCGTTGACTGAGCAACCCCTATTAGTTGGCGGGACGCTGTCCCTTACACCGCGTATAGTAATCAATTAGGGTAATTAAGGTATTATATGTATATCTTCTGACGCTGTATTGAAATACCAACTTTAAAAATAATAAATAGGTCAGTTACTTCCATGCTGGACTGGGAGAGATAGAAAAACATAGAATGTTCCAGCTGCCCTTCCTCCCGGGCATGCTGTTGAAGTCAGCAAAAGGGACTCGGGGGTTACAGTGTATTGTAATTTAGGCGATGGGCTGACAACCTGTCACTATAGCAATACATATTACAATCTAAAATTGCCCACAATTTTTGTCAGACGTGGCGAAAGCGCCTTTTACGAGGCGTTAAACGCTCTGCCTATCCCGTAAGGGATAAAGGCGTGATTTATGTATGTATGTAAATAGGTCAGTAGTTTCAAATATAATCAGAAAACACAAACAAATGAACTATCTTTACTATTTAGTAAACAAATGTATGATAGTTTTCTCATTAATGAATCGCTCTGCAGTGAATGTAATATTCATTACACAAAATGATAAGATAATTAATTAGTCAGTTCAGTACTTTCCGTTAATAATTTTGCACTATACGAAATCTTCCTTTTACCGAGTGGATTCTCGAGTCGAACGACTCGATGAACCCTAGTGTTAGAGTTTTCAAACCGCCTATTAGGCCTCTGACATGGTTTGAGTAACGACCGCTATCAAAGACAGCGACCGGGACCGACGGCTTATCGTGCCCTCCGAAGCACGGAATCCGTTTTCTTTTCGGACAATCAGGTGATTCAGCCTGCAATGTCGTAACCAAGCTAGGGAAAACCTGGCAAAGTGATAAATTGACAAATATCAACTTTGTGTTTCCCCCTGTAATAGAACAATAGAACCCAGGACCTCCGGATCATAAGCCCATAGCCCTGACCACTAGATCACGGAGGTAGTTTACTCTATTTATACTCTGCTATCCACTATGCATGAATGCATATAATCACGCCTTTACCCCTAATGGGGTAGGCAGAACGTAAACGACCAAAACAAATTTGGTTCCGCCACGTCTGACAAAGTTTTGAGGGTTATTTAAGATAGATTTGTGGGTATATTTTTGTAGTGGCAGGTTGTCAGCCAATCGCCTACATTGCAATATACAGAAACCGTCGGATCCTTTAGGTGGGTTTTACAGCATGCCCGGTAGGAGATGCAGCTGGCACATTGTATGTTTTTCTCTCGCCCCCAGTCCAGCATCGAAGATCTACTAGCCGTACTAAACCGTACGACCATGAGAGCAAATTGCACCACACAATAATAATCAAATCATCGTCATCGTAGTTGAATCATCTCTGTATTCAATAGATAACTGATGACATCACATTCATAATTAACGTTTTCATACGCAGTTAGTTGACTATAATATTTTATCCATTACTTCCTTGCTGGACTGGGAGAGATAGAAAAACATAGAATGTTACAGCTGCCCTTCCTCCCGGGCATGCTGTAGAAGACAGCAAAAGGGACTCGAGGGTTACAGTGTATTGTAATTTAGGCGATGGGCTGACAACCTGTCACTATGGCAATACACATTACAATCTAAAATTACCCTCAATTATTGTCAGACGCGGCGAAAGCGCCTTTTACGAGGCGTTTAACGCTCTGCCTACCCCGTAAGGGATAAAGGCGTGATTTTATGTATGTATGTATGTAATATTTTATCCAAATTATGGTCCTCGAGAGTAGCAAAATTTTTACCAAATAAAAAAAATCCAAACTAATATTATAAATGCAAATGTAACTCTGTTTGTTTGTTGCTCTTTTACGCCTAAACGGATGAAATTTGGCAAGACGATAGATGTTGACCTAGAGACGGACATAGGCTACTTTTTACCGCGGGAAAATATCTTATTCCCACGGGAATATCTTCAAACGATATTTCAATGTAGGCGATGGGTTGACTACCTGTCACTATAGAAATATACCTACAAATCTATCTTAAATAATCCTCAAAACTTTGTCAGACGTGGCGGATCGACCTTTGTTTAGGTCGTTTACGCTCCGCCTACCCCATTAGCGATAAAGGCGTGGTTATATGTATGTTTTCAATAAATAACCGGTGCCATCACATTAATTTTTAACGTTTTCATACGCAGTTAGGTAATTGATTAAAATATTTTATGCAAATTATGATGACGAAAAAATCCATACTATAATATTATAAATGCGAAAGTAACTCTGTCTGTTTCTTTGTTGCTCTTTCACGCCTGAACGGCTTATCCGATTTTGATGAAATTTGGAGACGGACATAGACTACTTTAAAAAAAATATCTTATTCCCACGTGTCTATTTTCAAATCTATCTTTAATAACTCTCAAAAGTTTGTCTACGACCTTTGTTTAGGTCGTTTATGCTCTGCCTACTCCATTAGGGATATTGCGTGATTATATGTATGTATTCAATAGATAACCGGTAACATCACATTCATGTTTAACGTTTTCATACGCAGTTAATTTACTATTCTATTTCTTTTACTTTGTGATGGACTGGGAGCGAGATAAAAACATAGAATGTGCCAGCTGCATTTCCTCCCGGGCATGCTGTAAAAACCAGCTAAGGGATCCGAGGGTTTCTGTTTATTGCAAATTAGGCGATGGGCTGACTACCTGTCACTACAGAAATATACCAACAAATCTATTTTTTTTAAATCCTCAAAACTTTATCAGACGTGGCGGAACGACCTTTGTTTAGGTTGTTTACGCTCTGCCTACCCCATTATTGATAAAGGCGTGACTATATGTATGTATATAAAACCGCGGGGTAGAAAGCTAATATTTTATAACACGTGTAGCTCGTAAAGTGTCTCTTATTTCACAAATTTCAATATCGTATTGTATCTAATTACGCACTTGCGCGTTATTTCAGAAAACTGGTGAACATTTTATGAATAAAATGAACTTTGGGATATAAAATATAATAAATAAACATTTAATTCTTTAGTGTTATTAATTATGAAAATAAATTACAACCTAATAAAAACTCAAAAATATTTATCTACTATTTTAGTAATACTGACTGTTTTTTGTGACTGCCTTAAAAAATGCGCCGATTTGCGCGCATCGCTAATTTGTAAACAAGTCAAAATTATTGTTTATACTTTTTTCTTTATACATATACAATTACGCCTTTGTCAGTAATGAGGTAGGCAGAGCGTAAACGATATCTGTGTTGTCCTAACCAAACTTGGGAAAATTGCACAAAGTAATAAATTTACAAATATCGACTTTTGTGTTCCCCCACTGGAAATTGAACCCAGGAAATCCGGATCGTAAGCCCATGGCTCTGACCACCAGACCACGGAGACAGTTATATTATTATATGTTTATTGTATTTATGTATTCCTTCCATGCTGGACTGGGAGAGATAGAAAAACATAGAATGTTCCAGCTGCCCTTCCTCCCGGGCATGCTGTAGAAGTCAGCAAAAGGGACTCGAGGGTTACAGTGTATCATAATTTAGGCGATGGGCTGACAACCTGTCACTATAGCAATACACTTTTCAATCTAAAATTGCCCTCAATTTTTGTCAGACGTGGCGAAACCGCCTTTTACGAGGCGTTTATCGCTCTGCCTACCCCGTAAGGGATAAAGGCGTGATTTTATGTATGTATGTATGTATTTATTGTTTATTGTACACAAGTAACATGAGAGAGACAATACACAAGGAATTACGCCACAACAGGTACGGCTTATTTCCTTTAAGAAATTTCTTCCAACTGACCTACGGAAGTACACTCTCACACACACACACACACACACACACAAACACACACACGCAAACACACACGCGCACACACACACACACACACACATACCCTGTGCACTTAGGCACACTCCTTTTTTATAAATACATAAAAGTAGGAATAATAATAATAGTTTAAATTTTAGTTAATAGTTTGATTACAGTATTGAATATTATTAGTTAAGGAAGAGCGGTGCCTCCCAACACAGGCAAATGTTTGCTTACTGGGAGACTCCATCCCTTAGTTTGTAAGTGAACTGAAATTTACTTAAATAAAGAATTTTGTATTTTGTATTTGTATTTGTAAGTTTATATCTTTCAATCGATATGTAAAGCATAGTAATAACTTCAGGTTTAAGCATCAATTACATACTCGTACTATTTAATGTACAGCAACCCTTGGTTATTAATAGACTATTGAGGTCAACATACATACATACATATAATCACGCCTTTATCCCTAATGGGGTAGGCAGAGCAGAACGACCAAAACAAAGGCCGTTCCGCCACGTCTGACAAGTTTTGAGGGTTGTTTAAGATATCGATCTGCATATTGCCATCGCCTAAATTGCAATATTTTGAAACCCTCGGATCCCTTAGCTCGTTTTTACAGCATGCCCGGGAGGAAATGCAGCTGGCAGTATATGTTTTTCTCTCACTTCCAGTCCAGCATGTAAGTATCCAGTCCAGCATGGAAGTAATTGTAATTGAGGTCAAATTCTTGGCACTTGTACCTTCCTGTACAGATTGTTACAATGTAGTGAAAGAGTAAACAAAAGTCTACTGTAGATATATATTCATTATTGCGTACAAAAAAAATACAGTAAATAATCAATCTTAAATTTAGTTCACAAAGGTGAGCTTATCTCTATAAAGTGATCTCTTCTAGCCAACCTGTAAAACTGAATATGAGATAACAATATATACGGGGACAAGACTACACGCAAAAGACTTCTACATATACATATAACCTAGAACCTACATAAACATACATATATATTACTTAAATAAACATCTATAATATATAATAATACATACATATAATAAATACAAATACCTACGTACATAAATACTAATTTTGTTGCGATAGGAAGTGCACTTTCACTCTTTTTTTGAAAGAGGATATAGATGTATGTTGATGATAAGGCAATATTTCTTCGTATCGTACATTTCATAAGGGTACTAAAGAAACTGCCTCTGTGGCCTAGCGGTCTGAGACATGGGGTTTCGACCTGGAGGTCCCGGGTTCGAATCCCGACGGGGGACACTGACTTTGTGTTTCTGTTTCTATGTAGTTTGGTTAGGACATCGCAGGCTGATCACCTGATTGTCCGAAAAGTAAGATGATCCATGCTGTTGGATGGGCATGTAAATAGTCGGTCTCTCTGGTCGTGTCTGTCAATCTGTCCCATCAGAATAAGAGATTGAAGGAATAGAGAGTGCACCTGTGTGTAGCGCAAACTCTTGGGCACTAAAAACTAGTCCTGAGCAGTTGGCCGATCTCTCTGAAGTCGGTGGGAGGACGTATCGTATATAATGGCACTTTATTTATTTATCGTAATGCATTATTTGCTGCAAGGTCCAGAGGACAGTGCAATGCTGCCAAGACTATTTAGTATGAAATCGCCAAAAAGACAACTTCAAGTCGCCTAAAAATCGCCCAAGGTGAAGTAGCCTAAAATCATACATATATACATATAATCACGCCTTTATCCTTAATGGGGTAGGCAGAGCGAAACGACCTAAACAAAGGTCATTTTTTCGAGATAGCCTAAATCGCAATTTTTGGTCGCCACAGCACCCTCCGAGATAGAAATGTTTTCAAATACCGTAAACTTGGTGTTTAAAACAACATTAATATAATTTAACGTGAATCGTAATTTGCATGATTTCACAATTAACATTTGTCACTGTCAGAGACAAATGAGATATCTCTCCGGGTAAGAACCCGTTTCCGAGAACCCATGTGAATAAAACCAAGGCATTGATAATAATAAATAATAAAATAAATAAAAATCGTTTGTTTCCATACATACATAAATCACGCCTTTATCCATTGCGGGGTAGGCAGAGCGTTTAATGCCTCGTAAAAGGCGCTTTCGCCACGTCTGACAAAAATTGAGGGCAATTTTAGATTGTAATATGTATTGCTATAGTGACAGGTTGTCAGCCCATCGCCTAAATTACAATATACTGTAACCCTCGAGTCCCTTTTGCTGACTTCAACAGCATGCCCGGGAGGAAGGGCAGCTGGGACATTCTATATTTTTCTATCTCTCCCAGTCCAGCATGGAAGTATGACACTTACATATTAAGGAAGGAACTCCAGTTTAGCCCGGGTCGTCAGGAGGATTTTACGCCGCGGCAAGATCGAGCCAGGCGGGGGATTCCCCGTGGGGGGAGGCCCAGCTAGCGACCTCAAGCTCGCGGCGGCTTGTCCGTCCTGGGGTCAGTCCATGGAGAGTTACAATGTCGTTTGCATTCACACTTTATATCCTAATCAGATGAAATCTCACCACCGCCGGAACAACTTTTGTTCAGGTCGTTTACGCTCTGCCTGCCCCATCAGGTATATAGGCAATCCTATATGTATGTAATTTGTTTTAAGAGGCGTGACCTTCGCAGCGTTGTGATTGTGACTCAGTGTAGGCAGGCAAACAGTGTATTGCGTTTTAATACTAATACATACATACATATAATCACGCCTTTATCCCTAATGGGGTAGGCAGAGCGTAAACAACCTAAACAAAGGTCGTTTCGCCACAAAGTTTTGAGGGTGATTTAAGATAGATTTGTAGGTATATCGCTGTAGTGACAGGTTGTCAGCCCTTCGCCTAAATTGCAATACTCTGAAATCCTCGGATCCCTTAGCTGGTTTTTACAGCATACCCGGGAGGAAATGCAGCTGGCACATTCTATGTTTTTCTCTCGCTCCCAGGCCAGCATGGAAGAAAACAGACTGTGCCAGCTGCATTTCCTCCCGGGCATGCTGTAAAAACCAGCTAAGGGATCCGAGGGTTTCAGTGTATTGCATTTACATTCTGTTTTTCTTTCGGTTTCTGTCCAGCATGGAAGAAGTATGAATTTAATAGTAATAGCCTTGCCTAATAGTACAGAAGGCTAGACAGACATCATCAACATAAACATAAGTGGACTACTCTTGTCAGTGGAGTATGAAGTAAACGCCGGTCATACTGGAAAAAAATCCAAATCAATTCAAATCAAGATTGCTTTTTTATGCGAGTTTATATTATGGTGATTCCTACCGGCAGGGTTCATCGGGTCGATAGACTCGATACCCACTCGAAAGAAGAAGACGACCGGCAAATGGTTGTTTTTAAGAGCTTATTTCTCCTTCACGAATCTTTGGAAAATTCTACAAAAATATGCATCTAAGAAATTACTTCATGGCCTGCAATTGCAACATTTTAAAATATTCTAGTCCATAAATAACTTTGCTAATAAAATCTGGAAGTAAAGCTGTTTTTATCAGTAAATTTGATATTGCTTCTGAACTACTAGGAGCTCTTTAACAGTTCCTTCGGGAAAAAATTATGATTATCTAAAATAGCAACATATTTTTTTTCCAAACCGACTCGTAGTTTTTATGGAATTAGCTTTATTGAGCGTTTTTCGTTTATTTTTGGCGCGGCCACCCACGTGACTTGACGTGACTGATTTGAATGATATTATAAATAGCCAGACGTAGCTAGCCTATGCTAGGTAGCGTTGTGAGTGACTAAGTGCCTGTGGTATTGCGTTTTAATTCTATTAGACAGACAGGTCGGTCATCACTACATAGTATAAAACAAAGTCGCTTTCTCTGTCCCTATATCCCTATACATACATACATAAAATCACGCCTTTATCCCTTACGGGGTAGGCAGAGCGTCAAACTCCTCGTAAAAGGCGCTTTCGCCACGTCTGACAAAAATTGAGGGCAATTTTAGATTGTAATGTGTATTGCTATAGTGACAGGTTGTCAGCCCATCGCCTAAATTACAATACACTGTAACCCTCGAGTCCCTTTTGCTGACTTCTACAGCATGCCCGGGAGGAAGGGCAGCTGGAACATTCTATGTTTTTCTATCTCTCCCAGTCCAGCATGGAAGAAATATCCCTATGTATGCATAAATCTTTAAAACTACGCAACGGATTTTCATACGGTTTCTTTTAATGGATAGAGTGATTCAAGAGGAAGGTTTATATGTATAATACATGCATAATATAGTAGAGAAACAGTGATAATTTCCGTGCGAAGCCGGGGCGGGTCGCTAGTTACATTATACAACACACACGTGCTGTATAGTATTTTTCGTGGGAATAAGTTGATTTTAATTGAGATTTTATGATAAGTGCACAAAACAATTAATTTTTGTTCAAGATTTTTAGCAGTTCGAGCCCGCGGGCTAAACCCTTTTGTTTTCCTTTATTCTAAAACTGAGTTGGAAATACTATAGCTATCGACATTCTACATAACAATTATTGAAACTAAATGAAAGAACTTCTAAATATCAAAACGAAAAACATTCCGTGGTACTCGTTATGATTATGATCTCATCTTGGTATTTCTTCATACATACATATATTCATGCCTTTGTGCCTGATGGGGCAGGCAAAACGTTAACGACATAAAAAAAAAGGTTGTTCCGCCACGTCTGACAAAGTTTTGAGGGTTATTTAAGATAGATTTGTAGGTATATTGCTGTAGCGACAGGTTGTCAGCCTATCTCCTAAATTGCAATATACATAAACGCTCGGATCCCTCAGCTGGTTTTTACAGCATGCCCAGGAGGAAATGAAGCTGGCACATTCTTTGTTTTTCTTTCGCTTGCAATCCAGCGTCGAAGTATTTATGTATTAGTATTTCTAATGAGTGTGAAAATGGGCAGATTGATTAGTCATTCTTGCCCGTCGAAATTTGTTTTAATTAGTCTCGAGAAAGCTTGAGAATTACGAAGAGTAAAAGAAAAAAAAAAATACCTAAAAGATCACAGGTTCAAATGACAAAATGCCCTATAAACCTCTCTTTTTTAGTCTGTATACCAGGTGTAAGGGACAGCGTCTCTCAGTCAGCGAAACCGAACAACTAGCAGAAAGTTTTTTCCTATCAGTTTGCGGGACGCTGTCCCTTACACCCGGTAGGTAATATTCAATTGTGTGATTGTCCTAACACGATTGTGAGCTAACCTAACAGGAAATGCTAGGTATCACTTATTGTGGCCTGTGGTAACAATGTCCTACCGCGAAATTTACGGAAGTTAGTAATACTATTCATTGTTACATACATACATATAATCAAGCCTTTATCCCTAATTAATTAAGGCGCTTAGTACGGCCACAGAATATATAATAGTACTACATACAGAATGGACATACACCTCCCTTCCGCAGTCCGAAATACGTCACACTCCTCGCCGGATTGTGGGCCACATTGAGCGTACGCTTAGCGGGTATGGCGCGCGCATGTTTCCCTGTGTAATGGAAATAATAAAGTTTTGTGTTCCAAAGAAGGTTAGGTACTGTTCCGTGTACGGATGTCATTCTGCCGCAAGATATGACTCCAATGGGAACTTTTTTAGATTCCACAGTGATGAGAGACAGTAAGTAAATTCATACAAAATATGCAACCTAATCTATTCTAAGAAGAGGAGGGAGGCCTTTGCCCTGCAGTGGGACAACTCAGGCTGTTAATAATAATAATAATCTATTCTAACTATTCAGTTACAGTAAACTACTGTAAAACGTTGGTTTAATCAAGAACCATATTAATCAAGTGATGATTATGACCGGTATAACAAAATTTGTCAACCCTTATAACACGCACACAAACTCATGCCAAGTGCAACATGCCGTCTGTCGATGTGTGACCAAAATTACATGGTAGTTAGAAGTGTCTGCGCTGTGGTACGGCACTACTCCAAAAACATACATACATACATACATAAAATCACGCCTTTATCCCTTACGGGGTAGGCAGAGCGTAAAACGCCTCCTAAAAGGCGCTTTCGCCACGTCTGACATAAATTGAGAGCAATTTTAGATTGTAATGTGTATTGCTGTAGTGACAGGTTGTCAGCCCATCGCCTAAATTACAATACACTGTAACCCTCGAATCCCTTTTGCTGACTTTTACAGCATGCCCGGGAGGAAGTTCAACTGGAACATTCTATGTTTTTCTTTCTCTCCCAGTCCAGTATGGAAGAAACCAAAACCAACTCATGAAATTAAAAGAAGTTTTTAAAATCATGTTAAAAAACATTGGTTTTTAATTTATTATCATTAATTAAATTACATACTATATATATACATTTTATCCCTAATGGGGTAGGCAGAGCGTAAACTATCTAAACAAAGTTTGTTCCGCCATGTCTGACAAAGTTTTGAGGGTTATTTAAGATAGATTTGTACGTACGTATATTGCTGTTGTGACAGGTTGTCAGCCCATCGCCTAAATTGCAATATACAGAAACTCTTGGATCCCTTAGCTGGTTTTTACAGCATGCCCGGGAGGAAATGCAGCTGGCATAATCTATGTTTTTATCTCGGTCCCAGTCCAGCATGAAGGAATTACTTAATGAAACAAATATTTTAAAAATTAATTCAAATAACCGGACTGTAGTACCTATAAAAACATGTTTTAGTGAATTAATAAGTACACATTTTTGTCATCTCCTTTTAATTACCTTTTTTTTTCACTACCCCACTCGATAGGTTCAGACGAAAAACTATATTTAAAGACTTACAATTTAGCGCCTAAAATCCGCCATTTTGAATTTTGAAAACATACTCCTATCTAACAAAAATCCAACCATTTCCTAATTGTTAAATTCTATGCGTCCGTTTCGGAGATAAGGGGTAATAAACAAATATCAATACATACATATATGCATATCCGCAAAAAACATAACCCTTTCTTAACAGTCGGGTAAAACATAACCCTCCCTCCTTTAACAGTCGGTACAAAATATGTGGTTTAAGCAAATAAGAACAGGGAAAGTATCGAAACATTAGACACTTTACTTCGTCTCTCACGGTGAGGTACAATGTTTGGTAGTTAACTCACTATGCCTTCATAGTGTAATCAATCATTGCTTTGGTGGAATATTAGGTATACCTTTTGTTGTTATTGTCTTTTTTTCTATTGGGGTAGGGAGAGCGTAAACTACCCAAACAAAGGTTGTTCCGCCACGTCTGACAAAGTTTTGAGGGTTATTTAAGATAGATTTGTACGTATTGCTGTAATGGCAGGTTGTCAGCCCATCGCCTAAATTGCAATATACAGAAACCCTCGGATCCTTTAGCTGTTTTTTACGGCATGCTCGGGATGAAATGCAGCTGGCACATTCTATGTTTTTCTTTCGCTCCCAAGTCAGCATGGAAGTAGTGTGTCTTTTCTGTGCAATCACTACATAGTATAAAACAAAGTCGCTTTCTCTGTCCCTATATCCCTATGTATGCATAAATCTTTAAAACCTCGCAACGGATTTTGATGTGGTTTCTTTTAATGGATAGAGTGGTTCAAGAGTAAGGTTTAAATATGTATAATACATGTTTAATATAGTAGAGAAACACTGATAATTAGCGTGCGAAGCCGGGGCGGGTCGCTAGTTAAGTATATTCTTATCTTCTTATCTCTTTTTTCACAGATCCTGTCGCATGACCGCCACCGGCCACGCCCCAAAGTCTCCGCGATGGCGGGCGGCTGCGCGTGGTCACGCCGCGTGGCGGTGCGCCAGCGCACGCTGCGTGGCCTCGTGCGTGACACGCAGAGCGCCCTTAATGACGTCGCTAGCATACTGCAGTTTGGTGAGTAATTACGAGGTGCATTCAATAAGTACCGAGCCTCATCGCCAGAGGGCGCTGTAGTTTCAAAAGAGTTTAAACACAGTGTAGCACATTCTTTTTTAATTCTTTTTTCAAATTTTCATTCCAATCCCTTTATTTGTTTTAATTTTACAACTTATGGAAGCGAACGTGTCGATCGGTTTTACAAAAATGGAAAAAGAGCAATATCGTTCGGTGATTCGATTCCTATTTTTGGAAGGGAAAACGCGCTTCGAAATCAAAGAGCGCTTGGATGCTGTGTACAGTGACTCTTCTCCATCGATGGCCACCGTCTAGAATTGGTTCAACGAGTTTGCACGTGGCCGTACGTCGGTTTTTGATGAACCACGTCCAGGTGCACCGAAAACAGCTACTACGGAGGAAAACATTAAAAAAATCCATGATCTCGTATTGGCAGATCGCCGATTGAAGGTTCGGGAGCTAGCTGAGACTGTAGGCATTTCAGAAAGAACAGTGCATCATATTCTTCACGAGGAACTCGGCATGAGAAAGCTGTCGGCGCGATGGGTGCCGCGTTTACTCACACCGGAAAACAAGCGCAACCGTGAGACCACATCGGAGACGTGTTTGGCGCTGTTTAAGCGGAATCCAGCGGAGTTTTTGCGTCGTTTTGTGACCGTCGATGAAAGCTGGATCCACTGGTACACACCAGAGACCAAGGAGCAATCAAAACAATGGATCCAGACCGGGGAAAGTGCTCCAAAGAAGGCGAAAACTGTAAAATCGGCCGGAAAAGTTATGACCACCGTTTTCTGGGATTCACAAGGTGTGATCTACATCGATTACCTCCAGAAGGGTAAAACAATTACAGGGCTTTACTATGCCGATTTATTGGGCCGATTAGACGCCGAATTAAAGAAAAAACGACCCTATCTGGCGAAGAAAAAAGTGCTGTTTCACCACGACAACGCACCGGTTCACACGTCTGCCGTTGCCATGGCCAAATTGGTCGAATTACGCTACGAATTGCTGCCCCATCCACCGTATTCTCCAGATTTGGCCCCTTGTGACTTCTTTCTGTTTCCTAATCTGAAAAAGTCACTCGCCGGGAATAGATATGGATCAAATGAGGAGGTCATCGCCGCCACGGAGGCCTATTTTGCAGAGTTTGACAAAAA
This sequence comes from Scrobipalpa costella, assembly GCA_949820665.1. Taxonomy (NCBI): domain Eukaryota; kingdom Metazoa; phylum Arthropoda; class Insecta; order Lepidoptera; family Gelechiidae; genus Scrobipalpa; species Scrobipalpa costella. Next base: position 1,048,943 of record OX463320.1, on the reverse strand, counting down.
CTATTTTTCGGACGGGTTAAAAAAGTTGGAGCATCGCTGGGCTAAGTGTATAGAACTAAAAGGAGACTATGTTGAAAAATAAATTGCCACTTTTCCAAAATTTTCGTTTTCTTTTTGTAGGCTAAGTATTTATTGAATGACCCTCGTAGCTTAGTTGAGTTTTCTCTTCTTTCTTTTGGCTGATCTCTGGAGAGGAGAGGAGTGTTATTACAGTTTGTAAGTAGCCTTTGTAACCGATAGATGACGCCACAATAAGAAACACAAGTTCTGAATCGCGTTATCGAAATTTTCTTGGCGATATGCTTATAACATAATTTCGAAATTAGTACGTACAGTTGGACTTCTAGTCACAACATCCGCCTAGGTGGAAGGTTAGGTAAGTATACCTTTTCCCATCCGTCATCATTCAGAAAACTGGTCTGCTTGACAGCTAAGATTTTCCAGAACAGTAGACAAACTTAAGGCTCATCTAATCGAGACCACGTTGAACCCATATCAGAGTTTTCAAATCGCCTAGACCTCTGACGTGGTTTGAGTATCGGTCGTTCGACTCGAGAATCCACTCGCTAAGAAGAAGAATCGAGACGGCGTATATCTTGGACAAACAGGTTGTTGTAAATACCCATGCTTTTGACATCTAGAGATCAGCGCATATGGCACGATTCAGACCAACCGGCTCGCGTCGCGACGCATCGGAACAGAGCCGTCCGCGTATGGCTGCCAGCTGCTAGTTGCTGCACTGTAATCTCCAGTGTTGCCAAGTCTTTTTAGTATGAAATCGCCGAAATGTCAACTTCAAGTCGCCTAAAAGTCGCCCAAGGTGGAGCAGCTTAAAATCGCCAAAATAATTTACGAATAGTCTAACTTTACTAATATCTACTATTTTAAATGCTTAAGACCTATTCCTTCAGACTTAATTTAGTAGGGATGTTATTTAAATAATTTGGTTGGGTCTCGAAATCTTGAGTCAAAAAGAGTGGATAACTGCCTCCGTGGTCTAGTGGCTAGTGCCATGGGCTCCCGATCCGGAGGTCCTGGGTTCGATTCCCAGGGGGTAAAACACAAGGTTGATATTTGAGAATTTATCACTTTATGATTTTTTCCCCAGTTTGGGTAGGACATTGCAGGCTGAATCACCTGATTGTCCAAAAAGAAAAAGATTTCGTGCTTCGGAGGGCACGTTAAGCCGTCGGTCTCGGTCGCTGTCTTTGATAGTGGTCGTTACACAAAAACATGTCAGAGGTCTGATAGTTGTGCTACTAGGTGGTTTAAAAACTCTGACACCAGGGTTCATCGGGTCCATAGACTCGATACCCACTCGACAGAAGAAGATGGCCAATTGGTTCGGAGCCGACCGGACGTCGCGACAGCCGAATGCATTCTGTGACACGTCGGTCGCGACGCGTCGCTGAATGCCGACGGAGGTAACTATTCGAAGTTGCATGCAAATATGAACTGTAAACACTGTTAATACATTTCAATGTTCTTTACCGCTATGTATAGTAGTTTTAGTTTCTTCGTTTTATTATATCCTGGAAGAGCGGTGCCTTCTATAACAGGTTTTATTAAACTTAAAAGGAGGCTCCGGCCTACAGCGGCTCTATGTATAAACTTTTCTAAAACAAATACATTATTTTGTATTTTTGTATTTGTAAAATGCCGCCCGGCCCGATGAGAGCCGGTTGGTCTGAATCGTAACTATAACTAATGCACGCAGAAGCATTCGATACGTTTTACCAAATTCGTTACTGAAAGAGTGAGCACTGAAAAATGCGCGCGGCGTGTGTTGGCTCTCTACGTTTGTCAAATAACGTTGTATTAGTAGAAATTACGTCATTTCTGTGAGCAAGGGATCTGAGGGTTTCAGTATATTGTAATTTAAGCGATGGGCTGACAACCTGTGTTTGGGAACGACCTTTGTTTGGGTCGTTTACGCTCTGCCTACCCAATTAGGGATAAAGGCGTGATTACATGTATGTATGTCATCGCTTACTTATTATTAAACATACATACATATAATCACGCCTTTATCCCTAATGGGGTAGGCAGAGCGTAAACGACCTAACAAAGGTCGTTCCGCCACGTCTGACAAAATTTTAAGGGTTATTTAAGATATATTTGTACTTATATTGCTATAGTGACAGGTTGTCAGCCAAACGCCTAAATTGCAATATACTGAAACCCTCGAATCCCTTAGCTGGTTTTTACAGCATGCCCGGGAGGAAAAGCAGTTGGCACATTCTATGTTTTTCTTCCACTCCCAGTCCAGCATGGAAGATAAAAACATAATCCGCTTGTTTCTTACTAGTTAAACTAGAAACTATAATTTGAAACGACAAAAACACTTTTTTGTATGAAATAAGCGAGTTATGACGTTACCCTTGGTAAATAATTGACTACTCAAATCAATAACTGCCTCCGAGGTCTAGTGGCTAGCGCCATGGACTCCCGGTCCGGAGGTCCTGGGTTCGATTCCCAGGGGGGAAACACAAAGTTGATATTTGAGAATTTATCACTTTGTGATTTTTTCCCCAGTTTGGTTAGGGCATTGCAGGCTGAATCACCTGATTGTCCGAAAAGAAAAAGATTTCGAGAAAAAGGTCCCGGTCGCTGTCTTTGATAGTGGTCGTTACTCAAACCATGTCAGAGGCCTGATAGTTGTGCTACTAGGCGGTTTAAAATCTCTGACACCAGTGTTATTTACTCGACAGAAGAAGAATAACTTCTATATTTTTCACTGGATCATTAAATTCAAACGCCCTTTTTTAAATGCATTCATCTTTAAATCCACAATATTTTTGCCATCAGTTTTATGTATAAACGTGTTCATTTTTTTAAGCCACCCAGTCAACACCTTTTTGACACTTATACATACCGGGTGTAAGGGACAGCATCCTACAAACTGAGAGGGGTTGTTCAGTCAACGACTCTAAACAACTTTCACCAGGAAATTCTTTTGCTTTTTAAAACAAATGTGCCGATCAAGGCGGTTATTTGGTACGGGAACTTTTTTTTTTCATTTCTGAATTATTATCCTTATTACTTCCATGCTGGACTGGGAGCGAGAGAAAAGCATAGAATGCGTCAGCCGCAGTTCCTCCCGGGCATGCTGTAAAAATCAGCTCAGGGATCCGAGGGTTTCTGTATTTGCAATGTAGGCGATAGGCTGACAACCTGTCACAATATACTCGTACCTACAAATGTTTCTTAAATAACCCTCAAAACTTTGTCAGACGTGGCGAAATGACCTTTGTTTAGGTCGTTTACGCTCTGCCTACCCCATTAGGGATAAGGCGTGATTATATTTATGTATATTGATGTGCATTTTCTTCTTTTCCAGAGCAAGAAATCTCAATAGCGGTGCAAGAGATCGGCAACCAGTCATCTCGTTGCACGGCCCTGGTTGTTCTCGGCTGCAATGGCAGTGCCAGGGCGAGGCTGCTGCACTGTCTTCTTGGCATACAGTTGCTGCCTGATCCGTTACCCAGAGGAATCCGTTGGGTAAGTCGAACCTTGATAATCTGCTATATCTACACGAAACTCTGAGACTAAGCGACTGGGGCAGAAACAGAACTATAGTTTAGCCTGCGCTAATGCGTTTCTTTCTCACTTCCTAAGGGGGGAGTTATCAGAACCTCAATATAACATCGCAATGCCAATCGCATCTATTTTGGTAGATTGGTCCAATAAATTTAACTGAAGAGTTTACCCATCATCTCCTTAGCCCTATCTCGTATATCACGGGCTCGTCTACCTAATCTAGGTGTTTGAACGAGGGTATTGGTTTTTACACCTTTTTTTTGACCTAGGTCAAGTCAGCACAAGCTGAGACATTTCCTTTTGCCTTTTCTTTATTATGTTAGATATAATAATTTAAATTGTAAAAGGCAATAAACATATTTTACTTACTTACACAGAGCGACTGCCATCTGCCCTCCGCAACCCAAAAGGGAAACCAGTCCCAATCCTAGATTAGGTCAGATTTTTTTATGCCGCCAATGCTTAGCACTGACCTAAGACATGGCTTAACGACTAATATACATAGATACATATAGTCACGCCTTTAACCCGAATGGGGTAGGCAGAGCGTAAACAACCTAAACAAATGTCGTTCTGCCACGTCTGACAACGTTTTGAGGGTTATTTTAAGATATATTTGTAGGTATATAGCTGTAGTAACAGGTTGTCAGCCCATCGCCTAAATTACAATATACTGAAACCCTCGGATCCCTTAGCTGGTTTTTACAGCATGCCCGGGAGGATATGCAGCGGGCCCATTCTATAATTTTCTCTCGCTCCCAGGCCAGCATGGAAGAATCTTCCAGGTATGTATGTAAAGTAATATTATTTCCCTGACTTAATAATAATACATTTTATTTGCAAAGCCAAAAGAAAGGTTACAAACAGTGAGCTTAAGAACTAAGTAAATTGGCTGAATTTTGTATGCATAAAGTAAGTGTCCCTTGACACTCAAACTAGGTAAAAAACGGGTGTCTGTAAAGACGGTTTACTGACGATAGTTGAACGTGACAACGTCATAAGAAAATACTGATTTGGACGAAAACATGCAAAAGTATTATTGTAAAGCAGCTGTCCACGCGGACGCATCGCTCTCTCCAGTAGGAGAGAGACAGATGTCGAACGCGGAGGCCGATTGTGCCTCTTTATCGCTCGTTCCGCGCTCTCGCTTGCACTTCAAGCCTCAAATGGAACGCCTCATAGCGAGGTAACGCGGCATGAGTCATGTTTTTTCGTGCGTGCAGCCGGCTCCATCGAATTATAAGACGTTGTCACGTCAAAAACCTGTGCGATGAGAGTCAGTGATCTCGATTTGGTAGTGACTTTAAAAATAATACCAACCAGTTTCACAGATTTCTTAAAAGAAATCTCTTCCAGCAGACCTAGGCTAGTGAAATAGCATTCTAAGAGGCAGAACTTAAAACTAAAACTTTTTTCGTTTGTTTCAGTTACGGATCCAATACGGCAGTAGCACGCAAGTTCATCTCACTCTTGGTAACTCGGAGTTCGAGCTGGTTGAGGAGTTGGAGTGCAACAAACGGCCCTGGGAGACCATTCCCGTTGAGGTGAGCCTTTCATACCGGGTGTAAGGGACAGCGTCCCGCAAACTGATAGGGGTTGCTCACGACCTATCACCAGGAAATTCTTTCAGGAGATGAAAAAAAAATAACTTCCCATACAAAACGACCGCCTCGATCAGACAATTTGTATGGAAAATATATATTGTCTTGTATTAATTTTAAGTATTCTTATATTAATAGTTTGTGGTTTTCCTGGAAATACAAAATAAAATAAAATAAAATGAATGAAATTAAATTAAATATTTTATCCCGCTGATAGTTGTTTAGTTTTCTTCCATGCTGGACTGGGAGCGAGAGAAAAACATAGAATGTGCCAGCTGCATTTCCTCCCGGGCATGCTGTATAAACTAGCTAAGGGATCCAAGGGTTTCAGTATATTGTAATATAGGCGATGGGCTGCAATATACCTACAAATCTGTCTTAAATAACCCTCAATACTTTGTCAGACGTGGCGAAACTACCTTTGCTTAAGTCGTTTACGTCTGCCTACCCCATTAGGGATAAAGGCGTGATTATATGTATGTATGTATGATAGTTGTTTAGTTCCGTTGACTGAGCCACCCCTATCAGTTTACGGGACGCTGTCCCTTACACCCCGTTTATTTCTTCTTCGAGCGGCTTTTTGACCCGGTTAACTTTGGTGTCAGAGTTTTTAAACCACATGTCTGTGTTACGACCACTATCGGAGACAGCAACTGGATCGTTAGCCTTAACGTGCTCTACCAAGTATGGAATCCATTCAACATCTGATGATCCAGCCTGCATCATCCTAACCACACTAGAAACAATCCCATGACGTATACAGATTGTAACCAAAGTACTGTGCTGCGATCATATAAGTCACATGTACTATATTTATATTGTGCAAATAATAACAAAAAACTTACATTGCTCAAAAATTTTAGCTCGAAAATATTTTTTTACTTCTCATGCTCCTAAAGTGCTATTTTGTGCGGGATGTGTTGCCTGCACAAAATTGAATTTTGTGCACAAGGGCTAGAACGTATCTACTCATAAATGCATCATCAATTTTCTAAGGCAAAGAACATTAGGCCATACAGCCAAACATAATAAGAAAATCATAGATAGAACTTGTTATTTTATCATATTTACTTTAAATTATTTGCATTTTGCAAAAAACGATATACAAATTTAAATTCAAGGCCGATAGGTTATTTAATTTATTATCAAAAATTTATTTAATTGATGGTTTGTATATATAGGTCTCCAGCCAAAGCCTAATATTTCATGTCAAAAGATTTAAAAAGTTAAATGGCGGGAATGATTTTTTATGTTTATTTACAATATTTTTGTTCAATTTCCTCATTTTTTCTCGCAATTGAAGTGAAAAGTTAAGTTTACAACTCGTGCACAAAACCATATATGTCCTCGACTTAAATAACACCTAAAACCCTCTGACAAAAATGATTTGTTTTGTGCACTTGTCTTAAAATCTACTATTTTTTTCATCTCTTCTACTCCGGGAATTTAACCCCTGACCTTCTAAATATTAATATAATTTCAATTTCGCTTTTTTCCAGGACCTAGTCCGCCAAGACCGGACCGATCTCACAACGATGCTAGAAATAGAACTGAACAACAATTTCCTAAAAGAAGGTCTAAAAATCATCGTCCCACCAGATATAGTCTGCGAGAATACCACACCATACAACCAACTAAAAGAATTACATTCCGAACTTTACTCCAAACGGGATGCAATTCTAAAAAACTTTAACCCAATATATCTATATGCAGTCGATAGGATAAGCAAAAATGTGTTCAGTGAAAATATAGGAAGTGATAAAATAGTGATATCGCGAAGTGAGGAGGATTTTTGGACTATGTTTAATTTGTATAGTATCGGCCGAGTGACAGTTGATAGTGATAGTAAAGAAAGTGTTGGAAGGAGAAAGGAGAGATGGAAAGAGACTAGTGCGGAGCCTAGCGTGTTTTCTTCTGAGGTAAGAATATTTTTTTTTTTTTTTTTTTATATATATATAGGCGAGCATTTGTCCGCCATCTCACCTGGTGGAAAGTGACGATGCGGACTATGTTGAAGCATACTCACCTATGTAGTGCCTATTCACTCTCGCCTTGAAAAGGCCCAGGTTATATTGTTCCGGAAACAGATCCGCCGGCAGGGAGTTCCACTCCTTAGCCGTTCGCATTAAGAATGTGGAAGCGAACCGCTTCGTGCGAATTTGTGGTATATCCACGACATAAGGGTGGAACCCCTGTCCACGCCTCGTGCTCCGGAGATGGAAAGGGGAGGGGGGTATAAGGTCATGAAGTGCTAACGCGCACTCCCCGAAATGTATCCTGTAAAATACCGACATGCACGCCACTCTGCGACGGTGCTCAAGGTTCTGTAGTTTTGCCTCAACCAGTGCTGAGTCTCCAATGAGCTTCTTAGCACGTTTTTCGATTGAGTCTAAGGCAGCCAGCTGGTATTTAGCTGAACCGTCCCAAAGGTGGCAGCAGTACTCCATACACGATCGGACTTGAGCTGTGTACAACTGCAATAGCTGTCCCGGTGTGAAGTATCGCCTCACCTTCGAGAGGATACCAAGTTTTTTGGCAGCTGTTGTGGCCAGAGACTCAATGTAACGTCCAAAGTTCAAGTCGGACGTAAGGCTCATACCAAGAAGCTCAAGATGGTCAGAAATCGGTACGGATACATCCCGGAAAGTTGGAGCCAGGTTAAAAGGACTCCGTTTTGTCGAGAATAGACACGCCTGGGTTTTGGATGCGTTGAACTTGACGAGATTGGCATCGCCCCACTCGGATATCACCCTTAGCGATGAGTTCAGACGATCCACTATGGACTCCCGACAAGACTGGATTGTTTCACTGTTGGCCCTTGCACTGGACAGATATCTGTCAACAACCGTGCTGTCATCAGCGTACCCAAAGGTATCGGGTGTCATCATGTCGTTGATATGCAGCAGGAATAAGGTTGCAGACAGGACAGAACCTTGAGGAACTCCGGCATCAATACCCTGTTGTCCGGATATTAACTTTTATCTTCTTCTTGATCTAGCTAAGGGATCAATTCAATTCAATTCATACATACATACATACATAAATCACGCCTTTATCCCTTACGGGGTAGGCAGAGCGTTTAACGCCTCGTAAAAAGCGCTTTCGCCACGTCTGACAAAAATTGAGGGCAATTTTAGATTGTAATATGTATTGCTATAGTGACAGGTTGTCAGCCCATCGCCTAAATTACAATACACTGTAACCCTTGAGTCCCTTTTGCTGACTTCAACAGCATGCCCGGGAGGAAGGGAAGCTGGAACATTCTATGTTTTTCTATCTCTCCCAGTCCAGCATGGAAGTATCTCTCCCAGTCCAGCATGGAAGTATCTCTCCCAGTCCAGCATGGAAGTAAGCAATTCAATTCAATCATTTATTAATAAATAAAAATTTACACGTCACTAAATTCATCAATTACATTTTTTTTTATCAAATTCAAAATTATCAATAATAAAATAAAAAGTAATAATAGATATATTTGTACTGACATTCAGATTTGTTTACCTATTTGATCCGAGGGTTTTAGTATATTGCTATTAGGACAACCTATCACTACAGCAATATATTTATTTAACAACTTATTGTACACACATGATCTTACAGAGGACACAAACATAAAAAACAATAGCACAACAGGTACAGCTTATCTCTAAAAAGAAATCTCTTCCAGCTGACCTACGGTAGTGAGAGTGCATAAGTGAGGCAGATACGGCGTGAACAATTCAAATCCTACTATCATAAAATACAATAAATACATATAATAATACATAAATAATTAATAAATACATATAGTAATAAATATATAATATTAATATAATAATACATAATTAATATAAATAGCACATAACTAGTAAACATATAAATAAAAAAAAAAAAAAAAATATTACAATAACAATTTAATTTGGAAGAGAAAGATCTTTAGTGTAGCACAGCTATTAGACCTCTGATGTGGTTTGAATAACGACTACTATCAAAGACAGCGCCCGGGACCGACGGCTTAACGTGCCCTACGAAGCACGGAATCCTTTTTTTTTTAGACAATCAGGTGTTTCAGCCTGCAATGTCCTAACCAAACTGGCGAAAACCCCACATAGTGATAAATTGACAAATACCAACTTTTGTCCGGCGTGGCTATATGTATAGAATAATAGTCTTCTAACCGATTTTCGGTGATGCCGGGCAATATCCCAAAGATCGGCCAACTGCGCGGGACTAGTTTGTTGTGCCCAAGTGTTCCATTTATTCATTTTATTTATGTATTTTTCATTTCCAGAACTGCCTAGACCTCCACCAGATAAAGGACATCAACCCGAAAGCGCAAGTCTTCTTCGTTCTCTTCTCAGACAGCGTAAACCTAAATACAGAAGAGAAAAGAAGAGAGGATAGAGCGAGACAGCATGATGCGACTGAATCTACAGAACAAATGTGTTCGGATGGGAATGTGTTTAGGACTGAGGAGTTACCGGAATCTGATCAGGAGTTGGTTAAAGATAGTGCTTTGAGGTTGGTTCAAAGATTTATTTATACATACATACATGCTCTAGATAGAGAGCCCGATGGTGTAGTGGATAGGGCCGCTGCCTCCTGAGCGGGAGGTCGTGGTTCGAATCCCACCACGTACCAATGTGTTTTTCGGTTTTCGAATTTCATATGTACGCTTATTCGGTGCTTTTTCCGTGCTTCGGAAGGCACGTTAGGCCGTTGGTCCCGGTTAATATCGTTAATTACCGTAGATATTAGTCGTTAAGCCCTATCAGAGGCCAGTTAACACATTGGTACGTGGTGGGATTCGAACCACGACCTCCCGCTCAGGAGGCAGCGGCCCTGTCCACTACACCATCGGGCTCTCATAAAGGCTTGACTAAATGTATGTACAAAATTAAAAACCAAATAGTAGCATAAAGTGTTACAATTTCAAAACGACAATTTTATTATGAAAGCCATATATAAATGTAAACATTCGCAAGCGACAAAATCCGTGGCATGTGTTATTTTCAGGCCATTATGACACGACATAAGTGTTTTTAACAAAAGAAAACCAAAAACATGAAATAACTATTTCAACGTGGTCCGGACGCTTGCTGTTCCACAGTGCTTCACATTATACCGCGAATAGCAAACACTAGCAAGCAAATTTATTTTTAAAATATGACTTCTTCTTACTCCGTGTCTGCCTCCGTGGTTAGAGCCATGGACTTACGATCCGGAGGTCCTGGGTTCGATTCCCAGTTGTTGTAAAGTTGATATTTGTCAATTTGTCATTTTGTGAGGTTTGTTAGGACATTGCAGGCCGAATCACCTGATTGTCCGAAAAGAATAAGGATTCCGTGCTTGGGAGAGCACATTAAGCCGTCTGTCCCGGTCGCTGTCTTTGATAGTGGTCGTTACTTAAACCATGTCAGTTGCCTAATAGCTGTCTTACTAGGTGGTTTTGAAAAGTCTGACACCAGGGTTCATCGGGTCGTTTGACTCGAGAATCCACTCGCTAAGAAGAAGAAGAAGAGGCCAGTGCTAAGCATTGGCGGCTTGAAAACTCTGACCTAATCTAGGATTGGGTCTGGTTTCCCTTCTGGGTTGCGGAGGTCAGATGGCAGTCGCTCTGTGTAAAAACCAGTACCCTCGTTCAATCCCCTAGATTAGGAAGCGAACCCCGTGAGATACGGGATAAGGCTACGGAGATGATGACATACATACATGCTCTGAAAGTGCTATTTTGTGCAGGCTGTACGCTGCATGAAATTGAATTTTGTGCACAAGGGCAAAAACGTATCTCTTCTAAGGCAAAGAAAATTAGGCCATACAGCTAAACTTAATAATAAGATCATAGATTGAACTTGTTATCTTATCATATTTAGTCTAAATTATTTATCTTTTGGGTTCTTATGACATAAAATGACAATAAAATTTTAATTCAAGTATGATTTAATTCAAGTTTATTTAATTTATTGTTACAAAATTAATTTAAAGCTGTATAGGTCTCAACCCAATATTTCACGTTGAAAGATTTAAAAAGTGGCGGAAATGAATTGTTAAGTTTATTTATAATATTTTTGTAGCATTTCCTTAATTTTCCTCGCAATCAAAGTGTATCTTCCATGCTGGACTGGGAGTAAGCGAAAAACATAGAATATGCAATCTGCATTTCCTCCCGAGCATGCTGTAAAAATCAGCTAAGGGATCTGAGGGTTTCAGTATATTGCAATTTATGGGCTGACAACCTGTCACTACAGCAATATACGTACAAATCTTTCTTGGATTCAAGACTTTGTCAGACGTGGCAGAACGGCCTTTGTGTATGTCGTTTACGCTCTGCCTACTCCATAAGGGATAAAGGTGTGATTATATGTATGTATGTATATGTATCAAAGTGAAAAGCAGAGTTTAAAACTCTTGCACAGAACCATTTTTGTCCTCTATTTAATATCAGTCCTCGCCCTGCGGGCTCAGGCAGCTTAATATCTCGGACTAAAATAAACACTTCTAGTAAAATCTTCTATTTAATTTAATTTCATTTTCTTTTCAGGCACACACAGGAATCTCAGAAACAAATAAATAATAATGAAAGGAGACTCAAAGAGGAACAAACCGCTTTTATGAATGACTTGTTGGATCAATGGGAGCTTATGTGTGAGTATTCATTGCAAATATAAATTGTCTCCGTGGTCTAGTGGTCAGAGCCATGGGTTCATGATCCGGAGGTCCTGGGTTCGGTTCCCAGGGGGGAAACAACATTTTTTGCCAGTTTGGTTAGGGCAGTGGAAGCTGAACCACCTTCTTCTGTCGTTTCCTTAGCCCATGCTGGCCTGGGAGCGAGAGAAGAACATATATTGTGCCAGCTGCATTTCCCCTCGCGCATGCTGTAACAAAAAAAATCTAGCTAAGGAATCTGAGGGTTTTAGTATATTGCAATAAACTGCCTCCGTGGTCTAGTGGCTAGTGCCATGGACTCCTGATCCGGAGGTCCTGGGTTCGATTCCCATTGGGGAAACACAAAGCTGATATTTGAGAATTTATCACTTTGTGATTTTTCCCCAGTTTGGTTAGGACATTGCATTCTGAATCACCTGATTGTCGCTGTCTTTGATAGTGGTCGTTACTCAAACCATGTCAGAGGCCTGATAGTTGTGCTACTAGGCGGTTTGAAAACTCTGACACCAGTGTTCATCGTTTCGATAGACTCGATACCCACTCGACAGAAGAAGAATAAGTATATTGCAATTTAGGCGATAGGCTGACAACCTGTCACTACAACAATATACCTACAAATCTATCTTAAATAACCCTCAAAACTTTGTCAGACGTGGCGGGACGACCTTTGTTTAGGTCGTTTACGCTCTGCCTACCCCATTAAGGATACAGGCGTGATTATATGTATGTATTCTATTCTAACAACTTCAATTCCCTTCCAGCCAGTCCCCTCCAAAAACACTACGCGCGTTCGCAATGGACAATCATAGACGACGAACAAATCATGCGCACAGCTGAGCAGAAACCGCCTGTCTCGCTCACTCTCAACGCCAGCGGCAGCGGGAGGAAGCGAGATGACGACAGGCGAGTGGTGAATAGGGGCTCGCTGTTGAGCCAAGTTGTGAAGTTTGCTACGGAGTGCTGTCAGAGTTATTTGTTGGAGTATTCTACTAGGTTGAGTGAGGTGAGTTTGTGTACGGGGTGTAAGGGACAGCGTCCCGCAAACTGATAGGGGTTGCTCAGTCAACAACCAGAAAAAAAAAATCCTTAAGAAAATTTCAATAAGTGCTTTTCCATACAAACTGTGTGATAGACGTGGTTATTTTGTATGGGAGAGCCAAATTTTATTTCTATCTCTTTAAAAAAAAGTCCTGAACTTTTTGTTTAATGTTGTTGAATGTTATTAAGTTTCGTTGACTGAGTAATCCCTATCAGTTTGCGAGACGCTGTCCCTTACACCCGGTATTAATTTCTAAGCCTCCGTGGTCTAGTGGCTAGTGCCATGGACTCCTGATCCGGAAGTCCTGGGTTCGATTCCCAGGGGGGAAACACAAAGTTGATATTTGAAAATTTATCCCTTTGTGAGTTTTTCCCCAGTTTGGTTAGGATATTGCAGGCTAAATCACCTGATTGTCCGAAAAATAAAAAGATTTCGTGCATCGGAGGGCACGTTAAGCCGTCGGTCCCGGTCGCTGTCTTTGATAGTGGTCGTTACTCAAACCATGTCAGAGGCCTGATAGTTGTGCTACTAGGCGGTTTAAAAACTCTGACACCAGGGTTCATCGGGTCGATAGACTCGATACCCACTCGACAAAAGAAAAAAAAAAACTATTATATATTCTGTGGTACAACGGTGTCTTTCCCCTCTCTCTCTCTTTTCCTATCTCCATGTCTTTATTCCCATCATTATATCTCTTTTTATTATGATCCTCTCTTCATATAATCATTCTTTCTTATATTCCCTCTTTCTTTCTTTCTCTGTCTCACCTCCCAGTCTAAGGGCAAACCTGTCTTATCGCTCGTAACAAAATAACTACGTAAACATTAATTAATTTCCCTAGCTTTATCCCGTATCTCAAGGGGTTTGCTACCTAATCTAGGGGATTGAACGAACTGGTTTTTACGCAGAGCGACTGCCATCTGACTTTCGCAACCCAGAGGGGAATCCAGAATCAACCCTAAATTAGATTAGATTAACTACGTAAACATAATGAGTACGAAATTCATACATACATACATACATATAATCACGCCTTTATCCCTAATGGGGTAGGCAGAGCGTAAAAGACCTAAACAAAGGTCATTCCGCCACATCTGACAGTTTTGAGGGTTATTTAAGAAAGATTTGTAGGTATATTGCTGTAGTTACAGGTTGTCAGCCCATCGCCTAAATTGCAATATACTGAAACCCTCGGATCCCTTAGCTGGTTTTTACAGCATGCCCGGGAGGAAATGCAGCTGGCACACTCTATGTTTTTCTTTCGCTACCAGTCCAGCATGGAAGAACGAAATGCGAGCGAAGCAAACTCGTTTTTCCACGATAATGCAAGCGAAGCGAGCTCTACTTCCCATGATAATACACGCTAATTCATGATTTCGAAATGCGAGCGAAGCAAGCTAGATTCTCACAAATAAATAAACGTGGATCATGTATTTCAGATCCAAGTGAAGCTACTACAGCAACTGATATTGGCTTCGTTTGACATGGCGCGGGAGTTGCAACTGGTCCCCAAGCGGATACAGTATGTTGCTAACCAGGAACAACAGCTGTATGAGGTATGTTATACAATTGAGGGGGTGTTTCAGTAACGTGAAAGTACACTGAAAAAAAAAACAGTCTAAAAATAGTCTGGTATTTATAATGATTCCCAGAGCTGCGTCTGGCCGCACCGCTATTACCGATCGAAGGCGAGATCAAAAGCGATCAGCTATCGACCAGTTTTAGCGAATCGCGCAGGCTCGGGAGGCACGGTTATAGCGGTGCGGCCAAACGCAGCTCTTGGAGTAATCTATAATAAATACCGGCTTTTTTTACATATTTTTAGTTGTCAATTTTTACATACATACATATAATCATGCCTTTATTCCTAAAGGGTAGGCAGAGCGTAAACGACCTGAACAAAGGTCGTTCCGCCGCGTCTGATAAAGGTTTGAGGGTTATTTAAGATAGATTTGTAGGTATATTGCTTCGGTGAAAGGTTGTCAGCCCATCGCCTATTATGGAACCCTCGGATCCCTTTTAGCTGGTTTTTACATTTAACTAAGGTAGCTCTCTTTCTAAATTGCTGTCACATGAGACTGATTTTTTTTTATGTACCAGTGGCGAGGGTTGCAATTTTATCGAGGGTAAGCAAAAAAAAAAATGCATTCAAAATCTTTATAATTTCTTCCATGCTGGCCGGGGAGCGAGAGAACAACTTAGAATGTGCCAGCTGCATTTCCTCCCTGACATGCTGTAAAAGCCAGCTAAGGGATCCGAGGGTTTCAGTATATTGTTATTTAGGCGATGGGCTGACAACCTGTCACTAAAGCAATATACCTACAAATCTATCTTAAATTACCCTCATAACTTTGTCAGAAGTGACTGAACGACCTTTGTTTAGTTCGTTTACGTTCTGCCTACCCCATTAGGGATAAAGGCGTGATTATATGTATGTATAATTTCGATGTAATAACGGATTTAGTGGAGGTGAAATTCTTTAAAGTTAAGCCGACGAGAAACGGCTTGTATGGACCCTTCACCACTCTTATGTACCTTCGAAGGAAAAAAAATAAGTAATTTTTCTGTGACTTGCAATAAACGATTGAATTAAATTGAATTAGCTTCCATGCTGGACTGGGAGCGATAGAATAACGTAGAATGTGTCAGTTGCATCTCCTCCCGGGTATGCTGTAAAAACCAGCTAAGGGATTCGAGGGTATATTGTAATTTAGGCGATGGGCTGACAACCTGTCACTACAGCAATATACAGTTCTATATCAACCCTCAAAACGTGTCAGACGTGGCGGAACGACCTTTATTTAGGTCGTTTACGCTCTGCCTACCCCATTAGGGATAAAGTCGTGATTATATGTATGTATGTATAAAATTAAATGCACCGGGCACATTCTATGTCTTTCTCTCGCTCCCAGTCCACATGTAATATAAACGTTTCCGTCTTTACAGACGATCAACGAGAAGTTCTCAGAAGGTGACAAGAAGCAAGAACTATTACAAATCATGCAACAAGTACTTGAAGAGATGCGCAGCGAGATCGATAATATGGATTGGAGTGTTGATGGTAACTATACATACATGTGGGATCGGATCTTTATGGTGAATGATCTATTTCCGAACGATAAATTATAATCGTTTTTTAGACGAAGATGTGTGAAAGAGATGATGATAGAGTTACGTTGTACGGGTGTGAAAAAGTGAGCGCATGAGTATGGCAGGAAAGTCTGGATTGAGCTGGCCAAGGCGACGGATGGTGAGGTTATGTCAAGAATAAAGAAGTATATTTCAAGCTAAAGAGTGTTTCCTTGCCTCCGCGCCGGCCCCCTTTCCTACATATAATCACGCCTTTATCCCTAATGGGGTATGCAGAGCGTAAACGACCAAAACAAAGGTCATTCCGCCACGTCTAACAAAGTTGTGAGGGTTTTTTAAGATAGATTTGTAGGTATATTGCTGTAGTGACAGGTTGTCAGCCCATCGCCTACATTGCATATACTGAAACCCTCGGATCCCTTAGCTGACTTTTACAGCATGCCCGGGAGGAAATGCAGCTGGCACATTCTAAGTTTTTCTCTCGCTCCTAGTCCAGCATGGAAGAATGGTAAATATCGCAGAGCAGATGTACCAGATGTAAGGGACAGCGTCCCGCAAACTGGTAGGAGTTGCTCAGTCAATGAAACTGAACAACTATCAGGAGGATTCTTTTTATTTTTCATATTTTTTTTCTTTCATTAAATGTAACAAATTGTCCGATCGAGGTGGTTACTTTGTATGGGAAGTTAAAATCTCTTGAAAGAATTTCCTGGTGAATGTTGTTGCGTTCTTCCATGCTGGACTGGGAGAGATAGAAAAACATAGAATGTTCCAGCTGCCCTTCCTCCCGGGCATGCTGTTGAAGTCAGCAAAAGGGACTCGAGGGTTACAGTGTATTGTAATTAAGGCGATGGGCTGACAACCTGTCACTATAGCAATACATATTACAATCTAAAATTGCCCTCAATTTTTGTCAGACGTGGCGAAAGCACCTTTTACGAGGCGTTAAACGCTCTGCCTACCCCGAAAGGGATAAAGGCGTGATTTATGTATGTATGTATGTATGTTGTTGCGTTTCTTTGATCCCCGATTTGATGAGATATCAGACTAAATACTTTCGTGTGGTCCCCATATAACTGATGATGTTTCGATTTTGGAGCGTACTAGGGCAGAATGAATTAAAATTTGTCCGTAAAATCTCTCGTGTTGCGGTTAACAAAACCTAGTCTTCGCAAGCACTGCTAAGGCTGAAATGGGGACATTAAAGGTGAACTTTGTGTCAATTAATAACATAACATAAAAATACTTTATTGCACGTAAGAATACAAATCATACAACACAACAGATAACAACAAAAAACAAGTACAACATAGGCGGCCTTATTGCTAAGGTAGCAATTTCTTCCAGGCAACCTTTGGGTCAAAGAAAAATGCGTAACGTAATACCCCACGGTCTTTGACCGAGGTCACACGATTTATTAAAGTTGCAGGTACGTTGAGCACTTTTTTTTTATTATTCCAGACCACCCATGGCACCAAGACCGCCGCTTTGTCATATCCAACTCAATTTTCTATTCGTCGTCCCGAAACAGTCCAGAGAAAATATCCCTCCAGATATCCAGCCAAACCAATCACGACCAATCCGGCGAACAATCGACCAATCCCACCGAACAATCAACTGATCAATCCGCCGATCAAACGCCTTCCGACGGGGAGGAGGCTGTGTCTTATGATAGCTATAATTTTGATGATTATGATATCATACATTCGAATGATGCGAGTTTGAGTGTTATGGATAGTTTTAAGAGGAAGGTGAGTTTATTTTGTTACAACTTTAGACAGAATTCTTCCATGTTGGACTGGGAGCGAGGGAAAAACGTAGAATGTGCCAGCTGTATTTCCTACCGGGCGTGCTGTAAAAACCAGCTACGGGATCCGAGGGTTTCAATATAATGCAATTTAAGCGATGGGCTGACAACCTGTCACTACAGCAATATACCTACAAATCTATCTTAAATAACCCTCAAAACTTTGTCAGACGTGGCGGAATGACCTTTTTTTAGGTCGTTTACGCTCTGCCTACCCCATTAGGGATAAAGGCGTGATTATATGTATGTATGTATGTTAGACAGAATGTGGTAATTCTCCCCTCTTCTTGTTTCAATACTGAGCTGGGAGCGATAGAAAATAATAATAAATAATAGTCCTCTCCGATTTTCGGTGATGGCGGCCAATCTCCCAGACATCGGCCAACTGCGCAGGGCTAGTTATTAATGCCCAAGTGTTTGCGCTACACACAGGTGCACTCTCTATTCCTTCAATCTCTTATTCTGATGCGACAGAATGATTGACACGACCAGAGAGAAATAAGGCGCAGGACCGACTATTCACATGCTCATCCAACAGCATGGATCTTCTTACTTTTCAGACAATCAAGTGATTCAGTCTGCAATGTCCTATCTAAACTGGGGAAAAACCTCACAGGTACAAACTGACAAATATCAACTTTGTAGCCCCCCTGGTCCTCAAGAATTTAAATTGAGTTTGTCTCGAATCGAAAAGAAGCCCCCCTAAGAATCGAACCCAGGACCTCCGGATCGGGAGCTCATGGCTCAGATCAATAAGTCACGGAGGCAGTTAATATTACATACATATAATCACGCCTTTATCCCTAATGGGATAGGCAGAGCGTAAACAACCTTAACAAAGGTCGTTCTGCCACATCTGACAAAGTTTTGAGGGTTATTTAAGATGGATTTGTACGTATATATCTGTAGTGACAGATTTTCAGCCCATCGCCTAAATTGCAATATACTGAAACCCTCGGATCCCTTAGCTGGTTTTTACAGCATGCCCGGGAGGAAATGCAGCTGGGACATTTTTTGTTTTTCTCTCACTCCCAGTCCCGCATGGAAGCAGTTTTAATAGGGAATACTCATGATTTTTTAAAAACTATTAGTAAGAATTATTGTCACCATAGATGAACGGATGTGAAGGAATTTTCGCAAAATATTCATTAGTTTAAGAGTTATAATGCCTTAAAGTGGTTAGTTAAAAAGAGAGGTCCGAACTGTCATGTGACGTCATAAGACAGGAGCGCCATACTAATTCCATACAAATTGTCGTTTCGAAGAGAGAGATAGATAGTCTATCTTTATAATGGTATATCTCGGTGATTTTTTGATCAATTTTATTTCTGTTTTCACTGTTCTTTTCATAATTTAAGATGATTTTAGAAAATAGGCATAGGAACTAAAAATATGTTATATGCACGTTCTCTTATGTATGTATCTGAGCAAGAACCAATCTATTTCCAGGACAAACCCGAAGACACATCCTCCCTTACATCAGCAGCGGGCGCGATTCGGGTCGAGAACGAATCGGAAATGTTTAGTCTGTGGAGTACAAGATGGCGGACAGATACATTAGCCACAAATGCTACTTATTGCACGAATTCAGTTAATATATCTGTGAAGCAGGCTTCTTTGGATGTACAACAAACTGGTGAGGGTAATTTACAAATGAATGAGTGAGTAAATGAATGAATCGGAAATGTTTAGTCTATGAAGTACAAGATGGCGGACAGATACATTAGCCACAAATGCTACTTATTGCAAGAATTCAGTTAATATATCTGTGAAGCAGGCTTCTTTGGATGTACAACAAACTGGTGAGGGTAATTTACAAATGAATGAGTGAGTAAATGAATGAATCGGAAATGTTTAGTCTATGAAGTACAAGATGGCGGACAGATACATTAGCCACAAATGCTACTTATTGCACGAACTCAGTTAATATATCTGTGAAGCAGGCTTCTTTGGATGTACAACAAACTGGTGAGGGTAATTTACAAATGAATGAGTGAGTAAATGAATGAATCGGAAATGTTTAGTCTATGAAGTACAAGATGGCGGACAGATACATTAGCCACAAATGCTACTTATTGCACGAACTCAGTTAATATATCTGTGAAGCAGGCTTCTTTGGATGTACAACAAACTGGTGAGGGTAATTTACAAATGAATGAGTGAGTAAATGAATGAATCGGAAATGTTTAGTCTTTGGAGTACAAGATGGCGGACAGATACATTAGCCACAAATGCTACTTATTGCACGAACTCAGTTAATATATCTGTGAAGCAGGCTTCTTTGGATGTACAACAAACTGGTGAGGGTAATTTACAAATGAATGAGTGAGTAAATGAATGAATCGGAAATGTTTAGTCTATGAAGTACAAGATGGCGGACAGATACATTAGCCACAAATGCTACTTATTGCACGAATTCAGTTAATATATCTGTAAAGCAGGCTTCTTTGGATGTACAACAAACTGGTAAGGGTAATTAACAATTGAATGAGCGAATGGAGGAGTGAATGAGTGAGTGAACGAATGATTGAATGACCGAATGAGTGGCTGAAAACTATTTTTTATCGAAAGTCGCTGATGAACCTTAATGTCATAATTTTTAAACCTTCTAATAGCACAGTAAATATAACTTCTCTGACATGGTTTGTATAACAATCACTATCAAAGACAACGACCGTGACCAACGACGAAAGATTTAATGAGTGAGTGAGTGAATGAATCAGAAATGTTTAGTCTATTTAGATACATTAGCTACAAATGCTACTTATTGCACGAATTCAGTTAATATATCTGTGAAGCAGGCTTCTTTGGATGTACAACAAACTGGTAAGGGTAATTTACAAATGAATGAGTGAGTGAATGGATGAATCGGAAATGTTTGGTCTATGGAGCACAAGATGGCGGACAGATACATTAGCCACTGATGCAACTTATTGCACGGATCCAGTTAATATATCTGTGAAACAGGTTTCTTTGGATGTAAAACAAACTGGTAAGAGTAATTTACAAGTGAATGAGCGAATGAAGTAGTGAATGAGTGAGTGAGTAAATGAATCAGAGATGTTTTCATTTTGGAACTAGTTTTGAGTCGAGGAACAATCCGATGGACCCTAGTGTCAGAGTTTTTAAACCTTCTAATAGCACGGCAAATATAACTTCTCTGACATGGTTTGAATAACGACCACTATCAAAGACAGCGACCGGGACCAACAGCTTAGGGTGCCCTCTGAAGCACGGAATCCTTTTTCTTTTTAGGACAATCAGGTGACTCAGCCTGCAATGTCCTAACCAAACTAGGGAAAACGTCACAAAGGTATTAATTTGATAAATATCAACTTTGTGTTCCCCTCCTGTGCACCTGTCAAAGTCGCCATGCAAATCTTAAATGTCAAAATATTATGAAGGAATCGCAAGTTTGATGTTTGTTTTTAAGCGTATTGTTATTGTATCCTCGCAAAATGAGAGAAAAGAACTATACTTCTCTCAGCCGAAATACTCGTAGCAGTTAAAGTTCTCGTTTGCATTGAAGGCTTGCATGTTTACTCGACTTAATTGCTTTTTTGTCGGCCTCGGAATAGTGTACTTCTTCTTCTGTCGAGTGGGTATCGAGTCTATCGACCCGATAAACCCTGGTGTCAGAGTTTTTAAACCGCCTAGTAGCACAACTATCAGGCCTCTCACATGGTTTGAGTAACGACAACTATCAAAGACAGCGACCGGGACCGACGGCTTAACGTGCCCTCCGAAGCACGAAATATTTTTCTTTTCGGACAATCAGGTGATTCAGCCTGCAATGTCCTAACCTAACTGGGGAAAAATTCACAAAATGATAAATTCTCAAATATGAACTTTGTGTTTCCCCCCTGGGAATCCAACCCAGGACCTCCGGATCCTCAGGATCGGGAGTCCATGGCACTAGCTACTAGACTACGGATGCAGTTAATGATTAGGCAATAATGTACTGTTTTATGGTCTTCACAGTTCTCTCAAAACTCAGCCGCAAAATAAGTCTAAAACTGGTCAAGTTTGTGGATTGCCTCAATGAGGCCTACTTCGGCACATTACAAAGGTAACATTATTTCCTTTTATTAAGTTTTAACTTATCTAGTAACTTATTTAGTTTTCACAAATCAAAAATTAAATTTATGATGAGGATGATAAAAATGATCTTCCATACAGGACTGGGAGCGAGAGAAAAACATAGAATGTGCCAGCTGCATTTCTGCCCGGGTATGCTGTAAAAACCAGCTACGGGATTCGAGGGTTTCTATATATTGCAATTTAGGCGACAGGCGGACAACCTATCACTACAGCAAATCGACCGTAAATGTAGGTCGTTCCGCCACGTCTAACAAAGTTTTGAGGGTTATTAAAGATAGATTCTGTAGTGACAGGTTGTCAGCCCAACGCCCTCGCATCCCTTAGCTGGTTTATACAGCATGCCCGGGAGGAAATGCAGCTTGCTGATTCTATGTTTTTCTCTCGCTCCGAAGCCAGCATTGAAGACACACATTTAATTTTTCATTGACAAATAGGTATCTGTGTGTAAATTACAATGTACATACATATATAGTCACGCCTTTATCCCTAATGGGGTAGGCAGAGCATAAACGACTTAAACAAAGGTCGTTCCGCTACGTCTGACAAAGTTTTGAGAGTTATTTAGGATAGTTTTGTAGGTATATTGCTGTAGTGACAGGTTGTCAGCCCATCGCCTAAATTGCAATATACTGAAACCCTCCGATCCCTTAGCTGGTTTATCCAGCATGCCCGGGAGGAAATGCAGCTAGCTCATTCTATGTTTTTCTCTCGCTCCGAAGCCAGCATTGAAGACACACGTTTAATTTTTCATTGACAAATAGGTATCTGTGTGTCCAGCTAAGGGATCCGAGGGTTTCTGTATATTACAATATAGGCGATGGGCTGACAACCTGTCACTACAACAATATACCTAAAAATCTATCTTAAAAAAATCTATCTTAATTAACCCTCAAGACTATGTCAGATGTGTCGGAACGACCTTTGATTAGGTCGTTCGCGCTCTGCCTACCCCATTAGGGACACAGGCGTGATTATATGTATGTATGTATCATCATCATCATCATCGTATGGCGTTTCCAAAAATTTATGTATGTATGTATGTGTGTAAATTACAATGTCAATTAGATAATCAAATTCCTTTCCAGATGCTTAGAATCTCTAGAGGCCAGTTGTCGCGCGGAGCTGGGCGGGCGGCCGGCGAGCGAGGCGATGCGGTCGCTTGTCTCTGTCGCACGCACGGTGGATCTGCAGCCTTGTGCATCCTTCTCACTTCTCAGGTCGCTGTTCGACTCTTTGCGGAGATTGTTTCATAAGTAAGTATTCGTTTATTTAACTTTGTGCACAAAAATGTTACATGGGCGGATTTAACGCCAAAGGCATTATCTGCCAGTCTACCTTAGGGCATGTGGAAATGACAAGGCAGGTGCAACCATTTTCTATCCTAATAACTAACAACATACATACATATAGTCACGCCTTTATCCCTCATGGGGTAGGCAGAGCGTAAACGACCTAAACAAAGGTCGTTTCGCCACGTCTGACAAAGCTTTGAGGGTTACTTAAGATAGATATGTAGGTATATTGCTTAGTGACAGGTGGTCAGCCCATCGCATAAATTACAATATACTGAAACCCTCGGATCCTTTAGCTGGTTTTTACAGCATGCTCGGGAGGTAATGCAGCTCGCACATTCTATGTTTTTCTGTTGCTCCCAGGCCGGCATGAAAGGTATTATTTTCGCAATGTAATTATGAAATTGATAATATGAAATAAATAAATCTGATCTAATCGTAAAAATCTATAAAAAGTAGTTTAAGCACAATAGTACCTTACTTTAGAAACCGAAAAAAAAGCAATATATGGTGGAGTAAATTTGAAAATTCTGGACTGGGAGCGAGAGAAAATCATAGAATGTGCCAGCTGCATTACCGCCCGGGCATGCTGTAAAAACCAACTAAGGGAACCGAGGGTTTCAGTATATTGTAATTTAGGCGATGGGCCATCGAAAATAACCCTCAAAACTTTGGCAGACATGGGGGAACGACCTTTGTTTAGGTCGGTTACGCTCTTCCTACCCCATTAGGGATAAAGGCGTGATTATATGTATGTACGTATTACGTGATTTTTTCTCTTCAGAGCTCGACTAAACTGGTGATTTTCCACTACTTACAGATTACGTATAGTAAACGGAGGCGCGGAAGAGGCTTGTTGCGTGCTAAGTCCGGTTTGGAGGCGCCATGTTGCCACGCAGACGGCACATTCTTTAACACCACAGCGACTGGCAAGGGTTATATCCTCACAGGTAAGTGCCTTCCATGCTGGCCTGGGAGCGAGGGAAAAACAGCCAGCTGCATTTCCTCCCGGGCATGCTGTAAAAACCAGCTAAGGGATCAGAGGGTTTTGGTATGTTGTAATTTAAGCGATGGGCTGGCAACTTGTCATTACAGCAATATACAGATCTATCTTAAACAATTCTCAAAACTTGTCAGACGTGGCGGAACGCCTTTATTTGGTACGTTGACGCTCTGCCTACCCCATTAGGGATACTGCCGCCGTGGTCTAGTGGCTAGTGCCATGGACTCCCGATACGGAGATCCTGGGTTCGATTTCCAGGGGGGAAACACAAAGTTGATATTTGAGAATTTATCACTTTGCGAATTTTCCCCAGTTTGGTTAGGACATTGCAGGGTGAATCACCTGATTGTCCGTAAAGAAAAAGATTTCGTGCTTCGGAGGGCACGTTAAGCCGTCGGTCCCGGTCGCTGTCTTTGATAGTGGTCGTTACTTAAAACCATGTCAGAGGCCTGATAGTTGTGCTACTAGGCGGTTTAAAAACTCTGACACCTGGGTTAATCAGGTCGATAGACTCGATACCCACTCGACAGAAGAAGAAGATTAGGGATACAGGCGTAAGAGTATGTATGTATGTATCCCCGGTGCACGCCAGCGCCCTCATCAGTTAAAAATCATTACTCACTGAAAACGCAATTAATCGAAAATTCGGTAGATCAGATTGAAGTAACGTAAAGTAAGAATGCGACCGTTTTTCGTACTTTTTCTATCTGTAACTACACTTTTTGTGGTTCTAAATAACCTTCATTGCTTTAACCTCAATCAGGAGCTGTATTTTTGAATCACTCGAATCGAATTCTTATACCAAAGAGCAACATTTGCATAGCAGTATGAAAATCGCATGCGAATGTCATTCTTTCTTATGCGAATTTCCATTCGAGTGATTCAAAAATACAGCTCCTGATCTACCGCATTTTCGATTCATTGTGTTTTCAGTGAATTATGATTTGTTGACTGATGAGGGCGCCACTTAGCCCAGGGGAGCTTAAAATAAACGAATGCCGATAACATGGCTGCCAAAGCTATTATGGAGTCTGTCTATTTTAAAAAAACCTAAGAAGAAAAGTTTTTTGCACTCCCAGTGCTATTTTATTTCTGAAAATATTTGAAATAACAAATCAAAAATTCGACCGCTGACGGGATTTGGATACTGCCATTAGTTTGGACACTGGTTAAGAATTCAATAGTTTGTGACCCAGATTTCATCGGTGAACCGCTGGGAAGTTTGAGTAGCATTGTGTAGACCAAAAGGCATGCGAGAAAATTCGAAAAGGCCAAACGGGGTAGTAATTAATTACAAATACAAATACAAAAATATTTATTACCAAAAAACACGCTTGACAAAGTATACAGTGTGGCAATGGACCCCGCACTAGGCGAACCTGTATCGCGGGAAACCGAATAGCTTATTCCAAATATGGTTAACAATTTAACAAGCAAGAGAAGTTGTACATTGGTAACAAATTTAAAGTAAAAATTATTCTACAAAGAAAAGAAAAAGGAGGGAGATTCTAATTAAAAAACAAAAAAATTAAAAACTGAAAAGGCACAAAAAAATATAAATAATAGGATTAACGTTCGATAATAACTTTATAATAGTGGATAATTATTATTATTATTATTATTATTTTATTTTATTCGGAATACCAACAGCAAATAAACAAATGTAACAATATAAAAACTTAATAACTACATAGCCATTTAGAGGTATTCGCAGATACATTTAGTGAAGACTGTTATAAGTAGAACACTAAACCTTGAAATTAAAGAAAAGCAAATACAAAAAGAAACTTGCTGTAAAATATAAATACTTAGAAGAATTATGAACTATGTTGCGTTTGCTTGTTCGAAGAAATTATTTATAAAGATTTTTTTTATTTCCGTTGGTTTCATGCTAAAAAGGTCCAAATTTGAGTTGATTTTTGCCAAATTGTTAAATGCATTAGCAACCCTTATGAGATAAGAATTCGAGCGGTAGTTTGTATTAACTCGTGGAATCGCTAAAGGCTTGTTATGTCTAAGAAATAATCTAGCATAAGGTAAGTAAAAGTACATAAATATATACAGTAAATACATATACATTATATGAAAAAATGAATAGATAGATAAGTAAATAAATTTATAAAATAAATAAATAAGTTTACTCGAGTATTGCTAGTAAGTCTTCTGTGTTTTTATAATCTAAAGTGAGCAGGTATTCTTTAGTACGTGATTTTACCTCGTATACGCTTAAATTTGATATTTGGCATTTTTGGTTTATTTTTAAGTACAGGAATGGAAATAAGAAGGGGCTGAATCTTTGGGCAAACGATGTCTGAGCTGCTACAGGTTTTACATTTAGTCGTCGGGTTTTTTGCGCTTCAGGATCCTTTAATTTCATAAAGATTATGTGGTAGAATGTTACAGCCCTATGAATAAAAAGTTGACGCACAGACATAACCTTGACCTCCTGAAAAAGTGATCTTGTAGGAAAACGAAAGGATTTGCGAAACATCACTTTCAGGACGGACCTTTGAGCTCTTTCTATGGTGATCAAGAAGGATTTACATGCAGATCCCCAGGCAGTTATGCAGTAAAGGAGGAGAGACTGACACAAAGCGAAGTAAACTAGGGTAAGTACTTGAGTGTTAGCACCCTGTCGAAGAAGTTTCATTATATGGATTATTTTTCGTACCCGACCCGAAAGAACACCAATATGATTTTTGAACGTCAGTCTCTCGTCCAGTACTAAGCCAAGATATTTGAGTGAATCTGTTCTTTTTAGGGACGTGCATGAACACTCTCTTCTCCTCTCGACTTTACAAGAATGAACCTTTATAGCCACTGGGGTTTTTGGAGCAGATGGTTTAGTTTTATAGAAACAGAGGTAGCAAGTTTTTTCTATATTTAAGGTCAGTAGGTTGGTGTTAAGCCAAGAAGTAATCTTAGCCATACCACTTTCCGCTCTCTGAAAGACTTTTGGCCATGAAGCATCACGAAATATTATGGCGGTGTCATCAGCATAGCAAACTACATCAACTTTGTCCTCGGACCCGAATAAATTTGTTATATCGTTGATGTACATTAGAAACATTGTCGGACCGAGGATGCTTCCCTGAGGCACGCCAAAAGCTATATTCGACACATCACTCACTATATGATTTAACATGACGCATTGCTTTCTATCCTTCAAATAACTCGCAAACCACGCCAAAGATGTCCCTCTTATTCCAAAGCATTCCAGTTTTCGCAGTAGGATGGCGTGAGAAACTGTATCGAATGCTTTGGAAAGATCGAGGAACACTCCGACGCATGAATCTCCCATATCCAAAGCAGCAGAAACCTTTTCGAGGAGAATAGAGACAGCGTCCTCGGTGGATTTGCCTCTGCGAAAGCCAAACTGCGTCGAGGACAACAGGTTGTCTGATTCAAGAAAGTCAGTGAGGCGCTTGTTAACTATTCTTTCCAGTATCTTGGAAAATACGGATAGTAGTGAAATAGGCCTATAGTTCGTGGGATCAGTTTTAGATCCATTCTTGTGTATTGGGACAACCGCAGCTGTCTTCCAGCATTCTGGAAAAGTACCCGTTGACAGGCTTAAATTAATAATAGCAGTAAGTGGTTCCACGATTTCACTAGCCATTTGCTTCACCAAACTATTTCCTATTCCGTCCAGACCAGGTGCACTTTCATTCTTCAGCTGTCTGATAATAGATAAAACTTCAGAAGCATCCGTCGGATACATAAAAAATGAATTATGGTGATATGGAATATCAATTTCTTCTGCTAAAAGAGACTCTGAAGTGTCAAGCCGTGACAATATGTTACCAGCCAAAGTGCTGCCAATTTTAGAAAAGAACATATTGGTTACTGTGAGTGAGGCCTTTGGATTATCCTTGATGTTAAGCAAATCTAAGGTTTGTTTTTTTGTGCGATCGAAATCACAAATAGAAGAAATCGTTTTCCATAGCTTTTTTGGATTATTGGAATTGGCTTCAAGGTTATCTTGATTAAATTGAGTTTTTAACCGTTTAAGTAAATCACACAAAAAATTTCTATACCTCTTATAAGACTGCTCGACTATAACATCCTTCGGATTGCTCCTGTATTGCTGATGAAGATAATCCCGGTGCCGCATGCAGCGCATGAGACCGGGAGTAATCCAGTCTTTCAAAATAACCTTGGAATGACTTAATGTCATTGTTCTAGTATTTCTGCTTTTAACGTCAATTAGGATATCCATAAACCTCTTTGCTGCATATGATGCATCACCAGTGAGCAGCACATCCGACCAATCTACATCTTTTAACTCAGCGGCAATGTTATCATAATCGATCTTAGTGATTGTTTTTTTAGGCTTATTTTTTTTCATGTTTGATACGATTCCAGCTATTATTATATCGTGGTCGGTAATTGCAGTCTTACCCACTATTCCCATCGCGGTTTCTGAGGAACTGACAAATATATGGTCCAGGCAACCTGACAGTCGTGTAGCCATAGAAATTACTGGTATCAGGCCCAGTTCAGCAGTTAAACAAAGGTAATCATTTGATTTTTCAACATTCAGAATATTAATATTCAAGTCACCAACTAGAATAACCTTAGCTTTACCGTGTAGGCCGTTGTTAAAACACTTTTCCAAAGACGAGAGAAAGTTATCAGTGTTGCTTATCGATGGCGTTCTGTATATTCCGATAATCATAAACGTGTTGTCAATATTGATTGCTAAACAATCAGCATCTACGATATTAGGTTCAGTAACATTTACTTTTAGATCTTTTCTAACATAGATAACTACACCACCCGCTTGATTAATTATATTAGAGGTGTGATAGTGAGAGTAACCAGGAAGAGTCCTAATCTGTGAGCATGTACCTAGATGACACTCAGTGAGTACGATCACGTCGAACACAATATTTGTACGTTTCAAAGCAACGAGGAACTGATCAAAGTTCCTTTGAAGACTTCTAACATTGAAACTCACAATTCTAAAACTATATTCATTTGTGAGGACATTTGAGCAATCTTAAAAGGGAATGGAGTAGCAAGGGGCAATTAGGGTTGAGTCCAAGTAATTGTCAATGTTTAGGGTGGCCATATCAAAGGCAATTTAGGGTATGGTAATTGATTGCACTTGATAGCTTGAGGGTCAGTGTAACTAAAAAGATGTTTGGAAGCTTGCTCCATTGATGTGGTGTAGGGATTCATCATTAATAAATACATATAAATAAATATAGAGGGTATAATACATAAGAATATATAAGTGCCATTATGAGAACTTACAAAATTTTCTACACAAACAAAATATATATAATTCAGTACCGTTATACACGAAACATGCGATTTAAGTGGTAACGGATTATTTTTCATCTGTGTAAGTAGTAGATCCTTTGGCATTCGTAGTGTCTTTATTTTCAGATCCTGAGGCTGTTCCAAGTTTGTCTCTAAGATCGGACAGGGATCGTAAACGGATGGCTGGACTTCCTTCTCTTCTCCGAATAAACACCGAGCCGTTTTGGACCCAGCAGAATTGAAATCCTGCACTAGCGTATTGATTTCGCGCTTCACGAAATAATAATCTATTTTCGCGAGTCAGACGCTCGTTGACATAAATTTTCTGGTTTGTTGCAGAGATGTTCATGCCTTCCGTGGTCAAATTTCTCTTGGTCTTACCAGCCTTTATCATTTCGTCACGCTTGGACCTACGCACAAAGCGGATAACCACAGGACGTGGAGTTTTATTATTATCGGTGTTGCGTTTTGGGCCTGCTCTCATTATCCAATCGATGTCAGCGTCTTCAACCGTGACGCCGGATTTTACTGCGGTTAGTTTAACTATGTGAGTTAAACTCTCATTATTTGTCTCAGGGACACCGGCTATCTCGACTTCGTTCTTTAGAGACACTTGGAGTTGATTGCCAAGCTGTTCCCGTAGTTCAGACACCTGGTTTTTGAGTCGTGATATTTCAACATCACGTTCTTCCAGCGCTTTTAATCTTAGATCTGAATTGGTAAGATGGGAGACAACATTGTCCAATCTCTCATTGCACGATGCCAGTGAAGTAGACATGACAGCAAGGCATTCTTTCACTGATGTAAGTTCCTGACGTAGTAGACTGAGTTCTGTAGCGAGAAGATTTAGTGGAGGGACATCTTGTTCGGGAGCTATGGTTTGTTTATTAGAGTTCCGGATAGTGACATTCATTTTGTCGCTGGGTGTTAAATCCGTGATTGACTTTCTGATTTCACCCAGTTCTCCATCTTTCTTCCCACCTAAAGATAAGCGTTCGTTGCAGCGGCATTTCTGACATCTCCATCTTTGCTTATCAGTTGGAGGATTTGGGCCGGAGCAGATTTCTAAATGGTACACTGCGTGGCAGCTTTCTTCACAGCAAACCAGGTGAGGTAAATCAGCTATAAGTTCTCGACATCCATCACATTTCGGAGCCTTAGTATTTGCTTTTGGCCTAGGCATATTGATCTTGAATGTAAAAAAAAATATCCAAAAATATAATAATAAAAATAAATATTTTTTCTTGCTGTGTGTGACCGGAGATTCGATCCGTGTTCCTTTCACTCCAACTGCGCTCTGTAGCCACTGGGCCAATTGTTTATGTTGTTGCTCTTATTTACGCTAATCTTTAGCTTAGTGAATCTATGTCATATAAACAAAGAAGGTTAGAACAAGGAAGCGACTTGAGTCCTATTTTATTCATCCTATCAAAATTACTATTTAGCTTTTTCTTTGGTCTAAGTCTTGCTGATAATGAACTGTTTTATTTATTTATTGTATGGCATTATTTGCTGCGAGGTCCAGACGACAGTGCAGCATCCAGTTTTGTTGCACTCTTAGCACCGCCCGGGGTCACGTGTAGGGTTTTTAAGGTAGTTCCTATGGACGTGGAGCAAAATCGACTTGTAACAACCTCTATTAGAAACAGTGACCAGGCTTAACGTGGTAGTGACCAGGTAACGTAACCAGGCGTGACGTAACGTCCGAAATCCTGAACCCGTTTTTTTTAACAGACAATGAAGTGGATTCAACCTGCATTGTCCTGACCAAACTGGGGAAAATGTTGTAACAAGATCAGATTATCTGAAACAACAACTTCAATTTTCAGATCCTGGAGCGGTTATCAATAGCTCACGAGTGCTACCAGTCTGCTCTGGCGTCCTTGGAAGCTGCACTTGCTGGCCGGTTGCATCATACTGAGGAGATTAAGCTCGCTATTAGAAAAAAGTATATATATATCCTTTATTGCATAAAAACAAAAGAAATTTTATTTAAAAACATAGTGTGCAAGGGCAAAATTATCTGTATGAAGAGATCTCTTCCAGCCAACCCAATGGTAGTAAGAGAAAGTGAATAATTTTGAGGGGACGAGCAAATTTAACAATTAACAGAGACTAATAAATCAAAATAAATACTTACATACCCATACATAGATTAAATACCCACCGTATATTACTATCTTAAATAAACATACATATATACTAAACAATATATTGATACATACATATACTAATAAACTATATAAATACATACATCAGAATTGTTCAGATAAGTAGTGCTCTGTGATTATAACTTATGATTTCTCTATAATATGAAAAAAATTAAATAATTCATTCGTTTTTGGCACGACTGGAACCTCCGTTTCTGAATTTATTATTTTCCTTCTTTCATATTATACCGGGTGCCTTAAACCCGGAGCAAGAGAAAAACATAGAATGTGCCAGCTGCATTTCCTCCCGGGCATGCTGTAAAAACCAGCTAAGGGATCCGAGGGTTTCAGTATATTGTCATTTATTCGATGGGCTGACAACTTGTCAGTACAGCAATACACTACAAATCTATCTTAAATAACCCTCAAAACTTAGTCAGACGTGGCGGATCGACCTTTGTTTAGGTCGTTTACGCTCTGCCTACCCCATTAGGGATAAAGGCGTGATTATTTGTATGTATGTAAAGCCTTATTTTAATGTTTTTCAGATACGCTCCGTCCTTTGCCCGGCTATGTCTGGAAAGTACGTCGATGTGTGATCTACTTATGTACGGAACGCCAGAACTAGGCAGAGAAATAGGCAAGTAATCAAATATTGCATTTTAGGCGAGGGGCTGACAACCTGTCACTATAGCTATACACAGTTCAGTCTAAAATTGCCCTCAAAACTTGTCAGACGTGGCGGAATGATGCCTACCCCGTTCGGGATAAAGAAAAAAAAAAATCAATAATAATAATACATAATTAATATAAAAAGCACATAACTAGTAAACTTATAAAAATATGACAATACTAAATAAATTGTTTAGTGTTAAAAACTAATTTACCGGTGAAAGTTGACCAGTTTCGTGTGGTGTCGTTAACAGAGCAACCCATATATCAGATTGCAGGAAGCTGTCCGGTACGTGATGCTTAGGAGACTTTTTTGCAGAGATAAGAGAAACATTCTATGTATTTCCCTCGCTTTCAGTCTAGCATAGAATGTGCCAGCTGCATTTTCTCCCTGGCATACTGTAAAAACCAGCTAAGGGATCCGAGGATTTCAGTATATTGTAATATAGGCGATGGGCTGCAATATACCTACAAACCTGTCTTAAATAACCCTCAATACTTTGTCAGACGTGGCGAAACTACCTTTGCGTAAGTCGTTTACGTCTGCCTACCCCATTAGGGATAAAGGGGTGATTATATGTATGTATAAACATTTCTTAACTTAATAGAGATATATACATACATACATACATATAATCACGCCTTTATCCCTAATGGGGTAGGCAGAGCGTACATGACCTAAACAAAGGTAGTTCCGCCACGTTTGACAAAGTTTTGAGGGTTGTTTAAGATAGATTTTGATATTGCTGTAGTGACAGGTTGTCAGCCTGTCGCCTAAATTGCAATATACAGAAACCCTCGTATCCCTTAGCTGGTTTTTACAGCATGCCCGGAAGGAAATGCAGCTGGCACATTCTATGTTTTTCCTTCGCTCCCAGGCCAGCATAGAGATATGTGGCGCGACTATTTTGATGCGTGTTTAAAGGATTGGATGACGATAGCGCTAGAATGTCATGATTGGAAGACCGCGGGGGAGGCATTTGCCTGCAGTGGGATCAAATAGACTAGATACATAATAATAATATAATAAGACAAACACCAATTGTTATCTTTATCTCCTTTCCAGGTCGTGGCCAATACGGTGTAGTGTATGCTGTCCGTGGGGGGTGGGCAGGTCGATCACCGGCCGCTGTTAAATCGGTTCTGCCAGCTGACGAAAGGCATTACCATGAATTAGCTATGGAGTTCTTCTATACCAGGTTAAAACCTCTTCCTATTATAATATTAAGTCTTGTTTAAATTGTTTTGTGTCAGACTACTTGATGGTACCAAACCCACATTTACCACCCACAAACGAATAACATTACCATTCTTCTTAGCGAGTGAATTCTCGAGTCAAACAACGTCCCGAAGAACCCTGGTGTCAGAGTTTTGGAAGTAGAAGAAGCCTAGTAGCACAGCTATTAGGCCTCTGGTATGGTTTGAGTAATAACCATTAAAGACAGCTACCAGCACCGACGGCTTAACGTGGCCTCCGAAGTACGGAATCCTACACTAACAACAAGACGATTTAGCCTGCAATGTCCTAACCAAACTGGGGAAAACCTCACACAGTGATAAATTGACAAATATAAACTTTATGTTCCCCTCCTGGGAATCGAACCCAGGACCTCCGGATCGTAAGACCATGTCTGTGACCACTAATCCACGGAGGCAGTTAAATTACCATTCAAAATAAGATTTTTGACTAAAATTGCATTTCAGATTTTTGATATACATTTGACAGAGTAAACCATGATGTTATAACACTGGCAAGTTTTGTAACTATTAATAATTAGTTTTTTTTTATAGAATGATATTAGGTTAAAAGTTTCATGATATTTTTTTGAGTTATTTGCTGTTTGAAATTAAATAGGATGAAGTACCTGAGTGGAGTGCCCCAAGGTTCACTTTTAGGATCGTTGTTATCTTATGTCTTCATTATCGATGTTCTGTAGTCCAGCGGTCTGAGCCATGGGCTCTCGATCCGGAAGTCCCGGGTTTATTTCCCGGCGGGGAATAATGAATTTGTGTTGTTGTTTCTAGTTTCATTAAGACATTGCTGGCTAATAACCTGATTATCTGAACAGTAAGATGATCCATGCTGTCGGATGGGCATGTAAATAGTCGGTCCTGCGCCTGATTTCTCTCTGGTCGTGTCAGTCAATCTGTCCCATCAGAATAAGAGATTGAAGGAATAGAGAGTGCACCTGTGTGTAGCGCTAACACTAGGGTACTAAAAACTAATCCTGTTCAGTTGGCCGAGCTCTGGGAGATAGGCCGCCATCACCGAAAATCGGTGGGAGGACCATCATTAAATCTAGACCGGGTATTGTCTGAAGAATCCAACTTCAAAAGAATGATACATACATACTATCACGCCTTTATTCCTAATAGGATAGGCAGAGCGTAAACGACCTAAACAAAGGTCGTTCCGCCACGTCTGACAAGTTTTGAGGGTTATTTAAGATAGATTTGTATGTATACTGCTGTAGTGACAGGTTGTTAGCCCATCACCTAAATTGCAATATACAGAAACCCTCGGATCCCTTAGCTGATTTTTACAGCATGCCCGGGAGGAAATGCAGCTGCCATTTTATGTTTTTCTCTCGATGTACATACATACATATAATCACGCCTTTATCCATAATGGGGTAGGCAGAGCGTAGGCAAACTAACAAAGGTCGTTCCGCTACGTCTGACAAATTTGGAGGGTTGTTTAAGATAGATTTGTTAAAATTACAGTAATGATATTGTCTGAAGAATCGAACTTCAAAAGATTGATCTTGAATATAAAAAAAATACCTTAGCTACAATAACTAGCTAATGACAACATGTTTCTAATTTCAGAAGTATACCGGTGCATCCCCGAATAGTCCGACTACACGGCTCTATAGTCCAGCGGCACAGCGGCGCGGGGCCTTGTGTATTGCTTGTTTCCGAGAGAAAGGTATTGCATACGTTATAGTCACGCCCTTTCGCTGAAGGGTAGGCTGGCAGATATCAGCCGTATCCTAAACGGAACATGGGTCGCAGGAACGCCTGCGTCAAAGTGGTAGAAAAACCATCTAAGTTTATTGCTATACATACATATAATCACGCCTTTATCCGTAATGGGGTAGGCAGAGCTTAATCGACCTAAACGAGTTATTTTATTTTAAACTTTTTTAGGAGGATTATTAGTTCTTTTTATTTATGTTTCAAGAGTCGCTCCGACTAGTAGCACAGCTATTAGGCCTCTCGATATGGTTTGAGTACCACTATCATAGATAGCGACCGGGACCGACGGCTTAACGTGCCCTCCGAAGCACGGAATCCTTTTTTTTTTACAAACTGCCTCTGTGGTCTAGTAGTCAGGGCCATTTCCAGAGACGCTGGGTTCGATTTCCTACACAAAGTTTATATTTGTCAATTTATCACTTTGTGAGGTTTTCTCCAGTTTGGTTAGGACATTGCAGGCCCTTTTCCTGAAAGGTAGGCAGGCAGATATTATAATACCCTTTGTTTTTATACGTGTTTTTTGCATTTAAAATGCTGTTTGATTTCTAATATCTGCGGTTGGTATTTTTGATTTGTTGTTTCTCATATTTTAGAAATATCCTTCGTTATTTTTTGCTTCATCTACTGTGTGTAAGGGACAGCGTCCCGCAAACTGATAGGAGTTGCTCAGTCCATGAAACTGAACAACTATCAGCAGGATTTTGTCAGGTAGTGAAAAAAATTTTTGGTTTTCCATACAAATTGTCTGATCGATAAGCACATTTTGCTCGGGAAGGTCAATTTTGTTTTTAATTTTCTGTAAGAATTTCCTGGTGAAAGTTTCGTTACTGAGCAACTCCCCTCAGTTTGGGGGTCGCTGTCCCTTACACCCGGTATCTTCTTAAATGTTAGTTATAATTTGTTGTTCGTATTTGAAGGTGCGAGATCTTCACGCCGCGGTCCGAGCTGGACTCAGCTTCGCCAAGAGGATGAGGGTCAGCGCTGATATTGTTGAAGGTAAATAATAATCATAATACAATTCTATATTGTCAGTAGTCCCATAGTTCACAATTAAAATAAATACGAATAAAATACAACATTAATTTGTAATAATATTACGTATATATCACTATGTCAAGTGTAAATAATTACATTAAAATTGTCATACATACATACATATAATCACGCCTTTATCCTTAATGAACGTAAACGACCTCAAAAAAAGGTCGTTCCGCCACGTCTGACAAAGTTTTGAGAGTTATTTAAGATATACATACATACATATAGTCACGCCTTTATCCCTAATGGGGTAGGCAGAGCGTGAACGACCTAGACAAAGGTCGTTAAGCCACGTTTGACAAAGTGTTGAGGGTTATTTAAGATAGATTTGGAGGTATGTTGCTGTAGTGACAGGTTGTCAGCCCATTGCCTACATTGCAATATACAGACACCCTCGGATCCCTTAGCTGGTTTTTACAGCATGCCCGGGAGGAAATGCAGCTGGCACATTCTATGTTTTTCTCTCGCTCCCAGTCCAGCATGGAAGATTTAAGATAAGTATTTATATTTATTAATATTTATATTGCTGTAGTGACATGTTGTCAGCCCATCGCCTAAATTGCAATACACTGAAACCTTCAGATCCCTTAGCTGTTTTTTACAGCATGCCCGGAAGGACATTCAGCAGGCATATTCTATGTTTTCCCTCGCTCCCAGTCCAGCATGGAAGTAATAAATAATACAATTATTTATTATCAGGAACCATAGTATTCCCAATTCGGTTTTAGAATAAAGGTAAATAAAGTTTCATTTACTTTTATTCAAAAACTCATTTCTAACTAAATGATACGTGTTGGCAGATTAGTTAAGTTACTAAAACTACTCTGCAACCCAGACCTCTTGACGAATTCACGAAACACGATAACACTCATAGCCCCTACTAGGATTCCACCTAGGACAGAAACAACCACAAATAACACCCACACCCAGAAACAGACACATTAATTCATCATTGAAATATCTGTCCCGACTAATTGATACTTATATTTTCCTGTGCCCTAAGGTTGCCTGGACGAAATTGCTGCTTAGCAATAAGGCTGCCTATTTGTACTCCTTTAAAAAAAAAGTATTACAATTAAAACCACGGTGATTGGAACCTCCTTTTAAGCTTAGATTAGCCTGTGCCAGGAGATTCCGCTCTTGTACATTGATTAACATACATTCATAAACATTGTGTGATTTTTATCGTTCCTTGCTTCCAGGAAATAAATTTTACTTTTCGTTGCATCTTTGTTAGAATTTGCTAGGGCAGGTGCAATGAAAAGTAAACTAAGATGCAACGAAAAGTAAACTTTTTAATTTTTTTTATCATTCTGTTTAAAAAGTATTCTATTATAAATTCGTTTAAAAGTTTATAATTCGAACATTACTTTATGAGAGTAGATAAAGTATTTTCTTATCTTATCTTATACTAGCGACCCGCCCCGGCTTCGCACGGAAATTATCAGTGTTTCTACATACACACATACATATAATCACGCCTTTATCCCTAATGGGGTAGGCAGAGCGTACACGACCTCAGTGTTTCTCTACTATATTATGCATGTATTATACATATAAACTTTCCTCTTGAATCACTCTATCCATTACAAGAAACCGCATCAAAATCCGTTGCGTAGTAGTTTTACAGATTTATGCATATATGTGGATGTAGGGACAGACAATTCGACTTTGTTTTATACTATGTAGTGATTCACAACAGTGTCTGTTTCCAGGGATCCGCTACCTTCACTCCTTGGGCCTCGTGCATCGCGATATCAAGATGAAGAATGTGCTACTGGACAGCCACGACCGAGCCGCCTTGTCCGACCTAGGGTTCTGCGCCGCCGAAGCGCTCATATCAGGTAGGTTTTAATATGCGACCGAGCCGCCTTGTCCGACCTAGGGTTCTGCGCCGCCGAAGCGCTCATATCAGGTAGGTTTTAATATGCGACCGAGCCGCCTTGTCCGACCTAGGGTTCTGCGCCGCCGAAGCGCTCATATCAGGTAGGTTTTAATATGCGACCGAGCCGCCTTGTCCGACCTAGGGTTCTGCGCCGCCGAAGCGCTCATATCAGGTAGGTTTTAATATGCGACCGAGCCGCCTTGTCCGACCTAGGGTTCTGCGCCGCCGAAGCGCTCATATCAGGTAGGTTTTAATATGCGACCGAGCCGCCTTGTCCGACCTAGGGTTCTGCGCCGCCGAAGCGCTCATATCAGGTAGGTTTTAATATGCGACCGAGCCGCCTTGTCCGACCTAGGGTTCTGCGCCGCCGAAGCGCTCATATCAGGTAGGTTTTAATATG
The DNA here is from genome assembly GCA_949820665.1 of Scrobipalpa costella. Lineage (NCBI taxonomy): Eukaryota > Metazoa > Arthropoda > Insecta > Lepidoptera > Gelechiidae > Scrobipalpa > Scrobipalpa costella. The sequence goes on along the minus strand of OX463320.1, from coordinate 1,010,433 downwards.
CAACCGAGCCGCCTTGTCCGACCTAGGGTTCGGCGTCGCTGAAGCGCTCATATCAGGTAGGTTTTAATATGCGACCGAGCCGCCTTGTCCGACCTAGGGTTCTGCGCCGCCGAAGCGCTCATATCAGGTAGGTTTTAATATGCGACCGAGCCGCCTTGTCCGACCTAGGGTTCTGCGTCGCTGAAGCGCTCATATCAGGTAGGTTTTAATATGCGACCGAGCCGCCTTGTCCGACCTAGGGTTCTGCGCCGCCGAAGCGCTCATATCAGGTAGGTTTTAATATACGACCTAGGGTTCTGCGCCGCCGAAGCCGCGAGGAAATGCAACTGGCACATTCTGTGTTTTTCTCTCGGTTCCAGTCCAGCATGGAAGTTTGATTTTTGATTGCGTATAAGGTACGCACTGGCCAATGATAGACAAAAATAGAAGTTGCTCCACTGACAAGAGCCCAGCTCTTAAGTGAAATAAGAATAAGGTACGATTAGCGTCAGCTATTAGTACCTTGGCTTTTATAAAAAGTGTTCTACGATTCCTATGATTTTCCTTCTTCCATGCTGGCCTGGGAGCGAGAGAAAAACATAGAATGTGCCAGCTGCATTTCCTCCCGGGCATGCTGTAAAAACCAGCTAAGGGATCCGAGGGTTTCTGTATATTGTAATTTAGGCGATAGGCTGACAACCTGTCACTACAGCAATATACCTACAAATCTATCTTGAATGACCCTTAAAACTTTGTCAGACGTGGCGGAGCGACCTTTGTTTGGGTTGTTTGCGCTCTGCCTACCCCATTAGGGATAAAGGCGTGATTATATGTATGTATGTATGTTCTATGATTATGTCTGTTTTTTTATGTCAACTACTAGACTAACTGGCACGAAACTTAGCACTCTTATACCTAGCCTAGATCCTGGAATTACGACAATTTACACACGGGAAAAACTTTATTCCCATCACACGGACAACTCATTTATAGTTATAAAATGATTGATTGATTATTCCAGGGTCCGTGGTGGGAACCCCGGTGCACATGGCGCCGGAACTCCTGGCCGGAGAATACGATGCCGCAGTTGATGTGTATGCCTTTGGGATACTCTTCTGGTGAGTTATCGTTAATAAATTAAATTCTTTTAACATAAATTAATGAAACCAGGTTTTATACAGTATAGTGACTGGTTTCTCCCTTTAAACTAAATTGCCTGTGTCAGGAGACACAACGCTTACTTAATACTGCACATACTTAATGGGGTTAGTTTATACTTAGTGGTTCGAATCCCACCACGTACCAATGTGTTTTTCGGTTTTCGAATTTCATATGTACGTTTATTCGGCGCTTTTTCCGTGCTTCGGAAGGCACGTTAAGCCGTTGGTCCCGGTTAATATCGTGTAATACCGTAAATATTAGTCGTTAAGCCATGTCAGAGGCCAGTGTTATGCATTGGCGGCTTGAAAACTCTGACCTAATCTAGGATTGGGTCTGGTTTCCCTTCTGGGTTGCGGAGGTCAGATGGCAGTCGCTCTGTGTAAAAACCAGTACCCTCGTTCAATCCCCTGGATTAGGTAGCCGACCCCGTGAGATACGGGATAAGGCTAGGGAGATGATGACTTAATGGGGTAGGCAGAGCGTAAACGACCTAAATAAAGGTCGTTCCGCCACGTCTGACAATGTTTTGAGGGTTATTTAGATTTGTATATATATTGCTGTAGTGACAGGTTGTCAGTCCATCGCCTAAATTGCAATATACAGAAACACTTACCCTTAGCTGGTTTTTACAGCATGCCCGGGAGGTAATGCAGCTGTCATATTCTATGTTTTTCTTTCGCTCCCAGGCCAGCATGGAAAATGTCTGGTGATTTATGGTTCCTTGTAGAATTCGCCATTTATCATGTGTTTCTTCCGTTCGTTCCGTTGATTCCTCCATGCTGGAATTGAAGCGAAAGAAAAACATAGAATGTACCAGCTGCTAGCAGCTACAGCTTTGATCCGGGCATGCTGTAAAACTAGCTAAAGGATTATTTGTATATTGCAATTTAGGCGATGGGCTGACAAAACTACTAAATAATCTTCGAAACTTTGTCAGAGGTGGCGGAACAACCTTTGTTTAGGTCGTTTACGCTCTGCGTACCCATACATACATACATATAATCACGCCTTTATCCCTAATGGGGTAGGCAGAGCGTAAACGACCTAAACAAAGGTCGTTCCGCCACGTCTGACATAGTTTTGAGGGTTATTCAAGATAGGATTCTAGGTATATTTCTGTAGTGACAGGTTGTCAGCCCATCGCCTAAATTACAATATACTAAAACCCTCGGATCCCTTAGCTGGATCTTACAGCATGCCCGGGAGGAAATGCAGCTGGCACATTCTATGTTTTTCTCTCGCTCCCAGGCCAGCATGGAAGTAACCAAAAAAACCAAGTAAAGTAACTGCGTACCCATTGCGGGGTAAAGGCGTGATTATATGTATGATTTTGTGGTAAGTGGCTATATTTAAACATTTACTTTATTTCTAATTTTCAGGTACGTGTGTGCAGGAAATATCAAGCTACCGTCCGCTTTTGAGATGTTCCAGAATAAGGAACAACTGTGGAGTAAGGTCAAAAGAGGTGGGAGTTTTATTATTATTATTATATTTATATTATAAAATAAAATCTTAGACTTTTCGTTTCCAATATCAGCTAGTTAAGCTACCGAGTCCGTATTTAAACTTGGAAGAGCTGTATTCGTAAGGTAGCCAGTTCAAGCCCTGCCTGCATTTTACTTCTTTAGCGAGTGGATTCTCGAATCGAATGACCCGATGAGCCCTGGTGTCAGAGTTTTCAAACCGTCTAGTAGCACGGCTAATAGGCCTCTGACATGGTTTGAGTAACGACCACTATCAAAGACAGCGACCGGGACCGACGGCTTAACGTGCCCTCTGAAGCGCGGCATCTTTTTTCTTTTCGGACAATCAGGTGATTCTGCCTACAATGTCCTCACCAAACTGGGAAAAACCTCACAAAGTGATAAATTGACATATATCAACTTTGTGTTTCCCCCTGGGAATTGAACCCAGGACCTCCGGATCGTAAGCCCATGGCTCTAACCACTAGACCACGGAGGCAGTACTAACGATCTCTTATCCATTTTTTTACTTAATAATCCAGGTGTAAGGGACAGTGTCCCGCAAACTGATCAGTCAACGACACTGAACAACTATCAGCAAGTTTGTTCTTTTTTTTCTTTTTTAGGAAGTGACAAAAAGTGGCTTTTCCATACAAATTGTCTGATCGAGGTGAACATTTTGTATGGAAAAACCAATTTTCGTTTCTCTTCCTGAAAGAATTTATTGGTGGAAGTTGTTCAGTGTCGTTGACTGAGCAACCCCTATCAGTTTGCGGGACGTTGTCCCCTGACACCTGGTAGAAGGTTACACAAAGAAAAAACAAAGAGAATTTCATCTTATTCCTTATAATTTTCTTTTCACCACATAAATTACTAATTATTATAAATCTCGTTGTTCATAGGCCTCCGCCCTGAGCGCCTGCCCCACTTCACAGACGAATGCTGGGAGATCATGGAGGCCTGCTGGCGCTCCGAGCCCTCTCAGAGAGCCCTGCTGGGCGACATTCAGCCTAAACTAGAACATATCTTAGAGAAGGCTTTGAGAGACGATCAGGAGGGTGAAATGAAGGGTAATGTGGATTGTGACGTATCTGATGATGATAGTCTGTATATGACTGGGTTGGATAAGAACTGATGGTTTGATAGTCTGGATTTTCTGATGATAGTCTGTATTTTCTGATGATAGTCTGTATTTTCTGATGATAGTCTGTATTTTCTGATGATAGTCTGGATTTTCTGGTGATAGTCTGTATTTGCCACTGAATTGTCTAATGATAGTCAGATTTCATAATAATAGTCTCTATATGACACTGCATCACCTGTTGTTAGTTTGCTATGGCGCTCCGAGCCCTCTCAGAGGGCCCTGCTGGGCGACATTCAGCCTAAACTAGAACACATCTTAGAGAAGGCTTTGAGAGATGATCAGGAGGGTGAAATGAAGGGTAATGTGGATTGTGAGGTATCTGATGATGATAGTCTGTATATGACTGGGTTGGATAAGAACTGAGAGTTTGATAGTCTGTATTTTCTGGCGGCTTGAAAACTCTGACCTAATCTAGGATTGGGTCTGGTTTCCCTTCTGGGTTGCGGAGGTCAGATGGCAGTCGCTCTGTGTAAAAACCAGGACCCTCGTTCAATCCCCTATAATAGGTAGCCGACCCCGTGATATACTGGATAAGGCTAGGGAGATGATGAGTCGGAATTCGTAATAATTGTCTCTTTGTGACACTGAATCATCTGTGGTTAGCTAGCTATCACGCTCCGAGCCAACAAAAATGCAGCTAGCTTTTTCTATGTTTCTCTCGCTCCCAGTCCAGAAATATAAATATATGAAAGGATATTAAAAAGATAATGAATGAAGCCAGAAAACAGATTTATCCTGGAAAACTACTACTGAGTGTAAGGGACAGCGCAAAACTGATTGCTCAGTCAACGAAACTGAACAACTATCACTAGGAAATTATTTCAGAAGATGAAAAAAAAAAATACTTTCCCATTCAAAATGGCCACCTTGATCAGACAATTTGCGTTGAAAAGCAAACAAGTTTTTGATCTCTTGAAAGAATTTGCTGGCGATAGTTGTTCAGTTTCGTTGACTGAACAACCCCTATAAGTTTGCGGGACGCTGTCCCTTACACTCCTTATAGTATTTCCGACTCAGTTTTAGAATAAAGGTAAACAAAGTTTCATGTCTTTTTATCCAAAAACGCGTTTCAAAAATAAATGATACTCGTTGACAAATTAGTTAAATTACTAAAACTACTATTTCATTATGTTGTCATATCAAATAGCTATAACTTATTTTAGAAACAAGATCTTCGATTAAAAGAAATTCTAAAACTGAGTTAGAAATACCATAGGTTTAAACATAATACCAATAATACTAATCATTTGTTAGAAGTATATTTCTAAACAATAAAGGTTAAACCACACTATGGCTTAGCTGCAGCGGAGCGGCGCGACACGGCGCGGCACTGCGCGACAACATACATATACTCACGTCTTTATCCCTAATGGGGTAGGCAAAGCGTAAACGACCTAAACAAAGGTCGCTCCGCCACGTCTGACAATGTTTTTACATACATACATATAATCACGCCTTTATCCCTAATGGGGTAGGCAGAGCGTAAACGACCTAAACAAAGGTCGTCCCGCCACGTCTGACAAAGTTTTGAGGGTTATTTAAGATAGAATTCTAGGTATATTGCTGTAGTGACAGGTTGTCAGCCCATCGCCAAAATTACAAAATACTGAAACCCTCGGATCCCTTAGCTGGATTTTACAGCATGCCCGGGAGGAAATGCAGCTGGAACATTCTATGTTTTTCTTTCGCTCCCAGACCAGCATGGAAGTAAACACAATGATTTTAGGGTTATTTAATATAGACATACATACATAAATCACGCCTTTATCCCTTACGGGGTAGGCAGAGCGTTTAACGCCTCGTAAAAGGCGCTTTCGCCACGTCTGACAAAAATAAAGGGGAATTTTAGATTGTAATATGTATTGCTATAGTGACAGGTTGTCAGCCCATCGCCTAAATTACAATACACTGTAACCCTCGAGTCTCTTTTGCCTCCAACAGCATGCCCGGGAGGAAGGGCAGCTGGAACATTCTATGTTTTTCTATCTCTCCCAGTCCAGCATGGAAAAATTTAATATAGATATGTAAGTATATTGCTGTAGTGACAGGTTGTCAGCCCATCGCCTAAATTGCAATATACTGAAGCCCTCTGATCCCTTAGCTGGTTTCCACAGCATGCCCGGGAGGAAATGCAGCTGGCACATTTTATGTTTTTCTCTAGAATAAGAATAAGAATAATTTATTAGGTCAAAATTATGATTTACATGTGATATCTAGTTGCAATATTTAGAACTAAACTTAAAATATAACGCTACATTTGTTTTCATAATTACAACCAATGATCAAGCTAAGCTTTCAATCGAAGCCTGTGTTATGACCATTGTGTTATGACTCTCGCTCCCAGTCCAGCATGGAAGAAAACTGCGGGACAAAAACTGTCAAAATTGATGAACCTTTTATTGTCGCGCCGTGTCGCGCCGTTAAAGCTCAAATGCTGCTTCAGTGCGGTGCCTCTCATACATTATACAATACAAAATTCTTCATTGCACAAAGAAACACATACAACAGAAATAAAAAGGAACAAACGTGACAGTATAAAATAGGCGGCCTTATTGCTAAAGCAGCAATTTCTACCAGGCAACCTTTATCATACAAAGAACTATTTGTCGCGCCGTGTCGCGCCGTTGCAGCTCAAATGCCTCTCATACATTATACAATACCATAAAAAATTTTTTTTTTGCACAAAGAAACACATACAACAGAAATAAAAAGGAACAAACCTGACATTTATTATACAATAAAGGCGGCCTTATTGCTAAAGCAGCAATTTCTACCAGACAACCTTTATCATGCAAAGAACTACTTGTCGCGCCGTGTCGCGCCGTTGCAGCTCAAATGCCTCTCATACATTATACAATACCATACAAAATACTTTATTGCACAAATAAACACATACAACAGAATTAAAAAGGAACAAACGTGACAGTACAATATAGGCGGCCTTATTGCTAAAGCAGCAATTTCTACCAGGCAACCTTTATCATACAAAGAACCATTTGTCGCGCCGTGTCGCTCCGATGCAGCTACGTCCCACTGCGGTTTAAACCTTAAATGTAATAAATAAATGTATACTTTACCTATGTATTTATCTGTGATTCGATAGAAGTATGTAAGAGCAAAATTATTATTTCGTTTTAAAGTAGATTAGTTTATTAATAAGTTAAGATCAGAATGCAGCCTAAAAATATTTTAAATTTAACTTAGTTCGTTTTTGATATGCACTAATCTTATTCCACTCATAGTTACTATTGGTCTGTCTACATTATTTTGACAATATAAACTTTACGGTCATTCTTTTATTTTGTATGGAATAATCATTTATTTATTATTTGTATAGGCCCGACTACTGTTTGTTTTTAATTTTGGTTGGTGTCATTCAGAAAATACATACATACATATAATCACGCCGTTATCCCTAATGGGGTAGGCAGAGCGTAAACGACCTAACAAAGGTCGTTCCGCCACGTCTGACAAATTTTGAGTGTTAATTAAGATATATTTGTAGGTATATTGCTGTAGTGACAGGTTGTCAGCCCATCGCCTAAATTACAATACACTAAAACCCTCGGGTACCTTAGCTGGTTTTTACAGCATGCCCGGGAGGAGATGCAGCTGGCACATTCTATGTTTTTCTCTCGCTCCCAGGCCAGCATGGAAGTAAATAGACATTCTACAAAAGAGAACTATGAATTAAAACAAATGGATATTCCGCATCTCCGCATCAACCTCGACGTTTCGACCCTATACGTTCGTTCGTTTAGTGATAAAATCACATACCTGTTTTTTTTTACTTCCCTGTGATTAAAAAAGAACATTGCAGAAGTTATTATATAAAAAAATTGATCCTAGTCCTATCTTTAGTATTCCTTATTTTGACCTAGCTTTAAGTATACATTCGGAAACCTGTATTAGTCACTTTAAATTTTTATATTTCTTTGCTAACTATTGTTTTAAACTATCCATGTGATGGAAGTTAAAAAAATCTTTAAAAAAAATTTGGTGATTATGAATATTTTTAATGAACAATTTCCATTCGTGTGAAAATATAACTAAGAGATTATTGTTATTTCGTATGAACTTTGAGAATATAACTTTCTTTTATCAAATTTGATGGTTTCATTTGTTTCATTATGCTTGTTAAATAGAGAGCCCGATGGTGTAGTGGATAGGGCCGCTGCCTCCTGAGCGGGAGGTCGTGGTTCGAATCCCACCACGTACCAATGTGTTTTTCGATTTTCGAATTAAATATGTACGTTTATTCAGCAGCTTCGGAAGGCACGTTAAGCCGTTGGTCCCGGTTAATATCGTTTTAATACCGTGGATATTAGTCGTTAAGCCATATCAGAGGCCAAAAAAAAAGTGCTAAGCATTGGCGGCTTGAAAACTCTGACCTAATCTAGGATTGGGTCTGGTTTCCCTTCTGGATTGAGGAGGTCAGATGGCAGTCGCTCTGTGTAAAAACCATTACTCTCGTTCAATCCCCTAGATTAGGTAGCCGACACCGTGATTTGCGGAATAAGGCCAGGGACATTTATATATAATGCTTGTTAAATAGTATGCCATGCGTTGGGTACTGTATTATGATGTTACTTAGATCTACTGCTAAAACTGAACAACTTTTATCAATAAAAGATCCAGAAAAAACTAGATTTTTATATTATTATATTATTTCCAACTCAGTTTTAGAATAAAGGTAAATAAAGTTTCATGTCTTTTAATCGAAGATCTTGGTTTTAAAAATAAGTTTTAGCTATTGGATTTGACAAGATAATGAAATAGAAGTTTTAGTAATTTAACTAATTTACCAACACGTATAATTTATTTATGAAATATGTTTTAGAATAAAAAGATTTATGAAACTTGGTTAACCTTTATTCTAAAACTGAGTTGGAAATACTATAGTGTCAGGAGTAGGTAATTTACTATCTTCTTCTTCTGTCGAGTGGGTATCGAGTCTATGGACCCGATGAACCCTGGTGTCAAGGGTTTTTAAACCGCCTAGTAGCACAACTATCAGGCCTTTGACAAGGTTTTGTGTAACGACTCCATCACAGACAGCGACCGGGACCGACGGCTTAACGTGCCCTCCGAAGCACGAAATCTTTTTCTTTTCGGACAATCAGGTGATTCAGCCTGTAATATCCTACCCAAACTGGGGAAAAATTCACAAAGTGATAAATTCTCAAATATCAACTTTGTGTTTCCCCCCAGGGGATCGAATTCAGGATCTCCGTATCAGGAGTCCATGGCACTAGCCACTAGACCACGGAGGCAGTTAAAGGTAATTTACAATGAATTCATAGATATGGTACAATTCAAGTGACAGTGGCGGCAATTCTGAACGTACTATTCCTTAACTAATTCTTAGCTAGCGCTGTTACTTTCCTAACTTTAACATAAGAACAGGATAGCAAATGAACACATGACTTTGACATTCCTTATCTGACGTAAGACGCTTTAAATAAGAAATGAGCATAGAGCGTGCTTCCTTATTTTACGTCAAATAAGCAGTCTTATGTCAGATAGGAATGTCAAAGTCACGTGATTATTTTTAATGTCAAAGTCAAGAAAGTGACAGCGTTAGCTAAGAATTAGGATTATGTCGCGAGAATCGACGACGCCAGTGTGCCGAAAACAGAAAGGGGCTGTTCAGTCAACAATGCTTATTAAGCTTGCTTCGGTTTATACTTATTTGTTGATGTTCAAAAACTGAAACTAGTGTCTCGTACGGCGCAAAAAAAAAATATGAAGTAAAAAACTTTTTAATTTTTTTACAAACTTACAATCAGGCCTATATCCCTAATGGGGTAGGCAGAGGGTAAACGACCTAAACAAAGGTTGCTCCGGGTTATTTAAGATAGATTTGTATGGATATTGCTGTAGTGACAGGTTGTCAGCCTGTCGCCTAAACTGCAATGTATAGAAACCCTCGGATCCCTTAGCTGGTTTTTACGGGTGGAAATGCAGCTGGCACATTCTATTTTTTTCTCTCGCTCCCAGTCCAACATGAAAGATTTTTAACACAAAACAATAAACAAGTGCAGTTATTCATAATGAAAACAGATCGGCTTACTTGTTTGTATTGAAAGGTTAGCCGTCGAAGTTTCGATCCTATACGAGGATCTTCATCAGAAGAAAACTTCATCACACTCCACCGCCCGCCAAGTGCAACCTTCGACTGCGGTTCGCTGTCCTGCCCATCTCGATGAAACTAAGTACAACTGAATAGGCACACAAAATATACTGCATTTTTACACCAAGTTTAGTTTTTAGTCCACAAGTTAATTTTTATGTCCAGAACTTAGTCCACATATTATTTAGGAACTACCGAATAGTGATTAACATAGTTATTACAATTTATACTTGCGATTGTCGGCACTTTATTGTCGGTACATACTTTTTTAAAACTCCCCACTTAGGGGTAATTTCCCCACGTTAGGCATCCCGAAATCTTATGTTTTCCTACCACCACAATAATATTGACTATAATTTGTACGTAGTATTATAGTTACTCTGTGCTATAACTAACATATCAATTGTTGCACTCCGTTCGCTAAATATGAACGGTTTATTTAAAATGTTTTCTGCTATGAGTTAGCGAAACCGGTAGGATTAAATTATTTTAAGTGAAACAAGTACAAGTATTTTAATAACAACATTATAAACATAATTATTACTTACTATACTATACTTACTATTGTTATTTGGTCTGAAATAAAACATATATATTATTTTTTTATTACAATGTCCAGTCTATTTTAAATACGACTCCGCACGCGCGAACCCCTAGATGGCAGGGTTGCCATGTAGGGTGGAGTGTTGGGGAGACGAATTAAACCAGCGGATGCGTGATTAAGACTGAGTATTTATTGTAACTGCCTCCGTGATCTAGTGGCTAGTGCCATGGACTCCCGATCCGGAGGTCCTGGGTTCGATTCCCAGGAGGGAAACACAAAGTTGATATTTGAGAATTTATCACTTTGTGAATTTTTCCAAAGTTTGGTTAGGACATTGCATGCTGAATCACCTGATTGTCCGAAAAGAAAAAGATTTCGTGCTTCGGAGGGCACGTGAAGCCGTCGGTTCCGGTCGCTGTCTTTGATAGTGGTTGTTACTTAAACCATGTCAGAGCTGTGATTGTTGTGCTACTAGGCGGTTTTAAAACTCTGACACCAGGTTTCATCGGGTCGATAGACTCGATACCCACTCGACAGAGGAAGAAGTATTTATTGTAAAATCTATCTAAACATTACATATGATTACATACATACATTCATATAGTCACGCCTTTATCCCTAATGGGGTAGGCAGAGCGTAAACGACCAAAACAAAGGTCTTTCGCCACGACTGACAAAGCTTCAAGGGTTATTTAAGATAGATTTGAAGGTATTTTGCTCAGTGACAGGTTGTCAGCCCATCGCCTAAATTACAATATACTGAAACCCTCGGATCCCTTAGCTGGTTTTTACAGCATGCCCGGGAGGAAATGCAGCTAGCACATTCTATGTTTTTCTGTCGCTCCCAGGCCAGCATGGAAGAAACATATGATTAGTCATACTTAATAGCTATACTTACTACAGTAGTAACAGGAAGAAAAATTGCCGTTGGTGGCCGTTATACGCAATATGCAATAGATAGATAGATATATTATTGATTGCACATATAACAAAAACAACAGGAATTGAGAACAAATGAAATGAAACTAAAGTACAATGAAGGCGGCCTTATTGCTATGGTAGCAATTTCTACCAGGCAACCTTGGGTAAAGGAAATCAAATGTAGATAATGCGGGATAGTGCATCTTACTAAAAACTTATTAATATAGACAAATCTATATAAAATACATATATTATGTACATAAATTATTATAAAAGATAATAAACTACTATATACCATATATAATAAACTAATACATACATTATGGAGGAAAGGAAACAAATAAATAATTCAGATTGATATGAAAAAATATACATACATACATATAATCACGCCTTTATCCCTAATGGGGTAGGCAGAGTGCAAACGACCCAAACAAAGGTCGTTCCGCCACGTCTGACAAAGTTTTGAGGGTTATTTAAGATAGATTTGTAACTATATTGCTGTAGTGACAGGTTGTCAGCCCATCGCCTAAATTACAATATACTGAAACCCTCGGATCCCTTAGCTGGTTTTTACAGCATGCCCGGGAGGAAATGCAGCTGGCACATTCTATGTTTTTCTCTCGCTCCCAGGCCAGCATGAAAAGGAAAAAATATATCATAGGATTTTAAAAAGGCAAAGAATAAAAGCAGAAAACATTCAAATGAAAACAGTAAACAGTTTAATCTAGCATTACGGTGGCGATTATAGTCAAGTGTACAACCTTATAAATCAGCGATTCATAGCTCGTTGTAGTAACAGGAAGAAAAGTGGCCGTTGGTGGCCGATATACGCTATTTTTCTTCCTGTTACTACAACGAACTATGAAACGCTAATTTATAAGGTTCTAAATTATCTTAATTACTATAACTTGATTCTGTTGGACCCGTTTTACGATTCACTGTGATTTTAGTGAATAATGTTTTTTTTTACTGATGACGGTGACAGTGCGCTACTTGGCTTATATAGTCGCCTTAACAGAACCTTTCCTTTTAGACAATAAAAGCAAAGAATAGGAAGCTTAATTAAGCCCTACAAAAGGGGTCCCATATGCGCGCGTCCTAACGAACTGTTTTCCAGCTGCCCATTCCAAACTAATTTGATTAACATAATGTCCACATGTGGGGCGCACTCCCCGACCCCCCAGGGGGGTTCTGACCAATGATATTTTAAGAAAGATACGTTACGTTCATACTACATACATAAATCACGCCTTTATCCCTTACGGGGTAGGCAGAGCGTTTAACGCCTCGTAAAAGGCGCTTTCGCCACGTCTGACAAAAATTGAGGGCAATTTTAGATTGTAATATGTATTGCTTTAGTGACAGGTTGTCAGCCCATCGCCTAAATTACAATACACTGTAACCCTCGAGTCCCTTTTGCTGACTTCAACAACATGCCCGGGAGGAAGGGCAGCTGGAACATTCTATGTTTTTCTATCTCTCCCAGTCCAGCATGGAAGAAATCATACTGCACGCACAATTTAATTGTTCCGCGACACATATACATACATATTTATAACATTGCATATCTAAACAAACGCTGAGTGCGACACAAAATAGGCAAAGCGTAAGAGTGAAACAGGTAGCTATTTGTAATCAGTGCAGTCTTGAATATAATTTAACTTTTTTTCTCACTTCGCAGCTCGCAGCTCGACTGCCTAAAATGGTCACAATCAGGACCATTTGACGGCACGAGTTTCGCGCGTTGGTAACGTATCTACCTATATATAATATCATTGGCTCTGACCCCCTGCTTTGTTTACCTAATTGACGTAAAAACGGGCTGACGCAGGGCTTTCCACTAGATTAGTCAACCAACGGGATACGTTTTAAAACGCTAATACCGGATAAAGACTGGTTGTGTTGCAGTCCAAAATTATGATGAGTTACGTTAAAGGCTTTTGTTCTGACGTCATAGATGATAAGCTATGAATGGCGATAATTTTGATCTATTTAATAGGTACTTATGGCCGGTTATGGTTAACGATGAAAAACAGTACACATTAACACATGAGCCTAGAAGATAAATACCTATTTAGCAATTAGTGGGTGATATTTTTTCCATGTGTACTTCAAGATATCACTAAATTATGAAAAAAACGGAGGACCTTCTGGATCCTTTGGTGTGAATCTTTTCTACTCACATACCTACACAATCGCGCACACACACTCATACATACAAACACACACATACTTTCTCACACTACAATATTTTTTGCAAAATTTAGTTATTTATGATGGTTTATTTTATTACCTTTTTTTTTTTCATTATGTTTTTTTTATATTTTGTTTTGCCTTTGTCACTTGTAATTATGAAACACGCATTATGACATTAATTATGACGTCCATTTGTACAACTGTTTTGGAACGCGTCTCCTGCGATACAAGTCTCGAACTTAGTGCAGGTGTCATTGGCCTATGTATTTTAATAATTGTGGACTTTTTAAATAAATTTATTCTTATTCTTACTTCTTCTGCTTCTGTCGTGTGGGTATCAAATCAATCGACCCGATGAACCATGGTGTCAGAGTTTTTAAACCGCCAAATAGCTCAGCTAATAGGCTTCTGATATGGTTTGTGTAACGACCACTATCAAAGGCAGCGACCGGGACCGACGGCTTAGCGTGCCCTCCGAAGCACAGATTTTTTTTCTTCCAGGCAATAAGGTGATTCAGTCTGAATTGTCCTAATCAAACTGGGGAAAATCACTCAAAAGTATCGACAAATATCAACTTTGTGTTCCCCCCTTGGCAATCGAAGCCAGGACCTCCAAATCGTGAGCGCATGGCTCTGACCACTAAACTACGGAGGCAGTCATGTGTGCTGAAAAAAAAAAGCAGATTACAGCGAATGTTTTAATATTTTACAATTTGGGTGTTTAGAAATCAAGATTTGACCTTTATTCAAACTATATACGTATATAAAAAAAATACATTTTGTGGTTTAGCTATTCCATATTATTATTTATCGCAAATTGTTTTAAATTATTACAATATGTAGAAGATGCATCGTGATAAGAAGGGCCATAATATATTTTTATAACACTGTTGCTCGTAAAGTGCAATTGTACATTTTCCTCGCAAATATGTTATATGTTTTTCCATGCTGGCCTGGGAACGAGAGAAACAAAGAATGTGCTAGCTGCATTTCCTCCCAGGCATGCTGTAGAAACCAGCTAAGGGATCCAAGGGTTTCAGTATATTGTAATTTAGGCTAGATAGGATGAAAACCTGTCACTACAGCAATATACCTACAAATCTACCTTAAATAACCCTCAAAACTTTGTCAGACGACTTTTGTTTAGGTCGTTTAGGCTGTGCCTACCTCATTAGGAATAAAGGCGTGATTATATGTATGTATGTATGTCATACGTGCCTACGACTCGGGCTAGCAGTATCACCTCGGCTATTAATTATCAACTTAGCGCACTTGTGTCATAATGCTAGCGATTCGTGGAGGGCACGACTTAACTAAATCTTGACTGAGGTTATAGCCGTCTTTTTCTGTTATTTCATGATAGAAAGTGACAGGTATTTATATTGGTTAAGTAAGGATTTTTGCAAGTACGAATTATTACATCCATACCTAAACAAAACTCAAAACAAAGTGTTGATATTTCAGTTAGATTTGTAGGTTTATTGCTGTAGTGACAGGTTGTCGGCCCATTGCCTAAATTACAGCATGCACTGGAAGAAATGCAGCTGGCACATTCTATGTTGCTCTGGCTCCCAGTCCAGCATGGAAGAATGAATTGCTACCAGTGTACTATTATGCAAACGAGACGGTCACAACTATAGAGTACCCCTCTATAACAAAGCGGAGGGGACTCGCATACAGTCGCACTCAAACTGTAATTCCATACATACATACATACATATAATCACGCCTTTATCCCTAATGGGGTAGGCAGAGCGTAAACGACCCAAACAAAGGTCGTTGCGCCACGTCTGACAAAGTTTTGAGGGTTATTTAAGATAGATTTGTAAGTATATTGCTGTAGTGACAGGTTGTCAGCCCATCGCCTAAATTACAATGTACTGAAACCCTCGGATCCCTTAGCTGGTTTTTACAGCATGCCCGGGAGTAAATGCAGCTGGCACATTCTATGTTTTTCTCTCGCTCCCAGGCCAACATGGAAAAATACTGACTAAGAACTGTAATTCCAGTTTACATAAATTGTTTTAATGTGTTTCAATCCTACACCTCTTTTACTTAAAATCGTCGTTTGACATACCTACGCACTGCCTCCATGGTGTAATGGTCAGACCTTGGTCAGAACTTTGTGTTACCCTGGGAATCGAACCCAGGACCTCCGGATCGTAAGCCCAGGGCTCTGACCACTAGGCCATGGAGGTAGTTATTCCACCATTGTAAAGCTACCTCTATGTTGCGTTTGTACCGTTATACCATCAGCTGATTATTTCTTAGTTCAGACGACAGAAAATGAAAGTAAAAACACCAAGAAAGTTGTCAATAGGATCTAAGACTCGTATTTTTGAAGTAAACTCAAACTTGAGAGCAATATTAAGTATGGATTCGACAGGCCAGTTTGTAATGAAATGACATTTCTGACACGAGCTCAAAGTCGCTGTCACTTTTGAGAGCTGATTACAAATTCGGCCCTAAATGTCGGACCATTGGAATGTAGTTTCAATTTTCGTCTGTCAGTCTTTACCTACCTCCGTGGTCTCCGTGGTTTACGATCTGGAGGTCCTGGGTTCGATTTCACAAAGTTGATATTTGTCAATCAATCACTTTGTGAGGTTTTCCTAGTTGGGTTAGGACATTGCAGGCTGAATCACCTGATTGTCTGAAAAGAAAAGAATTCCGTGCTTCGGAGGGCACGTTAAACCGACGGTCCCGGTCTCTGCCTTTGATAGTGGTCGTTAATCAAACCACGACAGAGACGTAATAGCTGTGCTACTAGGCTGTTTGAGAACTCTGCCACCAGTGTCTATCGGGTCGTTTGACTCGGTGAAATTCATTGATATCTCATTTTTGCAAGCTAATAAGGAATGCGGTAGCAATTGGTATAGCGGGGGTATAGGTAATTGGTATAGGGTGGGATGGGATCTACCTCCTAGTGGTCCACCCCGGGCGTCAGCAACACAGGCTTGCCTGTGAATAAGTCCGGATGGACGATCTCAACAAAGCAGTGGTAGGCTCCGCAAGGGGCCGCCTGCGACCCGACCACCGGAGTCCAGCGCCAAACAGCTTGCTGTGTTCCGTCGGTGCGTGAGATTGCCAGTGCCATAACAGGCATCTTCTGGGTGAGCTCGCTCCATTAACTATTCTGTCACGGTCATCCCTCACCTAGTGTTTAGAGTCAAGACCAAACCCATTTCCAATAATTAAAAAAAAATGCGATAAAGAAACAATTTCAAGAAAAATAAAATGTAGTTTGAGCATCTCTGCCCTTCTCTACTCGCAACATTATGTAAATGCGTTCAACTGCCCCCTCCCCCCCCTTCTTTAATATCATGACATGACTTTATCCTTCATATTCGCGATAAAGGGGGTGTCAGTCAAGTCGGGATCCGCGTCAAGACCGCCTTTTCGCTTTCTTTCCTCTTGTATTATTTGCGAAAATTCTCCCTTTTCGATTGTGTGTGAATAGGGATACGTTTAATGTAACGTTTGATATGTTTGCGATGTGAACGACGAGAAAATGTATTAAAACACTCATAAAATGCGGCTGAATGTTTTTATACATTTGTGAAGACATGTTCGAGGTTTTAGAATAGAATAGAAAAAACTTTATTCTCCAGTTCACAGTACAAAACACAACATAATCATAGAACAGTATACAAAAGATCTTAAAATAGGTAACACTTTTAATTACAACTAGCGACCCGCCCCGGCTTCGCTCGGAAATTATCAGTGTTTCTCTACTATATTATGCATGTATTATACATATAAACCTTCCTCTTAAATCACTCTATCCATTAAAAGAAACTGCATCAAAATCCGTTGCGTAGTTTTAAAGATCTAAGCATACATAGGGATATAGGGACAGAGAAAGCGACTTTGTTTTATACTGTGTAGTGACTAGCCACCCGCCCCGGCTACGCACGGAAATTATCAGTGGTTCTCCACAATATTATGCAAGTATTATATATATAAACCTTCCTCTTGAAACACTCTATCCATTAAAATAAACCGCATCAAAATCCGTTGCGTAGTTTCAAAGATTTATGCATACATAGGGATATAGGGACAGAGAAAGCGACTTTGTTTTATACTATGTAGTGATGACGTCTGAAGCATGTAAACAAGGTATAACCATTACTAAGTATAACTGCTATGCTATGTACTGCGCCAGAGAAAAAAAAAGCTGACTCAGCATAAGTCGCATCAGAAGCCACGACGCTTTTTAGCGTTATAATATTAAGTATAGATTTGACAGGTTATACATACATAAATATAATCACGCCTTTATCCCTAATGGGGTAGGCAGAGCGTAAACGATCTAAATTAAGATCGTTCCGCCACATCTGACATCTGAAGTTTTGAGTGTTATTTACATAGACCTAAGCTATGGTTATTTATGATAGATTGTAGGTATATTGCTGTAGTGACAGGTAGTCAGCCCATCGCCTAATTTTCAATATACAGAAACTCTCGGATCCCTTAGCTGGGTTTTACAGCATGGCTGGGAGGAAATGCGGCTGGCACATTCTATGTTTTTCTCTCACTCCCAGTCCAGCATGGAAGAAAATATTGAAATTACATTTCTGATACGAACTCAAACTAGCTGTCAATCTCAAGTTTCTCTGTTTACGAGGAAAGATTGTGAATAAATCTTGTTTTTCAATGTCAAATAAAAATGTATTGAGTTTTGATATCAAATTCGTACCTAAATAACTTTCTACCAGTTTTTACCCCTATTGGGGATATATTTCATTGAAAAACATCTAATAATTTTGTTAAAGAATGTTTATGCAAAAAAAAAAAGTATATTGGACCAAGGAATCACGTTACACCATACAATCTTTGTCCCCCTTTTTCACACCATTGGGGTCGAATTGACTGTCTTTGCCTACGATATTGAGATGCGATAAACCGGTAAAGGGCGACCGCTTGAAAAAAAAACTTTTGTTCCCGTTGAGTCACACCATTTGAGTTACACTGTTACCCATTGGTAAAAACAAAACCCCGATTAGTAACACTGTTTGTTACTCAATGCCACACTATTTGTTCCCTTTGGGTGACAGGGGTAACTTCTTCTGCGTGTCGTCAAAAATCCAAATATTATAATATATAAATAAGTTAAATCGTCCCTTGCCAGAATTTGACGACGGCTATTGCATTATCAGTCGCCAGGATTAGCTTTTCGCTGCTGCATGAGACGGGCAGCTGAGGGCAAGAGAGCAAATGTGGCATTGATTGTGATGGAGCCCCACAGTCGCAGTTACGTTGCGTGCTGTCGATAAAGCCCCATTTTGCCATATTTTCCTTGCAGCGGCCAACCTGTGAACGTAGTCGGTTCAGCGATTTCCATGTCGGCCACTTCTGGCAGAGACTCTGATGGTGATGTGAATCCTGGTGGTGCAGGCCAACGAGTTTGCCACAGTTGCTTTCTGGCCTCTTGCGGGTCATTGCCTATTGCAATTGTACACCTCAAGAAGCTTCTCCGACTTTTTAGACGAGCTTGAGGCATGGAGTAGCTGTGCAATGGGTGTCGAGTATCAGTTTCCTGTTTCTGTTTCTCCACTGCACAAGCTATTTCTCGGCGCACGTCGGGTGGAGTTATGCCTGCTAGAGGGTACAGCATGTTGAATGGAGTGGGTTTGAGACATCCTGTTATTATTCGGCACGTCTCGTTAAGAGCCACGTCAACTTGTTTGGCATGGGTGGAGCGGTGCCACACTGGGCATGCGTATTCGCCTGCAGAGAAAGAGAGCGAGAGACTTGTCGTTCTAAGAACATGAGGGGCTGCTCCCCAGGCTGATGATGTGCGCCAACTTTCAGCTTGGTATTAGTGCAATGGGCCTTGTAAGTCAACGCTCTGTCGAGGGCGATGCCCAGGTAGCGTGGGTTTGGGCAGTGCTCTATACTGACGCCTCGCCAAGATAGCTTGAGAGCTCGTTTCGCCTCTCGGTTTCGCAGATGGAACGAACATGACTAAGTTTTGGACGGATTCGGCCGTAAGGCATTCTTATCATAATACTCATCAAGTGCGTCCAGTGGAACCTTGAGTGATGTTTCGGTTTCTTCAAAGCTTGGCGCCTGAGTAGCGAGCGCAAGGTCATCGGCATAAAGAAAGGAAAGCTTGGTGTTTGGAGATATTGGCTGGTCATTAGTATAGGCATTAAATAATGCAGGAGCCAACACACTTCATTGTGGAAGCCCATTTTTTTGACACCGCCACCTACTTTTGGAGTTATTAAGTGACACCTGAAACCATCTATTGTTCAGCATTTCTCTTACTATATTAACGAATCCCTGATCGCTGTTGATGGCAGATACTTTTGTCAGCAGTCTTTTGATGTTGACAGTGTCATATGCTGCTGTCAGGTCGACAAACACGACACCAGTTATGTTTTTGGTTTCGAATCCGTCTTCAATGTGCTGAACAAGGTTCAGGGATTGGCTGGTACAGGATTTTCCCGGTCGGAATCCAGCTTGCTCGGGAATTAGTGACTCTTTTAAAACAGGGGTCAGGCGGTTTAAGAACATTCTTTCAAAAAGCTTGAATGAATGACATAACAGTGAGATGGGACGATAGCTCTTCGGGTCTTTTGGGCATTTGCCGGGCTTGAGTAGTGCAATGACTTTAGTTCGCCTCCACAGCTTTGGAATCTTCAGGGTGCTAAGGCATGAGTTGAACATAGCTAAGAGCCAAGACACAGCCACAGTCCCCAGTTGTTTTATTTGCTCAGTTGTCATGTCATCCACTCCAGCAGCCTTTCCATACTGCAGAGCTTTAATGCAAGTTATAATTTCTGGGAGTATAAATGGCTTCCTGACATCTGTGGACGAATTAAATTTAGATTTGTCAACACGAGGCAGTTACCATTTAAAAGCAATTGGTGCGTAACTTGATTTGCCGTCACTTGACCGGGATTGGCAGCATGTGGGGTAACCCCTGTCAGCTTTTTTATGGTAGACCACGCTTTTTTGCTGTTATGTGTCATGTCGACACTCGAAACAAGGTTCATCCAGCTTTCTCTACGATTCTAACCCACCAAGCGCATAAGCTCTTCACCAGCCACTAAGGTTTCTTCGGAGAACGGGTCCTTCTCATAAAGTGACTGATAAAGTGTCATTAGCTTGGCAGAATCATCGTCAAGGCCCGGTATGTATTGCCTTCGGCAGCCTCGGGGGATAAACTTGCAGGAGTTCTTCCAGACAATGTTGACGAATTGCTCATAGTTGGTTGGAAGTGGATCTAGATCAAGTAGCTTTGAGTCGATGAATTCTGAGTAGGGCTGCCAATTCGCCTTTGTTAAGTTAAAACGGCGTCGAAAAGGGACATTGGTAGGTTTAAACGCTGCTCGAACATGACAGGTGATCGGTCTGTGTTGCGTGTTTGGAATGGGAGCACAAACTCTTTTTTTGCATAGGGAACTTATGTTGCTACTGGCAAATATTAAATCAGGATTGTAGCCCCTTTGCCACCTCCGACTGTTAAAGGATGCAGGAAGCTTAGCATCATGTATCAAGGCCAGGTCTTCAGCTTCTGCCCATTCTTCTACCGCATCTCCATCGGAGTTAGAAGTTGCGTAGCCCCATGATGAGCTGTGGCTGTTAAAGTCGCCAAAAATGATTTCGTCCGGATGGTTATTAAAATTAGATGGGTTTGTAAATTTAAATGGAAGGTTTGGAAGCTTGTACACAGATGTTACAGTACAGTTACCAGTGTCTATGTTAATTGTTTCAACACAATTATTGGAATTACTAGATGCGGATTGTATTGCAAGAGATAGTTTTGCTAAGACTGCACTTCCGTGTTTAGCGTGGGGGATTTAGGAGATAAGTGTCATTCCCAGTATTTGAGGTCTTATATGATTGGTGTCTCTATGGGTTTGCTGAACACAGAGTATGTCGCACTTGTGTTTTCAAAAAACGTCGCTAGGATTTTTGCCTTATCTTGGGAAAATCCCTCTATATTAATTGAGGCAACGACCAAGATTGGATGGAGAGGCCTTGGTCATGGGTGTTTTGGCTTTGAAAATAGCCGTTTGAGTTTTGGCTTTGAGAAGAGACGTTTGGGTTTTGGCTCTGAGAAGAGCCGTTGGGGTTGGGTAACCGAGGGGGTCGCCCATTTCTTTTTCGGATCATTTGGACCATTGTGTAGAATACGATCAGTCAGCCTAGACACTCCGTTATGGTGACTAGCTGCTTCCAGGGTGCGCCGCGGGGAGGCTCCTTTCATGCACCCCAAACGATGTGTTTCCGTTGAGGAACACCTACTTTGCTAAAATCATTATTCAAATAGGTACATCTTGACTTATAAAACGAATATACCACAATAACGAGTATCTCTCAAATCACCTAAACGTTTGATCGTTAACAATAGTACATGACGCGGCCGATTGGCGCAGTTGGTAGTGACCCTGCCTCCGACGCCGAAGGTCCCGGGTTCGAGTCCCGGTAGGGGCAAACATTCGTATGATGAATATGGATGTTTGTTCCCGAGTCATGGTTGTTTATATATTTATCTATGTATTTATATACCGTTCCTTAGTACCCACAACACAAGACCTTGGGGATCTTAGTGTGGGAATAGGTGGATATGTTGTAAGTGTCCAAATATTATATATTACATTGTATATTATATTTATTAGTGTAATTTAGATGCATTGCTATGATTTCAACGTAAATAAGTAACTTCTACATACATACATACATATAATCACGCCTTTATCCCTAATGGGGTAGGCAGAGCGTAAACGACCTGAACAAAGGTCGTTCCGCCACGTCTGACAAACTTTTGAGGGTTATTTAAGATGGATTTGTACGTATATTGCTGTAGTGACAGGTTGTCAGCCCATCGCCTAAATAATAATATACGAAAACCCTCGAATCCCTTAGCTGGTTTTTACAGCATGCTCGGGAGGAAATGCAGCTGGCACATTCTATGTTTCTCTCTCGCTCCCAGTCCAGCATGGAAGTAAAGTTGTTTCAGATTCTTATAGTAACTTCTATAAGAATCTGAAACAACTGCGGAACCACAAACATCCAGGCTCAGTAGGGTAACCTGCTTATCGCAAACAAATTGTGCCATTGAAATCGAAATAATTTTTAGTAAGTATAATAATTATTTAGAATGATTTTAATTATAGCTGAAGGAAGCTGAAGAGCCCGATGGTGTAGTGAATAGGGCCGCTGCCTCCTGAGCGGGAGGTCGTGGTTCGAATCCCACCACGTACCAATGTGTTTTTCGTTTTTCGAATTTCATATTTACGTTTATTCGGCGCTTTTTCCGTGCTTCGGAAGGCACGTTAAGCCGTTGATCCCGGTTAATATCGTTTAATACCGTAGATATTAGTCGTTAAGCCATTTCAGAGGCCAGTGCTAAGCATTGGCGGCTTGAAAACTCTGACCTAATCTAGGATTGGGTCTGGTTTCCCTTCTGGGTTGCGGAGGTCAGATGGTAGTCGCTCTATGTAAAATCCAGTACCCTCGTTCAATGAATTAGGTAGCCGAACCGTAAGATAAGGGATAAGGCTAGGGAGATGATGATGAGTTTAATTATAGCTGAAAACACAAACACATATACATAAGTAATTGCAAATACTAATCATAGTTAAATTTAAACCTGTACGTAACCTATTTCCGTAAATTAACAATATGAAAAATATTTATGTCGGATTAGACCAGTTATTTAAAAATACCACAAATAAATCCTAATCGAAATATTAGTTACAAGAGAATTCTGTCCTACCCGGTAATCAACATAATCAACCTTAAATCATATATTAATAAATTTCAATGCCGCAAAATCTCTAGAACCGGGCCAACTCTCAAAGAACCATCTTTTAATTCGAGCTGTACCTCTTGTATAAACTCATCATTGAGTACAGTCTTCCGAGCCCGTTTTCTTTTTGATGCTACATTATTTTTCTTTTGAATATCACGCACAGTATAAAGAGAGGAATCTTCTTTAAGGACGTACAATAGTTGCATCAAATTCGGTGTTTTTTTGCCAACGGCTTTGTTTAATTTATTATGCCACCCTTCTAGAAAGTTGGTGGTACGATGAGTATCTCCATATACACACCACATTAAAAAAAAACATCGAGTAACCATTGTTTTTCCATGTATTTGATGAAATTTTTGATCTGTATATCATCTTCACCATATCATAAAATATCTTTTATATAAGCCCACCCTTCTAAATTTTTTTCTTCGGGCAACAATGGTAAAACAGCACAGAGCCCTACAAGCCGCATTTTTTTTGTATTTAGTCGGTCCATCTCTTTGCCTTTCTTAAAAATTGCTTTATTATAGTGGAAATAACATCCTTTTATAGTGGCCGAAGGAAAAACTAAAGCAATAGCTTTCATCGCTGCTTTTTCGTAGTCCACTTTGAATGTAGTAGGGAGCCAATTAGGTATTTGGGATAGTATTAGTCTAAACAAGAAGACGTAAGTAGATGTAGTACGGTCACTTAACAAAACATATACCAAAGGTATAATATTTGTGTAGTCTACGCTGCTACCTATATCTCCATGTGTCGTGTACACTTCAACAAATAGAGTGGGACAACTTCTGAAAGTGCCATCATACTAAGTGCCAACATACTAAATGTCAAATTGAGGGTAGGTAAAAAAATATTTTTTTAAGTTACCAACACAATAAAGTTACCCGCTGAATTAAATATTTTGTACCTATCTGCAACATCGACGCTGCGATGCAATACGATAATCAGCGGTGCATGGAAACATCTGTATAAAATTTATATGACATCGTTTTTGCATTTGTACTAGTTGTAAGTTTATCATAAATATGAAAAACACATGCAGCTCTGTGAGTAACGCATTCGATTTCCGGCTGGTCTAGTGCAGATAAAAAACACTAGGTGGCGCTACTGTCGCTAGCAACAAATTTAAATATCTCTGACTGTTTTTATTTATTTTATATTGTTTATATTTATAAACACTAGTTTTGACGCAATAAAACAATAGTGAAAGTTCTACTTAACGAATTTATATAAAAATACTGTTCGAAGTGGCACCGAGAAAGACGAAAACAACCGGAGATGCCGAGACCGAGAGGTTAGTGAGCGTTATTTCGAATCGAAACTGTGATAGTGGGATTAAAGGAGAAACTTGACGAATGCTTTGACATGATATCATCCCAACAACGCCTACTGAGTGCTACGAATACTGACATTGAAGATATTAGAGGAATATTAATGAATGACTCACCGAAGTATTCAACAGTTTTGAAAATTCCACAAAGATTCCAGCATAGAAATAGCACTTCACTGAATGAATCCAGTCCACAAGGCCTAGGCTTTATTTGTGAACTAGACACCACACAATGAGGAAATTCGGAACACAACGCGTCACACATCACCGCGATCTTCCGCTGAACACCTTGGCACCCGTCCTGCTACGGTGACACCGCCAGCCCTGCCGACGGGGATGAATGAATGCACAGCTGCTATTGACTCCAGTAGCGCTAACACTGGAGGCTCCTGCGCCTCGTGCACCTGCCAAGCGCGCCCGACGGCGGCGCTCCCTCGCGAGCCCTGTGCAAGTAACCCCAGTGGCTAAGAAGGTGACAGACTACGTAGTAGAGGACCGGGCAGTCAGCAACGGGCAACATCATCCGCCTGGGAAGCAGTCCACGAACGAGCAATCCACGGGACCATCATTGGGAAAGACTATTGGGCTCCAAGCGGCACTTCCCCGTCCTTATAAGAATTAGAATTGTTATTAGACATTTTAAATAACGAAAACAAAAGGTTTAATTTAGTCAGAAATCAAAACGTGGATTACCTGCGTTATGATGACCCTAAATATAACTTGACGCGGAGATTAGAAAATGTTTTGCAAAGCTACGGATGCAAAAATATTATAACGTTTGCGACTCGCGTATCTGAGGAGCGTGCATCTTCTATAGATTGCAGATTGGTGCGCTGTGGGGAAAATAACGTCACCGTGGTCCCTATTGAGACGCCTATAAGCGATCATAATGCCCAGTTGTTTACGTTATTTACGGGACAGTCACACCGCGAAAAAACGGCTTCTTTCATTGAACGCCGATTATTCAAAGATGAATCAATTTATGCTTTTTATATTGACATAGAAAATTATAATTTTAATTTTATTTATGATATCAGCTTGGACATTAATATTAAATTCGACAGATTATTTACAATATTGACTTATTATATTGACATACACTACCCTCTTAAATTAATTAATATAAAAAATAATAAAACTGTCCCCTGGAAGACGAAAGCCCTAGGCGAGTACATGATAAAATTCAATGATTTGACTGAACTCAGGCGGCAATATCCTCAAGAAAAAAATACTATTTGAATGCATTAATCACTATTCTCATTTAATTAAATCTGAAACATTAGAATCCCGACGAAAACATATTGAAAAAAGGTTGGCTGATTGTAGAAATCCAGCTAAAGAGATATGGAGTGTGGTCAATGACGAAATTTCTACAAAAAGTTCATGCGAAATACGTCTGAGGGATACAAATTCTAAGGATATACCACTGGGTGACGTTCCAGACTACATTAACTCCCATTTATTAAAGTCAATCCGCTGCGAATATTTCGTACCAAGAAATATTCGCAGCGGATTGACTATCAAAGTTCTAAAAACTATCTTTCCGAATATCTACAAGACAAAGTATTCCTGTTTTCTCTCTGCCTATAATTAGTAAATCTGGCTTAGACAAAGTGCTCAAATCTTTGCTGAAATCTCGTGGTACCCTGGATATATATGATATATCTGTAAATATACTTTTATGTATCTGGCCAGTACTTGCGGATATTCTTGTGACACTGATAATGAAATGTTTAAGGGTGATGTGTATCCAGAAGTTTTAAAATGCACAAGAGTATGTCCAGTTTACAAAGGGAAAGGTGAGAAGCACAAAATTGATAACTATCGGCCTATTACCATCGTCCCCAATATATCAAAAATTATTGAATCGATTTTATCGAAACACCTTATGCAACTTTTAGAGACAAACGGCTTACTGACTGATAAACAGTTTGCTTACCATAAAGGTATGTCAACTACGACCGCTGCTCATAAAGTGTTGGATTGCATAATTACGGGGATAGATGATAAGTATAAAGTTGCTGGTATATTCTGCGATCTATCAAAAGCATTCGACGTCATTAATTATAAATTATAGTTACAAAACTTGAACACATATGGAGTCCGAAATAATGCTCATCAACTACTGAACTTATTTTTAAAACAGACCATCCAGTTCACATCACAGGGCAGAAAGATAAAATCAGAGGCACATAACGTTAAGATAGGCATTCCACAGGGATCCTCATTAGGAAATACGATGTTTTTGGTTTTTGTCAATGATCTCCCATCTATTGTTCCTGACGGTTTGGTAGTTCTGTTTGCTGATGACACCACTGTTGTTGTGACCGCGAAAACTTTTGAGAAACTAAACATTAAGATCTGTCGAGTATGCGAGCAGCTACAGAAATGGTTCTTAGCAAATGGACTCACCTGAATGTGACAAAATCTAATATAGTGTTGTTCTCTAGCCAAAACGTAGCTCCTCCTAAAATGAACTGTCCTATGCCAAAAAGCAACGAATGTAATTTCCTAGGTTTTGTGCTTGATAGTCACAAAAACTGGAAAGCGCATATCGACACTCTTTGCGATAAGTTGAGTAGCGTAGCATTTGCATTGCGAAGACAGAAACCCCTTATATCCTATGGGGTAACTCAACTGACTCATCAAGGGTATTGAGATTGCAGAAACGTGCTCTTCGGACGATGGCCGGAGTAAACTCACGATATTCGTGTGAGGGCATATTCAAGAAATACGCTATAATGACACACTTCTCGCAATACTTATTCGACGTAATCATGTATATTCGTTGTAATTTATCAAATTTTGAGCGAGTAAGTGTTCCGGGAAGGACGTTACGTCGAACTCTTGGACGAATAATCCTATGGACGCGTCACCAAACAAAAATGTTTGAGAACTCGTTCAACTAAAACTAGGGGGGAGGGAGGTATGACAGATAATACCCGAACAGATTTAAAAACTACGCGCTTCCTAACATATTATTTGTTTATTTTTGACACTTTTTAAATATTCGGGTTGTATGTCTTTTTTGATCGTGTCATAGATAGTGTTGTACCCTAGTCGATAATCGATAAAGAATTAATGTTGAGTGAATGATGTTTCCTGAATCATAGAAATATGAACACGTGTTTTTATTAAATTATTTTTGAAATAAAAGTAAAGTAAAATTTTCAAATCGATCACTATTCATTGAATTTATACCATTATCGATCTATACACTAAGAAATCTCTAGAGGGGTCTTGTCTGTACTTTGAATATTTTCATGGAAACATTATTGCAATAGGCATTATAGCGATACCACCAACGCCTATACTATAATAAATTTTAAATATTTATCTGTCTATCTGTCTGTATCAACATGACGCCAAAACTACTGAATCGATTTCGATGGGAGTCTTTTTATTCAACTAAGTGACATTTGACTCAACAAAGGATACATATATCATACTGCCTTATTTAGGGGGTTGGCAGTTAATTGAATTTTGGTTGTATTTCAACCGATTTTGATGCATCTTTTTTTTCATCTAAATATTTTGTAGACTCAAACATAGATTTCATCACGCTACACGTAGCTTAAGTTACGACTTGGGGAAATGAATAAATTGTATTTTGAGTTTTGACTTGGAACTAAATACACATATCTATTAAGCTACGTGGCTTCGATTTAAAAAATGTACCTATTCATTTACATACTATAATAATTAGTCCTCCCACCGATTTTCGGTGATGGCGGCCAATCTCCCAGGGATCGGCCAACTGCACAGGATCCGTTTTTTAGTGCCTAAGTGTTTGCACTACACACAGGTGCACTCTCTGTTCCTTCAATCTCTTATTCTGATAGGACAGATTGACTGACACGACCAGAGATAAATCAGGCACAGGACCAACTATCTACATGCCCATCCGACAGCATGGATCATCTTACTTTTCGGACAATCAGGTGATCAGCAAT
This sequence comes from Scrobipalpa costella, assembly GCA_949820665.1. Lineage (NCBI taxonomy): Eukaryota > Metazoa > Arthropoda > Insecta > Lepidoptera > Gelechiidae > Scrobipalpa > Scrobipalpa costella. The sequence continues at coordinate 981,834 of OX463320.1, read as the reverse complement.
GCAATACTTATCATAACCAAACTAACAACAATGCAAAGTCATTGTCCCCCGCCGGAAATCGAACCCGGGACCTCTGGGTCGAGAGCCCATGGCTCAGACTGCTAGACCACAGAGGCAGGAGCTTTTTAAACAAAGAACAGCATAACCAACATTGTTCATGACTACCACGCGTACTAAAAAGTAGGCATAATTAGTTGTAAATGAAAATAAAAAGTCACGCAACCACAGATGAAGCTTATACCAGTCAACAGATCACAAAATATTAGTGTTGTCCGTTCAAATGTTTATGTTTTTCTTAGACCTACGACATGCCGGCGACGATACAGTAAATAATTCCTATCGATATCGTTCATGAATTGTGTCACGTCTCTAGATTAACAAAAATGAATGAACAAATGGAAAAAATACAATTATAATCCGACTCATTAGAGAATGACAACATACTGGTTTACATGCATTCAGAACCCTGGATGTTTTATTGGGTCGTATTATTCACTCCTGTCACCGCGCATTTTATTCATTTTAGAAGAAAATAACAAGAAATATTCAAACAGCATATTTCACCATTTTCAAAGGTATTTTTCCTCCTCGAAATTTGAAGTCACACTGACGTTGGTAGTTTGTTTACTGTGTCCAAATTTCACACTATCGGTCTAGAGGGGTAAGGAGTAAAATGTCATAATTGCACGTCCAGAGGTTGTTTCGTCCAAGGTCCGACTGGATGCCTACTTTCAGTCCCACATCGCTTAGTCCTTGCCGAGAAAAATTAGCGCATTATCGGACCGACCTTCTACGAAACATTACCTACCGACCTAAAAGCCGAACTATCTGACGAAACGTTTCGGTCTCGATTGAAAAACCTTTTGTTGGATAATGTATTTTACTCTGTTAAAGAGTATATTGAATTTAAATTTACAAAATGACATTGTACCTATTTATACCTAGTATTTTTTATTTCTTTTGATTTGAAAATTATTGATGACATTTTGTATTTATACCGATTTTATTAATTTTATTTTGTTTAACTGACGAACACTTTGTGAATGCTTATAATATGACATGTAATTTTGAACTTTTATAATGTAATTTTCACTGTGTGATAAATAAAACGAAACTAAACTAAACTATCAATTGAGCCTGGATTGGTTCCTCAGTACACTAATGAATGTACTATTGTTAACGATCAAACGTTTAGTTGATTTGAGAGATACTCGTTATTGTGGTATATTCGTTTTATAAGTCAAGATGTACCTATTTGAATGATGATTTTAGAAAAGTAGGTGTTACTCAACGGGAACACAGCGTTTCGTTGAGTTACCCCTGTCACCCAAAGGGAACAAAAAGTGTGGCATTGAGTAACAGTGTTACTAATCGGGACTTTTTTTACCAATGGGTAACAGTGTAACTCAACGGAAACAAAAAGCTTTTCCGTCAGGAATGAGATATTTTTCCGTGGTAAAAAGTAGCCCTTCTTGTATGGAGGAAAATATTTGTTTGTATTTCCTGTTGAAAGTTGTTCAGTTTCATTGACTGAGCAACCCCTATCACTATCAGTTAGCGGGACGCTGTCCCACAAGGACATGATTTTCCCGTGGTAAAAATAGCCCTATATTCTTCCCTTGAGTGATAGATATCTATATTATTGTAAAGTATTATAAATATCAAATGAAATTCCCCTTAAATAACTTTTCCTGTGAAAATGACACATTTTCCTGTGGAAAAAATTCAGTTTAAACCTCATATTTTATTAATTTTTAATCATTTATTTTATTACATTTTCAGAACCACTATCTATTTATTTAAAATAACGCACCAATATCCGTAGCGTACTTTTAAAGATCTAAGCATACATATAAGGAAGCGACTTTGTTGTATACTATGTTATGTTAAATCATATAATATTAATGTATAGTCTTAGTCTTATTTTAGAAATGATAGTTCGCAGTAACTTAAACAATTACGTGAACTTATTAAAAATCCATCCGAAAACACGGAATCATCTTTTACTTACATTGTTGCCGTGAACCTGATACTTATAGTATTGCCGTGAACACAACGATACCGCGTTTTAAAAACCTACTAGCGCCATCTATGGATTAATCATTGAACTTATTTTGTTGACTATCCTTCTCCATACAACAAATGCAAAGCAAATAACCAATATACCGGGAGTAACCGGGAGTAAGGGACAGTGTCTCGTAAACTGATAGGGGTTGCTCAGTTAATGACACTGAACAACTTTCAACAGGAAATTCTTTCAGGAGATAAAAAAATATAATTTTTTCGATACAAAATGACCACTCACAAAAAACAACCAACTTGTATGTTCGAATACAAGTTGTATGGAAAAGCAATTTTTTTGTTTTTATTTCTTTAAGAAATTTCCTGGTGAAAATTGTTCAGTTTCGTCGACTGAGCAACCCTTATAAGTTTGCGGGACGCTGTTACACCCCTTATACTTTCTATATAGTTAGGTAATTCTGTGTTTTTTAGGCAAACAAATTAATAAAGTTTTTAAAACTTATGTGGCATGATACCTTCGGTAATAATTATGTATATGAAAAGAGACACTGGTGGAGCATCCATCCTTCGATATTGAACGACCTGCCTATAGATATAATTAACAAAATGAATAATTGTAAAAACACTAAGCAAGCTCATTCTATAATGAAAATGCACTTCTTAAGACAACCCGAAGGGGAGAATGTACCTACTGTGACTTACGTATAGATAAGTACCTACCGCGTTAACCTGTTAATTTAATTTAATTAGATTTAATTATGTATAAGCTACCGCACTGCAAACGGATCACTGGGCGCACATAATCTTCTTTGTTTAGATTAAGCACCGTTAATGTTACAAAATATTAAAATATAATTTAATGAAATAAACAGTTTTTTTTTCTTTTTTTAATTAAATAGTAAACCTATAACTTTTCATTTTATTGGGGGCTGAATATTGGAAATTTCTGAAAAAAAACGGGTTTTTTTTTAACACCTAGATTTTTATTTATCTTGGCTAAAGACATAGCCAAAGACCTATTTCTATCGTCCATTCCTTTTTGGCAAACGATGCACCAATCACCCTATATTATATTTAAGTAAAATGCATAATTTTGAACTAGATCACTGGCTGAAGAATAAAAGCGGAACAAGTAATTAATTTTACAGATAGAACAAATATTGTCACGCCATCATCCCTAATGGGGTAGGAAGAGCGTAAACGACCAAAACAAAGGTCGTTCCGCCACGTTTGACAAAGTTTTGAGGGTTACTTAAGATAGATTTGTAGGTATATTGCTGTAGTGGCAGGTTGTCAGTCCACCGCCTAAATTGCAATATACTGAAACCCTCTCCCTTAGATGGTTTTTACAGCATGTCCGGGAGGAAATGCAGCAGGTACATACTATGTTTTTCTCTCGCTCCCAGTCCAGCATGGAAGAAATAAATCAATATCTACAGTAATTTAAAGAATATTGATCAAATGATGGATAAACCATTGAAATATAAAGTCTCAATCGCGTGTGATGGTACAAAGATACATACATCACGCCTCTATCCCTAATGGGGGAAGGCAGAGCGTCCACGACCTAAACAAAGGTCATTTTGCCTCGACTGACAAGTTTTGAGGGTAGTTTAAGATAGATCTATATATTGCTGTAGTGGCAGGTTGTCAGCCCATCGCCTAAATTACAATATACTGAAACCCTCGAATCCCTTAGCTAATTTTTACAGCATGCCCGGGAGGAAATGCAGCGGGCACATTCTATGCTTTTCTCTCGCTCCCAGTCCAAAGTTTCGTGTCTAAAAAGATGTTGTTTCTAAAATAAGTTTTAGCTATTAGCTATGACAACATAATGAAATAGTAGTTTTAGTAATGTAACTAACTTGCCAACACGTATCATTTATTTTTAAAATATGTTTTCAAATAAAAAACAATGAAACTTTGTTTACCTTTATTCTAAAACGGAGTTGAAAATAATATAGGTATCTTTTCACTGACACGCGCTATTTAGCCAAGGGTAGCGTCGCTCAACTGATATTATTTGCTTACGCAAGTAAAACAAATTATTCAATATTTGATTCCAGTAATGTATGCTTTAATTAATTGCTCAAACGTTGCCTTAATTATATTTGCATGTACGTCTTCGCTTAGTGTTCGATTTACATCTATAATGAACTAGCATTCTGTCTGACGGTTTCACCCGTGAAATACTTAATAAATTTTCAAGAATATACGTTTTTCCACTAGAGATCACTACATAGTCGCTTTCTATGTCCCTATATCCCTATGTATGCATAAATCTTTAAAACTACGCAACGGATTTTGATGCGGTTTCTTTAAATGGATAGAGTGATTCAAGTAGAAAGTTTATATGTATAATACTTGCATAATATTGTGGAGAAACACTGATAATTTCCGTGTAATCTATAAAAATCAATGAAATTTTATGGCGCGCTTTTCCAGCACGGCAACGGCACGGCATGCGGCATTGATTCCCACCAGTATCGTCGCCGGCCTGCCAAGCTGCATGTGTTTTGTATTCGTACATGCGCATGCGCATGCGCGTGTGTGTGTGCGCTCAAATTGGAACTAGGCGGACGTTGCCATGTCGTTGTCGTACCGTCTAGTGGAAAAACTTGTAGTAACATTGTATAACCTTTTTTTCTTTAAAACGCAACCTAAGAGTAAGTCCGTTTCCATGTACCTACTATTTATATTTTTGCTATTAATTTTAGTACTAATTCGTCCTACCTTATAAGCATACATAATCCCGATCGAAAGCCCGATGGTGTAGTGGATAGGGCCGCTGCCTCCTGAGCGTGGGAGGTCGTGGTTCGAACCCCACCACGTACCAATATGTTTTTCGGTTTTCGAATTTCATATGTACGTTTATTCGGTGCTTTTTCCGTGCTTCGGAAGGCACGTTAAGCCGTTGGTCCCGGTTAATATTGTTTAATACCGTAGATATTAGTCGTTAAGCATTGGCGGCTTGAAAACTCTGACCTAATCAAGAATTGGTTCTATTTTCCCTTCTGGGTTGCGGAGGTCAGATGGCAGTCGCTCTGTGTAAAAACCAGTACCCTCGTTCAATCCCCTAGATTAGAAAGCCGACCCCGTGAGATACGGGATAAGGCTAGGGAGATGATGATTCCCGTGAAAATGAGTTATTTTAAAAGAAGCTAATCTAATATCTATGTCTATTTCCAAGATCCCATTTATCATCCTACAAAATTATATCTGTATTCCATGATGGACTGGTAGCGAAAAAAAACCTAGAATGTGCCAGCTGCATCTCCTCCCGGGCATGCTGTAAAAACCAGCTAAGGGATCCGAGGGTTTCAGTATATTGCAGTTTTGGCGATGGGCTGACAACCTGTCACTACAGCATCCTAGAAGTGTATCTTAAATAACCCTCAAAACTTTGACATACGTGGCGTAACGAACTTTGTTTAGTTTGTTTACGTTCTGCCTACTCTGTTCATTAGGGATAAAGGCGTGATTATATGTATCTATGTAAAATTTTATCGAAATACGTCTAAAATTTTCGGCACTGATGTACCAACGGAATCACAATCTCATTTACAATATTATTAAAATGGATATAGATTTCGCGATTTCGCCGATTAGCGAGAGTCATCATTTCGTTTGTGTTTCTAATCACTCACTTGTGTGATTCAAATGAATCACTTATGATTCAAATGTGATGTGATGTGACGTAATGTGTTTTGCTGATTTGGATCCAGTTAGCTGACGAGGCTGGTAATTCGCGATATTGTTCGTTAGTTCGGTAAATATGGTGGTGAAACACGTAAATCATGATTTTCTACATACATGCATCAAAATATGGTCGCATGACTCGCGAGCATCCTCGTACTGGAGTCCGGCGCCAAACAGCTTGCTGAGTTCCGTCGTCGGTGCGTGAGATTGCTAGTGCCACACAACAGGCATCTTCAGGGTGAGCTCGCTCCATCGTCGACTCTGTCTCGGTCATCCCTGACCTAGTGTGTAGAGTCAACAGCAAACCTATTTCTAATAATAAAAAAATTGTGTGGTGAAAGAAACATTTCAAAATATGTTTACTTGAGAAACTACGTAAAAGAGCTCGATGGTGTAGTGGATAGGGCCGCTGCCTCCTGAGATAATATATCTGTCTTAAGGTGAAGATAATAGCCAAGTGGCACCCCCGATAAAAAAAAAAACATAATTCAGTAATAACGCAGTGAATCGAAAAACCAGTCCAACAGGATCAAGTTATAGTAATTAAGATAATTCAGAACCTTAAAAATTTGCGATTTATAGCTCGTTGTAGTTATAGGAACAAAAGTTGCCGATGGTGGCCGTTATTCGCAATTTTTCTTTCTGTTACAACAACTTACTAATTTTCTTCCATGCTGGACTGGGAGAGATAGAAAAACATAGAATGTTCCAGCTGCCCTTCCTCCCGGGCATGCTGTTAAAGTCAGCAAAAGGGACTCGAGGGTTACAGTGTATTGTAATTTAGGCGATGGGTTGACAACCTGTCACCATAGCAATACAAATTACAATCTAAAATTGCCCTCAATTTTTGTCAGACGTGGCGAAAGGCCTTTTAAGAGGCGTTAAACGCTCTGCCTACCCCGTAAGGGATAAAGGCGTGATTTATGTATGTATGTACAACAACTAACTACGATTCGATAATTTATAAGGGTTTCAATTATCTGATTAACTTGATTCTGTTGGACCGGTGTTTCGATTCACTGCGTTTTTACATACATACATACATACAATCACTCCTTTATGGGGTAGGCAGAGAGCAAACGATCCAAACAAGGATCGTCCCGCCACGTCTGACAAAGTTTTGAGGGTTATTTAAGATAGAATTCTAGGTATATTGCTGTAGTGACAGGTTGTCAGCCCATCGCCTAAATTACAATATACTGAAACCCTCGGATCCCTTAACTGCGTTTTAAGTGAATTATGTTTTTTTTACTAATGGGGGCGCCACTTCGCTAGTATCGTCACCTTCAGCCTCAGAATCCTTACAACAATAAATTACTTTCAACCGCTGAAAACCCAAACAAACAACGGTCTAAAATATTTTCCTTTGCATAGCTAATAAACTTTTTCAATTATAATTATTTGTTCTTCAGTCTACTAAATCAACAAGTCGTTCTAAATGAGATTCGTAAAAAAACTCGGCCTTATTTAAGGCGTCAACAGAAAGCTAACTTAAAGAAGCGGGACAAATCTTGAAAATATTTGAAAAATTTGGCAGGAATATGATTTCACTTATTGTCCTACTGTATACCGTCAAAGAGTAGCTAGTTGCTAATTATAGACGAGACATAATATTTTGGTACCTATTTTTTACGTGCTAAATCATAACATAACATAAAAATACTTTATTGCACGTAAGAATACAAATCATACAACACAACAGATAACAACAAAAAACAAGTACAACATAGGCGGCCTTATTGCTAAGGTAGCAATTTCTTCCAGGCAACCTTTGGGTCAAAGAAAAATGCGTAGCGGTAAGCGGGATATTACAAGTCTAGTAAAATATGTATCCTAAATACATTACATTACATATAATACATAAACTAGGTACAAGCTACTACATAGATAATTGAAACCAATATTTGACGTTCATAAAATTAGATTAGCTTCCATGTTGGACTGGGAGCGATAGAATAACGTAGAATGTGCCAGCTGCATCTCCCGGGCATGCTGTAAAAATCAGCTAAGGGATTCGAGGGTATATTGTAATTTAGGCGATGGGCTGACAACCTGTCACTACAGCTATTGCTGTATATACAGTTGTATATTAACCCTCAAAACTTGTCAGACGTGGCGGAACGACCTTTGTTAGGGTCGTTGACGCTCAGCCTACCCCATTAGGGATACAGGCGTGATAGTATGTATGTATAAAATTAGATTTTGGTTTTCCCAAGGTAGTTTCATGTTTTTTTTATTTTCTAAGTTTTAAGTGACAGAACTAATTTTAATAGAACATCATGTTAATTACAATCTGGTTTTTGATACTTCTTCTTAGTGAGTGGATTTTCGAGTCGAAAGACCCGATGAACCCTGGTGTCAGAGTTTTGAAACCGCCTAGTGGCACAGCTATTAGACCTCCAACGTGGTTTGTGTATCGACCACTATCAAAGACAGAGACTGGGACCGACGGCTTAATGTGCCCGCCGAAGCACGGAATCCTGTTTCTTTTCAGACAATCAGGTGATTCAGCCTGCAATATCCTAAAAAAACTGGGGAAAATTTCATAAAGTGATAAGTTGACAAATATCAACTTTTGTGTTCCCCCCTGGGAATCGAACCCAAGACCTCCGGATCGTAAGCACATGGCTCTGACCACTACTTACTTACGGATTACTTCACATAATCTTAAAGTGTTAGTTTAGTGTAACTGTTTTTATATTTTTATGTGTTACTTTACCTAATCATTATTTTTAAGTTAGACTAAGCAATTTTCTTTCTATATGTGGAAGCTTGTAATTGGCGTTTATTTAATATGTTTACTTGAATAATTTGTAAATGTTGCTGTAAGCTCCCCAAATAAAATAAAATAGACCACGGAGGCAGTTAAGTAGGTAGGTTAAGTAGGTTGTGATACCGGGTGTAAGGGACAGCGTCCCACAAACTGATAGGGGTTGCTTAGTTAACGAAACTGAATAACTATCACCAGCAAATTCTTCAGGAAATACAAAAAAATGGTTTTCCATATAAACTGTCTGATCGAGGTGGTCATTTTGTATGGGAAAGTAACTTTTTTTTTATCTCCTAAAATAATTTCCTGGTAAATGAAAAAATTATATGGTTTTCAGTAAGCCGTCGACGCTCTGACCACTCCGTAGGGGATAAAAGCGTGATTTGTGTCTATGTACTGTCCAGTATAACCAGAAAGAAAGGTCTTTAATTCGTCGTCGTTTTTGTATCGCTTAGTAGGTATATAGATATATTCTTTATTACACATAAAACAAAACAACAGGAAATGAGAACAAATTAAGCAAAAACTAAAGTACAATGAAGGTGGCCTTGTTACTATAGTAGCAATTTCTACCAGGCAACCAAGTAGGGAGCTTATACTATTGTAAGTGTCACTTCTGCAGTACTTACTCTCTCGGTTTTTATCGGATAAAAGTTGCCCGGTCTAACGAGCCCCGGACAATCGCGAAGGGTTATTTTTATTTGGACAACATTTCCTTGATTTCTCCGGTAAATACGTTCCTTCCTCAACTCTCTTCCTGAGCTTTTGTTTTCCGCTTTTTTCATCAAAGAAATCAGGAATTCGCTGTAAATAAACTTGTTATACAGGGTGTAATTTTTTTTATGCGGGGTGTAAAATTAGGGCCGATTCGCTCCGGAATGGCAGCGGCGTGACGAGCACTTTCAGTGTTAAATCGTGCTTCGGAGGGCACGTTTAGCCGTCGGTCCCGGTCACTGTATATGATAGTGGTCGTTACTCAAACCATGTCAGAGGCCTGATAGCTGTGCTACTAGGCGGTTTAAAAACTGACAACAGGGATCATCCGGTCAATAGACTCGATACCCATTTGACAGAAGAAGAAGAAGTGTGAAATAATTTTAAACTTTGTCTACATAATTAGTATCGTTTGGAAAGATTGATAACCGAGGCCGCGCGGTACTGCGCGGTGCTGCGCGATTCCTTACCGACGGCGATGACCAAATTACTCTTGCATTTAATGCTTGCAATATTAGTCGAGCCACACTCTGTACAAGCTCTTCCAGCAACCGCGCACGCCGGCGGGGTCGCGGAGGTCCCTCCTTTGCTCCCCACTTTGGGGTTTACCGGCACGTACCGGGTAGATTCTCTCCGATAAGGAGTTCCCAAGGCAACGCCATAAGCCGAGGTTCGAGCCCTAGTGGGCGCCCTTAGGCAGTTGCTATTCTATTTAAGGGTGTAGATTGCGTCTAGCAACTCCCCGTCTTAGCCCGGTGACGCATTATATACACTTTGTAATATGGTGCAAATAGGACAATAAAAAAAAAAGGCGCTGCGCGATTACGCGCTTCCTAGTTTCTGGTTGCGGCCGCCCAAAGCGAGACAAGCAGTCGCGCGACCAATGGCGACCGCACGCGCATTATCAAAAGGACTAGGCTATACAATCAGGCCGCTGCAGGCCGCGGCCGGCCGGTCCCTCTTGGCCGCGCCGCTGCCATTCCGGTCTGAATAGAGCCAAAACCACATACATACATACATAAATCACGCCTTTATCCCTTACGGAGTAGGCAGAGCGTTTAACGCCTCATAAAAGGCGCTTTCGCCACGTCTGACAAAAATTGAGGACAATTTTATTTTAGATTGTAATTACAATACACTGTAACCCTCGAGTCCCTTTTGCTGACTTCAACAGCATGCCCGGGAGGAAGGGCAGCTGGAACATTCAAAGATTTTCTCTCGCTCCCAGTCCAGAATGGAAGAAACAATAATACTGCGAAAAATGCTTGCTTATGCAATATAATTTTATTTGGTCACAAATAACGGATAAATGCACGCGCATATTTTTTAAGGCAAAGGTACAAAAAGCAGCCAGTATTACTAATAAAATATTTTTTTATTTTGTGTTTTTGTTACAGATAAATGGTTGTAATTTATTGTCAAAATTAATTAAATTAAAGAACTAAATGTTTATTTTATCATAACGGGCGTAAGAGCCGGCGTCTCGCTCCATATCCTCCCGGGCATGCTGTAAAAACCAGCTAAGGGATCCGAGGGTTTCTGTATATTGTTATTTAGGCGATGGTCTGACAGCTACTCTATGACCTATCACTTCAGCAATATACCTACAAATCTATCTTAAATAACCCTCAAAACTTTGTCAGACGTAGCGGAACGATCTTTATGTAGGTCGTTTACGCTCTGCCTACCCCATTATGGATTAAGGCGTGATTATATGTATGCACGTATTATTTGTTTGGTTTATTTATTTATTTCCTCGCAAATAATGTTATAAAACGTCGTATGACATATTTGCGCTTTGATAATAATTACAGCCTCTGCTTTCTTGTACCCTCACCTACAATATCACCTTGGTTGTATTTTGCAACTTACCGCACTTATATCATAATGTACTATTATTGCATAAGAAAGACAGAAGAATCAGTAGGTGGCCTTATTGCTAAGCAGCGATTTCGTAAATAAAATGTTATGGAAAAGTTGTTTTTCAATCGATCGAAGAGATTATAGTACCTATACTTTTTACATACATACATTCATATTATCACGCTTTATGCCTGACGGGGTAGGCAGAACATTAACGACAAGACGGAAGATAAATTTGTAGGTATACTGCTGTAGTGACAGGTTGTCAGCCCATCGCCTAAATTTTAATATACTGAAACCCTCGGATCCCTTAGCTGGTTTTTTCAGCATGCCCGAGAGGCAATGCAGCTGGCACAATCTATGCTTTTCTCTCGCTTCCAGTCCAGCGTGGAAGGTTCTCTCGCTTCCAGTCCAGCATGGAAGGTTCTCTCACTTCCAGTCCAGCATGGAAGGTTCTCTCACTTCCAGTCCAGCATGGAAGGTTCTCTCGCTTCCAGTCCAGCATGAAAGGTTCCTTTGCTTCCAGTCCAGCATGGAAGGTTCTCTCGCTTCCAGTCCAGCATGGAAGGTTCTCTCGTTCCAGTCCAGCATGGAAGGTTCTCTCGTTCCAGTCCAGCATGGATGGTTCCTTTGCTTCCAGTTCAGCATAGAAGGCTCTCTCGCTTCCAGTCCAGCATGGAAGGTTCTCTCCTTTCCAGTCCAGCATGGAAGGTTCTCTCCCTTCCAGTCCAGCATGGAAGGTTCTCTCCCTTCCAGTCCAGCATGGAAGGTTCTCTCGTTCCAGTCCATTATGGAAGGTTCTCCCGCTTCCAGTCCAGCATGGAAGGTTCTCTCGCTTCCAGTCCAGCATGGAAGGTTCTCTCGTTCCAGTCCAGCATGGAAGGTTCTCTCGCTTCCAGTCCAGCATGGAAGGTTCCTTTGCTTCCAGTCCAGCATGGAAGGTTCTCTCTTTTCCAGTCTAGCATGGAAGGTTCTCTCGTTCCAGTCCAGCATGGAAGGTTCCTTTGCTTCCAGTCCAGCATGGAAGGTTCTCTCCCTTCCAGTCCAGCATGGAAGGTTCTCTCGTTCCAGTCCAGCATGGAAGGTTCTCCCGCTTCCAGTACAGCATGGAAGGTTCTCTCGTTCCAGTCCAGCATGGAAGGTTCCTTTGCTTCCAGTCCAGCATGGAAGGTTCTCTCCCTTCCAGTCCAGCATGGAAGGTTCTCTCCCTTCCAGTCCAGCATGGAAGGTTCTCTCCCTTCCAGTCCAGCATGGAAGGTTCTCTCGTTCCAGTCCAGCATGGAAGGTTCTCTCGCTTCCAGTCCAGCATGGAAGGTTCTCTCGCTTCCAGTCCAGCATGGAAGGTTCTCTCGTTCCAGTCCAGCATGGAAGGTTCCTTTGCTTCCAGTCCAGCATGGAAGGTTCTCTCCCTTCCAGTCCAGCATGGAAGGTTCTCTCTCTTCCAGTCCGGCATGGAAGGTTCCTTTGCTTCCAGTCCAGCATGGAAGGTTCTCTCCCTTCCAGTCTAGCATGGAAGGTTCTCTCGTTCCAGTCCAGCGTGGAAAGTTCTCTCGCTTGCAGTCCAGCATGGAAGGTTCTCTCCCTTCCAGTCCAGCATGGAAGGTTCTCCCGATTCCAGTCCAGCATGGAAGGTTCTCTCGCTTCCAGTCCAGCATGGAAGGTTCTCTCCCTTCTAGTTCAGCATGGAAGGTTCTCTCCCTTCCAGTCCAGCGTGGAAGGTTCTCTCCCTTCCAGTCCAGCATGGAAGGTTCTCTTCCTTCCAGTCCAGCATGGAAGGTTCTCTCCCTTCCAGTCCAGCATGGAAGGTTCTCTCCCTTCCAGTCCAGCGTGGAAGGTTCTCTCGCTTCCAGTCCAGCATGGAAGGTTCTCTCGTTCCATTCCAGCATGGAAGGTTCTCTCGTTCCAGTCCAGCATGGAAGGTTCTCTTGCTTCCAGTCCAGCATGGAAGGTTCTCTCGCATCCGGTCCAGCATGGAGGGTACTTTTTACATCCTGTACACGCAAGATTGGAAGTTTTCCCAAACATAAAGGGAAATATTTAGGGTTAGTATGTTTCATGGGTCGGTATAATAAGTATATTGCGAAATATAAAAGTCCTCTGATTGTTTATGGTTTGATGGAACTTTGGAATGTTCATATTGTTCATATCAAATTCTTATGAAATGTTACCTATGTTATTGGCCTCGATTCAGACTTGCAAACAATTTTACTTTTTGTCCATACTTGTAATTTTCTGTTTTAACATACGCGCACAGAAAACAAAGGCAAATTAGATACATACATGTATACATATAATCACGCCTTTATCCCTAATGGGGTAGGCAGAGCGTAAACGACCCAAACAAAGGTCGTTCCACCACGTCTAACAAAGGTTTGAGGGTTATTTAAGATAGATTTGTAGACATTTTGCTGTAGTGACAGGTTGTCAGCCCATCGCCTAAGTTGCAATACACCGAAACCCTCGGAATCCCTTAGCTGGTTTTTACAGCATGCCCGGGAGGAAATGCAGCAGGCACATTCTATGTTTTTCTCTCGCTTCCAGGCCAGCAAGGAAGGAATTTAGATTGCTTCATTTAAATCCCGTTAATTTAAGAATTGAAGATGTGCCTCCGCGGTCTAGTGGTTAGAGCCCTGAGCTTACGATCCGGGAATCCTCGGTTGTCAATTTATCACTTTGTGAGATTTTCCCCATTTTGGTTAGGACAATGCAGGCTGAATCCATCCGTTTTTCTAGAAGAAAACGGATTCCGTGCTTCTGAGTCATTGGGACGATTCATTAAAATTGCCGTTGGAGGCCGTTATTCGCAATTTTTCTTCCTGTTACTACAAAGAACTATGAATTGATAATTTATAAGGATCAATAAAATCTTGGTTACTTTAACTTGATTTTGTTAGACAGTTTTTTCGATTCACTGCGTTTTTAGTGATTCTTGTTTTCTTTTTACTAATGTGGGCGCCACTTTGCTAGTGATTTAAAAGGGTATCTACAATCTAAATCCATTTACATTTTTGAAAATATTTTTTTTATTTTCTGCTATACATTTTTGCGCTGACAAAATTAAAATACTTCTATTAATACTTCCATGCTGGCCTGGGAGCGAGAGAAAAACATAGAATGTGCCAGCTGCATTTCCTCCCGGGCATGCTGTAAAATCCAGCTAAGGGATCCGAGGGTTTCAGTATATTCTAATTTAGGCGATGGGCTGACAACCTGTCACTACAGTAATATATCTAGAATTCTATCTTAAATAACCCTCAAAACTTTGTCAGACGTGGCGGGACACCTTTGTTTAGGTCGTTTACGCTCTGCTTCCCCCATTAGGGATACAGGCGTGAATATATGTATGTAAAATTAAAATAAGTTTGTCGCCTATACTGTCCTTTCAGTTCACTTATGACCTGAATGCCACAAAATAAGAGATACGGACATATTAAGGCTCGTGTTTATAAAGCGATCTCAAGATTGAGAGCAATATTAAGTTTGGATTTGACAGGGTATTTTGTACTGAAATGACATTTCTGACACAAAATCAAACCCGCTTTCACTCTTGAAAGTTGATTATAATTACGGGCCGAAGTCGTGTGCAACGCCGAATCGAGGCCATTTTCGACCCTCTCGTATTTTACTCGGCATGCCCGAAATGTTTGACCCTTATGAAATCTTGCTGAAATCCGACAAAATATTACATTACATATAATCACGCCTTTTATCCCTAATGCGGTAGGCAGAGCGTAAACGACCTAAACAAAGGTGGTTCCGACACGTCTGACAAAGTTTTGAGGGTTATTTAAGATAGATTTGATATTGCTGTAGTTACAAGTTGTCAGTTATACTTCCATGTTGGCCTGGGAGCGAGAGAAAAACATAGAATGTGCCAGCTGCTTTTCCTCCCGGGCATGCTGTAAAAACCAGCTAGGGGATCCGAGGGTTTCGGTATATTGTAATTTAGGCGATGGGCTGACAACCTTTCACTACAGCAATATACCTACAAATCTATCTTAAATAACCCTCAAAACTCTGTCAGACGTGGCGAAACGACCTTTGTTTTGGACGTTTACGCTCTGCCTACCCCATTAGGGATAAAGGCGTGATTATATGTATGTATGTATGTACAAGTTGTCAGCCAATCGCCTAAATTGCAATATGCAGAAACCCTCGGATCCCGTAGCTTTTTCTTACAGCATGCCCGGGGGGAAATGCAGCTGGCACATTCAATATTTTTCTCTCGCTCTCAGTCCAGCATGGAAGAAAATGAAATAAAAACAAAATATTATATTAGTGATAACCAAAAGTTACTCAAATTTGGTACCGATCCAGCTAAAATTGTGAAAGTATTAGAACTAACAAATAATAAATTCAACCGCTGACAGGATTTGAACCTGAGTCTTTGGTAAACCGGCCCAACGCTCTTAACCAACTAAGCTGCAATGGTCCAACCTCAATGACGAGTAATACTAATTACTCGCTGGGGATTAGGCAGTTGTAGCTTAGTTGGTTAAAGCCGAAGACGCAGGTTAAAATCCTGATAGCGGTTAAATATTTAATTTTCTAATAAATGAAATTGTGAACAATCGGTTAGCTATCATAGGGTACTTTTTGAGCTTATGGAATCCCTATAAAAGGTTCCGTACATACATACATACATAAATCACGCCTTTATCCCTTACGGGGTAGGCAGAGCGTTTAACGCCTCGTAAAAGGCGCTTTCGCCACGTCTGACAAAAATTGAGGGCAATTTTAGATTGTAATATGTATTGCTATAGTGACAGGTTGTCAGCCCATCGCCTAAATTACAATACACTGTAACCCTCGAGTCCCTTTTGCTGACTTCAACAGCATGCCCAGGAGGAAGGGCAGCTGGAACATTCTATGTTTTTCTATCTCTCCCAGTCCAGCATGGAAGAATTTCGTATGGAAGGTTCCGTAGCTGAAATTAATTATTTACTACCTTCTCCTCTTCTGTCGTGTGGGTATCGAGTTGATCAACCTAATTAACCTTGGTGTCAGAGATTTTAAGCCACCTAATTGCACAGATTATAGCCCTCTGACATGGTTTGTGTAACGACCACTATCAACGACAGCGACCGGGACCGACGACGGCTTAACGTGCCTTCCGAAGCACGGAATCTTTTCTCTTCCAGGCAATCAGGTGATTCAGCCCCACTAAACTGGAGAAAATCTGAAGAAGTGATTAATTGACATATCTCAACTCTGTGTTCCCCTCTGTGAATCACCATTAACCTGGACCTCCGGATCGTGAGCCTATGACTCTAGTCACAGGCAGAGGCAGTTACTGCCAAATTATGCACTTTTTTCCATACGAGAAGAAACTGCTACTGCTGAAAACTGCTACTTTTGCTTTGAGTAACATGGTAGCTAAATACTGAGACCCTCACCGTTTACTCGCAAACCGTACTAATGTTATTTAATGTGTTTTAGTTTTAAGTGTGTAAGTAAAAAACTTCTATGCTGGACTGGGAGCGAGAGAAAACATACAAACATTTCCTCCCGGGCATGCGTTAAAAATCAGCTAACGGATACGAGGGTTTCAGTGTATTGTAATTTAAGCTATGGGCTGCTGGCAACCTGTCACTACAGCAATATCCCTACAAATCTATCTCAAATAACCCTCACAACTTTGTCAGACGTGGCGGGACGACCTTTGTTTACGTCGTTTACGTTCTGCCTACCCCATTAGGGATAATGACTTGATTATATGTATGTATGTAAGTAATAAAGATATTTTGAATTTGGAAAAAACTGAAATCTTGAATAACAGTACCTCTTTTGTCGCACAGAATTATTTTTCTCGGATCAAACACTTTCCGTAGTTCTGTGTGCTCTCCCACATGCCCCTATCTGGCAAAGCGGTGCTAATTTGATCACAGACAGGGCTGGCACATTCTATTCCTAATAGATATTTACATATTGTCCCATATTTATTTCTTACGTTAGAGTACGAGCGCATCAAAAGCCTATTCAAAGTAATTTATAAGTCAAAGTTAAATAATTTATTTCCAAATAGATTCCTCAGAACACTTTTAGAAAGTCACAAGCAAGTCTATTATAAATGTATATATATGCTCGATTCTAGATTTGGCGGCTCAAACTAAAATTAAAATCTATTTGTCAATTTCAGACTTAAAACATTGGAAAAGATCCAAAGATCCAGATCCCCGCCCTAGGCGCGCCTGCATCACTAAGGTGCTGGAGTTGCCTAGTGCGAATACCAAGTTCTTCTTCAACTCCTTTTCCGTAAAAGCTGCACAACTGTGGAATAAACTGCCTAAGACAATTCAAGAAAGTCCCTCAGTGAATGTCTTTAAGAAAAGATTAAAAGAGCACTTCTTATCTGAACAATTTTGATGTATGTATTTATGTAGTAGTTTATTCGTATATGTATGTATCAATATATTGTTTAGTATATATGTATGTTTATTTAAGATAGTAATATACGGTAGGTATTTATTCTATGTATAGGTATGTAAGTATTTTTAATTTTTTGTTTTACTAGTCTCTGTTAATGTTGCATTTTCTTGTCCCCTCAAAATTATTTACTTTCTCTTACTACCATTGGGTTGGCTGGAAGAGATCTCTTCATAGAGATAAGTTCGCCCTTGCACACTATATTTGTAAATTACATTTCTTTTGTGTTTATGCAATAAAGTATATATATAAAGAACAGGAGATCTATTCTCTTCGGTTTTTGATTCAAAGTCATTGGTTTTATGCGTTATCTGACATTTTAATCCGCCGTCATATGATATAGCGGATAAAACTAACAGAAATACTGGGAAAACGTGCAAAAGCGCGTCAAAATCTAGCTGACAAAGTGTGAAGCCATAGAGTATAAATCGCCTGTCCTTTTTCAATTTTATTATTTTGAAAGTGACAGATAGTTTTTAATTTTGTGTCTTAGCCGGTGGTATCTAGAATTTCTTACGTGATAGGTACGCATCAAAATCCTATTCAAAGTCATTCATAAATCAAAGTTAAATTATTTATTTTCAAATAGATTACTTACAAGCGAGTCTATTACAAATATATAAATAAAAATTATAAATATAAGGTACATACATATAATCCTTTATCCCTTAGTGGCAGAGCGTAAACGACCTAAACAATGGTTGTTCCGCCACGTCTGATAAAGTTTTGAGGGTTCAACTACATGGCTATATGGCTAGATGTCGCTAACGTCGCTATGACGTGACATTCGCCACTCCCTCTACGTTTTCTGTAGCTCAGTTGGTAGAGTAATGAACCGGCATTCCGGAGATGCAGGTTCGAGTCCTGCCAGGAACGAATTTATTATTTTCTTTCTTTCATATATTGTAAGTGCTAAAATCCTCAAAGATATTGAAATTTAATTCTAATTTTAATTTCCATGCTGGACTGGGAGCGAGAGAAAAACATAGAATGTGCCAGCTGCATTTCCTCCCGGGCATGCTGTAAAAATCAGCTAAGGGATCCGAGGGTTTCAGTATATTGCAATTTAGGCGATGGGCTGACAACCTGTCACTACAGCAATATACCCACAAAATATATCTTAAATAACCCTCAAAACTTTGTCAGACGTGGCGGGACGACCTTTGTTTTGGTCGTTTGCGCTTTGCCTACCCCATTAGGGATGGGGGCGTGACTATATGTATGTATGTATGTATATTGAAATTGGTGCAATAAGAGACCCTTTTCTTTATATCCACGACAACACAATATATTGATCTTCTTGTCAATCATTCTGGAAGTGGAGGCCTGGTTACCTTTAAATCAGGTTTACCTAGTTTAGGGACCAGCCTCTCAAACAAATATTAAACTTTTATTAGCTTATGTATCCACTTTAATGTTGTTGTTTGTAGAGGAAGTAAAATAATAATAATAATAAATACGTTTATTATTATTATTATTTTACTAGCAAATGTGTTATAAAAAAACACTTCTCGATTACCTCAAAGTGTAAAGGCAGCCCTGTGATCAGCGTGCCAAGCTCCGCGTTAACAGACTATCCTCGTTTCTTTGATACAGGCATTATTGAGTGCCAACGAACTGCCGCGCTGATTTTTTTTTTTTATTTCTTACTTGTGCAGTGTTTTTAAGAGGTTACCTTTATCGCTGATCACTGCTTATCCTAGGCAGAGCGTAAACGACCTAAACAAAGGTCGTTCCTCGACGTATAACAAAGTTTTGAGGGTTATATGTATCATCGTGGTGGCGCCACCGTCACGTAAACATCGTCTCCGTATTGTAATTTGATTTTAATTTTTCTTCTGTAAAAACCTAGTGCGCAAATGTTTTAAATATTTTTCAATACCTATAAATATTGTGTACAAGTGTTTGCAAATATATTAAATCAGTGTTTGTGGATAAATCAAGGATTATCTAAAATAACAATACAAGTGCTATATAACACGTAATAATTGTGATCTGGTACTGCGATTGCTGCTGATTACAATCGTAAGTACTGTAACATTAATAAGTGATAACATCTGCAGCATAGAAAAGTGTTATTATGTGATTAAATAGAAATCTTAATAAATTGATTACGTTAACGATTTTGAAATTGAAACAACAACACAGAATTAACCAATCAAGTGCTGCGATTCTGTTTGCTAATTAGTTCAAGCGAATTTCAAGAGATGGAGCTATTATACGCCATCTAGCGCGAAGTAGCGGAACTTAATACTAGTTATACCCTACTCACCAAGAGAGGACGATACTATACGCCATCTCGTGACCTGTATCTACAGTGTGTATGTGACGGAACATCTATATTGATTAAATAATTAGAGGGCACTACATAGCCCGTATTTAAAAAGTATTTTTTAGACATGGCAGCAAAAATCCAAACTTGTGATGGTTGTAATAAAAAGTTTTAAAGAAACGACTACATTACTTGTTCTTCCTGTAAAAAAGTACTGTGTGTCGATGGATGTTCAAATGTGTCAAGACAGCGTTATACACTCATGGAACCAGGAAAAAAAGCATTTTGGAAGTGTGTAAAATGCGTACAAGCTAAAACAAGCACTCCAAATGACATGAAAAACAAACTAAAGGAGATTCCTAAAATAAGCACTGGAAACACACCGTTGCCACTTGAAAGTAACAGTACCACGATCGTTACAGAGGCAAACACTACCCCTATTTCTATTAAGAGCAGTAGCGCAGTTTCAGCTGTTTTTGGTAAAAAAGTAACCACCACGGACAATTCCTGAACATCTAACACTAGTCTCATACCCACAATTGAATTGGTTGATGCGAGCGGTTCCAACATTATTCAAAAATGCACGCTGTCTTCGACTGAAACGGAGAACAAATCGGACGAACAGGTGACCTCAGCTTGCTCACCCATTGACAAATCCTGTGTATTATACACCAATACCCCATTAAGCATTAAATCGACTGAAGTTGAAGTAACTTTGACTGAAACTGAAAACAAACCTCATAGACAATTAACATTAATACAGAACAATACACCTGAAATGTCTAATAATATTACACACCGTAGGAAGAAACCTGTTATAGTGAACGTTTCCACGTCGAACTCTTTCGAGTCACTATCGTCAACAATGGAAATCGATTGCGATGATGATGATGATGAAACACCACCGTGTCTTGACTTTAGAAGAAGCTGCCCAGAGTTAAATAATGTGTTAATGCTAAGTGAACTAGAACAATTAAGGGAAAAGGTGATAATGCTGGAAGCGCAACTAGAGTCGGCTGACAACGAAATCACAAATATGGTGACCGAAAATTGTAAATTAAAAAATGAGTTACAGAAATACATGAAGAAATGCGACCACCTGGGAAAATTATGTATGACATCCAGCAGCAAGAAAAAGCAATTAAAATCTAAAATTAACAATTCTATGTCCTTTTTACTCCCAGAGGCAGAAGAATCGTTCCAAGCAAAGGTCGAAATTAGCACCAATACTAATGTAGAGAACTCATTTTCACGGGTAAAACTTCCAAATATGCCACAAGCACAACCACCCCACACTCCGGAACAGACTCAGCCTAAATTACCTAACGAGACTTCGCAAGACCAGAAACCGAAGCATAGAGTATGCATATTGAGCTCTAATTAATCAAACAAAGTATTAATGGCGGCAAACTATACATTTAACGGAAATTTTGAATTTTGTCATTATAACATGGCAAACTGCGATGCACACCACCTGTTAACGGGCTTAGATTCTAAACTAAGAAACTTCACCATGGCAGACTTTTGTATAGTAATTTTAGGTGAAGAAGACTTCCGTACAACTGTTGATTACCCTGATTTAGTCATATTTATTAGAGAGACTATATCAAGTATTCAACACACAAATATTATAATTTGTTCACCGACATATAAACATGGTCAATTCATGAATATATACAATTCGCGTATAGAAGTTTTTAATAATCTGCTTTGCTTGGATATAGAGTCACATGAATACGCTTATTTGGTAGACTCCAATAAAAACTTGGAATATGAATTTTCTATGTTTCATATAAATACAGGGACTCTGAATGGTCTTGGAATGCAAACATTATTTAATGACATATTTGATACTATTGACTTTATTTGTAAATCGTTAAAAATACAGCTTTTTCGTGAGCAAGGATATTAGTAATTGTGAATCATATGTATCCATTTCTTCTACAACTCCAACCATTGCTAAAAAGTTCGTATATCCAAATGTACAATTAAACATTTTCTTTCAGAATGTATGTGGTATAAACACGAAAAAAGACCAAATAGAATTATATCTGGATGAATTACAGTTTAATCAGGACTATGTCTGTATTTGTGAACACTTCTTAAATGAAACTGCTATAAAAAATCTAAATTTGGATCAATACGAATTGGCTGCATATTATACAAGGTCTAATAAAATTAGAGGTGGAACACTGATATTAGTTAGGAAGGGTAGAGAAATGATAAATATAGATTTTTGTAATAAAATAAGCAAATGTGAGTGCTTTGAAGTGTGCGGTTTGCGGGATTTAGATACTAATCTAAATCTGTGTTGTTTGTATCAAAATAATAAAAATTTTGACGCGTTTCTACAAAAACTAGAGTTATTATTGCAGCACTTTTTTAAAAAGAATTGCTTGATTTGTGGAGATTTTAATGTCGATATGATGAAAGAAAATGATGATAACAAATCAGATTTTTTTAACTTGCTGAAATGTAATAATTTTAGACATCTAGTGGATAATACTGTGACATTTGAACGTAATGGATTGCAATCGTGTATAGATAATTTTATAACTAATATTTCTGATAATGGGATAAAGAACATAAATGTAGATCAAAATGGTCTATCAGACGGGCATAGTGCAATTCTAGGTAGAGTAGAGTTAGAAAGTAAAACCGGGGGAAAGGTCTTGGATTGTAATAACGATCAAACGATGTTTGTAGAAAAGAGATTATTTAATAAGGAAAATAACTGCATATTTACACAAAATATGCTTAGCGTGGATTGGAATTGTTTAGGAATAAACGGGTTTCTTAAAAAGTTTAGGGAAATCTTTTTAGTAAGCTTAAAGAAAGTAAGGAAAAGAGTTTATTTTAAAGAGTCTACAAAACTTAACTGGGTTACAAAAGGTGTAAGAGTCTCGAGTAAAATGAAAAGAGTACTCTGCACGCTAGACAAAACACATTATGACACAACTCTATTTAATTACCGGACATCGTATATAAAACTGTACAAAATGGTCTTGAGAAATGCGAGGTCAATAAATGTTCAAGCAAAAATAGAGAACTCTAAAAATTCCGTGAAAGGAATTTGGAGCATAGTCAATACACACACAAATAAAAAACCTAGAGCGTTAAATGGCAAAATTGTTTTAAAAGTAAATAATCGCATTATTGACGAGCCTATTGACGATGCTAATGTTTTTAGTAGTTCTTTTGACCCAGAAAATTTGATGAACTCTAGTGATTTATTAAAAGCAAATTATTTACTAAAAACAAGTACCAAACGAGTAGAAACTGAAATGGAACTACGTCCGACAAAGAAGTTTGAAGTGACAAAGATAGTACAAGGTATGTTAGCGAAAAAATCATCAGGTTACGATGAAGTGCCAATTTCAGTAATAAAAGACAATATTGACGTAATGGCTGAACCCTTATCTCATTTCTTTAATTTATGTATTAGAGAAAGCACATTTCCTGATCAATTGAAAATATGTAGAGTAGTACAAATACATAAAAAGAATTGCAAAATGGATCCAAGGAATTATAGACCAATCTCGTTTATTCCATCTTTAGCAAAAATCTTTGAGAAGATCTTGAAATCCAGATTATTAAATCACATTCTCACTAATTCTGTTCTTCATATGAGACAGTTTGGTTACCAGAGAGGAATCGGTACTACCACAGCCATAGATACTCTCATTGATGATACAATGCAACAATTAAACATTAAGAAAAAAGTTGCTGGAATATTTTTATACTTGAGCTCTGCATTTTATACAGTGGACCACGATATACTGATACAAAAATTGGAGTATTATGGTATACGAAACCGGGCCTTAGATTTGTTTAAATCGTATCTTAATAACAGGCAACAATTTGTTGAGATAACCCAACTTACAGAAGGCACTCAGACTCAAAGTCGTCATACTTCAAAATTGGTAAAGATATCTAGAGGCGTGCCACAGGGCTCTATATTAGGTCCAATTCTGTTCATAATATTTTTAAATGACATGCTGAATTTTATTACTCATCAAATCCCTGAAGTTAAACTAGTTGTATTTGCAGATGACACGAACGCCATTTTGTCAAGTGATAATATTCATGACCTAAATGATAAGGTTAGTCAAGCACTAACTGTATTTAATGAATGGTTCCAATGCAATAATCTCAAATTAAATACTTGTAAAACAAACATATTGCTTTTAAAGACCACGGCTCGAAATAGAGACATTTTGGATGTTACAATAAATGGAGAGTCGATTAGGAATGTTAGTGAAGTTAAATTCTTGGGTGTATATTTGGACCAATTTCTGAACTGGAAACCTGAATTAAAGTCCGTGGAAAGTTCCATAAGCTCGGCATGTTATGCTTTGCGTAGCTTGAGAGACGAACTGACAAGCAAACAGCTAAAAAATATTTATTTTGCTCTCATTGAATCAAAACTTAGGTACAGCGTCAAACTATGGGGTAATAGCTACTGCTATAACATCCAGAAAGCGTTTATTGCCCAGAAACGAGCAGTACGAACAATAGTTCGCATCCCACCGTGGGATTCATGTAAACCCCATTTTAAAAGTCTGGGCATTTTGACTGTTCCAAGTCTTTATATTTTGGTCTTACTAACTGATGTCGTCAAACAAAGACACATTTTTGAGACTGAAACGGAAATGGAGATACGAAAATCCACTAGGCGAAAGGACCTAAATAATATTATTCAGCCTACTTTGAATGTAGTTAAACACTGCGCGCGATACCAGGCAGTTAGTTTGTTTAACCGATTACCTTCAACTCTAAAAACTATAAAGAATGTAAATTCTTTTAAACACAAATTAAAAGCATACCTTTTGGAAAAGTGCTGCTATAGAATTGACGAGTTTTAGCTATACAATGATTAAAACGTAAACATAAAGCACACTGTTGTTTTCAATAATGTAATTTTATAATGTGACATGTAATTTATCTACATATTTTTTAAATGTTAGTAATAGCTAACAGCAAATGTAACTATTAACATTGTTATTTTGAATGTAGTTTTAGGAATATTATTTTAATTTAGTTATTTTGAAATATTTGTTTTAAGTATAAGTATTACCTTGACTTTACACTATTATCTATTTGAATTTAATTATAAAATGATTATTTTTCCTTATATTGAACTGTTGATAAGTCTTTTTGATTGTTAATTTTTATTGTAATCTTGAATTGTTATTTTATGTAACTTCGAACACAATTTATATTGTTAACGAAAAAATAAATTGAAAAATTGAATTGAAATTATATAAGATAGATTTGTTAGGTATATTGCTAAAGTGACAGTTTGTCAGCCAATCGCCTAAATTTCAATATACTCAAGATCATTATACATATAAACCTTCCTCTTGAATCACTCTATTCATTAAAAGAAACCGCATCAAAATCCGTTGCGTAGTTTTAAAGATTTATGCATACATAGGGATATAGGGACAGAGAAAGCGACTTTGTTTTATACTATGCAGTGATATTCGTTTTATTTCACAGATAATAATAAAATTAATTTTTTTTGAAGCTCATATCTAGGCAACCATTAGAGACAGACAAAAATTTAAAAGACAAAGTTGTAGATAATTTAATAAGGTTTCATTATGTAGTAGACAAAACTTCGTACAAACCAGCGTCTTTGTCCCCCCCTCCCTCGTGCAGGCATCGCCGCCCCCCCTTTTTTTTCAGGACTTTTAGTGTGTTTATCTCCTGACTAGTCCGAACAAAAATCCAAAATCGAACTTCCAGCTTCCAACTTTTCCGTGTAGAATTATTCGTTGCTCAAACTAGTAATCAAGGTAGAGTCAAAATTTAAGAAATTCGGTCTAGAGCAAAATTGAACAGTTTTAAGGGGAACAAACCACTTGCTTCCACGGTGGACTAGGAGCGAAAGAAAAACATAGAATGTGTCAGCTGCCATTCCTTCCGGGCATGCTGTTAAAACCAGGTAAGGGATCTGAGGGTTTCAGTATATTGTAATTTAGGCGATGGGCTGACAACCTGTCACTACAGCAATATACCTAGAATTCTATCTTAAATAACCCTCAAAACTTTGTCAGACGTGGCGGGATGACCTTTGTTTAGGTCGTTTACGCTCTGTCTACCCCATTAGGGATAAAGGCGTGATTATATAATGTATGTAAAAAGGACAGGCGAATTATACACTATGGTTTTACACTTTGTCTGCTAGATTTTGACGCGGTTTTGCACGTTTTCCCAGTATTTCTGTCAATTTCATCCGCCGACTATAAATCGAAAACCGGAGAAAAAAGATCTCCTGTCCTTTTCCAATGTTTTTATTCTGAAAGTATCAAATATATTTTAATTTTAGTTTTAGCCGGAAAATCTGGAATCGAGTCCACTGTGTCTTTAGTTTACTTACTTACGCAATTAACTTCTTCCTCTAAGTCTTTATAAGATAAGTAAGGTACTAATAAATTAAATTGGACGTTTATATAACTCAAAGGTATTAAGAGCGATTGTCTACTAGCTTCTGAAGGTTATATGAAGGTCATTGGGAGGTGTCAGAGAGATAAATTACTTTGCTGAAGTAGAGAATAATCGGATTTTTCGAATTCTATAAAATAGTTTAGCAAAACTTAGAAATTTCCATGCTGGTTTGCGAAAGAAAAACATAGAATGTGCCCTCTGCATTTCCTCCAGGCATGGTGTAAAAACCAGCTAAGGGAACAGAGGGTTTTAGTATATTGTACTGTTTTGTTCCTTACTATTCTGCTGTATGTATTTGTGTTTCTTTGTGCAATAAAGTATATTGTATTGTATATTGCAATGTAGGCGATGATTGGTTGACATCCTGTAACTACAGCAATATATCTTCTTCTTCTTCTTATTTAGCCGATAGTGTTGCACTGCTGAGCAAAGGTCTCTCTCCGGTCTCTCCACGACTCTCTGTCCTGTGCTTGTTCCGGCCAGTCTTCCAGGAAGGCATCAAGTTTGTCTCGCCACCCCCGCCTTCAAATCTAATATAAATAACCCTCAAAACTTTGTCA
The DNA here is from genome assembly GCA_949820665.1 of Scrobipalpa costella. NCBI lineage: Eukaryota > Metazoa > Arthropoda > Insecta > Lepidoptera > Gelechiidae > Scrobipalpa > Scrobipalpa costella. Next base: position 955,055 of record OX463320.1, on the reverse strand, counting down.
GACGTGGCGGAACGACCTTTGTTTAGGTCGTTTACGCTCTGCCTACCCCATAAGGGATAAAGGCGTCATTATATGTATGTATGTATTAGAGGCGAAGTTTGCAATTTTATCGAGGGTAAGCCAAAGGAAAAAAAAAACATTGAAGTATTTTATAGTTTCGACGTAATTCCGGATTTGGTGAAGGTAGTATTCTTAAAAGGGAAGCCGACGGGAATCGGCTAGTATGGACCTTTCGCCACTGGTATTCTTCTTCTTCTGCTTACCGTTTTCCCAGCTTGATGCTGGGGTCCGCTTTCCGGATTTTTCTACTCCACTTTGCCCGGACTTCAGCATCCGCTGGTGTGAGATCGTTCTCTTCCATGTCCGCTTTCACGACGTCAAGCCAGCGCTTCTTGGGTCTGCCGCGTGATCTAGGGCCTTGGACAGTGATATCGAGGCATCTCTTTCCGACATAGTCTGGCGGTCTGCGACTTATATGCCCATACCATCGCAGACGACTTTCCTGCAGCTTATCTGTTACGTCGCGGACTCCCACGCTGCCACGGATGTGCTCGTTACGAATGTGATCTAATCTCGTAACGCCGCACATCCATCGCAACATCTTCATTTCCGCGACGTGAAGCTGCTGGACATGTCTTCCAAGGACAGGCCAGGTCTTGCTGCCGTATAGTAGGACTGGTCGGATGATACTCTTGTACACAAGGCCCTTAAGCTTCACTGGTATTCTGCGGTCGCAAAGTACAACAGTTACTTCCCGCCATTTTCCGCAAGCAGCGCTGATTCGGGCTTGGATATCAATTATTTAAATTTATCTGTTTTTGAAACAAGTTCATCTTCCACCTTTATGGGGTTGGGGTCTGTGCTGCCACATGCCATGTACTCGGTCTTCGCAACATTGAGTTTTAAACCACCGTTCTTAAGCGCACCCTTCCATTGGTTCACCTTGTGCTCCAGTTTCTGTTTGTCCTCATCTGCAAGTACGATGTCATCATAAGCGTACATCATAAGCCACGGAGATGGTTCATGGAACTTCGCCGAAAAAACGTCTAGCACCACACTAAACAGAAAAGGACTGAGGGCCGAGCCTTGGTGAACACCTACCGTGATAGGGAAAGGGCGAGTATCGCCAACGGCAGTCCTCACTATGGATTCGGAGTTGTGGTACATGTCGCAGATAATATCAATGTAGGTTTGTGGCACACTCTTTTCATTCAAAGCCCACCAGATCACCTGACGATTGGTTCGCCACTGGTATTGTATTGGAATTTATGCGACATGAACTGACAGACAAGCTTAAGTTTAGGTCATCATCATAAACTTAAGAGCGCTGCTCTTGTCGGTGGTGTATGAAAAACCGCCAGTCCTCTTTCGATTCCGCCTCCTCCTAGACTTCCTTGTATGCCTTGATATTAGTTTTGGCTTTAATTTGGTCAATGTAGCTTATCTTCGGTCTATCTCTTCCTTCTTTTCCTTCTTTCTTCACCTCAATTTAAAAAGCGGTCATGGCGTAGCAAGTGTCCTAACATCTTTCCTCTTCTATTTTCTATGATATCAATTAGGTTTTGTTTCTCATTTACTATTTGGAGAACTTCTTCGTTTGTCTTCTTTTCGGTTCTTCTTATCCTCTCCATTCTGCGCCAACACCACATTTATAAAGATTCTAATTGTTCCCGATCTCTCTTCGTTATGGTCCACGTTACACAGCCATACAATGCAACGCTCCAAACGTACACCTTGATAATCTTTTTCTACCTCAAACGATATCCTAGCTTTTAGTAGGGTTTTCGTACCTCCATGCTGGACTGGGAGCGAATGAAAAACATAGAATGTGCCAGCCACATTTCCTCCCCGGCATGCTGTAAAAACCAGCTAAGGGATCCAATGGGTTTCTGTATACTGCAATTTAGGCGATAGGCTGACAACCTGTCACGCAATATACCTACAAATCTATCTTAAACAATGCAATGTTTAGGTTGTTTACGCTCTGCCTACCCCATTAGGGATAATAGCGTGATTGTATGTATGTTTCGTACCGTTGAAAGCTTTCTTTGCCATTGCAATCCCTGTGTTTATTTCTGGCGTACATCTGGCGTCATTAGTGTTTCATACTGCCCAGGTATTTGAAAACTTTACTTCTTCTTGAGCTTCTTCTTCTTCTGTCGAGTGGGTATCGAGTCTATCGACCCGATGAACTCTGGTGTCCGAGTTTTTAAACCGCCTAGTAGCTCAACTAATAGGCCTCTGACATGGTTTGAGTAACGACTACTATCAAAGACAGCGACCGGGACCGACGGCTTAACGTGCCCTCCGAAGCACGAAACCTTTTTCCTTTTTCGGACAATCAGGTGATTCAGCCTGCAATGTCCTAACTGGGGAAACCAAACTGGGGAAATATTCACAAAGTGATAAATTCTGAAATATCAACTTTGTGTTTCCCCCTGGGAATCGAACCCAGGACCTCCGGATCGGGAGTCCATGGCACTAGCCACTATGTCACAGAGGCAGTTACTCACTGCTAGAGCTGTATTATTCAATGTGATTGGTCTATTTCTTTGTGCCTGTTTCGATGTAACTAAAACTTTTTATTTAATCTTTAATCCGTAGTCTTCGAATGTTTTGTCCATTTCTGTAATCAATTCTTCTTTTTTTTTATCATTTGTCCGCTACTTCTATTGCAGCCATGTCGTCGGAAAATTTAATCAATTGTATCTTTTCACCGTTAATTTTGACTTCTTCCCTTTCCGCGTCAATGATTTTGTTGATAGCAGTCAAAATAAAAACATAAAGGTGAAAGTGGACAACCTTGTCTTACACCTTGTCTTATTCTTGACTTTTCTTCTTCCTGACCTACTTCTATTATATTTTCTTGCTGTCTGTAAAGTTATTAAATTATTTTCCCGTCTCTGTAATCTATATACATATAATCACGCCTTTATCCCCAATAGGGTAGGCAGAGCGCAAACGACCTAAACAAAGGTCGTTCCGCCACGTCTGACAAAATTTTGAGGGTTATTTAAGATATATTTGTAGGTATATTGCTGTAGTGACAGGTGGTCAGCCCATCGCCTAAATTGCAATATACTGGAACCCTCGGATCCCTTAGCTAGTTTTTACAGCATGCTCGGGAGGAAATGCAGCTGGCACATTCTATGTTTTTCTCTCGCTCCCAGGCCAGCATGGAAGAAATGTAATTTCGTTATTTCTTTTCCATCAGCCAATTTCATTACTAATACCTATTAGTTCGTAAGCAGCACTGTTTTGTAATAGTTACAATGATTATAAACGAATTTTTTAGAGACCCTTTAATTAATGTTTTCTTGACTTGAATAAATTTCTTTCAAATAAGGTGAAATTCATTTCACAAAACCGCTTTAATTTGTTTATTTTTCTCGGTATTCTTAACTCTTAGACTCGTATTTATAAAGCGATCTCAAGATTGAGAGCAATATTAAGTTTGGATTTGTGCCTGACAAACGTACATGAACTCAAAAGACATTTCTGATACAAACTCAAACCCGCTCTCACTCTTGAGAGTTGATTATAATTACGGGCCTTAGGGTGGAAAAATACACTTTTTAAAGTGGTAATTAAAAACCTTTGAACAGAACATAATAGTTCGAGACAAACAAAAGACCAAATCCGAATTAATCTGGTAAAGATAAGGCGCCACTTTTCAATTTCGCTGAGTAAATCTCTTGGTTTATTTATAAAAAGGCCGGTACATGTCATGACGGACCGGACTCGACTCGAACCTTCTACAGGCCCTACTACAAAAACTGAAATACAGAAAGACATAAAAATGCTGGCCATATTTTAAGGTGTGATTAGAGCCCGATGATGACTACATCATCGGGCTCTAATCACACCTTACCGTAGATATTAGTCGTAAAGCCATTTCAGAGGCCAGTGCTAAGCATTGGCGGCTTGAAAACTGTGACCTAAACTAGGATTGGGTCTGGTTTCCCTTCTGGGTTGCGAAGATCAGATGGATTGCCATTGCGCTCTGTGTAAAAACCAGTACCCTGGTTCAATCCCGCAGATTAGGTAGCCGACCCCGTGAGATACGGGATAAGGCTAGGGAGATAATATATATATTTTAAGGTGTGATTCTACACATATAACTTAACAACTTTCCTCGAGGAACATAGGTGGATATACGAAAAAAATAGCCCTTCCAAATAAATGGTGTTAGTGGTTCAAGCACAGAATATAATATAATAGTACTACATAGTTCAAGTCAATTTGTATGGGGGGAGGTTTTTTTTTCATATTTTGACATATGTTCCTTGGGGAAAGTTGTTCAGTTTCATGGGTAGAATCACACCTTAAAATATATATATTATCCTCATCTCCCTAGTCTTATCCCATATCTCACGGGGTCGGCTAATCTAGAGGATTAAACGAGGGTACTGGTTTTTACACAGGGCGATTGCCATCGGACCTCCGCAACCCAGAAGGGAAACCAGACCCAATCACACCCTTAAATATATCCAGCATTTTTTTTTAATTCCTATCATAACAAAAAACTTATTTTTTTTTAGCAAAGTCGTTATTTAATTATAAGGTTTGTCGAATTCTTCTTCTTCTTCTTTTCGAATCGAGGCAACCTCAATTTAAATTCTTGAGGACCAAATTCGTGCTCATGAACCAAAAGGATCCATTTTAGAGAAAGTGACATAATAGAAACAGGAAAAAAGAATATATATAGCGATGCCGACAGACAGACAGTCATGAAATCCAAGGTGAACTCAAAATAAGAAATGGTTTCCATTTCAAGCAAACTCCGATGTACATGAGATTACGTACATATATTCACACCTTTATCCCTTATGGGGTGGCAGAGCGAAAACAACCTAAATAATGGTCGTTCGGCGGAACATCTACATTTTTTCTACGATTTTGGCGACGCCTGACAAAATTTTGATGATTTTTAAGAGAAATTTATAGGTATATTGCAGTGACAGGTTGTCAACCAGAAAATAAATCAATAATCATAATCACATGTTCTTCCACGCTGGCCTGGGAGCAAGAGAAAAACATAGAATGTGCCAGCTGCATTTCCTCTTGGGCATGCTGTAAAAATCAGCTAAGGGATCCGAGGGTTTCAGTATATTGCAATTCAGGCGATGGGCTGACAATATGTCACTACAGCAATATACCTAAAAATCTTATCTTAAATAACCCTTAAAATGTTGTCAGACGTGGCGGAATGACCTTTGTTTAGGTCGTTTACGCTCTGCCTACCCCATTAGGGATAAGAGCGTGATTATATGTATGTATGTATGTATGCAGCCGCCAAACTGAAGTGGGATTGAGCCGGCCACGTCTGCCGCATGCCTGATAAATTGTGGGCCAAATCCACTTCACAGTGGATGCCACCGACTGATAGAAAGCTACGCGGTAGACCTAGGCGGAGACGGCGGGCCGTGCTGGACGCTTTCAGCAAGACATGGCCGAATGACGACCCGCGCAGCCTAGTTGGCAGTGTACCTGCCTGCTACGCAAAGAGTCCCGGGTTCGATTCTCGGCGAGGGCAGACATTTGAGTGATGATTTCTTTGTGGTTGTTTCTGTGTATGTCCATGGCACCCCAAAACAGGGAATCCTAGTGGGGGCTATGAGTGTGATAGTGTTTTTTATGAGGCACAGGGTAGAGAGTCCTGGAGGGAGTGGAGAGAGGCCATTGCCCAGCAGTGGGACACATAATAGCCATATAAGAATAGATAAGATAAGATTTATTTTCTATTTGTTACACAACATCATTTACCATTTAATTTATCAATTCAATATCTCGATATGCCATATTATATATACGTAATAATTTAAATAAAATGATCAAATTCACGAGTTTCGTATGTCACGGTGAAATCGCCATGGAAAAGCCAGTTTCAAGATTATGCTCTTGAAATTCTCCACAGTCTGTCAACGTCATAAAATAATTGACAATCGTCACTGATAAAAAATCCGTTGCACCTGTATGGGTGACATTTTAGTGGCATAATTTTAAATTTCTAATTAACTATAGCATAATCACTTTCGCATAACTTTACTGGCATAATTAAACTTATATATAGTTATATTTTGACATAGCTCAAACTACTGTATTGTACATACATTATACATACACACATAAATCAAGACCGTATCCCTAATGGGGTAGGCAGAGAGTAAAAAATCTAAAGATAGGTTTGTTAGCCACGTCTGACAAGTTTTGAGGATTTTTCCAGATAGACTTGTATATTGCTATAATAGTGACAGGTTGTCAGCCCATCGCCTAAATTACAATGCGAGTCTCGAATCCCTGAGCTGAATTTTTACAGCATGCCCGGGAGGAAAAGCAGCTGGCACATTCTAAGTTTTCCTCTCGCTCCCAGTCCAGCATGGAATAAATAAATACATAAGTAATAGAAAAGATATTTCAAATCATGTTCGAGGCATATACTAAAAGTTCTTAATTTTCAAGTCGACTTGAAAATTAACTTCTCTAAGTTAAAAAAAAACCAAAATAATATGAAAGAAAGAAAATAATTAATTTGTTTCTGGCAGGACTCGAACCTGCGTCTCTGGAATACCGGTCCATACATACATACATACATAAATCACGCCTTTATCCATCACTCTATTATTTTCTTTCTTTCATTATACAACGTGTAACAGAAAGGGTATATGCATCGAGAAAGGTGTAAATCTACCCATGAAATTGAACAACTTTCCCTAAAGAACATAGGTCGAAATTTGAAAAAAAAACGCGTTATCAGCTGATGCCATTTTGTATAAAAGGTCATACTTTTTTCCTTATTTTGACCTATGTTCCTTTGGGAAAGTTGTTCAGTTTCATGGACTGGTCCATACACCCTCTCTGTTACACGTTGTATATGTAATAAAAATAGCATTGTACATACATACATACATAAATCACGCCTTTATCCCTTACGGGGTAGGCAGAGCGTCTAACGCCTCGCAAAAGGCGCTTTCGCCACATCTGACAAAAATTGAGGGCAATTTGAGATTGTAATATGTATTGTATATAGGTATATTGCTGTAAAGACAGGTTGTCAGCCCATCGCCTAAATTACAATACACTGTAACCCTCGAGTCCCTTTTGCTGACTTCAACAGCATGCCCGGGAGGAAGGGCAGCTGGAACATTCTATGTTTTTCTATCTCTCCCAGTCCAGCATTAAAGTATATAGCACATATAGCATTGTAAATGCTAAAAAATCTTAAAAAAAATAAAAATAAAACTCAATTTTCAGAGAACCAATGGTAGCGCCAGTAGATCTCATCTTTTAGATCTGGACCTATTGTTTCATCAAACAAAGGGCAGTTCATTAAAGTTAATTCGTTAAAATAGCAACCGTCCCCTCGCGTAGTGTTAACTAAACAACATTTTTATTTGACGTCTTTTTGGAGTTTGAGATAACGGTTATTTCTTTTAATTATGATTAAATAGAAGGTGAGATAGTCTTCCATGTTGGACTGGGAGGGCGAGAAAAACATAGAATGTGCCAGCTGCATTTCCTCCCGGGCATACTGTAAAAACCAGCTAAGGGATCCGAGGGTTTCAGTACATTGTAATTTAGGCGATGGGCTGACAACCAAGCAATAATACCTACAAATCTATCTTAAATAACCCCCAAAACTTTGTCAGACGTGGCGAAACGACCTTTGTTTAGGTGGTTAACGCTCCGTCTACTCCATTAGAGATAAAGGCGTGATTATATGTATGTATGTATGCATATAAAAGAAACCAATACATACTCAGTGTAAGTGTACAAATAACATCTTTTCCCGGGAGGTTGTTTCGGTTCGTTAGATGGAAAAATGGGTTTCATTAGATGGCATAAAAGCAGTGGCCCTGATTCTGAAGAAAACACGACTTTACTAAAATAATTAGAGTGAATTTTTTTAAATTAGCTAACAGAATTGGAGCGTAGTGTAGACGGATTACTGCATATATATATGGGCCCCGTACATACATACATATAATCACGCCTTTATCCCTAATGGGGTAGGCAGAGCGTAAACGACCCCAACAAAGGTCGTTCCGCCACGTCTGACAAAGTTTTGAGGGTTATTTAAGATAGATTTGTAAGTATATTGCTGTAGTGACAGGTTGTCAGCCCATCGCCTAAATTACAATGTACTGAAACCCTCGGATCCCTTAGCTGGTTTTTACAGCATGCCCGGGAGGAAATGCAGCTGGCACATTCTATGTTTTTCTCTCGCTCCCTGGCCAGCATGGATGAAGCACCTCTCAATATTGTATCTAAGAATCCAGTTTTGATCGACTGCATGCCGTGTGCATTTCCTCCCGGGCATGCTGTAGAAACCAGCTAAGAGATCCGAGGGTTTTAGTATATTGTAATTTAGGCGATGGGCTGACAACCTGTCACTACAGCTGAGCAATTTACCTACTCTATCTTAAATTACCGTCAAAACTTTGTCAGACGTGGCGGAACGACCTTTGTTTAGGTCGTTTACACTCTGCCTACCCCATTAGGGATAAGGGCGTGACTATGTATGTATGTGGGTTGATGAGAAATTTATGTTGCCGACTGTACTTTTCGGGATTTTTCCATACAAACTTAGGAGTGGGAGCACACTGCTCCCACTTAGTTCGTCAACTACTTCGAGCAGTTGACAAATGCTTAAAAAATGTTTTTTTATGATTCATCAATTCGTCCCGTGGGAGCAATATATTGCGGGAGGAGATGACGAGTAACCCATTTACCTCTATGCCTCCCTGGAGTCTTTTTACTCAAAAACACGTTTCAAAATTAAATGGTATTTGTAGGAAAATTAGTTAAATTACTAAGGCCCGTAATTATAATCCGCATTTGAGATTGACAGCCAGTTTGAGTTAGATAAAATAAGAGAAGATGAGATAGAAGTTTATTCAATAACAATACAAAAAACAACAATCCATAATTAACAAAGAAAAGGCAAGGGGCCAACTCAGCATAGTGTTGTAAGCTTTCACTCACAACACTGATTATTCTGCGCTAAGAAATACGTGGGACACTCAGAAAGATTTGCGACACTAAAAAAAATTAATCTACAGGTACATATATTTTTATTAAATCTTTTCAAAGTACTCTCCACCAGCCTCTATACAAAGATTCATGCGCCTGAACCAGTTTTCAAAACACTTTTTCCAGTCCGCCGTAGACACCTCGTTTACAGCCTGCTCGAACGCAGCCAGCGCATCTTCCGGCGACGAAAATTGTATGCCCTTGAGCTGATTTTTTATTTTTGGAAATAAAAAGAAGTCACACGGTGCTAGATCAGGGCTGTAAGGAGTGTGACCCAGGAGTTTGACTGGTGTGCTGTCCAGGAAGTCCCTCGTTTTGAGCGCGGTGTGTGCAGGCGCATTGTCGTGGTGGAGCAGTAGTCCTCGGAGCCCTGTGTTTGGTCGCTTGTTGCTCACAACAGAAAAAACTTCTGGTAAACATTTGGTAGTATACCATTCGGCGTTAATGCTTCTTTGATCTCGTAAGGGAATTGAGGCCAAGTGGCCAGTCAAATTAAAAAAGCTGGCGATCAAAATCTTCCCTCCGCTTCGAGATCGCTTCACTTTGGTAGGCGTTGGTTCATTTTGAAACACCCAAACTGTCGACTGGCGCTTGGTTTCTGGATCGTATTGATAAATCCTGGACTCATCACCTGTTACGATGTCGTAAACACGCCGAGACGAGCCTGCTTCAAATTTGTTCAGTATATCACGGCACCATTCCACCCGGGCCTGCTTCTGAGCGTCGGTGAGGTAGTGCGGCACCCAGCGCGATACTATCCACCTCACGCGAAGATGCCCATGTAGAATCTCGTGAACGCTTCCCGATCCAATCTTTAATATGTGCTGAATCTCCTGATATGTAATTCGCCTATTATCTTGGATTAAATTTTTCACGGCTAGCACGTTTTCTTCCGTAATAGCCGTCAAAGGGCGACCGCTTCCTTCTTCATCCCCCAAGGTTGGTCGACCGCGCCTAAATTCGTTATTCCAACAATACACGGTTGCCTTGGAGGGGCTTTCATCCATAAATGCCATTTGAAGTCTATCGAACGATTCATCCGGTTTCAGGCGACACTTGAAATCGTAAAAAATCATAGCTCTAAAATGTTCCCGGCGCAGATCCATTTTTCAGTAAGACACGATACTTTGAATTGGCTCGCAAAAAATGTGGAGGGAAATTTTGAAAATGGAACACACATATTTTTACTTACAAGTAATCATATTTTCAAAAAAGATTCTAACCGGCCAGTCTGCCATATACAAAAACTATTTATCGCAATACTTTCTGAGTGGCCTGGTAATTAATAGAAATATAAAAAATATTTACAAGTTGATAAATAAATAAGTGCACATAGAATAAAATTGGTACAAAAAATATAATATTAAAACTAATTATATAGTAAAGCGATCTACTTTTGTTATTTAACATTAAAATGATGCTAAGTAAATTGTTACTTTTGTTAGAAAATTAACTAACACCTTATCTTAAATTTTAATTATAACTAAAACCGCCCCTAAAAGCGGCACTTCGGCGTATTCAAAACAAGAGATCCAGACCTTGGGATATACCTGTGTCTTGCATATCTCCATGATAATTTTTGATAAAGGTAATCAGTTGTTTTTAAATTTATTGTATCATGCAACTGACACGCGGAGTAATATGTTAAACGATGATGCATCTCAAATCAATAGACCAAAAAATCAAAAGACCAAAAGGACGAGCTCCTCGCTGCTGCTTGTTTAAGGAAGAATCTTACAACAGAGTATATTTTCCCAGATAGACACCCGACAAATATTTATCTGAACGAGCGACTGACCAAAAATAATCGGTTGTTTTTTTTTTAAATAAAAGCTTTTATTATTATTTCGTGAAGCACGGGCTAGAAAAATATTACACGGCTTTAAATACTGCTGGCTCAGAAACGGGTGTATATTTGTACGAAAAACAGACAATAAAGGCGCAGAAAATAGTCCCGCCATTCTTATCAAATCAATTGAAGACCTGGATAAGTACGTTGGACCGTCGGCACATACTTATAATATCAAATAGTTTATTTAATTTCTTGCTTTTTATTGTAGAATTTAATGCATGCAATCTTATTTCACAACTAACACTTACACAATCTTATTCAAAAATACACAATTACACGCAATTAATATGGCACACCACAATAAACAGAAATGGTGATGAAAAGGCATTATTATAAAAACCTGCACATCATAACCAACAAAACTTCACAATTTCTACGCATAATATAATTAAAGACTTAGACGAATTGGACAACATACAATGCCATTCCATTGCCAGAGCTGAAGACTGTTATGAAATATTAAAACAGTACAATTTAAAGATAATAATCCTAAATATACGTAGCGTGAATCGTAATATTGACGATTTTCTTGTTCTTGTGAAACGCATAAAACTAGAACCTGACATAATAATATTTACAGAATGCTGGGAAAAAGAGACATCAATGATAAATCAACTTGATGGCTACACGCAATTTAATAGTACAAAATTCATTAATAAAGCTGGTGGAGTCGTTGCCTATGTTAAAGTAAATTTACCTGTTCAATGCAGCGAACCGAATTTAAAGGACGCAAATTGTTTGGCTTTAGATATAAATGGATATTTAACTATATTAGCGATTTACAGGTCCCCATCTTTTAAGAAAGTCGAGACATTTATCAACTCATTACACGATGTACTAAAAAACTTTAAAAAGAAGACGGATCTTGTAATTGTTGGCGATATAAACATTAATATCCTTGATAATGTAAAATACCCCGAAGATAAAGCGGAGTATTTGTGTATGTTATCGGAACTAGGATTCGTGTCAGCAGTGGACAAACCCACCCGAAAGGCTTCTCTTCTTGACCACGTGTTCATCAAAGGAAACCCATTTACAGAAATAGTTGTAATCTCTACACCAGTAACTGATCATCGTCCTATCATCACTGGATTGATGACTGAAGCCACAAAACAATCTCAATCCAATATGAGAAATGATCACCAAAACATCATCTCAGACCTAAACAATGTTGACTGGTCAAAACTGCAAAACATTAGCGACACTGATCATCAAACCAACATCTTTGTAAAAAATATTGTAGAAATAATTGAATCAAACTCTAAGAAACTTTAAATTCGTGGGAAAATGGTAATACTTAAACCTTGGATAAATCGTGGATTAATAAAATGCTCCCAAGTACGGGACTATTTACATGAAAAGGCTAAAAATAAATCGAAAGACGATATTAATAAAATTGTTTATTCTAGGTATCGCAATTTTTACATTAGTCTTTTAAGGAAAAATAAAAATGAATATGACAGTAACTTACTAAAATTAAATGAAAAAATGGCAAAAAACTATGGGTAACAATAAACAAAATAACAAGTTGAAAAAATAAAACAAAAGATAACATAGTAAACAAAATGTTGGAAATTAAGAAATCACCTGAAGAGTCAGTAAATTCTATAAATGATCATTGTGCAACAATAGGAAAGTTGATGGCGTATAGCATCCTGCACAAACTAAATGTTACAGAGGTTTTCCTCTCAACTAAAAGAGACATCTTTGACTCTCCAATGGGATCCTTCTATTTGAATCCTACGGATTATCATGAAGTAGAGGCCTTTATAAATAATTTAAAATCAGACAGTGCTTCCGGGCTAGACGGAATTAGTAATCGTCTTGTTAAAAGTATTAAGTATTCTATTGTAACACAATTGACGGACATAATTAATCACAGTTTAGAGTCAGCTGAAGTTCCTAGAGCATTTAAAAGTGCAGTAGTTACTCCAATCCATAAAGGAGGAGACATTACAGATTACAATAACTTCAGGCTCATATCCCTTGTAGCCACTTTTTCAAAAATTATGGAAAAACTAGTAAATAAAAGGTTGATGCAGTATTTGGAAAGTAAGGGTTTACTCGCAAATAACCAATTCGGATTTCGAAGAGGCAAGTCTACAGAAGGCGCTGTAAGAATTTTAACTGATAAAATATCCTCCTACCTGGATAATGGTAAATCCTGTATCGGAGTTTTCCTTGATCTTGCCAAGGCCTTCGATACAGTGTCAATACCAATCCTCCTCAAAAAGTTAGAGCGAATAGGTGTGCGAGGTATTGCTCTCAAATGGTTAGAAAACTATCTAACGTGCAGAACACAACGGGTAAAAGTTGGAAACTGGTCAAGCACTGATAGAGAAATCCTTTTTGGTGTCCCTCAGGGTAGCGTTCTAGGACCTACCCTATTTCTAATTTACCTGAATGAACTCTCACTGCTGAACCTGCAAAATGCAGATGTCGTGTGCTACGCCGACGATACAGCAATCATCTTTCAAAATAAAACATGGGAGGAATGTTTGGTGAGTGCAAAGCGAGGAATGGCTGTAGTAAGCAACTGGCTGTCCGAAAATGTATTAACACTAAATGCAAACAAAACATAATACCTTTGCTTCCACAAAACGGCAGCGTCTGCTCCAAAAAGTCAGCTTGAACTCACCATACATACCTGTGACACGCTACGTGTAAATGCTGGCACCTGTGCGTGTGGTATCATCTCTCAATCTAGTACTATAAAATATTTGGGGGTTGTACTAGATGAACGGCTTACCTTCCGTCAAGAAAGGTTACAGCAACTAGAACGCGAAGGTTAATACACATTTTTAAACGACTCAGATATGAAGCTAGTACGGAACTTTTAAAGACAATATATTCTGTTCTGTGTGAACCTATATTAACATACTGTCTTGAGGTGTGGGGTGCAGCAGCCAAGACTCACCTGAAATGTTTGGAAAGGGCACAGAGAGCTATTCTAAAGGTCATGCTAAAAAAGCCCTATAATTCCACACATCTACTTTATAGCGAAGCACAAGTATTGACAGTCAGACAGCTGTTTACACTAAGAGCAGTTACAAGTACACACAGAGCAGTCTTGAACGTGGACAGTTATAAAGATCTGATAAATAAAAGAGTTTTTAAAATACAGTTGCAGCCAGCAAAAACTACTTTTGCTACTAGATTCCCCCTTTTTATTTTCCCGTCTGTCTATAACAAATTGATGAAGAAACATGACATGAGAAATTTATCAGTCCATGAAATAAGAAATAATGTAAAACAACTGCTTCTTAAAATGACTTACGATGAAACAGAGAAATTACTCATGCAAATAACTTAGATAAATAAATGAATATGTAAATATATATGCTAAAAACAACACAAAACATAACACAACACACACACACATACACACCCACACACGCACACAACATAATTCACTTAAACAACAACAAACCTCAAATTCATATTTTTATTATTATTATTTTTTATCCTTTACTTATTTTTAATTCATATTTGAGATGATGCATGTTATATTTCTCTTATTATTCATAATTTAAAAATTCTCGTTTATGTAATAGATACGTCCTATTTCTGTCAATTCTAATTTGTAAAGAGACCACGACACAGGCTTGGCCTAGTGTGGTTTTTTCGGTTGAAATCTGTTTTTGTATATCGGACTAAGATTATAAACAATTTTGTATTTTGTATTTTTGTATATTTAGTCAATTGGAATTATTCAGAACGTGGTGGTACGGCAAAACAGAACCGTGAACAGGTATTTTGTACACGTTGTAGAAGAGCAAAAGATTTTTTTTGAAGGCAGGGCCCATAGACAGTGAAACAGTAATGTAATTTAGATAGTACCAACGATTTTTTCATTTCAATACCAATAAAAAGACCAATTCGGTAGTAGTAACATAATATGTTTCAAAACGTAGAAAGCTATCCATTGTCAACCCTAGGTTACGAGCTTCAGATACATATTCAAGAGCTTCACTTTTTTTTTTTTTATTGAATTCGAAACAAATAGTCACTTAAATATAATTTTAACAAGCATGTTTTAAATTATAGAAAAATATTAACATAAAGTGTAAGTTTAACCATCTAACAGAAAATATATCTTACTAATTACTTATAAATCGATTGATTACTATAATGAACATAAAATGCAGAAAGGTTACTTAGGGTTGCCGACTTAAAGTTATGTAAGGGTTTATTAAAAATGTCAACATCACCTAATTTATCATTATACAACCTACAGGCACGTCTTATAAAACTGTTATCAGCATAGCGAGTATTAGTTCTAGGTACGAAAAATAGGGGCTTATCACGGCACCTTTAATTTCGACTTGTATTAGAAATGTTATTTCACTTCAAAATGGCTTGTCAAATCCTAATTAATAATTTTGTCGATCTTGAGATAGCTTTACAAATACGAGCGTAAAACTAGGTACTATTTCATTATATGTTGTCATATCTAATAGCTAAAACTTATTTTATAAATGTGGCGTTCACTAATGCCACTAGAGAGAGTATGGTAAGCGTCAGGTACTGAGTAAAACACCAAAGTTTAATCTGAATGATACGGAGCAAGTCCCTCCGCTGCCCGCGACCACAGAGTAACGAGGAGCAGTGTTGCCCACTTCGCATCATTATATTTATTGGAATACCACATCATTTTCCTTTCAACAAATTGAACAATAACATTTTTAATACTAGTCAGACTCAAACTTTTCATGAACAGTCTTTAACAAATAAATGTACTTAACAAAACAAATCTTCTTATCAACTTAACCTATGAACAATCTTTTAATCAATTGGTGTAATAACCAAAACATAAAAATGCCTCTAAGCAACTTATCGGTTAATCATCTAAACCTTCTGTATCTTTATTATCATTTTGATCAGTATCATCTGTAATAAAGTTTTTGCATATGTTCCATTTGCCTTCAGTCCTTTTAAGATGTATAACATTACGTCTATATTCCTTCCCTGTAGAATCATTCCTGACATCTGCTTCATTATCTTTAGTCCTGATGACTGTGTGTGGCGTTGGATCAAATGTAGGTGTCAATTTATTCTCTTTCACAAAGTTCTTTACATAAACTTTCTCTCCTATTACAATATTAGATTCCTGAGCTCTCCTTTTTCTATCTTCATTAATTTTTCCTTTTTCTTTCCTCTCCTTGTCTTTATCTCTTGTTTCAGAAATTTCTTGTTCATTTCCTAACACGTTTCCTAAATGTATTAACGATGGCAATTTGTCTTTGAAGACTCTGTTAAAGAATAGTTCTGAAGGGGTTTTTCCGGTAGTACTGTGTGGTGTACTGTTGTACATCGTTAAATATTGTAGAAGATCGTCTTTTCAATCAGTTCTCTGAATTTGGCTTATCTTTAATCTTTTGAGAATACTTCTATTTTGTCTTTCTACTTCTCCGTTCTGTTGAGGCCAATGAGGAATTGTGTGAAACAGTCGAATACCTTGTTCTAGGCAAAAGGATTTAAATTCTTCGGAGACAAATTGCCTGCCGTTATCACATGTTATGGTGGCAGGGGTACCTACTCGTGAAAAAATTTCTTTTAGAATGGCAATAGTGTCTTTTGCTGTTATTGATTTCATAGCACGTATATCTGTATACCGACTAAAATAATCAACAATAACAAACAAGTAGTGGCCACTTGGAAGAGGACCTAAATAATCAATAGCTACGTCTAGCCATGCTTGTGTGGGAAATTCCCGACGTTTCATAGGGACCGGTGGATTAGGGCCTGAAACTAAGAGACATCCTCTACAGTTCCTTACAGTACGTTCTGCATCTGTATCTATTTTTGGCCACCAAACTTTTGTTCGTATCCTGGATTTCATGGCTACAATGCCAGGGTGACCCTCGTGAGCAGCTTCTAAAACGCGTTTCCGTAGTTTTTCCGGCACAACGATTTTATTGCCTCTCAGTACAATGTTGTCATGCAACCACAATTCGGTTTCAAATACTCTATATCTTAGAATGCGAGCATCCCATTTATTATTTATTAAGGCATCTTTAAGTAACCGTAATTCCTCGTCCTCTAGTGATGCTTCTGTCAGTTCCTTTAAAGACACAGCTATGGGTCGCGCACATTCTGCGATTTGATTGACGTGATACTCGTCATCGAAAGGTTCCGGACTTTGGATTGGGCACAATCGAGAAAATGGATCCGCAATGTTATTTTTTCCTGGGCGATATGTGACATTGTAATCATAAGCTTGTAACCGCAACACCCATCGCTCAATCCTAGCGCAAGGTCTTGATTTTGGCCCAAATATGACCTCAAGAGGTTTGTGATCGGTTACAAGATCAATTTTTTTCCCATATAGGTACATTTTAAAATGTTCGATTGCCCAAACCAAAGCCAGAGCCTCCTTTTCCGTTTGACAGTACCTTTTCTCTACTTCGGTAAGACTTTTATTAGCAAAAGCGATTATGCGCGGCCCATGTGCATCGGTTTGAACTAATACTGCGCCAAGTCCTACTGGACTTGCATCAGCATACAATTGGGTCCTGTCATTGGGGTCATAAAATCCAAGAGTACGGATATTTTTTAGAGACTGTTTTAATTTATGAAAAGCAGTTTTTTGTTGGTCTTTCCAATGCTGAGTTATATCAGCAGATTTGTGCAGTTTTTTCCTCAGAATTTCTCTGATAGGTTCGGTAAGGGAAGCCAGATTCGGAATCCACTTATTCACAAAGTTAACCAGCCCAAGAAAGCTTTGGATTTCATCAATGGTTTTTGGCTCTCGAAATGATTCAATAACCTGTATATATTTATTTAATGGCCTAACACCGTCGGGAGACAACTCATGACAAAAAAATGAATGGTTTTAGCATTGAAAATGCATTTATTATGGTTGAGAAGCACATTATTTTGTTTGAGAATGTCCAAAATTTGTTTCAGTCTTAAATTATGTTCCGCTTCGTCAGAACCGAAAACCAAGATGTCATCAATAAAATTGACGACCCCATCACACGTTAAGAGTAAATTCTCTAATATCTTTTGAAAATGTTCAGGCGCATTTGAAATACCGAACATGAGTCGTTTGTAGCGAAACAATCCTTTATTGGTTATAAAAGTGGTGATGTGTCGACAATCTTTCTTGATTTCGATCTGATGAAATGCATTTTTTATATCTAATTTGGAAAATACTTTTGCTTTACGGAATTTTGGTATTAGTTGCTCCATCGTAGGCAAAGGATGTTGTTCTCTTTTGATTGCTTTGTTAGCACACCGCATATCAACACATATGCGAATGTCTGCGTCACTTTTCAATATTGGAACCATTGGTGAAACCCAGGATGAGGGTTCATTAATGGGCTCTATGATATCTAATTTAACTAACTCCTCAATTTTTGCATTTACTTTAGTTTCTAGAGGGATGGGAATCCTACGGTACGGTTGACTTACCGGTTTGACTGAATTATCGATGGCTATTTCTAACTCCACGTCCTTGAATTTCGGAAAAGACGTTTCTCCAATCGCATTTATTTCCAGGCCTATTTTAAGAACTTTCAGAGATTTTGCGGTGTATTTGCCTAATAAATTGATAGAGCCATCTTTTACTACATAGAAAGTAGCCGTTTGAGTATTAGTGCCTACAGTTATATCCGCGTCAAAAGCTCCCAATACGGTTAGAAATTTATTGGAGGCATAGCCCTTGAAATTCTTTTCAGGAGACTTCTGTTGGTTGGTAATTACAACTTTATTTTCTTTTAGGTAAGTCCATGTCCGATCGGTAATAATGTTATGCTTACTCCCAGAATCAATGAGAAATTCCGTAATTACACTACCTATTTGGCATCTTACAATAGAATCTTCATCCATATTGTCCATGTGGAAGATGTAATCGATTTCCGAATTATTGTCACTCTGTTTAGATTCAGGTTTCTTTTTATCGTATGTTTTTATTCTCTTAGCTGGAACGCGAGAGTTCTGTTTATTTTTGCGCTTACTTGCTCTTGTCTTGCATTGTACTAAAAAATGACCGACATAGCCGCATTTTTTGCATGTTTTGTCTTTTGCAGGGCAGTTCAAGCTATCGGCCTTATGATTTTGTTTACCACACCTGGTGCATGCAGGTGGTATTGGCATCGAGCCATTGGTGTCGATTTTGTTTATAGTCAAGTTTGGTTTAAATTCATTGAGCTGTCTTTCGACACTCTCAAAAGCTTTTGCTTCTGAAATAATTTTTTCTAGGGTAATTGAATCGCCTAACGTTAATAATTTCTTTCTCAGTTCGCTAGACGAGCATTTTTCAATTGTTTGATCAATTATTTGATCTTCCTCTGAAGAAAATTTGCATTTAGCACTTTGCTGTCGAAGTCGCACTAAAAATTTTTCAAATCTTTCATTTGACTCTTGTTTAATTGACCTAAATAGGTGTCGCTCGTAGAATCGGTTTTGTTTTGGAGTGAAAAAATCATCAAGCTTCCCAATTGCAATTTTGTACACATTATTTGAACCATCTTCATCTACAGACGCACCGGGAATATTATAGAATATGTCTTGCAACGCTAACCCACCAACATGTAAGAGGGTAGCCCTCTGCTTTACTGGCTTATCTATATTACTAGCTTGCAGGTAAATTTCTAATCCTCTTTTCCACTTCTCCCAGCGTAAACCGACAGAAGCGGAATCTCCTTCGCAATCGAAAGCTTCCAATGGAACTAATTGAGACATTTTGAGGCGGTGTGAAATGACAAAAGACAACCTTGTCAGGTTATATTCTATCTAAGGGTATATTTATTGAGACAGGGTATGGGTTGTTTACCAACTGAGAAAGCAAATTACAACGTTATTTGTTAGCACCGGCCGATAATTATCTATTTGTGCACACCAATAATTATCGCACCCCTGCTACTGAGTGGTTATCAGTTGAAATCACTATTACACAATTCATATGCAAATGATCAACTGCCAATTTTCGGATAGTAACCGTCATAAATGTAAGTCGAAAACAAACACACAATCATTTTTCAATACATGTGTGTACTCTTACATTTATACGTATAATAAGGTAAGTTAGGCGTAGGTAAGCAGGAAAGTTTTTTTTTTTTTTTACTAATTAGGTATCATTGACATTAATTTACTTGATGAGATCATGATGTGCTACGGACATTAGACTTAGCTAAATTCCTTCATGAGTAAATAAATATTATTTCTGAAATATTTCAGTTCTGGCTGTATGGCTTAATCCGAATGCCTAAGCTTTAGGGATGTGAAACACACAAGACCCGGCTGTATGGCTCGGTCCGATTGCCTATGCTTTAGGGATACAAAAATACTAGACTGTGGCTTTATGGTCTATTGCCTATTCGTTATGGGTGAATATGGGGTGGTGAATTTAAAAAATAAATAAACGGTATGACGTCACGAACTTTTCCCACTTTTTATAACCTATCCGTACACATCTATTCTTAAATATATTCCTTATTTTATCTTGTTAGCAATGTTGTATGCATATTTAGATCTCATTGTACAAATTTAAGTCAACAATACATCAAATAACTTAGACATTCACCCGATATTTACATTCTTTCCTACGCCCACGTACCTGTTTTCGTCCGCATGATTTTTGGATTTTGTTTATATTCGAGCAAGTAACTTACGTCCACCTCGTCGCCAGTTTGTGGCGTTCACTAATGCCACTAGAGAGAGTATGGTAAGCGTCAGGTACTGAGTAAAACACCAAAGTTTAATCTGAATGATACGGAGCAAGTCCCTCTGCTGCCCGCGACCACAGAGTAACGAGGAGCAGTGTTGCCCACTTCGCATCATTATATTTATTGGAATACCACAAGAAACAAGATCTTGATTTGTTCTCTGTTTACCTTTATTCTAAAACTTAGTTGGAAATACTTACTTTCCTACTAGTCAACAGTAACATCTATGAAATGTCAAAAACACTTTATGTATGAAAATAGCGTGTTATGACGTCACTCGTATAAATAACTACTTGGCTACTCAAATAAATAACTACTATATTTTTACTCGATTATTAAATCAAACTTCTTCCATGCTGGACTGGGCGCGAAACACAAATATAGAATGTGCCAGCTGCATTTCAGGAGCAAGCAATATACCTACAAATCTATCTTAAATAACCCTCAAAACTTTGTCAGACGTGGCGGAACGACCTTTGTTAAGGTTGTTTACGATCTGCCTACCCCATTAGGGATAAAGGCGTGATTATATGTACTGCCTCCGTGGTCTAGTGGCTAGTGCCATGGACTCCTGATCCGGAAGTCCTGGTTTCGATTCCCAGGGGGGAAACACAAAGTTGATATATGAGAATTTATCACTTTGTGAATTTTTCCCCAGTTTGGTTAGGACATTGCAGGCTGATTCACCTGATTGTCCGAAAAATAAAAAGATTTCGTGCTTCGGAGGGCACGTTAAGCCATCGGTCCCGGGCGCTGTCTTTGATAGTGATCGTTACTCAAACCACGTCAGAGGGCTGATAGTTGTGCTACTAGGCGGTTTAAAAACTCTGACACCAGGGTTCCTCGGGTCGATAGACTCGATACCCACTCGACAGAAGAAGAAAAACACTTTGATTAGTTTTTGCTACCCAGTCGACACGCCTATCCGAATCGGAGCCATCGTAAAACTGAGAGGACTGAAACCTTTATGAATTGAAAATAGCATTTACTCAGAGAATAGGGAATAAGGGCCTGAGCTTTTTTGTCCATTTAGTGTAATATCCTGAAAGCTGCTCACAGTAACGCCAGGGCCGGATTAGGGGCGATTAGTGGATAAAATGTTTAGAATTTCTAAGTCGTTTTAGTGGGAAGTGGACTTACATTTAAATTGAAAATACATCCCTGCTTCAGTGACGTTCCGTTGGACGTGGTTCGACCATGCTACAAATGAACGCAGTGGATACATACATACATATAATCACGCTTTTATCCCTAATGAGGTAGGCAGAGCGTAAACAACCTAAACAAATGTCATTTTGAGGGTTATTTAAGATATAATTATAGCTATACTGCTATAGTGACAGGTTGTCAGCCCATCGCCTAAATTACAATATACTGAAACCCTCGGATCCCTTAGCTGGCTTTTACAGCATGTCCGGGTGGAAATGCATCTGGCACATTCTATTCTTCTCTCTCGCTTCCAGTCCAGCATGGAAGTCGCAGTGGGTGAAGGAACTAATACCGCTATCGTGAGATTTGACGTTGATTAGACAGTTTTTTTTAACTGGGTTGGTTCGTACTTCCATGCTGGCCCAGGAGCGACAGAAAAACATAGAATGTGCCAGCTGCATTTCCTCCCGGGCATGCTGTAAAACCAGCTAAGGGATCCGAGGGTTTCAGTATATTTCAATTTAGGCGATGGGCTGACAACCTGTCACTACAGCAATATACCTACAATTTTATCTAAAATAACCCTCAAAACTGTCAGACGTGGCGGAACGACCTTTGTTTAGGTCGTTTACGCTCTGCCTACCCCATAAGGGATAAAGGCGTGATTGTATGTATGTATGGGTTGGTTCTTGACTCCAGTCTAGGTCGGAAGCGGCTGAGACGGAGTCGACGATGGAGCGAGCTCACTTAGAAGATGCCTGTTCACTCACTTTGAAGTGTTAGGGGTTGAATGCATTCGGAAACACAGATGCAGTAAGTAAGTATCATTCTTTTGCCGTGCTCATTGTGAATGAGTTTTGGGAGGCGCTTAGTCCGTATTGGTGTAATATCAACCAGGTATGGATGGTATCCTGCGGCGCGACTAGATGTCCGATGGTAGAAAGGAGCTGGCGGGATGAGGTCGAGGAGCTCTTGAGCACACTCACCGAAGTACAGCCTGTAGAAGACCGACAAGCAGACAACTTTAAACTCCTTCTTAGCGAGTGGATCCTTAAGTCGAACGACCCGATGAAACCTGGTGTCAGAGTTTTCAAACCGCCTAGTAGCACAGCTATTAGGCCTCTGACATGGTTTTGAGTAACGACCACTATCACAGATAGCGACCTGGACCGACAACTGAACGTGCCCTCCAAAGCACGGAATCTTTTTACTTTTTAGACCATCAGGTGATTCAGCCTGCAATGGAAATCCAAACTGGGGAAAACCTCACAAAGTGATAAATTCTCAAATATCAACTTTGTGTTTCCCCCCTGGGAATCGAACCCAGGACCTCCGGATCAGGAGTCCATGGCACTAGCCACTAGACCACGGAGGCAGTCCTTAAACGATATTCTCTTTATACTGCAACGCTCTCGCCCACGTTCATTATAAGCGTGGTCTAACTGTAATGAAAGAGTTCGCGAAAGCTTTTAGATTTACATTTTATGAGAGACTTTAATGTCGCAGAAATTTTAAGTATATTGGCGATTTTAAATCCTAAAAGAGATTTTATTTAAATGCAACGTCTCAATTTAAATTACTCCAAGTTTAGAATTTTCTTATACATAATCTAAATACGTTTTTTTACAAGACGAAAATATATCAACTATAATAGTACTTTAAAGAATTAATTAAGAAATTCGAGAAAAGAAATTGAAAAAAGCCAGTGACCCTTCGAGATGAATCTTATAGGGGTTAATACAGTAACACAAGCGCCACATAGTAAAAAAAGGTTTTATTTTTACGATTGGCTTGGCTTGTTCTTAGCTTAAGGTAATATAAATAAAGAAACAGAAAAATAAAATATGACGTTCTCTATGAAAAAGGACCATTTTGTCGGTTTCAATTTCTGAGATATTGAAGGTTTTGTAAAAATATAAAAACAAATAGTTTTTGTGTTTTTAACTTAATATTGTTAAGCGGTGTCCGAACTGTGTATCAACACGTTTTATTTCTTTTCTATGTTTGTTTTTTTAGAAAATGTCTTTGAAAGGTAAGTGATAAAGGGACCTTATTGTCGGCTAACCACAGAAACCCCAACCAACCTGTATACCCGCATTATTGATATTTTTTTATTTAAGCAGCAAACTCCATACATACATATAATCACGCCTTTATCGCCAATGGGTTAGGGAGAGCGTAAATACCTAATTAAAGGTCGTTTCACCACGTCTAACAAAGTTTTGAGGGTTATTTAAGATAGATTTGTACGTTGCTGTAGTGACAGGTTTTCAACCCATCGCCTAAATTGCAATATACTGAAATCCTTGGATCCCTTAGCTGGTTTTTACAGCATGCTCAGGAGGAAATGCAGCTGGTACATTCCTTGGTTTTGATGTAAAAACTAGCTAAGGAATCCTAAGGTTTCACTACAGCAATACTGCTGCAAATCAATCTTAAATAACCCTCAAAACTGTCACGTGGCGGAACGACCTTTGTTTAGGTTTACCCCATTAGAGATTGTATGTACGTATTTTATGTACGTATGTACATACATACATATAATCACGCCTCTATACCTAATGGGGTAGGCGGAGCGTGAACGACCTAAACAAAGTTCGTTCCGCCACGTCTGGCAACGTTTTGATTGTTATTTTAAGATAGATTTGTAGGTATATTGTTGTAGTAACAGGTTGTCAGCCCATCGCCTAAATTACATATAATGTAATGTGCCAATGTTTAAATATGAATACATTAATTATTGGAAAAAAAAAAAAATTAAAGTATACTAAAACCCTCGGATCCTTTACCCGGTTTTAACAGCACGTATACGTATTTACTGTACGTATGTGTGTGGAGTTATTGATGATTCCATAATCTACATGCATTAAGCTAACAAAAAATACAGTCACGTGGGGCAGTACAGATTGGTAGACTTCATACAAAATTACGTAATTTTACCGAATACACCGGTAAAATACGTAAATTATACGGTCATTTGTATAGTTGACTGTAAAATTAACGGCGAATCATGACGTTTCAAGAGGAACTTTTATGAAGTGAAAACTTGATTACGAGTATTAGAGAGATAACTTTTTCAGTGTTTAGAAAAAATGTTCAGCTTTAAGATAAGGTGTTCGATATTGATAAAAATTGTTCAGTTTTGAGAAAAGTTGTTCAGTTTGAGAAAAGGTGTTCGGTTTTAAGCAAAGTTGTTCAGTTTTAAGCAAAATTGTTCAGTTTTAAAAAAGTTGTTCAGATTTGAGAAAAGTTTTTTTGTTTGAGAAAAGTAGTTCAGATTAACGTAGTCACTAGTTATCATACCCGGGGTATGTATTCATGTCTGTAAACACATTGCTGTGGCCATATTTTACAAGTAGTCCTGTAATATGTTTTTTACGGTAAAGTATAATAATATACGGTAAATTACGTTTTTTACCGTATTTTACCGGAGTAATTTTACCGCTTCACATCTCTACTTCATACTCAACCATAGATTTTTTTACAGGTTTGTGTATTTAAACTACGACCTCTCTCCACTAATGCTACACAATCGAGCTTTCTCTTTGCACAAAGTGGCGCTAGTATTACGGAAAATCTCAATTTTACTTGTATTCAAATTTGAGCTAGAACATAAACTTATTAGTTATTACTGAACCTTCCAGGTAGAGGTTGTCATAATAAGGATTATATACGACTAGCTATCCGCCCGCGGTTTCACCCGAGTTAAATGAGTTTTCCCGTAGGGGTAAGATATTTTTACGTAGTAAAAAGTAGTCTATGTCCAACTCCAAGTTGCCAGCTATCGTCGTGATAATTTTCATCAAAATCGGTTTATCTGTTTAGGCGTGCAAGAGTTACAAACAGACAGACAGAATTACTTTCACATTTATAATATTACTAGCGACCCGCCCCGGCTTCGCACGGAAATCATCAGTGCTTTTCTACTATATTATAGATATTATACACATAAACCTTTCTCTTGAATCATTCTATCCATTAAAAGAAACCGTTTCAAAATCCGTTGCGTAGTTTTAAAGATTTATGCATACATAGGGATATAGGGACAGGGAAAGCGACTTTGTTTTATACTATGTAGTGATTACTGAACCTTCCAGGTAGGCGTCCTCATAATAAGGATTATATACGACTAGCTTTCCGCTTGCAGTTTCACCAGTGTTAAATGAGTTTTCACATAGGAATAAGACATTTTCTTGCGGTAAAACGTAGCTTATATTCATCTCCAGGTTATCAGCTAGCGTCTTCTCAAATTTCATAACAATCAGATTAGCCGTTTAGGCGTGAAAGAACAACAAACAGACAGACAGACTAAATTTCACAATTATAATATTAAGTATGGATATTAACCGACCACGTCGAAACTCTTTCCAGTCTATGGGAGTGCCACTCGGCTGTTTGCTCTGCAAATTGCCAGGGTTATTTGAGTTTGAAATTAGGTGCGCCCGTACTTTTGTACTAGGGCCTTTTTTGTTAAGTTTAATCTACAGATTTACTTTGGTGAAGATTCCGCAAGTCTTGCATGTGTATAAATCTTCGATTTATACATATAATCACGTCTTCATCCCTAATGGGATAGGCAGAGCGTTTCGCCACGTCTGAAAAAGTTTTGAGGTTTTTTTTAAGATAGATTTGTAGGTATATTGCTGTAGTGACAGGTTGCAATATACTGAAACCCTCGGATCCCTTAGCTGTTTTACAGCATGCCCGGGAGGAAATGCAGATGGCACATCATATGTTTTTCTCTCGCTCCCAGGCCAGCATGTTGGATCTTGGAGGAACATAATTTGATTGGAGCTTTAAAAATGTGCATATTTATTCCAGACATCATTATAAGCACGCACACATACATATTTAACTATTAGGGACTATGTTTAGAAAATGCTGAGTTTCTGCGGAGCTGCAAGCGGCGAGACATTCGTAATAACTTAAGTTAGGTTACGGGTTCTACTCTAATTTAGTTCTGTGGCCTACCTTTGTGCTTGGTTTTTTAAATCCCTGTGGAATGGAGCCCGCTCCTTTATTCATCCTCTGCATGATTCTTTGAGCCCTCAAGTACTGACTGTGCCTCAAACATGCTGATTGGCAAGTTAGGCTATTTATTCACGTGAATTTGTAATGTGAAATCGTGATGTTCAGTCATCATTAGCCGTGAACTCATGCCTACTTTATGTCATGATCCATCAAATTCAAATCAAACATATATAAAGAACCTACCTTTAAAGCAGCCATATTTCGCAAAACCAAAGACACAGAATTTTAGAAAAGTAAATGCAGCCATATCTTATATGATATCTTCCATCCTGACCTCCGCAACCCAGAAGGGAAACCAGACCCAATCCTAGATTAGGTTTTTCAAGCCGCCAATGCTTAGCACTGGCCTCTGATATAGCTTAACGACTAATATCTACGGTATTAAACGATATTAACCGGGACCAACGGCTTAACGTGCCTTCCGAAGCACAGAATTTACGCTCTGTCTATCCCTATGTATATATATAAAAGCGTGATTATATGTATGTGTATTTTGTACAGCAGTTTGTAATCACAATAATATATCCTATCGTACAATAACGGGTACAAAGAGACATACGTATATAATCACGCCTTTATTCCTAATGGGGTAGGCAGAGCGAAAACGATCTAAATAAAGGTCTTTCATTCCGGCACGTCTGACCATAGTTTTAGGGTTATCTTAGATAGATTTTTATTATTGTCAGCCCATCGCCTAAATTACAAAATACTGAAACTCTCGGACACTTTAGCTGGTTTTACAGCATGCCCGAGAGGAAAGGCAGCTGGAACATTCAATGTTATTCTATCTCTCCCAGTCTAGCATGGAAGAAAGAAAACAAAACCTGAATTAACATATTTTTCGACGTTTCGTCCTGTGAAGTGTGGTTCACTTAACGGTCCAGCGGAATCTGCGCTTATCTGTACAAAAGGGCCCTCCCTCGCCATCCCCCGGGAGGGGACCCCTCCCCATTTGGAGGGTTTACTGCCACTTCATGTAGTTTTCGCTGGGGAAACGGAAATTGATTCTTCAGTTTAAGAATCGCGCGGAATTTTCTTTATCCTCCCCTATTTTCCCTGATTTGACTACATTTGTGGTTGTTCTTCTGTCGTGTTGGTATTGACTCAATCGATCCGATGAACATTGGTGTCAGAGTTTTTAATTAGCTGTGCTCCTAGGCAGTTTGAAACTCTGACACCAGGGTTCATCCGGTCGTTGTTCAAAAAACTGAAACTCCTGATTTTAAGGCCCGTAATTATAATCAGTTCTTGAGACTGACAGCAACTTTAGTTCGTATCAGAAATGTCATTTCAATACAAAACGAACTGTCAAATCTTCACTCAAGATTGCTCTCAATGAAGATATCGCTTTATAAATACGACCCTTAGTATTTGTTACATTATGAATTATTGTTTTGAACATAGAATGTGCTAGCTGCATTTCCTCCCGGGCATGCTGTAAGATCCAGCTAAGAGATACGAGGGTTTCAGTATATTGTAATTTAGGCGATGGGCTGACAACTTGTCACTTTAGCAATATACCTAGAATTATATCTTAAATAACCCTCAAAACTTTGTCAGACGTGGCGGGATGACCTTTGTTTAGATCGTTTACGGTCTGCCTACCCCATTAGGTATAAAGGCGTGATTATATGTTTGTATGTATGTTTTGGAGGGCACGTTCAGTAACTATCCACAGTTATCCATGATAGCGCTTGTTACGCAAACTATGACAGAGTTGGTACATATAGTCACGCCTGTATCCCTGATGGGGTAGGCAGAGCGCAAACGACCCAAACAAAGGTCGCTCCGCCACGTCTGACAAAGTTTTGAGGGTTATTCAAGATAGATTTGTAAGTATATTGCTGTAGTGACAGGTTGTCAGCCCATAGCCTAAATTGCAATACACTGTAACCCTCAGATTCCTTAGCTGGTTTTTACAGCATGCCCGGGAGGAAATGCAGCTGGCACATTCTAAGTTTTTCTCTCGCTCCCAGTCCAGCATGGAAGATAAGAAGATAGTTACCTACCTTCTTAAAAAATAAATAATTTATTGTATTCTAACAAAGGCTTCTTCTTCTTCTACTGTCGAGTGGGTATCGACCCGATGAACCTTGGTGTCAGAGTTTTTAAACCGTTTAGTAGCACAAAGGCTTAAAAAATGCATTTCTGTAATATTATAATGACGGATTTTTTAATTAGATTTTTCTTTGCACTTTTATTAATTCTTTTATTTGTGGATATTGTATGGTATCAACATAATACATTATTGCATTGATCTAAAATACTTACTTAAGAGTCAAATAAAAAAATCTTTAGAAATACTTCAGCTTTAAATTAATTCCATGCTGGACTGGGAGCGAGAGAAAAACATAGAATGTGCCATATGCATTTCCTCCCGGGCATGCTGTAAAAACCATCTAAGGGATTCGAGAGTTTGTATATTACAATTAGAGCGATAGGCTGACAACCTGTATTACAGCAATATCTACAAATATATCTTAAATAACCCTCTAAACTTTGTCAGGCGTGGCGGAACGATCTTTGTTTAAGTTGTTTACGCTCTGCCTACCCCATTGGGGATAAAGGCGTGACTATATGTATGCGACAAAATATTACGAGGTAGCTTACTACCAATGGTCAGTGATTTGATATGGAAATGCTGGTCTGAAACTAATGAAAAATTACGCCTAATTGCTTACTAGCAATTACCTACTAATTAGTGTGAACTCACGTGAATTAATAAAAAAAAAACAATAGAACGAATTTGTAGCAAGCGAAGTGATATTTTAGACTTCAAATTGTCTTCACGTGTTGTGTTGCATACTTCACTCTTATTAATGCCTGTCATTTTCCGTTGTGAAGTGCGCAACGAAAGAGATAATGGCGGCAAATCTGCACGCATTATAACTTTGGCTTAAGAACAGGAAAGCAAATAAACACATGACTTTGACATTCCTAATCTGACGTAAGACGCTTAAATTAAGAACTGAGCATAGAGCATGCTTCCTTATTAAATAAGCAGTCTTATGTCAGATTAGGAATTTTAAAGTCATGTGTTCATTTGCTATTTTGTTCTTATGTCAAAGTTAAGAAAGTGACAGCACTAGCTAGGATTATTTCGCGAGTATCGGCGACAAAACGGAGTCTAAAGTGCGCATCACAGGCCTGCTGAAGGAAAATGGTTCTGTTTAAACTGTAATGTCCGAGAGTCTTTTCTTTTTGTAAAGTTATTTCTCTGCTAAAAAACAAACAGATTTTAGAATTACTGTTTACATTGGATAGATTATTAAATATTTCTGCCAGTTTTATCAAAATCGGTTTAATTATTTTTAAGATATAGAGCTGTACGGTGGTATGGAAGGGCGATTGAAGTTAGTTGTAATTACGCGTATGAATGATCGTTTCACTTATCAAACTAATAGTTATTTGTTCAACAAAAGAGCCAAGTTCGATTTTCTGCGAGTGTTGATTTCGAATCCTGAGGCAGCGAAATCGCTTCGCTCGTGATTCAAAAATAGTATCCTGGAATCACCGAGGCATTCAAAGCACGAGATGTAAATATATACAACTTTTCCCTCTTCCAGTAAGAACATATTATACGTGTACTAGCGAACCGCCCCGGCTTCGCACGGAAATTATCTGTGTTTCTCTACTATATTATGCATGTATTATACATAAACCTTCCTCTTAAATCACCCTATCTATTAAAAGAAACCGCATCAAAATCCGTTGTGTAGTTTTAAAGATTTATGCTTACATAGGGATATAGGGACAGAGAAAGCGAATTTGTTTTATACTATGTAGTGATATTTTGCTGTTGGATGAGCAGCTACATCGTTGACTTTATTTTCTGGCTGCAACTTGAAACAAAAGCTAATACTAATTTTTTTAAAGATTTTTGCACTCACTTTGCTATTTTATTCCATAAATATGAGAAGTAACAAATTAAAAGTTCGCCGTGGGCAGAGTTTGACACTGCGACATGATTATGATTCTGCATTCGGATTGCCGTTCCATCACTCTGCCAGTTGAGCTACCTGGGTGGTTGTCAGAATGGCCAACTTCAAATCCTTTGTGGGGGTTTTCCTTCTGGTGGTAGTTTTTCAGTATCATTGACTGAGCAACCGTTATCAGTTTGCGTGACGCTGTCCCTTACACCCGATATGCATTTTTTACCGAAGCATAACATTTTGCACCGTTATTCGAACTGGCTGAAAATATAAGAACCGCTTCTCCGTGGTTTTTCAATTGCTGCCACGCCACGGCTCAATATAATTTCTACGGTCACTTAAATAAATCAGGTTTACTTCCATAACTTTCTTGATAAGTGATTATACTCATACGTTCTATTTATACAGGGTTTTTTTTCTTCCATGCGGGACTGGGAGCGAGAGAAAAATAAAGAATGCGCCAGCTGCATTTCCTCCCGGGCATGCTGTAAAATCCAGCCAAGGGATCCGACGGTTTCAGTTTGTTGTAATTTAGGCGATGGGCTGACATCCTGTCAATACAGCAATATACCTAAAAATCTATCTCAAATAAGCCTTAAAACTTTGTCTGACGTGGCGAACGACCTTTGCTTAGGTCGTTTACGCTCTACCTACAGCATTAGGGATAAAGGTGTGATTATATATATGTATGTATTTTTTGTCAGTCAGTACGCAAACTAAACGGGGTTGCTCAGAATAGGAAATTAAACAACTTTCACACAAAAAAAACTTCCAACTGCTAGTCGGACTCGCACGAACGGTTCCGTACCTTTATCTATACAATATTAGACACTATATTTTAACCATTTGTTACCGTTATTAATATCAAGCAAAAAACCGGCCAAGAAATCACGTTTCTGTATGGGAGCCCCCCTTAAATATCTTTTTCTTTTTTTAAATTATTTATTTTCAAAGAATTTATACAACTCAATGTGCTGTGAATATTTCAAGCGTTTGCCTGTTGCCATTTTTATATCGAGCAAGAAACAACAAAAAAACGTTTATTGTATGGGAGCTCCCCTCAAATATATTTTTAAATTTATTTTTAGTATTTGTTGTACATATATACATATAATCACGCCTTTATCCCTAATGAAACGACTTAATCAAAGCTCGTTTCGCCACGTCTGACAAAGTTTTGAGGGTTATTTAAGATAGATTTGTAGGTATACATCTGTAGTGACCGGTTGTCAGCCCATCGCCTAAATTACAATACACTGAAACTCTCGCATCCCTTAGCTGGTTGTACAGCATGCCCGGGAGGAAATGCAGCTGGCACATTCTATGTTTTTCTCTCGCTCCCAGGCCAGCATGGAAGTATTGGTTGTTATTGCAGCAATAGAAATTCATTGTCATTAATAATTAAAACCAATTTGCTATTACCGTTAATGAGATACAGCCTGGTGACAGATATAAACGTGGCGTTGGTTGTTTGGGAGCACCCCTTAAATATTTATTTAATTCTGGTTTTAGTATTTTAAGTTACAGCGGCGTCAAAAATGCATCATTGTTGAAAAAATCAACTGTCTAGCTATCATGGTTCATGAGATACAGCCTGGTTACAGACGGACAGACAGCGAAGTCTCAGTAATAGGGTCCCGTTTTTTACCCTTTGGGTACGGAATCCTAAAAATAGAAAACGAGATAAGAAATTTCTTCCTCATACAAAATTACCTTTTTTCAGACAATTTGTTTTGTTTGGGGTTTTTTTTGTTATTCATTATTCGTTTTTTCAAGAAACTTTATAAATTCCGTAGTCTAAACAACGATGCAGGGTGTAAGGGACAGCGTCCTTTAAACTGATTGGGGTTTGCTCAGTCCACGAAAGTCAATTATCACCTGGATTTTTTATCAGGAAATAAAAAAACAAATTAAAAATTGCCCGAGGTGGTAATTTTGTATGGTATGGCCAATTTATTTTTTATATTTCCAGAAAATTGATCATTTTCGTTGTCCAACCAACCATCAGTTTGCGAGACGCTGTCCCTTACACCCGGTATTATAATTTTGCGTACGGAGAAAAACAATAGACACATACATATAATCACGTCTTTATCCCTAATGGGGTAGGCACAGCGTAAACAACCTAAACAAAAGGTCGTTCCGCCACGTCTGACAAAGTTTTGAGGGTTTTTTTAAGATATATTTGTAGGTATATTGCTGTAGTGACCGGATGTCAGCCCATCGTCTAAATGACAATAAACTTAAATCCTCAGATTCCTTAGCTGGTTTTTACAGCATGCCCGGGAGGAAATGCAGCTGGCACATTGTTTGTTTTTCTCTCGCTCCCAGGCCAGCATGGTAGCCAAAATTACAATAAACTGAAACCCTCGGATCCCTTAGCTGGTGTTTATAGCATGCAGGAAATGCAGCTGGCACATTGTATGTTTTTCTCTCGCTCCTAGGCCAGCATGGAAGCCTAAATTACAATAAACTGAAACCCTCGGATCCCTTAGCTGGTGTTTATAGCATGCAGGAAATGCAGCTGGCACATTGTATGTTTTTCTCTCGCTCCCAGGCCAGCATGGAAGCCTAAATTACAATAAACTGAAACCCTCGGATCCCTTAGCTGGTGTTTATAGCATGCAGGATATGCAGCTGGCACATTGTATGTTTTTCTCTCGCTCCCAGGCCAGCATGGAAGCCTAAATTACAATAAACTGAAACCCTCGGATCCCTTAGCTGGTTTTTACAGCATGCCCGGGAGGATATGCAGCTGGCACATTGTATGTTTTTCTCTCGCTCCCAGGCCAGCATGGAAGCCTAAATTACAATAATCTGAAACCCTCGGATCCCTTAGCTGGTGTTTATAGCATGCAGCTGGCACATTGTATGTTTTTCTCTCGCTCCCAGGCCATGACAAAAATAATACCCGGTATATTCTGTGACATACGCTACCTTTAAGGTAGCTACCTTTACGATTATATTCAGTGCGTATCTAATGCATCGGTCGCAGAGGTGTAGGAAATTGACTGCTGCTTTTTTAATGTTTATATTTTATTTTTAACACAGTTTGTGTTGAAACCGGCTGACAAACATGCTGTGGTTTTTGGTGTTTTGTGCTTGTGTTGTGGTTGTGGTTTGTGAATATAATGGCAAGTTTTTAGAAGAAATTAATCTATACGGGGCGTAAGGGACAGCGTCCCTCAAACTGATGGGGGTTGCTCAGTCAACGACACTGAACAATACAAAACAGAAAATTCTTTCAAATTGGCTTTTCCATACAAATTGTCTGATCAAGGTGGACACTTTGTATGGAAATGCCATTTTCATTTTTCATTTTCTGAATAAAGTGAGTTGAGTAAGCAACTGCCATCAGTTAGCGGGACGCTGTCCCTTACACCCGGTATTATAAAGAGGAAAGATTTGTATATTCTCTGTGTGTGTGAATGATTGTAACAAAATAACTCAAAAACTACTGAACCGAAGTCAGAAATTCTTTCATCGTTAGAAAACTACATTCAATATGAGTAACATAAATTACCTTTTTTAGCGAAAATAATGATTATTCCCACGGAAAAAGTTATTAAAGCACAGGTGACACCGCTGACAGGAATCTAGTTGGCTCGATTCTAGATACCACCGGCTAAAACTAAAATATATCTGTCACTTTTAAAATAATAAAATTGAAAAAGGACAGGCGGTTATACTCCATGAATTTACACTTCTTACGTTTCCTCAGTATTTCTGTAAATTTTATCCGCCATATCATATGACGTTGGATAAAAATGATAGAAAATGCACAGAATCACCGACTAGAAATCAAAAACCGGACAGAATAGATATCCTGTCTCTTTCCAATGTGTTTAGTCTGAAGGTGACAAATAGAATTAAATTTTAGTTTTAGCCGGCAAATGTAGAATCGAGCCCAGTGTGTAAATAAACAAGAAAGTAGATCATAAATAGATGGCTACATTCTATGGGAATCATACTCATAATAGTTTTTCCGCCGATTTTCGGTGATGGCGGCCAATCTCCCAGAGATCGGCCAT
This sequence comes from Scrobipalpa costella, assembly GCA_949820665.1. Lineage (NCBI taxonomy): Eukaryota > Metazoa > Arthropoda > Insecta > Lepidoptera > Gelechiidae > Scrobipalpa > Scrobipalpa costella. The sequence continues at coordinate 920,356 of OX463320.1, read as the reverse complement.
CTGCGCAGGACTAGTTTTTAGTGCCCAAATGTTTCCCTACACAGATGCACTCTCAATTCCTTCAATCTCTTATTCTGATGGAACAGATTGACTGACGCGACCAGAGAGAAATCAGGCGCAGGACCATACTTATACGCTATGCCCATCCGACAGCATGGATCATATTACTTTTCAGACAATCAGGTGATCAGCCTGCAATGTCCTAACTAAACTAGAAACAACAACACAAAGTCATTGTCCCCCGCCGTGAATTGAATCCAGGACCTCCAGGTCGAGAGCCCATGGCCCAGGAGTTTCCCTTATAATTTTGTTCGTAGGTACACTAGAGGTATACAGCCATCTTCTTCTTCTTCTTCAGGGTTCATCGTGTATCAGAGTTTTAAAGCCGCATAATACAGCTTATAGGCCTCTGACATGGTTTGAGAAACGACCACTATCAAAGACAGCGACAGGGACCGAGCTTTACGTGCCCTCTGCAGCACGGAATCTTTTTTCTTCCAGACAATCAGGTGATTCACACCTCACAAAGTAATAAATTGATAAATATCAACTTTGTCCCCCCCCTGGGAATCGAACCCAGGACCTCCGGATCGTGATCCCATGGCTTTGACCACTAGACCTCGGAGGCAGTTTAGTTACCTACTAATTCTGCATTTATGTACCACCTTCCAGGGTCGTACTCAGGGCTCCTGACGCGGGATTGCGTGGAGCACTACAACCGGATGTACGTCACACAAACTATACCGCCTAGAAACTACCAGTACTACCATGAGTTCCTGAAGGACCCGGTAGGGGAGACTGATGTGATTATAGAAATATTACAGTACTTTATACATAAATACATAATATAGTCATTCCTATATACCTTATCTTACCATGTTGGACTGGGAGCGAGAGAAAAACATAGAATATACTAGAGGCATTTCCTTCCAGTCTTGCTGTAAAAACCAGCTAAGGGGTATATTGTAATTTAGGCGTTGGGGTGACAACCTGTCACAACAACAATATACCTACAAACCTATCTTAAATAACACTCTATACTTTGTCAGACGTGGTGGAACGACCTTTGTATAGGTCGTTTACGCTCAGTTTATTAGGGAAAAGCATTAGGGAATGGAAAAGTGGAGCAAGTGAAAGAGTTTGTGTATTTTGGATCAATGTTTACAGCAGATGGAAAGTATGATAGTGATATTGAAAGGAGAGTGAATGTCGGTAACATGGTGAATGGAGCGTTGCACACCTGTATGAACAGTCAGAAGGTGTCCGATGGTTCCAACACTGATGTATGGGAGTGTAAGTTTGGTATGGCAGAAGAAGCATGAAAACAGAATAAATGCAGTAGAAATGAGAGCGTTCATAAGTGTGATTGGAGTCAAATTGAGTGACAAGATTCGAAATACTGTGATTAGGGAACGTAATGATGTGTAAGAAGTTATAGTGACAGGTATTGAGAAGGGAATGTTTAAATGGATTGGTCATGTTGAGAGGATGAGTGAAAGCAGGTTGACCAAACAGATATATCTGGGGAGTGTGGATGGAAATGTTGGAAGGGGAAGGCCTCGACGCACATACTTGAATCAAATCAGAGACGTTCTAAAAAAAGGTCAGGTCAAGAGTACCCTAAACCGAGGGGCTTGTATGAACATTTTAATGAATGTGGATAAAAAATAAGTATGTGCGAAATAACTATGTATGGATCGTTGCAAATAAAAGAAGTAGTCTAATTTTTAAGTAAATATACTGTATTTTTGCCCCAGGTCCGGTTCCGCATCGTGGGCGGTCAGCAAGTCTCCATAGAACAAGTTCCATACACGGTGCTGTATGGGATGTACTGTGGGGGCACCATCATCGCTCCTGAGTGGGTCATCACGGCTGCACATTGCAAGTTAGTAACTGCCTCCGTAGTCTAGTGGTCAGAGCAATGGGCTTACGAGTCGGAGGTGCTGGGTTCGATTCCCAGTTGATATTTGTCAATTTATCACTTTGTGAGGTTTTCGCCATTTTGGTTAGGACATTGTAGGCTGAATCACCTGATTGTCCGAAAAAAAAACTGTGCTTCGGAGAGCATGTTAAGCCGTCGGTCCCGGTCGCTGTCTTTGATAGTGGTCGTTACTCAAACCACGTCAGAGGCCTAATAGCTGTGCTACTAGGCGGTTTAAAAACTCTGACACCAGAGTTTTTCGGGTCGTTGTTCGGCTCGAGACTCAACTTGCTAAGAAGGAGATTGCAAGTTAGTTACAGCGTTTCAATTTCAGTTATTTGGCTCGATTCAAGATACCACCGCCCTAAAATAAAATTAAAATCTATGTAACAATTCCAGAGTTAACTTTGGAAAAAGACAGGAGATCTATTCTCTCTGGTTTTTCATTTGAAGTCAGTGGTTTTATGCGTTATCTGTCATTTTTATCCGCCGTCATATGATATGGCGGATAAAATTGACAGAAATACTGGAGAAACGTGCAAAAGTGCGTCAAAATCTAGCGGACAAAGTATAAAACCATAGAGTATTAATCGCCTGTCATTTTTCAATCTTATTATTTTGAAAGTGACAAATAGATTTTAATTATAGTTTTAGCCAGCTAATCCAGAATTAAGCCTATTATCTCTCATTTTATACTAGGCCATGGAATGCTGGAAGAGTAGAGGCGCCGGCACCGTCATATTTATGGGGTCTGGCATACTGTGACCCTTATTAAAAAAAAAAACAACGCAGCGCACAATAAATTTAGCCTTAACCATTCGATTATACACACAAAAAGAAATAAAAAATGATTTTTGAGATTTTTGAATTAACCGTCACATTACAGAAATACTTTAAACCGCAGTTATAGAAATTTCTAAAAAAACTACCCGTAAAGTTCAGATAAAAATCCACCAAAACAACATAAAGAAATTACATTTCTAATACAAACTCACACTCGCTGTCACTCATGAGCGCTGGTTTATATTTACGTGTAGAATTGTGTTTTAAGTATTTTTTTGGTGTTTTTTGTCTGAAGTTTAAAGGTTTTTTTTTGTTTTATAACTGTGATTTAAAGTATTTCTGTAATGTGACGCTTAATTCAAAAATGTCAAAATGCATTTTTAAAAATTATATGTCTGAACATAATGTCTATATAATATACATAATAATGTCTATATAATAGCGCTACACATCCTGGTTTTCTTCGATAAGGAATTCCCAAGGCAACGCCATAAGCCGAGGTTGGAACCCTAGTGGGTGCCCTTAGGCAGTTGCCACTTGCATTTAAGATTGTAGATTGCGTGTAGCAACTCCCCGCCTTTAGTCCGGTGACGCATTATATACTCGTACACTCTGTAGTATGGTGCAAATAGGTCCATTTAAAAAATCCTAGACATCCTAGAAGAGTCGAGGTAGCAGCGAAGCGATCAAGTTTTGGCGGCATTGGCGGCAATTCTGGACGCACTATTCCTTAACGAATTCTTAACTAGCGCTGTCACTTTCTTAACTTTGACTTAGAACAGGATAGCAAATGAAAACATGACTTAGACATTCCTAATCTGAATGAAGCAAGACGCTTAAAATAAGAACTGAGCATAGTGAATGCTACCTTATTTTACGTCAAATAAGCAGTCTTATGTCAGATTATCAATTTTAAAGTCATGTGTTCATTTGCTATCCTGTTCTTATGTCAAATTAATAAAGTGGCAGCACTAGCTAAGAATTAGAATTAGGATTATGTCGCGATAATTTCGACAATGTCAACGCAACACGTCTTTAAATTTGCAGCTATAGCGGTTACGTTTTCTATATGGGCATGTAACTATTTGGCATAGCGTGAATGGCGAGACTGCGTAATGGACCTAAACAAAAGTCGTTCCGCCACATCTAACAGAGTTTTGAGGGTTATTTAGGATAGATCTATAGGTATATTGCTGAAGTGACAGGTTGTCAGCCTATCGTCTAAATTGCAATATACTGAAACCCTCTGATCCCTTACCTGATTTGTACAGCATGCCTAGGAGAAAATGCATCTGGCACATTCTTTACTTTTCTTTCGCTCCCAGTCCACCATGGAAGCACGGTGGATGAAAATTACAGATAACACATAAAACCACCGACTATAAATACAAACCGGAGAGAATAGATCTCCTGTCCTTTTACACTGTCTCAGGTCTGAAAGTGACAAATAGATTTTATTTTTAGTTTTAGCCGGCAAATCTAATTTTGAGCCCATTATCTGCACGCGACGCGATTACCTACCTTTCACCATGTCTAATATTTTTCATCTTTTAATAATATTATTTTCTTAATGACCCTTGACTTCACGGTCCAAATCATATAATTTAATTCATTCTTACTCGTGCGTTTTGGAATAAGATATTTTTTACATGAAATACTCAATATATTTGCGGTGTTTATGACTTGATTTGTTCAGATAAGATGCTTCCCAGCTGTTTAAATCATCTGACAGAGACGTAAAGGCCTATGATGATTATGACTTGACTCTTGGTCAGACAGAGTGTATGACGATGAATAATAATAATAAATTTATTTATTCAAGTAACATAAAACTCACTTTGTTAGTAGACTTAGAGCTAAGTATGTTAGTAAGTAGGTAAATTAAGTTACAATTTTCTTTTTTCTTTAATTACTGGGGCATGTAGCCCTTGACAGTACTGCATATAAGGACAGTCAAACCTGTCCGCTACATGTTGCAGAATGATCTTGGGGCTGTTGACGCGCATCTCTTTTGCAGTGTGCTAGTAAAGCCATCTACATGAGCGCTTGTCTTCTTCTGTCGAGTAGGTATCGAGTCTATGGACCCGAATGACCCGATGAACCATGGTGTCAGAGTTTTTAAACCGCCTAGTAGCACAACTATCACTTGTAAACATGCCTGACGCGCTGCAAAATCGAGGCAGCCCCATCATCACCCGGAATGCATTATTACGTTGAACCCGAAGGGCCCCGTTGAATGAAGTGAGAAGACCCAGAAGAGGGACTTACTTACATACTTATCTATGAGGCATAACAAAAACCAAACGACCCTTTGCATACTGATAACTCAACAACTACTCAATTATTTGTTTAACGGAGGTGATAGAACTCAACGTTTCGACTCTTTACAAGAGTCTTCTTCATAGAGAGTGAAAATCACACAACACTGCCGACCATATGTGATCTTTGACTGCGGTTCGCTGCTCGCTGCGCCCGCGCTGACAACACGACAGGTGGCGCTGCAGTCGGAACCGAGGATGGCTCTTGTATTGTTGGTGGATGTTGAAATATCGATAAGTTCGAACACACGGCACTGACTCTATCTTTACTATTCACTCGGCTTTAGGACGCAGGTGGGCAGATCTGCCTTGTTAATAGCATCCAAAATTGATTTTAATTTTAACAGTAACTATTAATTCTTTCATGCTGCACTGGGAACGAGAGAAAACATAGAATGTGCCAGCTGCATTTCCTCCCGGGCATGCTGTAAAGACCAGCTAAGGGATCAGAGGGTTTCTGTATATTGCAATTTAGGCGATGGGCTGACAACCTGTCACTACAGCAATATACCTACAAACCTATCTTAAATAACCCTCGAAACTTTGCCAGACATGGCGGAACGACCTTTGTTTAGGTCATTTACGTTCTGCCTACCCCATTAGTGATAAAGGCGTGATTATATGTATGTATGTATTTATTACAAATTTCCAGAACGAAAGACAAATACGTCTACGCCGGTTCAACTCAAAGAAGCCTCGCCACGCGGTACCCCATCTGCGCCCATTTCCTCCATCCACTTTGGGAACCTGAGCTACACAGTCATGACTTCGACTACCAACTGGTCTTGCTGGAGACGCCAATTCCTGTCACCCCACAGTCCAGGCCTATAGCTATTGGCAGTCCGAACGATATTGGTACGGGAGATATTATTGCTGTCAGTGGCTGGGGGCATTTGAGGCATAAGGTAAAAGTTTCCCTTGTTTAATGTCGATAATTGCCTCCGTGGTCTAGTGGCTAGTGCCATGGGCTCCCGATCCGGAGGTCCTGGGTTCGATTCCCAGGGGGTAAAACACAATTAGGGGGTAAAAGTTGATATTTGAGAATTTATCACTATGTGAATTTTTCCCCAGTTTGGGAAGGACATTGCAGGCTGAATCACCTGATTGTCCGAAAAGAAAAAGATTTCGTGCTTCGGAGGGCACGTTAAGCCGTCGGTCCCGGTCGCTGTCTTTGATATTGGTCGTTACACAAAACCATGTCAGAGGCCTGATAGTTGCCACTAGGCGGTTTAAAAACTCTGACACCAGGGTTCATCGGGTCCATAGACTCGATACCCACTCGACAGAAGAAGAAGATGTCGATAATGTACGTGGTGTAACAACACATGTAAAGCAAACAACCATATACGGGGTGTAAAGGACAGCGTGCCGCTAGCTGATAGGGGTTGCTCAGTCAACGAAGCTAAACAATTATCTAGAAGCGAAAAAAAAATGTTTTTCCATACAAATTGTCTGATCGAGGTGGTCATTTTGTATGGGAAGGTAATTTTGTTATACTTCCTGAAAATAATTCCTGCTGATAGTTGTTCAGTTTTTTTGACTGAGCAACCCCTATCAGTTTGCGGGACGCTGGGCCTTACACCCAGTATATATATTTTTTATAACTAACCTATCTTGGAAACATTTGGAAAACTGAGGGCTCAACCAGAAGTCTCTAGGTTACTGGTATTCCTTTATGTAGTTGGGATGGAATACTTAATAGATACCGCATTCCAGTAGTTACTTCCATGCTGGTCTGGAAGAGATAGAAAAACATAGAATGTGCCAGCTGCATTTCCTCCCGGGCATGCTGTAAGATCCAGCTAAGGGATCCGAGGGTTTCAGTGTATTGTAATTTAGGCGATGGGCTGACAACCTGTCACTACAGCAATATACCTAGAAATCTATCTTAAATAACCCTCAAAACTTTGTCAGACGTAGTGGAACGACCTTTGTTTAGGTCGGTTACGCTCTGCCTACCCCTAAAGGCGTGATTATATGTATGTATGTTCCAGTAGGTAGAAGTTCGCAAACCAGCTATTACCAAGATTGCGGTGATCAACTGGACTTATCCACAGACAAGACTGTGATGGCACTGCTCTTAGTGAACTACCGCCCCATTATTTTATTATTTCTGACAATGATTTCAAAATTAATCTAACAATGTTATTCTTTCTTGTTTCAGAAAGGAGTAAGTATTTTCTTGAAAAAATATATACCTGTAGGTATAAAAATTGATGTAAGTGTACCTGTTCTACGATGAGTTGGTAGGTAGGCAGTCCAATTAATAGAAAACCACACATTCACTTTGTATAATGTTTATTGTTCTAAAGCACAGTTTATAAGCTCATATGCAAAGCGAAGCAATAGAAGGTGCACAGCACAAACAGTATATATGGTGCAATAACTTAATCTATATAAAAGCACTAGAACTAAAGCGTAAAGCAAACAATCTCGTAAGCGGAGTGGGAGCACAAGCGACATGCGTCTCGCGTCTCGAGCAATTTCTGACTGGCGTACGTGACCGGGCGGCCCGTGCGCAGCGATGCTGCGAACAGGTACTTGTATGAGAACAATGGGTCACGCGGCCTGATGGGCCCTACTAATAGCATGGAATAAGATTTGTGTCGACACGACTTGTTCCGTGAGTTCCGACACAATATTGGTAAAGGTATGTAAGAATATAAATATATAGTTTATAAGTAATATACCTAGTAGCCTTTATGTGAAAGTGTAATATAATAAATGAATTGTATATTTGTGTAACAATGTGTATATAAATGTAAATACGTAAATATTGTAAATAGTATGATAAATACAAGTGTGAATATTTGTTATATGTGGTGAAGTTAGAGATCGCCACTATCTTCTCTTCGACCTTCTTGTTGACTTTTCCAAAGAAAATACTTTGCCCAACGCATGTATTTTCTGTCGAATTCGAATAAATTAAATTCTTTTCCTTATATTTATTCGGATGTCTCTTACTTAGTTTATTTTCCTTGATCTTATGACTTTCTGGCTGGGGATGTGTTTCGTTTTGGACAGCGGTGATTTTTCATCTTATACACCTAGCGGTCTTCTTCTATCTTTTTTAACCAACTCTCTATCACCAGGAAAGAATGCAAGATGTTATTCGTCGGGTCCACGTACCAATCATGGACTTTCAGGAATGTAAGAGTCTACCAATAAAAGACTATCAGAAGATCACGCCGAGAATGTTCTGTGCTGGACTGAGGAATGGAACTAAGGACTCTTGTCAGGTATGATTGCGGTACATCTTTTTATTCAACCTATTACATTTAGTTTAAAACTATGAAAAACTTCTTCCATGCTTGACTGGGAGTGCGGGAAAAACATAGAATCCCAGGTATGCTGCAAAAGTCAGCTAAAGGATTCAAGGGTTTCAGTATATTGCAATGTAGGCGATGGGCTGACAACCTGTCACTACAGCAATATCCCTACAAATCTATTATAAATAACCCTGAAAACTTTGTCAGACGTGGAGAAACAATTTTTATTAAGGTCGTTAACGATCTGCCTACCTCATTAGGGATAAAGGCGTGATTATATGTATGTATGTAAAACTTTGTCTTCAAAGTTTATCGGGTTATTCGTTCACTTAACGGCTCTCTGTATAAAAAAAGAAGAAGGAGAATAAGTGTTTTTAAAAAAATAGGAACGTAAAAAGGTAGATAATTTGATGTAAGTGGGACGGGACCTAACCTAATTTGCCATACATATCCATCCATTTTTCCCTTTGCATGCTACGTTAGTTCGGTCTCCTGCAGTTTGAATGGATGCCTATTGGCTTTAAAAACGGCCACGTTGCATTCAGATTTAAAAAATAATTATAAAAAACGCAAAAAAAAAAATATTTTCGCCAGTGCCGCGCTACAAGCAAGTGAGCTTAGGTGTGTTAATTGTTCTCAGTGGGAATCGACCTCACGACGTCCAGATTTTGATAGATTATTTTTGATAGATTTTTATTTGCAATCTAGTGGTCGAAGGGTTCTTCTTCTTAGCAAGTGGATTCTCGAGTCGAACGACCCGTTGAACCCTGGTATCAGAGTTTTCAAACCGCCTAGTAGCACAGCTATTAAGCCTCTGACGTGGTTTAACTAAGGACCACTATCAAAGACAACGACCGGGACCAACGACTTAACGTGCCCTCCAAAGCACGGAACTTTTTCTTATCGGACAATCACGTGATTCAGCCTGCAATGCCCTAAACAAACAGGGTAAAATCTCACAAAGTGTTAAATTGACAAACGTAATGTTTGTCCCCTCCCCCGGGGAATCAACTATGGCTCTAACCACTATACCACGGAGGCAGTCTTAGGGTTAAACTCTCTATTAAAAACGTTTTGTAAACTGTTTCCAGGGAGATTCAGGAGGACCAGCTGTCTACAATGGCTACCTAATAGGATTAGTTTCCTTCGGAGTGGGCTGTGCCTCCCCAGGGCAGCCTGGAGTCTATTCTGACATTCCTCTAGCCAGAGACTGGATCAGACATGTGACCGCATTGCCTCTTTAGATAAACAAGTATTTTTTTATTGACAGAGATATTTGGTCAGTTCAGGCAAACATATTCTTAGTAAAATATAGGATTGGTAGCTGCAAAAGATGCCATTCAGAAGTTAAACAAATATAATGTATCTGAAATCAATAGGAATTGCATCTGTCACTGGTACCATTTAAAATCTGTACTTAAAAATATATATAAATTGGCGAATATTTTAGACGGACTAATCCTTAACTAATTCTTAGCTAGCGCTGTCGAACAGGATAGCAAATGGAAAATAGAAAACGTTTATTCATGAAACAATACAAAACTCAATAAATAAACACATGACTTTGACATTCCTAATCTGACATAAGACGCTTTAAATATGTATTGAACATAGAACGTGTTCCTTTATTTTACGTTAGATAAACAGTCTTATGTCAGATTAGGAATGTCAAAGTCATGTGTTTATTTGCTATCCTGGTCTTATGTCAAAGTTAAGAATGTGACATCGCTAGTATTTTTTTTTAATAAAGATTATGTCGCAAGAATCAACGCCAATATCAACCCCGGAAAAGTCAAAGTCACTTTTGAGTCAATGTGACGTAGGACGCTTAAAATTAAGAATTTGTAGAAGGCATCTTCGATCATGCTCTCGAATGTTCTTTCTCTACGTTTCACGTGTTCGTAATTATCTATTATTTTCATATTGTTTTTATTTGAGAAAGGCACAAGGTTAAACTTCAATCATTTTGAAACGTTTGTCCTGAATTTGATACAATTTTAGCCTTTTGTCATACACGTGGAGAGCAAATCAAACAAAATGTTAACTGGTGCAAAAAAGGCCATCCTTTCTGCCTTTCGGCGGCAACTTTAGCGTCAACCATCAAGGTTTAAATGTGTAGACTTAAAACAGAATAAAATTTTGTAAGTATAACAGAAAATTGTAAAAAGATATTGGTAATCTTTATATGCAATCATCATCTCCTTAGCCTCTATCCGTATCCCACAGGGTCGGCTACCTAATCTAGGGGATTGAACGAGGGTACTGGTTTTTACACAGAGCGACTGCCATCAGATCTCCGCAAACCATAAAGGAAACCAGACCCAATCCTAGATTATATGCAGTATGGGGCCTTTAATATTGCACATCGTTTAGTGACAGTTAATTTTACAGTAAATTTACAAATGTGATAGGGACAACGCTTTCAAATCCAAACTTGGTTGGTGTGCTATATTTAAGGCAAAAATAAAAAAGATACTAAAAACATAAGGCAAACGACCGCAACACATTGACATGATTGTTTACAAAGAAAAAACAATGAAAAGCAGAAACATAATTTAAGGCGTAGTATATTTTTACTTTAATAGTGGGCTCGATTCTAGATTTGCCGGCTAAAACTAAAATTAAAATGTATTTGTCACTTTCAGACTAAAACCATTGGAAAAGGACAGCAGATCTATTCTCTCCGGTTTTGAATTTAAAGTCGGTGGTTTTATGCGTTATCTGACATTTTTATCCACCGTCATATGATATTGCGGATAAAATTGACAGAAATACTAGGGAAACGTGCAAAAGCGCGTCAAAATCTAGCTGACAAAGTGTAAAACCATAGAGTATAAATCACCTTTCATATTTTATTCTATTTTCAATTTTATACCTTAGAAGTGACAGATAGATTAAAATTTTAGTTTTAGCCGGTGGAATCTAGAATCGATTCTATTATAAGCTTTTAGTATTTTATGTATGTACGATAAAGAAAAACAACCTTCCACAATCAACAATCCTTTTTAAACGATAACCCGATAAAATCGAGAAATAGTAAATTTTACGACAAGTGCACACAACAAGTCATTTCAGTCCGAGATATTTAGCTGCCGAGCCCGCAGGGCGAGGGCTGATATTAAGTCGAGAACAAAACTGGTGTTTTGCACGAGTTTACTTTTCACTTTGATTGCGAAGAAAATTGAGGAAAATCTACAAAAATCATCATCATTCTCTTGCCCTTATCCCATTATTTGGGGTCAGCGCTCTACAAAAATATTGTATATTAATTCCTGGCACTTAACATCCTACTATTAAATCAATTTTGTAATAATAAATAAAATAAACTACCGTACTTGAATTAAAATTTTATTATTTCATATAAATACAAAAGGCAAATAATAAAAAGAAGATGATAAGAATAAGAAAATAATAATTTATTTATTTCCAAAATTAAAAATAACAATTTACAAACATTTTCTTACGGACTCCGCACTAAGAATAAACCTGTATCGCTGGAGTCAAGAAGTAACTATTTTTATAAATCCAGCCAATATAAAGCCAGCCAACATAAACAATTCGGATGCATCTTACATTTATTACCTATCACAATATACTCGTATAAATATATAGAAAGTAGAAAATATTTTTAAAATAACAAGAACTATCTATGAACTTTGCCTTAGGAAAGATAAATTTATGAGTAGATAAATTTTTGCCCTTGTGCACAAATAGCACTTTCAGAGCATGAGAGTGCTTTTTATGCTCATCGGGTCATTCGGCTCGAGAATCCACTAGCTAAGAAGAAGAACAGCATGAGAAGTAAAAAATAAATTAAATTTCTGAGTAAATTGAATTCCTATTGTATTATTTTATTACCAACAATTTCCATTCCAAAGTCCCAATGCATAAATAGTTCGTATGCCTCGCTATCTCTTTTCTAAAGGGCTGAACCGATTTAATTTTCTTTTAATTTTAAATGGGTTTGCTCTTGACTTAAGACACAAAGGTCAGGGATGACCGTGACAGAGTCGACGATGGTGCGAGCAAACCCAGAAGATGCCTGTTATGGCACTGGCAGTCTCACGCATCGACGGAATACAGCAAGCTGTTTGGCACCGGACTCCGGTGAGAGGGTGGTTGCGAGCCAGGCGGCCCCTTGCGGAGCCTACCACCGCTTTGTAGAGATCGATCTGTCGGACTTATTCACAGGCAAGCCTGTGTCTGGGGTGGACCACTAGGAGGTAGATTCCTTCCCACCCCATAAATAAACATGGCAGCTTATTTTTGTCAAGTGGGTATCGAGTCAATCGATCCGATGAACCCTGGTGTTAGAGTTTTCACACCGGCTAATAGCACACCTTATTTGGCCAATGTAACGACCAGGACCGACGGCTTAACGTTGCCCTCCGAAGCACGAATAAATTAGCATGATGATACTTAGAATGAATCCTGGAGACGATCTTCAAACCGCCTAGTAGCTAAGCTAATAGGCCTCTGACATGGTTTGAGTAACGACCACTATCAAAGACAGCGAATCTTTTCTCGTATCGGACAATCAGGTGATTCAGCCTGAAATGTCCGAACCAAACTGGGAAAAACCTCACAAAGTAATTAATTAACAAATATCAACTTTGTGTTTCCCCCCCTGGGAATCGAACCTAGGATCTCCGGATCGTAAGCCCATGGCTCTAACCACTAGACCACGGAGGCGGTTATTAAACGGAATACTTATTTACATGTAGCTTAAACTTCGGAGTGGAAAACAAGTTTCAAAAATAAAAGCGTGTATTGCAATAGTCTTTTTCAAACTCTCACGATTATCAACATTATAATGATTAAAAAGTCTCTCCATGATCATAAGATAAGATAAGATAAGAATATACTTTATTGCACAGAAAAGACAAAAGAGAAAATTAAATTAAATGAAACAAATAGAAGTACAAATAGGCGGCATTATTGCTAAGCAGCAATTTCTTCCAGGCGACCTTAGGGTACATAAAAGTTGAACTAGTGGGCTGGTATACATTTTAGGCAATATATTGTATAGGTAAGTAAATAAGCTACTTAGGTGTATTCATAATGCATGAAACTGCGTTGAAATATCGGACACTCATACAAAAATAGAAAACCACGATTTTTCCGTGTTTAGTCATTATAAAATATATTGCAATACTAGCTGCTAACCGACCACCTACTTATCTATAGTGCTTATAAAGTTCTTCCATGCTAGACTGGGAGAGAAAGAAAAACGTAGAATGTGCCAGCTGCATTTCCTACCGGGCATGCTGAAAAACCAGCTAAGGAATCCGAGGGTTTCTATGTAATGCAATTTAGGCGATGGGCTGACAACCTGTCGCTACAGCAATATACATGAAAATTTATCTTAAGTAACCCCAAAAACTTTGTCAGAGTTTTATAGGTCGATGACGCTCTGCCTACCCCATTAGGGACAAAGGCGTGATTATATATATGTATGTATGTTAATTATGTTTGTTCGTCGGGTATTAAAAGCGGACCGGTGTGGATTTTACAACTTCGTCTAGAATAGCAGTTCTCAAACTTTAATTTACTCAAAGTATTTAGAAATAAATTTAAAGTAAAAAAGACATTTTGCAAACAAGCTTTTATTATACTGCGCTACAAAGAATAAAAAAAACTTATCTTTTACCATTTTTGCTATTAATTTATTAGGTAGGTACCTGCCTAATACACAATTTACATGATACCGCTGTATAAGCTTGTCACTTGTAGGGTCATAAAAATAAATCAATTTCAAGATTGAAAGAAATATTATGTATGGATTTGACAGGCGATTTTGTACTGGAATGACATTTCCGATACGAACTCAAACTGGCTGTAAAATCTTGAGATCGTTTTATAAATACGAGCCTTGGATTCCTGACAAGCACTGGTAGTAACTGCCTCCGTGGTCTAGTGGCTAGTGCCATGGATTCCTGATCCGGAGGTCCTGGGTTCGATTTCCAGGGGGGAAACACAAAGTTCATATTTGAGAATTTATCACTTAGTGATTTTTTCCCCAGTTTGGTTAGGACATTGCAGGCTGAATCACCTGATTGTCCGAAAAAGAAAAAAAGATTTCGTGCTTCGGAGGGCACGTTAAGCCGTCGGCCCTGGTCGCTGTCTTTGATAGTGGTCGTTACTCAAACCATGTCAGAGGGCTGATAGTTGTGCTACTAAGCGGTTTAAACTCTGACACCAGGGTTCATCGGGTCGATAGACTCGATACCCACTCGACAGAAGAAGAACACTGGTATTCCTACACACCGAGCACATAGCAAGATGACGTCCAAAACTGAAAAAGGGTAAATAGGAAAGTACTGATACAGTTACGTTATTAATACATACATACATACGTATAATCACGCCTTTATCCGTAATGGGGTAGGCAGAGCGTAAACGACCTAAACGAAGGCCGTTCCGCCACGTCTGACAATTAATCCATCACTTAAATTAAAGTTATTCCATGCTGGCCTGGGAGTGAGAGAAAAAAACAGAATATGCCAGCTGCATTTCTTCCCGGGCATGCTGTAAAGACCAGCTAAGTGATCCGAGGGTTTCAGTATATTGTAATTCCGGCGATGTGCTGACAACCTGTTACTACTGCAATATACCTAAAATTCTATTTTAAATAACCCATAAGAACTTTGTCAGACGTGGCGGTACGACCTTTGTTTAGGTCGTTTACGCTCTGCCTACCCTATTAGGGATAAAGGCGTAATTATAAGTATGTACTTAAATAAAAACAAAATACAGTATGTTGAAGAAGAGATGAATCTAGCAACAAAGCACCCGTATTCGAGCAAATTTTTTTACAGCTATCAGTCAAGCATAGAAGTCATAGAAGAACATTCCAATTCTTCCAATTTTAATTTTTTCTTATAGTTAGATAGATTAGATGGTCTTCAAATAATATCAATCCTCGTTGATTGGACTACAGTTAATTACTTACTACTCAGAACTCACAATATGATCAGAGGTCAAATGCCTTCTGAAGAAAATATTTTTCTGTCTAAGATTTTTCGTAATAAATGAGCCTTAGGTCTACCATAAAAAGCTAGATAGATGAGGTCGAGACAAATGAGCTTACCTTATCTCTTGAAAAAAAAAACTTCTGCTGAAAAACTAGTTTCATTAAAATTGATGGAAATAAATATCCACGTCTGTGGGTTGTGTAAGAAAAATAGATCATAGATTAAGAGGAGTAAAGATTTTTTTGATGGACTACCATTACCAAAATAGCGTTAAAACAAATGGATGTGTTTTAACACGACGGTTCCATAGTAGATTTTACGACAAGTGCACAAAAAAGTAATTTTTGTCCGAGAATTTTAGTTGATATATAATAAGAGGACAATAACAGTTTTGTGCACGAGTTATTTTTCACTTCGATTGCGAGGAAAATTGAGGAAATTCTACAAAAATATTGTAAATAAAGTAAAGAATTCATTCCCGCCCTTTATTTTTTTTATCTTTCGACATTAAACGAGAGGCTTGGAGTGGAGATCTATACAGCCAACTATGAGATTAATTTTGTAATAATAAATTAAATAAAGAATCATACTAGATTTTTAATTTTAATATCGTTTTGTGTCATAAAAAACAAAAGACAAATAATTTAAAGTAAATATTATAAAATAAAGAATTTTTTCAGTTTGTTTATAAAATAAACTTTTTATTATGTTTGGCAGTATGGTTTCATTTTCTTTGTCTTAAAAGAGATGCATTTATGAGCAGATAAGTTTTTGGTCTTGTGCACAAAATTCAATTTTGTGCAGCCTACACACTGCACAAAATGGCGCTTTCCGAACATGAGAAATGAAAATGATATTTATGTAGAAGGTTCACCGCGTCAATTATTAGATACACGAGTAAGTATTTTCTTTAAAAAATTATATAATTTTTGAACGAATATATTTGACAAGATTGAATAAACAACTCAAACCTTGTCAAAGGCCTGATAGTTGTGCTACTAGGCGGTTTAAAAACTCTGACACCAGGGTTCATCAGGTCGATAGACTCTATACCCACTCGACAGAAGATGAAGTTAGTATTCACAGTCCCGTACTGTAATAGCTTTTTAATCTCATGGGAAAAATCATATATATCCTATATTACATAAACCATATCTACAAAACTATCTTAAATAACTCTCAAAACTTTGACAGACGTGGCGGAATGACTTTGACTTTGTTTAGGTCGTTTAAGCTTTGCCTACCCCATTAGGGATAAAGGCATGATTATATGTATGTATGTATTGCATAAACACAAGAGAAATGTTATTTACAAACACGGTGTGCTAGGGCGAACTTATCTATATGAAGAGATCTCTTCCAGCCAACCCAATATTAGATCATTTATAAGCAATGGTAATAATTAGATAACTATGAGCACATTACCTATTAAAAAAACGGCATGGATTCATGTATAAATCTTACATACATACATACATACTGGGTGGCGCAAAAGTAAAGACCCTATTTGGTTCAGCTATAACATTTTTTCTAAATTAGAAAACTAGATTTAGGTTTATTTAAATGTATATTTGTGCCATTAAATTTCGTACCATTAGGATTTAAAGATGATGTCTTTTAAATGGTGACCTCCAGAGTTGATACACATTTGAGCCCTATTTATGACATTTTGCATAACTTGCCGTAACACTTCCTGCGATATGTTCGTTATTTCTTGACGAATGTTTTCTTTTAGAGCTGCGAGAGTCTGTGGCTTGTTCACATACACCCGAGATTTCAAAAAACCCCAAAGAAAGAAGTCTGGACTGGTCAGATCGGGTGATCTTGCAGGCCAAGGTAAATCGCCAAAACGAGAGATAACTCGGCCTGGAAAAGCGTCCCTCACTAAGTCCATAGTGTCGCGCGCTGTGTGTGCCGTAGCGCCGTCTTGTTGAAACCAGATGTGCTCCAGCCCCAATTCGTCCAAACTGGGTATCAAAAACTCACGTAACATGGTTCTGTAGCGTTCTCCAGTGACAGTTATCGCATTGCCTCCAGCGTCTTCGAAAAAATAGGGTCCGATCACTCTGTCAACACAGATGCCACACCATACAGTAACTTTTAGTGGGTGTAGAGGTGTTTCTTGAATAATGCGCGGATTATCAGTGCCCCAGAACCGAGTATTCTGCTTATTGACATGCCCTGAGAGATGGAAATGCGCTTCGTCACTCATAACCAATTTTGAAGGAAAATTATCCTCTTCAAGGTTGAGGTTTATGACGCGCTGGCAGTAATCTAGACGAGCTCGGTGGTCAGCAGGCAGCAGCTGATGAGTCATTTGAGTTTTATACGGGAACATCTTTAAGTCTTTCACCAAAATACGCTGCAGGGTCCGTCTGGAAATGCCCAATTGAGTGGCACGTCGCCTCGTTGATGTTTCTGGACACTCTTCCACATCTTCGCGCACAGCATCGATATTTTCAGCTGAACGGCCTGTTCTTGGTCTCCCAGACTTAGGTCTATCCAATGTTGAGCCAGTTGCTTCAAGGCGTGTGGCAAAGCGTCGAATTGTGCGACCAATCGGTGCCGGACGGTGGGGAAATCGTCGACGAAATTCACGTTGTGTTCTTATCACTGATGAATTATTCCGTAAGAACATTGACACAATTATTCCACGTTCTTGGAGAGTAAAACGGTCCATGTTTATTTTCAGTGTATTTTACATTTGTTCACTACACAATTTTCAACAACAGAATGACAGAAAATGTCATATAAAAATAATAAAAATATTTTCTTTAGTGCCAGTACTTTTGCGCCACCCATTATTATCACGCTTGCATCCCTAATGGGGTACGCAGAGTGTAATCACCTAAATGAAGGTCGTTCCGCCACGTCTGACAAAGTTTTGAGAGATTTGTATGTATATTGCTGGAGGTCTGCTGTAAGAAATTTCTTTGTAGAAATAAGCAGTATTTGTTGTGTACTTGTTTTTTTATGATGTTTTTGTGTACCATAAATTGTTAAATAATAAAAAAGAGACAGGTTGTCAGCCCATCGCCTACATTGCAACTTACTGAAACCCTAGGATCCCTTATTAATCTTTACAGTACAAAATACAGAATGTTGAGAGCCTCTGTCTCACCGAGTGTTTGCGTTTGCGAACCTCGCGAGAATTAAAAACTAATTTCTTGGTATTAAGACATGCATAAAAGTGGCATGCTGGACTGGGAGCGAGAGAAAAACATAGAATTTGCTAGCTGCATTTCCTCCCGGACATGCTGGAGAAACCAGCTAAGGGATCAGAGGGGTTCAGTATATTGTGGTTTAGGCGATGGGCTGACAACCTGTCACTAAAGCAATTTTTTATTTTAATAATGACGCCAAATCGAGGTTCAACTGTTAGAAATACGTGTGCCAAATGCAAAAAAGATATATTGACAAGAGAAATATTGCATTGTGTGGCCTGTAAAAACTATTACCACATAGAATGTGCGAGTGCAGAAAAAAGATATTTTATCATGGACAAAGAACGTAAGGCAAATTGGAACTGTCCGGCATGTTTGAGAAAACCTCCGAATTCAACTACAAAAAAGGTTAAAGATGATGTACCTGCCAAAAAGTTAAACAATTCCTTCTCAAATGTAACACTGCGTAGCAATGACTCATCAAAGAAAAATCCCATGTGTTCAGATGAAGATGATGAGTCCCCTAAAGATGATAGTATGTCAGCGAACAGTATCCAAGATATGATCAATAATATGAAGGTAGAAGTGATCGAATCACTACAAAACAGAATGGAACTGCTGATCACTCAACAAATGAATCGCTGTACTGAACAGCTGGCAGCGCAGTTAGAAAAGCTGTCCAAATCCGTTGATAGCATCAATTCCCGGCTACTTTCTATTGAAGAACGAGTTGACTCTCTTGAAAAACATCGAGGGGCCCCCGAAAACGAACAATCTCTAGCTGCAACAGTTCAGTTTCTTAAATCAGAGCTTAATGCGCGGGATCAGGACCTTTTAATTAATGATGTCGAAATTACTTGAATACCGGAAACCAGCGGCGAGAACCCCGTACATATCGTCACCCTGGTTGGCAATAAGCTAGGTGTGCAGGTGGAGGACCGGGACGTGGTGAGTGCGGTGCGAGTAGAAGCGCCGCGCGAAGGGGCGTCGGGCGGCAGCGGCGGCGGCGGTGGACCGGGCTCGACAGCGGGCCGCCCGCTCGCGGTGCGCCTGTTGCGGCGCGAGCAGCGCGATAGCCTACTACGAGCAGCGCGCGTACGTCGAGGTGCCGATACTTCTGGGTTCGAGCTGGCGACCGGACCGCGGCCTTTCTATGTCAATGAACGACTCACACGCCTTAATAGACAGCTGTTCCGTAGAGTTCGCGAAGAAAAGCAAAGACTTCACTGGCGTTTCGCTTGGACCAAAGACGGCGTTATATTAGTTCGCCAAGATCAAGGAAAGTCAGCACTAAGAATTCGCAATGAAAATGACCTAAACCGTGTTTTTGGCATTGATCCTGTTGGCAACGGATGAATCCTTGTTTCCTACCTTTGGCCTCATGGCAAATTATTTCAATACTTTTTATATGGGTCTTGAATTTATGTTTTGTTTGTTTCTTTATGTTAAAAAAAATATTTTTGGCATAAGAAGCCTAATTTGTTTATTACCAAATAATGTTTATTTATCTTTTTTAAAAGATGTTATGGCTTTTTACTTTCTAAAAGATGTTAGTTTTAATTACAGTAATGCATATAGTAGCATTAATATAGTTTCTGGTTTTTGGTTGATATTTTACGAGAATAATAGGCTACTTCTAATTTGTTACTATATTATTCGCACTCAATATTTATATATACTTCACTTAAAATACTATATTTATTACTATACATACATGCCTTACTTAAAATTACATTTTTACCATCTGCATATATATTTTGTACTATATTGAGTTCCGCGTGACCGTTCGGCGCGTACGCACGCACATAAACAAAGACCGCGTACAACCTACCGTCGAACGCGATTATTACGCAGTACCATATAAGTGCACCGTTGTTGCATCTTACAAATACAATAATCCCTCGGGATACCTGCATAAGGGTTTATCGTGTGCCGTTTGCTTGCGGGCGACTGACTGGGCCTCCCGAACGGGTCTCACCCGGGCGGTTTGCACGCAATGAGAACGGTACCGACATTACCCCGACACACCACTACAAGTTACCCAGGGATTTCATCATGAATTCAAAGTGTAGTTTGTGTAACCTTATCATAAATGAACTATTGGCATTTCTACAATGCAGGATTGATGTGATGGACGAGACTAGTTTAATCGACATATGTGCTACCCACTTCTCTGAGGAAGAAATAACGGCCGCGAAGGTGCTAATATACGAATCAGCTCAATCGAAGAAGCGATTAGTAAAAAGAATTAAGGATAAGGCTAGAAAGGACACACAGGACATTCTAACCCTACTTAAAGGAACTGATCCCAACTTATTACCAGTCTACGTAGCACGGCAATTACATAAGCTACCGCCAATTAACTTCGATCACGTCGACGTTACACGCTTACTTAAGGATATTGTACAACTGACACAAGAAGTTAACAATATAAAATCTAACTACGCCAAGGTAACGCAAGACATAAATATCATAAAATCAGACTGCCCAGACAATTCGGAAATTACCGAAATAAAAGAGGAAATAACAAACATTAAAGCAGCCATTTATCGTACCCCACCTCGCATGACAACAACACCATCCCCATCAACACCTAAAAAGAGCTCCAAACGAAGAAAGTCTGGCCTCAGTAAGCAAATATATTGTGACACGCCCTCACGTACTACAACCACAACTCCGGCGTCTGCGGAGCCGTCTGCGCCGCGCGAGCGCTCGCCCAGAGCCCTTACTCCCGGGCGGCCTGAAAACAGATCGCCAGCTCCAGCTGCAGTAGACATCGCTAGTAAGAAAGAAGATAATAACAGCTATACATTAGTGGAGAGCAAAAGGCAACAACGGAAAAGAAGATCACTTAATATCCGTGGCACGGCTGACACTACCTCACAGCTTCTTAAAATTGCCTCGACGACCACATCTGTATACACTTCAGGCTTCGATAAAAGTGTCACTGTTGACAATATAAGACAGTACCTCCAGCATATAGGTACCTCCGCTCTTGACATAGAACTGCTGCCAGAAAGGCCAGGCATTACTTACAGCGCTTTTAAGATAACGACTACAACCGACAATCTGCACTGCATTCTACAGCATAATCTGTGGCCAGCAGGTACTACACTCGGCAGATACAGTGAACGAGCTTACCTTGCCTACAATCGCCGAAAACCCAAACAATGAATAACAATTTAAATATAGTTACATTCAATTGTAAAAATCTACATACATCACTGAAATATGTGCAGGACCTGTGTGCAGTAAATGACATCGTACTTCTACAAGAGACGTGGCTTCTACTAACCGACTTACATATCCTTCAGAACATACATACAGAGTGCGACGCCATTGGAACATCTGCAGTGGATACCTCCGCCGGCCCACTGGTAGGGCGCCCACACGGTGGTATTGCAATTATCTTCAAGAAGTCACTCAAAGCCACAGCTACCATACTAGGTGACACGCCACGCATCGCAGCCGTCGAGTTCACGCTTACAGGCCTATACAAACTTCTTATAATTAATGTATACATGCCATGCAACAAAAGTGACAATCTGCCCGAGTTTGTGGACTGCCTGAGTAAAGTGCACAGCATAATCGAAGACACTAACTGCAATGATTGCATGGTCATGGGGGACCTAAACGCTGACTCAGCCACCTTATTCGGAAGAGAAATGGCGTCATTCTGCGCTGAGTATGACTATGAATGCATAGATATCACCCTCCTGCCCGCAAACACCTACACGTTTGTGAGTGATGCAAACGGCGCGTTGACATGGCTGGACCAGTGCATAATAACAGAATCACTGAAAAAATGCATCACAGAAATAAAAGTTGACTACAGTGTCTCATGGTCTGACCATCGCCCTCTCTACGTCGCACTGTCTATAAACAATCTCACTAAACTATCTCCTACAGACAACACTAACAACTACAATTGTTGGGCCTGGAAACCGCATAACGAGCAAGATATCGCAAAATACAGTGAGCTCATGTGCTTATATTTACCATACTCAGAAAGCATACTGTCGCCTGAAAATACTTACGACATAACGAATCAGTACGAAACTATTACCACCGCAATCCAAATAGCAGCCGCAGCCGCGTTTCGAAAGAAGGCGGGAAAGCGAAAATATAAACAACACGCCGGCTGGAACCAAGAAGTCGCTAAGCTTTACAATGAGTCACGCGAGGCACTCGTACTATGGCACTGCGCGGGAAACCCCAAAGAAGGAGAAATCGCTCAAAATAGAAAAACAAGCCGCACTCGCTTCAAATCAGCCCTAAAATTATGTCAACAGCAAGCTGACCAACACTATATGGATAGCATAGCCAGACAACTCCAAGACAAAAACTTCATAAAGTTTTGGCAAAAAACAAACAAAGTTTGTAAATCTCGAGCATCCATACCGTCCAACATAGACGGCGAGACCGACAGTCAAGCAATAGCAAACCGGTTTCTCAGCTGTTTCACACAACCTGCTCCCGCCGTACCACCGCTACCGCCCGCACCGGTACCACGAGACGCGAGCGATAGCGATAAGCGACAGCCCGGCCTCCCTACCAAGATAACTCCAGAGCTACTTCAAAGAATTATACGCAACATGTCACGTGGAAAATCGCCGGGACATGACTGATTAACCATTGAGCACTTTAAGACACTGGGAGTTCCTATATGCGAAATTTTATGCAGGTTATTCAAAGCTATAATTCACTTTTGCTACCTGCCACAGTCACTAACAAAAACAGTAATTGTACCCATATGCAAGAATAGACAAAAGGACACCGCAAGCTCGAGTAACTACAGACCTATTGCTCTAGCACCCATCATCGCGCGTCTTCTAGAAAAAACTATACACGAGCTATGTAAGGACCAGCTGACTAGTAGTGACCACCAAATGGGCTTCAAAAGCGAATCTTCGACCAGTACTGCCATATACGTTGTAAAACAAGTCGCCAACTATTACAAAGCCAGAAAAACATCAGTGATTGCTTGCTTCTTAGATTTAAGCAAAGCATTTGATCGCGTTTCCCACCCACTACTCTGGGATAAACTGCGTAGAAGAGGAGTATCAGCTGAACTGGTTAAGGTGATGGAAGAATGGCACCTACGGCAAACTAACGTTGTTAAATGGAATGACGCATACTCCGCGCCGGACAAGCTTCACTGCGGCGTAAGGCAGGGCGGGTCAAGTTCTCCGGTTCTGTTCAACCTATATATGGACGATCTCAGCCACAAGCTTGCACAATCAAAGACTGGATGCTACCTAAACGGAGTGTGTGTAAACCATGTTAGCTACGCCGATGATATGGTTCTGCTTGCACCTTCCACATCGGCCATGAGACAACTACTTAAGATCTGTGAAGACTACGCAAGGGACCGCAACATGGAGTACAATCCCACTAAATCGGTTGTCATGGTCTTCAGTTTCATCAATACACCTGAAAACATACCCCCCGTATTCTTGAATGGCGTGACTCTCACAAGGGTTGAAGAAGTCAAGTACCTCGGTCACATAATCAACGCAGACCTTCGCGATGAACCGGACATGGAGAGACAACTTAGATCCATCAGCGTGAAAGCCAACATGCTAGCCCGGTGCTTCCAAAGATGCAGTTCACCTGTGAAGCGCACCCTATTTATGATGTACTGTACCAACCTATACACTGCCGAGCTATGGTGTAACCACACAAAAGCCTCATACAATAAAATCCGAGTACAGTATAACAACGCGTGCCGAGCGCTGCACAGACTGCCGCCCTGGTGCAGCGCGTCAGAGATGTTTGCGGCCGGACGCGTGCCCGGTTGGACAGCCCTGATGAGACACGTGACGGCGGGCGCGAGGGAAAGACTGCATCGTTCTACCAACACCATTGTGAACGCGGCCCACAGCTGGCTGGCGAGCCCCCTACACGCAGCGTGGCGCAATCTACACATCGTGTCTAATAGTGGATAATTTAGTTGTAGGTAGTCGAAATGTTGTTATATTCACCAATGGCTGTTTACTAATGTTTGAAATTCTTTTATTTGCATATTGAGTGACATGATGATAATGTATTACATTTTAAATTTTATTCTTATTTCTATTTTTGACGAAGAGACATAATCTAATTTTAATTTTATACTACTTTATTGTAATTTATTATTGACTGAATATGATACTAAATGTATAGTACTTGACTAAGTATAATTTATAATGATTGAACTTTGTTAATTAAGGTAAATATCGATTTATGGGTGAAACTTAACCTGGAATAAAGACATTATTATTATATTATTATTATTATATAGTTTTTATTTTTATAAACACTTAACACTCACATGCATAAAAATTGATAAGCGACATATAACTTACCTAAGATGTTTTTTGTTAAATTGTAAGTACTCTCAAATCATCTATTCTTATGTAATACAATTTATCATGTCCAGAAAACTAAGTCTCGGGCTCATAAACCCAGGATCGCTTGGAAATAAGCATGATGAGTTTTGTGCGGCTCTGCTGCGCCATGACGTAGATATTTTAGCAGTTAATGAGACATGTTTGTTTGAGGGAGAGGCGGCGAGAGCACCCAAACCTGCGGGTTTCCGCCTTCGTCATAATCCCCGCCCCGCCGCCTGTAACCGGAAATGTGGTGGTGGTGTTGGCTTCTATTTAAAGTATGGTTTAAATGCGCGCTTACTCTCTCACCCAATAGCACCAACTGTCGAGCAGATGTGGCTGAGCGTTGGCGTAAATGGACAGAAAATCCTCATTGGTACTGCCTATCGGCCGCAATGACAAAATGTAAAAACTTTTATTGATGCTCTCACGGACTCGCTAACTTACTTTTCTAACTTTGACAAATATATTTTATTAGGAGATTTTAATATTAACATGTTAGATCCAACTGACTCTAAAACTAAGAAACTGACAGACTTTCTGCATTATATGAGTTCTACTCAATATGTTCAGCAACCTACCCATTTTACGGACTATGGTGAAACCCTTCTTGATGTTATTATTTCCAACATGCAAGTCCTTGTTGTTCAAGTCGACTATATCCGAGACTTGAGTAGGCATGCTTTTATGACATGTAAGCTTAACATTAAAAAGGAAAAACCATGTCCTAAAGACATAAGTATATTCCAGATGGACATTATTAAAATTGATTGGGAAGGTTTGTCATTTGATAACGTGAATGATATGGTACAATTACTTAACTTTTACATTATAAGCTTATATGATTTACATGCCCCCATTAAGTTCTCATATATTAAACACTACTCTTATCCGTGGATTACACATAATATTAAAAAAAATATGCAAATACGTGATAAAGCTCAGACTCGTAGTCGAATTACAAACCTCGATGCACATAAACAATATTATAAAGACCTTAAGGGAGCTGTGAATACAGCCTTGCATTATGAGAAATGTGCATATTTTAAGCATCATATAAATTTAAATATCAATAACCCTCGCGCTTTGTTTAAAAATCTAAAAAAAATGTTGCAGATTTTTAAAATACTGACTCCGAAATTCCAAATCACCTTTCAGATCCTGAACGTATCAACTCACATTTTCTTACTTTGCCTGGGAGCAATGATATCAGTCTATCCGATCTCACTTATTATGAATTTAATAGACACGGCCCTTCAGTTTTTGCTCTTAAACCGGTTGATGTATTAACTGTATCTAAGATAATTATATTTATTAAAACAAATGCACAAGGCGTTGATGGCATAACTTTAGACATGATTTTAATTACACTTCCTCATTCACTTAAAACAATCACAAAAATTGTAAATAAATCTATTGAGACTAGTACGTTTCCCGAAGCATGGAAAACTGCCATAGTAAAACTCCTCCCGAAAACCACCCACCCAAATATCTTTAAAGATCTAAGACCAATCAGCATATTACCGTTTATGCTGAGGTGATCAAATCTGATGGCTCTCGTGCTGTTTCCACTGCAACCCCTGTGACTAGAGGTGTTCCTCAAGGGTCGATTCTTGGACCGGTCCTTTTTCTTCTTTACTCTTCAGATATTATTAAAAATATAAAACACTGCAAGTATCATATTTACGCAGATGATGTCCAACTTTATCTATCATTCAAACCTAAAGAAACTAGATCTGCAATTACCCGAATTCATGAAGATTTGAGCCGTATAGTTCATTGGTCTAACAAAAATTGTTTGTACCTAAACCCGGAAAAATCCAAATTTCTTGTTCTAGGATCCAAAATGCAAGTTAGTGATATTGTTCAAAATAACCTCATTATTTCTATTTCTGGCCAACGATTGCAACAGGTCTCTGAAGCTCGAAACTTAGGCCTATTCATGGATAGTAATCTGCATTTTGAAAATCACGTACTTGCTACTGTCCGCAACTGCTTCTATAGACTAAAAGTTCTATAGAAAATACGTGATTATTTATCTGTTGATCTACGATTAAAGCTATGTGATACGCTGATACTTTCCAAACTTAATTACACTGACACTGTGTACGGTAATTGTTTACTAAGACGTTCCCAAAAACTAATTCAACGCATACAAAATGCATGTGCCCGTTTTTGTTATCCCATTCCACACCGTTCACATATTTCTCCTTATTTAAATTCTCACAATATCTTAAACATGAATGCTAGACAAAATCTTCACTTTGCCACTTTACTATTTGGAGTTATTAATACACAACATCCCACATACTTGTACAGTAAAATTTCTTTTTCAGTTCGCCACATAAGACACGCTGTTCGTCTGATCTGTCCAAGGCATCGTACAACCGCTTTTCGTGGTAGTTTCCGCTATTCTGCCACGAAATGTTGGAACAATCTGCCTCCACCAATAAGAAACTCAAAGTCGATATATAGTTTCAAAATATTATTAAAAAAACATATTCTTTTTGTACAAAAGTCAATCCCATAAGTGGTAGTTGGTATGAAGGTAGGTATAGAATTGCAAGAGCAAGGAAACGCACGTTCACGGTAATAGCTGGTTTATTACTGGCTGCGGGTCGCGCGCCGATACAAGAGGGTACATACACACCATTTCCTCCAACATCATTTTGAGGACCTGATGAAATAACAATAAACCATAATAAATAACAAACTTCTCAAATAAAAGTTATATCAACAACTTACATAGATTGTAATTCTACAAACTAAAAGAAATGCTTATAATCTATAAACTTTCTTAGCCTTAATTGTCTAGGTTCTACATCCACTACATTGTCAGACTCAGCAGGAACAACCTGACCTTCATCATGTTGTACACATGGCTCACCTACAACCTCGTTGCTATCCGCATCACCCACATCGACAAATTCATCATTCTCCCGACTAGCAACTAGCTCCCTCTCTTCCCTACTCTCCTCTTCATTAGTATCTAACAAAGCGTTTTCTTGTGGAGAAGACGACTCAGTTGAAGGTTCAACTGGCGGAGCTAGAGGACAAACCAAAGAAGTGACAGTCTGTTCAAAGTGATTATAGTCTGATGAGCCACTAATATCATAGTTATGGTTTTCTAAGTTTAACCCTGTTGGTTTTTCAGTAAATTTTCGTATCTGATCTACATGCCTAGTTCCAATTACGTCATAGTCTTTAAAATAAATATCATACATTCTTGAGCCTTTTATTTTCATAATTTTACCTATCGCCCAAATACTTTTCCGAGAAACAAACCAACGGGCCCAAACCATTTCACCACTTTTAAAATGCCTATTACATAACTTGGTGTTAACTTCCCGTTGTACAGAAAAACTTTCATACACCGGTGGCAAAATTAAATCTAACCTAGATTTTAAATGTCTACCGAACATTAATTGCGCTGGAGTTTTGCCGGTCGCACAATGAACAGTGTTTCTATACTCGAAAAGAAACCCTAATAACTGTTGCGTACTTGGAGAATTTTACCGGTACTAAAATTCCTAAACTAACAAGCCTCTGGATCTCTTTGATTACCTTGTCTTTTAGAGCAAAGGGTATAGCGCGTGGTTTAAAAAACTTTGGTCTGGCATTCTCCTTAAGTGTCAATTCTACCTCAAATTTATTGAAAGTACCTAAATAATTTTTCCAAAGATCGGGAAACTCATTCAAAAGTCGCGATACCTCTGAGGGTGAATCATAATTGTCAGCAATATTATTACAAGATTCCGTCGCCGAAAATCCGACCGCCGGTGTGTTGCCGCCCTTAGTAACAAAGTAAATATTAAACTTAGACATGAAATCACGTCCTACTAGGGGCGGGCCACCATTCTTAAATACATAAAACGTAACAATACGAGATATGTCGGAGTAAGATACTAAACATTTAAAATAGCCTAAAGGTCTAATCTTATGGCCACTATACATGCACATTTTTATGCTAGTTTTCTTAAGCTTTTTGTTTGGAAAATATTGTTTGAAAAATGATTCAGATATCACACTTCGACCAGACCCACTATCTAATTCAAAACATAAATCTTGTTCATCGATTCTAATTGTCAATTTTATAGGATCATTATTTACATACCTCACATTATACAGATTACATTCCTCACAATCATGTTCACCTTCCGATTGGGTTTCGATAATATGCACCTTATTAGCACTGCACACTTTTTTAAGATGCCCTTTAAGGCCACAATTTTGGCATTTATAATTACGAAAACGCTTGGCGAAAACGGCACTTATTCGCGTCGTGATTTTTAAGACCGCACACCGTACAGCGCGAGTCTGCTGCGCGCGCCCCGCCACTGCTGTTGGCACTGCCAGCGCTGCGCCGACTGTCCAGCTTGAACACCGGCTCTTCCTTAATTCGCTGACCCTCTCCCGCAGCAGCCCGGGCCTGGCGCGCACACGCCGCCTGCTGAGCCACCTCCATCGCCTTAGCTAGCGTTAACGTTTTGATATCTTGTTCGCATAAACGATCACGCTCCGGCCCAGATTTGAAACCTAATACAAATCTGTCGCGTAGAAGTGTATCGAGCTCCGACCCGAAATCGTAGTAAACAGCTAATCCTCGTAGCCTTGCCGCCCACTCTTCAGCTGACTCGCCGTCGAACTTAGGTGCCTCGTAGAATTTCGCCCTGTCGGCGAACGTAGATCTTTTTGGCGTAAAATGTGCATTCAGCGCATTCTTCAGTTCTTCAAAAGTAGCTTCCTCCACCTTTTTAGGATGCAATAAATTGCATACCAGTCGATATGTGTCGTCCGATAAGTGGGTAAGCAGCACCGCGTTCTCGCTCCCTTCAAAAACCTTCGCATCAATTTTAATAAACATATTTAACCGGCCGAGAAAAATTTGCCATTCTTGGCTTTTGTAGTCAAAGACTCCTAAATTGCCAATAACGGAAGACATGTTTTTTATTTTATTTTATTTTATGTTCACTACACACACTGGGAAACGCCCAGCCTGTCGCCAAATGGTATGAAGGTAGGTATAGAATTGCGAGAGCAAGGAAACGCACGTTCACGGTAATAGCTGGTTTATTACTGGCTGCGGGTCGCGCGCCGATACAAGAGGGTACATACACACCAGTAGTACTTTGCAAAAAACACTATCAATTTTAATAGAACAAAATACAGATCTACATAACATAGTTATCATTAATATAATATAATACCAACACATAAACTATCCATCATTAATAATTACTACATTATATTGATAAATATGTATTAATCTATCTAAATGCTATATAATTTTACATAATTTATTATACATATATACCTATCTATTAAATATCTATATAAGTTTATATATATTAAGTTTCTATAATAATTATCTAGAAATAAATATAATTGTTTTGAGTTAGTTGATATACTCTTTATTGTTATTTTTTTGTATATTCTCGGTTACGCGGAAGATCAGCGCTGTGGCGGTGTTTTACATCTCCATAGCATTAATGCTGACCGTGACCCATTTGACGCTTAAGGGGCGCTCGGGATATTTCGGTCGCTTACAAGGCCTATAAAGTATACTTTCTCGTTACATAAAAAATATGAAATAATTATATGTTGTAGGTTGGTCTCAGCTCTTCATTACACTCTTAAGATTATTTAAAAATATTGAGTAATTAATGAGAAATACGAATTCTTCTGGCCCTCTTTCCGTGTCTAAAACATTGACTAAACTTTTTTAATTTACGACTTGCATTTATGATAATTATTTTGAACGTTATAAATCATAAACACTAAAATGTGATCTATTAGTTTTCTTATTTTGATTATTAGTTTAAGAGAAAAAAAAATAATTCTGGGAGGTTCACAAAGGGCGGGTCCGTGCGCGGGCGACGGGCGGCAGACGGCCCACGGCCTTCGCGAGGGGAACCTGCGTCGCTCTTGTCACGCAAAAATAGTTTTCGTTAGTTTTGTTTGGACATTTTGTGTTTAAGACTTTGAATATTCATTGTTTAATATTAGTGCGAATTATTCTTTATCTACTGATTATTATTGATGAGTTTCTCTAAAATTCTTATAAAATATGAAAAAACAGTAAGTATTTGCTTCAACATAATATTATTTTGTTTTATTTTACTACTATTTTATTAGTCAGCTACTGTAGAATGTAGCAAATAGTTTAGCATTTTTTTTTAGGGAATAACAAAAATATCTTGGTTCTCTAAAAATATTGATAGCTGTCTGATCGGAATGTTTTATTCTATCTGACAGCGTAAAGATTGCATATTGTTTACAAACCAGTGCATAATTTCGCCACACAAACTGTTAGTCACATCAGTGCGGTGGCAGTGCTAGTGCCTTTCAATCGAAGTAGTACGAGATCGATCCTAACCAAAGTTCTCGATTCTATTCAAGTTTTTTTTTTTATAATTTGTATTATTTTTCTCATTAATTTTTAATTGATTTTTTTTTAGTAACCATCAACAAAATGTTAAAAACGAAATTTCTGCACAAATATCTTGAATCACAATAGTTCAAAGCATTACGTCGTCGGACCAACAAAAGTAAGTGAAAATAAACTTACAGCTTTAATTTGGTTTATGTGTGAGTTTAACTGTGTGATTATAACGGTATTCCACAACTTTGTTTCCCTTTTCGGAGTAAGTATATTATATTACTCCATGCCTCTACTGACTACAGTATGCCCGGGAAAAGAAGCAGCTGGAAGATTATATGTTTTTCTATCGCCCCTAGTCAAGCAAAGAAGAATTAAGACATGTAAATTTTGAATTTACATTTACAGCACTTGCAAGTTTAATTATAGTCCAAGAGCTCAAACTATTTTAAGAACAGGAATATACTACATATCCAAATAAAGTCGTTATCAAAATTATACATACATACATATGATCACGCCTTTATACCTAATGGGGTAGGCAGAGCGTAAACGACCTAAACAAAGGTCGTTCCGCCACGACTGACAAAGTTTTCAGGGTTATCTATACATTTGTAATAAATCTCTAGAAGGGTCGTGTCTGTACATTGAATATATTTACAAAAAATAATTGCAGCAGGCATTATTAACGATATAAAGATCAAAACGATTTTTTTAAGAATTTTTGTCTGTCTGTCTGTATGTTACCACATCACGCCAAAACTACTGTTCCGATTTCGATGGAACTTTTTTTATTCAACTTTGTGTTACCCGGGTTGCAACTTAGGATCCCTAAAATCACGCTACTAGACTTAGGGGGTAGGCAGGAAATAAAAATTTAGCTGTTTCGTAACCGATTTTATGGAACTTTTTTAATTTGACTGAGCAATATTTAAAATGAAAGCTACGATACAAAAAATCACGCCTCACGACTTACGAGGTAGGTAGAAAATTGAATTTCAGTCGTTTTTAACCGCTTTTGATGAAACTTTTTTTGTTCGACTGAACATTACTTAAGCTCAAAGTTACGATACAAATTATCACGCCACCTGACTTTGGGGGTAGGCAGGAATTTGTACATTAGATTATATATTTTTTATGTTCTTTTTACCATCACTATAATTTTTGTTTTCTGTTTCAGTTATCCATTAGTACAAAAGAAGAAAACTACACAATGCGACACACGTCAGTAGAAGAATCATCAATTTATCAAAACTTCATATAATATAATTGATGACCTTTATTACTATTACTCGTATACCTTCTAAGCTATTATTTTTAGTAAATTTATATATTTCTAGTCATATAGTTTAAGAATATTTTTTTCTGTGCTGGCCTGGGAGCAAGAGAAAAACATAGGATGTACCAGCTTAATTTACTCCCGGGCTTGCTGTAAAAACCAGTGTTCGAGAGTTTCAGTATATTGTAATTTAGGCAATGGGCTGACATCCTGTCACTACAACAATATACCTACAAATCTATCTTAAATAACCCTCAAAACTTTGTCAGACGTGGCGGAACGACCTTTGTTTACGTCGTTTACGCTCTGCCTACCCCACTGTGGATAAAGGCGTGATTATATGTATGTATGATTTGAACTTCAAGAGATTATATTTCTGTACTTCATTATATCTTTCCAAATTTTAATCGCCTTTTAATACAACCTTTACAAAATATATCACAATATTAGGTCATTCATTATAGCAGAAGACCAGAGTTAAGACACCAAAAACCTAATAATAAAAATTAATCTTTTAACTTCTGTTAGATTTTAAAATAAATTGACCTACATACTTAATTCTTTAATGAATATATTTACATCAGATAATATATACTAATGACTGGCTATAGATTATAATCTAAAATAATACATAGCTAGGCTAGATTTTACAACCATGTCATCATCTCCCTAGCCTTATCCCGTATCTTACGGGGTCGGCTACCTAATCTAGGGGATTGAACGAGAGTCCTGGTTTTTACACAGAGCGACTGCCATCTGACCTCTGCAACCCAGAAGGGAAACCAGACCCAATCCTAGATTAGGTCAGAGTTTTGAAGCCGCCAATGGCCTCTGAAATGGCTTAACGACTAATATCTACGGTATTAAACGATATTAACCGGGACCAACGGCTTAACGTGCCTTCCGAAGCACGGAAAAAGCGCCGAATAAACGTACATATGAAATTCGAAAACCGAAAAACACAGTGGTACGTGGTGGGATTCGAACCACGACCTCCCGCTCAGGAGGCAGCGGCCCTATCCACTACACCATCGGGCTCTTTTTTACAACCATGTAATGCCTAATAATTGAAAATTGCACATTTTATACATGACGGGCGTAAGAGACAGCGGCCCGCAAATTCTTTCAGGAGATGAAAGTCTAGGTAGACCCATACAACATACCAAAAGAGCAATTTTATTCGAATTTTATTTATTAGAATTCACTTACCCAAGAGGTATGAAATGTTGTGGTTTCTCATGATTTTAAATACATAATTAAATTTTAAAAATATACAGATATTGAGCCCTCTACCAGCCATCTAAAAATATTAATATCAAATAAAATCGAAAAGAAGTTGTCGGTTTAATTTAGTTTTTATTTTATTTATTTTTTGAAATTTGGTGCTTTTTTTGAACCCGGGTATATTATAAGTGAAAAGTATTTATTATAGTAAGATTTTAGCAAATTGCTTCACATAGTCATTTTGCTCCGGACAGCATCACAAAATTCAATTTGTTTTATCTCTTAAACAGGTAAACTTGGTGTAAATAATTTACGCGTAAATACAAGGTCTATTACATCATATACAATTTTCAAATCTTACTTAATAGCAAACCAGATGTAACAATGACGGAAACGTAGGTATTTAAAAATAAAACTTTTTTTTTTTTTTTTTTTTAATATATATAGGCGAGCATTTGTCCGCCATCTCACCTGGTGGAAAGTGACGATGCGGACTATGTTGAAACATACTCACCTATGTAGTGCCTATTCACTCTCGCCTTGAAAAGGCCCAGGTTATATTGTTCCGGAAACAGATCCGCCGGCAGGGAGTTCCACTCCTTAGCCGTTCGCATTAAGAATGTGGAAGCGAACCGCTTCGTGCGAATTTGTGGTATATCCACGACATAAGGGTGGAACCCCTGTCCACGCCTCGTGCTCCGGAGATGGAAAGGGGAGGGGGGTATAAGGTCATGAAGTGCTAACGCGCACTCCCCGAAATGTATCCTGTAAAATACCGACATGCACGCCACTCTGCGACGGTGCTCAAGGTTCTGTAGTTTTGCCTCAACCAGTGCTGAGTCTCCAATGAGCTTCTTAGCGCGTTTCTCGATTGAGTCTAAGGCAGCCAGCTGGTATTTAGCTGAACCGTCCCAAAGGTGGCAGCAGTACTCCATACACGATCGGACTTGAGCTGTGTACAACTGCAATAGCTGTCCCGGTGTGAAGTATCGCCTCACCTTCGAGAGGATACCAAGTTTTTTGGCAGCTGTTGTGGCCAGAGACTCAATGTAACGTCCAAAGTTCAAGTCGGACGTAAGGCTCATACCAAGAAGCTCAAGATGGTCAGAAATCGGTACGGATACATCCCGGAAAGTTGGAGCCAGGTTAAAAGGACTCCGTTTTGTCGAGAATAGACACGCCTGGGTTTTGGATGCGTTGAACTTGACGAGATTGGCATCGCCCCACTCGGATATCACCCTTAGCGATGAGTTCAGACGATCCACCATGGACTCACGACAAGACTGGATTGTTTCACTGTTGGCCCTTGCACTGGACAGATATCTGTCAACAACCGTGCTGTCATCAGCGTACCCAAAGGTATCGGGTGTAAACATGTCGTTGATATGCAGCAGGAATAAGGTTGCAGACAGGACAGAACCCTGAGGAACTCCGGCATCAATAGCCTGTTGTCCGGAGGAGCAGCCTTCTAAGACCACTTGTATGGATCGTTCGCTCAAGAAGTCCGAAATCCAGTTGCAAAGGCCAGCAGGTAACCCGTAGGCGGGAAGCTTGCCAGTAAGGCTAGCGTGCCAGACCCTGTCAAAGGCCTTGGAGATATCCAGAGACACGGCAAGTGCTTCACCATGTCTCTCGATAGCCTCGCTCCATAAGTGAGTGGCATGCACGAGGAGGTCCCCCGTCGATCGCCCTCGGCGGAAGCCGTATTGGTGATCGTTAAGGAGATCATTATCCTCAAGGTATGCCAGGAGCCGATTATTCAGTACACGCTCCATAATCTTGCAGAGTATAGAGGTTACCGATATGGGTCTATAGTTGACAGGGTCTGCTCGACTACCTTTTTTGGGTACAGGTTGCACATTTGCAAGCTTCCACGATTTGGGAACAACACCAGTCTCAAGTGAGAGGCGGTACAGGCTGTAACGATCCCCCCCTTATTTTTTTTTCACATATATTTAAGAAGAATTAAAGAAGATAAGAAACTAACGTTTCTGGCCTTGAGTGATACGTCTACGTCTACGAAGTGAAAGAAAGTAACCCTGGTCCTTAAAAAGGTAAGATAATATCCAATGCATCGAACGTCAGACTAAAACATTTTGGCAATAAGCCTTCCTATTTCTACTAAGTAGAGGTTGATTACGTTCCTTCCTCTCTCAAC
This sequence comes from Scrobipalpa costella, assembly GCA_949820665.1. Lineage (NCBI taxonomy): Eukaryota > Metazoa > Arthropoda > Insecta > Lepidoptera > Gelechiidae > Scrobipalpa > Scrobipalpa costella. The sequence goes on along the minus strand of OX463320.1, from coordinate 884,516 downwards.
TATTTACCTAATGTCTCTGGAATAAATCTAAGGTTGAAACGGAACGTTAACTTTTAAGCCTTCAGATTCACATAAAACATCAAAAACATTTACCTAATTTTCTACCCTGTTAATCATAAATTCCTCTAAAAACATTTCAGATTATTATAGCAATAAAATCTTCAACTTTATGAATTGATTTATATAAAGCTAAGTTATTTCTTTCGCGACAATCAAAAACTACTTCGTAACCCGTAGGGATTAATATTCTATCTTCCAATCCTAAACTCAAAACTGTCATCGACAAATTTAAAAAGTAATTTTCTTAACTCGAATTGGCGGCATAGTTTTACAATGAAAAATACAAAATCCACTATAAAAAGGAAAAGTGTGCGGCTAAAAGCTGCGCCAAGGTTCTACCAACAAGTTCTCAACTCCACAAGTTCAATCCCTTCCCAATTTAACAGGTAAGAACACTTCTGCAATACTTTCCAAGTATCATAACTTCAGATCAAAACATGAACTTTTCCTTGCTACTATTTTGCTAAACTTGTTAGATTATGTATACTTACCACCATAATTTAAATCTCTTATCTAACCTATCATTACCAATTCCAGGATAACCCCTGAAACTAGAAGATTTGCAGAAGATTCTGTCAACATAAGTTCCTCAACAAAACTATTGTTACCAACACAAGAATTGCGGTTACAACTAGGATTTCTAGGTAAGTTTTGTTTGGCTAGTACTAGAAACAATAGGTTCCAGTCAAAATTGCTATCACTAATGTTTTAAATACCTAAATCACTCCATAACATTCAACAGTAAAGATAACAAAATCAAATGACTTTCCTTACAGTCCCAGCCGCTGCTGAGAAAGATCTTTCAGTTATGAAACCTACAAATAATGCAGTCAATGCAATAACTCTCAGACTGGTCTGCGCTTAAGGACAAGCTTCTACGTCTGATCACAAGTTCTCATCAGGATTCCAACGGTAAAACATGATTTAATTTAGCTCATAGTTACTGAGTTAGTTTGAATGTTTATAACATAAATTCCTTTTCTAAAGTATCACCCTAAGCTCATTCTACTAGAATTTAAAGTATGTACCTTACCTAACTATGTGTTTTAATTTCAGTTGTTCCTGCATATTAATACAGAAAGAGGATATGAACCTAAACACAACAACGGAAGAACACCTACTATGGAAACCAATTATTTGATAAAATTATTCCTATGTTATTCAATTTAATATTCGCTTGGATTAAATTCTTTCATGGTTTTGGTTTATTATTTCTGGCTTGTTTGAATAGAAAAATGTGTACCAGGAGTTGCTATTCTATAAATATTACTTTATTTACATTCGGAGTCAGAAGTGAGTTTGTGAACATACTACCAGTTCTAATGTAATTGAATATGCTATTGAATTAAGATACTGTCCTAGATTTTTGAGATAGTGTCACATACTAATGCTAAGAAACCTTTAGACATTTTTATTGTGGTTTTTAGAGGATCAGCTCCGGCCATACGCTGCATAGGTATTGATTTAGTTTGACTATGCCCTAATCTGCCAATCAATAATGAGGATGTTTTGTATTTTATTATAACCTCTAACCCTACAACAGATCAGGTACCCTGTCTCCTTTCAACCATTGACTTTGGATAGAAGCCCACCACATATTTCCAATACTTTGCTCCTATACTAAATTTAAATTACCACCTTTATTTTATGTAACTAAAATTTCAACATTCTTTTTGCTATTCTAATAGAGAGGACTTTATAGTATAAATAAATATATATTTTATATCAAAAGCTACATAGAGTATTGTTCCTTAATACTCAGCATTGTTTCATATAGGTTTCTATCAATAAAGGTGTTGCAAACATGATTCTAAGAATAGCCAACTGTATTGGAAATCTCTTTTTCTGAATTTAACTTAATAGTGAATTTATTTGGAACTTCCAAAATATAGGTAAAACTTGTCAGTCTATAGTCATGGACAAAATCTTAATCCAAAGCAACATTCTGTATTAACTTGTCACTCAGTTTGTCTTACTTTTCCAAACAATTCTTTCTCTGACTGAATTTATCAGGAAATAACAAATTTCATTATCAACATAGGTACAGTTTCCCTTCAAACAACCAGTTAAGAATATCCTTTATCCCAACATTTGATACTATTTATTTATTATCACCAATTTCCCAATCATGACAATCAATTATACTGCCAGATAAATAATTTTATTAAATATCATTTGAACAATTAATGTAGATTCAGTTTGTCTTACTTTTCCAAACTATTCTTTCTCTGACTGAATTTATCAGGAAATAACAGATATCATTATCAACATAGGTACAGTTTCCTTTCAAACAACCAGTTAAGAATATCCTTTATCCCAACTATTGATACTATTTATTTGTTATCAACAATTTCCCAATCATGACAATCAATTATACTGCCAGATACATAATTTTTATTAGAAATCATTTGAACCATTAATGTAGTTACCCTTATTGTTTTGAGCGTTCTACTAGAATATTATATTTTATTCAATAAATGGCCAAACAACTGTTACATCTTATCATCAGTCAGCACACCAATGTCAGATCAAAGTAATTGTTGATGTATTCCTATATATCAAAGATTTATGATTAATATTAAATACAGGATAACTTTAACCAATTGTTTTCAATAGGTAATTCTTTCTTACATAAATTTAGTTTCTTTATAAATCATTATCAACTTTAGGACCCTTCAACCAAATCTAGCCTCTATCTACTATAGGGTTCCTGAGAATTGAATTCACCAGTATCTACTCAAGGTACACTACTATGAATCACGTCTGACACGCTTCGGGAGCAGGTAGGGTAACAAAGTAGGTATTATAAACTTTATAGAACAGTTTTGAAGTTAATTTAATAGCAAATTTTACTTTAAGACTATAAATAAATATATCCCTACAATCCTAATGAATCTATTAATAAGACCTACCCCTACTTGATGCCTAAAGTCCCTCCCTAGTAGATATAAAATCGAACTAAGTAATCCTATAGTCTAACTTTGTCTAATCCTAATTGTTTCTACTGTGAAGATGCAAAGCTAGGGAGATCCCGACATTTATTATTTAATTGTGAGGTGTGTAGTGTAATGTGGATGTTCTAGAAAGCCTGAGTTCAAACTTCTAGAACCCTATTTCTGCTAATTTGTACGTGATGAGGTTGTCACGATTTAGAGTGCCTATTACATCCTATACCCGTGTGGATGATTACCAGCTTGACGAAGATAAGAGATAAGCCGATAATCGCGTGTGTTGTGTGAGGGACAGATAGGAAATCCTTAACAAACAGTCGTAAGTCGTCCGTATCGGGGCTGGAGACGGAACAGTTCGCTAGAGGTGGTTCTAGGTACTCCTTACACCGTTTTGCTAAGTATCCCATACCTGGGCGCATAAAACTTGCGTTTGGGGCAAGCCGATCGTACGCACCAATACAATCTCCATATTTACAGATAAATGAGATAAAAACTTACCAAGTGCATTAGTTGACAACAATTTCTCGAATTAAATATTATTTACAACAAAAGTACACATTACAAAAAATGGAGAACACTACAGCTGAGCTGATAAAGGGTATGATGGAGTTAGCCACTTTTGTTGACACCAGACTCAATGAATTTGAGAAAAGTCAGCAACAACCACTCTCCTCTGGCAATCCCACAGTCAAGACCTTGTCTGCTGATTATACGGCCTTCAAAACAATGGTGTGGAAAACCCTCGGCATGTTAAAGGCACAGCTGCAGTTAATTGTGGACAACCAGGATCGCCTTGAGACACACTCTCGCAGGAAAGTTCTGTTACTTCATGGTGTACCAGAAGCCAAGGATGAAGAGCTGCTCCAGAAGGTTCTCAGCGTATCACGGGAGCGTATGAAGCTGACATTGGATTCTGGAGCAATAGAAGCCTGTCATCGTTTGGGCGTGAGGGCTGACAGAGATAGGCCAGTGTTGGTGCGATTTGCAAGCATGTCTTTTAAATCTGCAGTGTGGAAGGCGAAGACTATGCTGAAGGGCTCGAAAATCTCTGTATCGGAGTTTCTTACAAAGCCGCGCCAAGAAGTGTTTGCCGCCGCTAGAAAGTACTTTGGCATGAAACAATGTTGGTCGTCTGATGGTACAATTGTTATTTTGCTGCCAGATAAAAGTCGTAAGAAGGTGCAGTCCATGTCTGAGCTCAAGCCGCTGATGGTGAAGTATCCGACGAAGGAGTCTACGTCCAACACCAGATCGTAAGGTCTCATATCAGTATCTTTTCCTTGTGGTTACCGAGTGACGCGTTAAACTATTTTGGATCTTATGTTCATCCCAATAGATTCATTTACTGTGCACTGTGTTTGTGTTAAAGTACCGGGTAGTATGTATGTTTTAGACTTTTTTATTTTTATACAGTTTTTAGTTTGCCTTGCATTAAAATTCTAAATTTGTTTTCTTTTGGTTATGTTAGCTAGCTTGTCAAAATTCTCCAACTGTCAATGTCAAAATTGTCAAATGAACTTTTTTCGTTCAAAAATTTTTTACACGCTCGGATACACAAATAGTTTATATGATGTGCGTTTAGTTGTTTCTTTTTTTTTTTTAGTATTGTTTTGTATTATTTGTTTAATTGTGTCTTTTCTTTTTTGTTGTGAATTTGTGTTCATTTTCTTTCAGTCAACTCATGCCGGTGTAAGAGAATTGTTTTATATATTTGTGGGTTTTTTTTTGTTATTTTATATATTTTTATAAGTATTTATTTATTATATGATATATGATAATTATTTATCTTGCTCATCATCTGATGAGTATGAAAGTGCTCATAGTCTTAACAACTCTTCTCTTTCTGACTCTGAGCCGCTCGGAGACAAACTTTCGTCTGTCTTCCCTAGTGGCTCACCTTTCCTATCCCTGGTGCACATCAATGCTCAGGGCCTCTTGGCTCATTATTCAGATCTTCTCGCATCCTTTAACAGCAGCGTAGTTGACGCTATTCTTGTGTCAGAAACTTTTCTAAAACCATCTCTCCCTTCTACTTCTTGTTCTCTTCCAGGCTACAAGCTCTTCCGCAACGATCGTGTTGGTGCGGGTTGCGGTGGAGTTGGCATATATATCCGCGGTGACATCCCCGCTACTGTACTTAGTGCTTCACCATCCCAGTACTCTGGTTTCCTGGAATACCTTTTGCTGGAGGTCATCCTTCAACACAATAAGATTCTTTTAGGAGTTGCTTACAGCCCTGATGATAATGTTAATTACTTTAGCTCGTTTGAATCTACACTTGAAACCTATACCACATTGTATGAACACGTTATCATTATGGGCGACTTAAACACATGTCTGGCGAAGGATGACTACAGATCAAACAATCTCATTTCTCTTACTTCTTCTCTTAACTTACATCTGCTTCCATTTTCTCCCACTCACCATTTTCCAAATTGTAGACCCTCAACTATTGACGTCATTATTACTTCCAAACCGAATTCAGTTCTTTCTCACGGTCAAATGTGTGCTCCATTTTCCCATCATGACCTTCTTTATCTTGCCTATAAAGTGCGCCCTCCCAAAATCAAAAGTAAAGTCATTCTTCAGCGTAGTTTTCGCAACATGAATCTGGATCGCTTAAGAGAGGATGTTCAAAACATTGATTGGTCGCCAGTGTTCTCCGCAGATAGTGCTGATGCGAAGGTAGCTGCTTTTTGCAAAATTATTACTGAACTGTTTGATGTTCATGCGCCTGTTCGACCTGTTAGGGTGAGGCATGCGCCAGCTCCTTGGCTAACTGATACTATCAGAAGAGTCATGGCAAAACGAGACAGAGCTAAGAGTAGGTACAGGAAAGATAAAACCGATGAGAACTTTGCTGCATATAAAAAACTCCGTAACATCTGCAACAGGATGTGTAGGGATGCTAAGCGACGCTATATACATTCCTCTTTAGATTCACTTTCTCAGGCTCAGACCTGGAAATTTTTAAAGTCTTTGGGTGTGGGCAAAACCACAGACACCTCCATAGGTGCTGTGGATCTCAATTCTCTAAATAAGCATTTCTCGACTCCACCAGTCATCCTAGATGATGCAACCAAATCTATTTCTCTTTCGCATCTGTCACATCTTGTCCAACCCAATTGTTCTCCGTTTAATTTCCAGTCGGTTTCTGAGGGGGATATTAAAAAGAGCATCCTATCCATTTCCACGAAGGCTGTGGGTGATGATAACATAAGTCTGAATATGCTCATACCAGTGTTGGATGGCATTGCACCAATCATTACACACATCATCAACTTTTCTCTGATGGTCAATGTTTTTCCTACAGCATGGAAAAAGGCTTATGTTATTCCTCTACCTAAAACTTCGAATCCCACTTCTTTCTCACAATTCCGTCCAATCTCCATCCTCCCTGTCCTTTCCAAAGTCCTTGAGAGTATTGTTCATAAGCAACTTTACTCTTTCCTCACTTCCTATAACCTTTTATGTCCTTTTCAATCTGGCTTCCGTCCGGCTCACAGTACAGTTAGTGCTCTGCTGAATGTCACTGAGGACATTCGGTCTGCTATGGATAACACCAAGCTTACTGTTGTTACACTCTTAGACTTTAGCAGTGCCTTTAACTCTGTGGACTTTGATATCCTTCTTGCTTCCCTCCGCTCAATTAACATCTCTCCTTCTGTAGTCGACTGGTTCTCTTCATATCTTCACGGTCGTCAGCAGTGTGTGAAAGCCAACGATGTTTCATCGGATTGGTCTAGCTTAACTGCTGGTGTACCACAAGGTGGCGTTCTTTCTCCTCTTCTTTTTTCTATTTTTATTAACAACATTTCTCGAGTAATTTCTTCGCCCTACCACCTGTATGCAGATGACCTACAAATCTATCGACACTTTTCCCCGAATGAAGTATCTGAGGCTATTGTGGCTATTAACTTGGATCTAGCGGCGGTTCAAACTTGGGCAAAAACCTTTGGACTTCTTGTTAACCCTGATAAGTCCCAAGCACTAATAATTGGCAGCAGCAAGATAAGGTGTAGACTGGACTTTGCTGATGTTCCGCTGGTTTGTTATGACGGCATATGCATTCCTTACACTGATAAAGCTAAAAATTTAGGTGTTATCTTTGACTGTCACTTGTCTTGGTTCTCACACGTTAATGGGGTGAGCAGGCGTATGCACTATTCTTTCCACTCTCTTAAGCGACTCCAGAATTTTCTTCCTTTTAAAACTAAAATCATGCTTGCACAAGCTCTTCTTCTCCCTATTCTCGACTACGCTGATGTTTGTTATTTGGATGCGACGGAAGAATTACTTAACAAGCTTGAGCGCCTACAAAACCTGGCAATTAGATTTATTTTCGGACTTCGTAAATACGATCATGTCTCTGAATTTCGTGCTCAGCTTAAATGGCTTCCAATTCGACTTCGGCGTGATGTGCACATCCTGACCACTCTTTACAACATCCTTCACAATCCTGCCACTCCTGACTATCTCCGCTCCCGTTTCCAACACCTTCCTCCAGATCCCCGCCCTAGGCGCGCCTGCATCACTAAGGTGCTGGAGTTGCCTAGTGCGAATACCAAGTTCTTCTTCAACTCCTTTTCTGTAAAAGCTGCACAACTGTGGAATAAACTGCCTAAGACAATTCAAGACAGTCCCTCAGTGAATGTCTTTAAGAAAAGATTAAAAGAGCACTTCTTATCTGAACAATTTTGATGTATGTATTTATGTAGTAGTTTATTCGTATATGTATGTATCAATATATTGTTTAGTATATATGTATGTTTATTTAAGATAGTAATATACGGTAGGTATTTATTCTATGCATAGGTATGTAAGTATTTTAAATTTTTTGTTTTACTAGTCTCTGTTAATGTTGCATTTTCTTGTCCCCTCAAAATTATTTACTTTCCCTTACTACCATTGGGTTGGCTGGAAGAGATCTCTTCATAGAGATAAGTTCGCCCTTGCACACTATATTTGTAAATTACATTTCTTTTGTGTTTATGCAATAAAGTATATATATATAATCTCCTAGGTTCTTTAGCCAAAATTCCTGGTCTGAGAAGTGGGTACGGAGAACAGGTATAATGACCAAAGCATGGTTCACACGAATACTGTCAAAAGAATCTCCCATTCAATATGACCCCAGCTCCAGACATGCACTCCGAAACACGCAAATGCAACAGCTGCAAGTGCGCGCCCGAAAGCACCTCCCCGGAATTACGACCATAGAGAACTTTCAATACAAAACGTAACTGAATTTAAAGTTAATCTTTCAAAACTCAAAACAAATAAGACCCCAAATTTACCAAGTATAACGTGTGAACTGACGAACGATAAACGCGTAAAAAACAATCAAATTTACGAAGTAAAACGTATGAACACTGAACGATTAACACGTAAAAGAATTAAATTTGCGAAGTAAAACGTGTGAACTGACGCACGATTCACAATCAAAAAGCCCCGAGCACTCGTCCGTTCCGCTTTAATACTATTTTTCCAAGAATCTAGTCAATTTCCATTTCCAACCTTCCAACCAACAAGACAAAGTTCACTTCCAGTCTTCCTAAACTAAAACTGTCTAAATTTTACGATTCAAATCCGTATTTTGTTCATGTGGCCTACAGTCAATCCAATTTCATCCATATTAATAGTTCATAAGATTCAAGTTTGCAGCTGTCACAAATATTTCCTTGAAAAACTAATGAAATCCACTTTTCTGAAATTAATTTTACTAAAATTCGCTTAATCAAACCATTCACAGCCTTTTCACCATATAAATAAAGTTCGATTTAAACTATCAACAGAATTTGTCCGCTATTCTCGTTTTTATTTCTGAAATTTGCCACCTTTAGTCCAATTTGATCCTTATAACAAAGACACACGTCTTAATTTTAAACCATAATGTCCATCTGTCCTCATTATTTCAAATCGGTTTTAAATTTCAAAACATTCTCATTTTTCAGCAGCATTCGACAGCTTCAATTCAATTTAGACCTTATTTCTATGACGACACGGTCAAATTTACTATTATCAGTGGCAGCTGTCATGAAAGTTTCTTGAAAAATTCTTGAAAAATCTCTAACTTTTCATTTTCTGAAACCTATTCTTATGGGAGATAAGGGTCAGACCTTTCTACTATGAAAATAAAGATCACTTTCAAGGAACACACGAACCGATTTATAAAATGAATCTTTTCGACCTGTGTAATGTCAAATACAACGTCTACTCATTATGAATCGTATGTCTCAAGAAATAATCCTCAGTTTTGCTTAGTTTCAATAACTATCTTCGTTATAGAACATTTTATGATCAGCTTTTGCTTGTTATTTTGACAATTGCAAAAGCAACAGTTAACCGCTAATTTCTGCTATTCATGAACACCTCCGCACAAATAAACGTCCACGCTGGCTACAAATTCAAACCACATCAAGTGCGGCTACAACCCAAATTTGCGCATTTCCAATGAAGTTTGTATTCTACCTATAAGTTTGTGTGTAAAATATCTTTTCGTTTACCATTCTTACCACCAACATAACTATCTTTTCCTTACAGCTTTTTCCTATGAAGGTCGAATGATATCTGAAAATGCCTTTATAATAATAAAACTTGTTTGTTTACAATATGTATTTAATTACTCTCATAATGCAAACATATTTGTGGAATAACAATAGAACGAGGCCCTGAATCGTTACAAGGCGTGTCAACACCGGAGACAACTCAGGCGCACAGTTACGCAGGACGATTGCAGGGATACCGTCAGGGCCACTTGCTTTATTCACGTCTAGATTTCGCATGGTTTTAAGGACCTCTTTTTGCCGGATGCGTACGGCTGCCATAGAACAGTCGACACGAGGTAACGGGGGTGGTATTTTACCTGCGGCATCAAGACGCGAACTTTCCGCAAAATAGGAGGCAAAAAGATTGGCTTTCTCCTCCGCAGTATGAGCCCATCAGGTCTCTGCAGAGGCGGTAAAGATGGCTGGCAGAAATTGGTTTCCACTGCTTTCGCAAGCGACCAGAATGCTTTACTGCCAGCCGGATAGGAAGCAAGCTTAGCGCCTACTCGGCCTATGTGGGCGAATCGAGCCCTGCGTAATTCCTTTTTGCTTAACTTGGTGGCTTTGTTATAGTTTTTCTTCAGATCGCGAGTATTCGGAGCTTTGCGTGCACGAGCATCAGCCCAAGCAAGGAATGCCGACTGTTTCTGCGATTCCGCGCAGTTACAGTCAGCATTAAACCACGGGCGAGCTTTGCTACCGGTAGGAACATCAGAAAACGGTATGAAATACTCCATACCCTGACGTATGACTTCTGTAATAGCATCCGCGCAGCTCGACGATTCGGCTGAAGAAAAACAGTCCTGCCAAGGATACGAAGCAAAGAAGTGGCGCATCTCATCCCATTCTGCTGACCTGTATCGCCACACCCGTCTTTTACCACAAGGGCCCTGATCGGGTGGTGAATACACTGATACAGATTTCACCAGACAGTGATCTGAGGTGCCCAATGGGGCAGAAACAGACACAGAGTATCGGTCTGGATCGGTAGTCAGCAGAAGGTCTAAGCAGTTGGCTGTATGAGACTCAATATCCGGGACCCTTGTTGCACAGCTGACAAGCTGGGAGAGATTTAGCGACAATGCAAATTTGCGCGCCTCTCGCCCAGCATGATCGGTCACTAGGTATGGGAACAACCACTCTTTATGATGAGCGTTGAAATCCCCCAGGATGACTAGCTGCGCTGCCGGGTATCTCTGGAGAGCTTCATCAGCACCTTCACTGAGGTGTTCAAACAGTTTGGTTGTCTCCGTGTCTCCATTCTGCGAGCGATAGACGCAAGCATACACATTTTGAGCTACACCAGTATCGACCAGTACCCACAATACGGAAAAACTTGGTGCCTCAAGGTTCTTGAGACGCTTGATGCAAATGTCATCGCGAGCGTACACACAGACTCCGGCACGAGGTAGAAACCTGTGTTCTAGTGTGTAGCCGGGATAGCTGAGGTACGCCGCGTCAGCCGGACAATTGATCTGCGTCTCAGTGAGGAACAGCAGATGCGGTTTTTCAGTCTCAAGATGATGATGGACGGGGTTGAGATTTGAGTGCAAGCCTCGAATATTTGAGAGGTGCACTTTAAGTGGGAGGACGTGCAACCGCTGTTTAACCATTTTCCGTTTTTTGAGTGTTTTCATAATTGGTGATGTGGGGAAAAAGTGAATAGGCAGGAGGAAGGCAGTTGTACGAGGTACCGCGTTGCAATAAGCTTAGAAAATGAGCTGATTGCAGCCACACGCAAAGATAGCTGGCTTGGAGACCGCGGGGACGCCCGAACCCCCCCGGGGATTGCCACCTGGTCCTCCCATCCGGTCGCCAACCGGCAAGGTGGAGCATCCCGGGATTTTTCGTGAGGTGGCAGGGCAGCCTTTCGCGGGTGGCTTTCCCGCTACTTGGGCCCTCAACTTCCTACGGTCGGCCAGCGGTGCACCGTGCTTCGGATCCCGCTAGCCTCCAGAACCAGCCACTCGTTGTCGCAACAATCAGCCACTCCGACCTGCTATATGCCGCGGTACTACTGTACAGACCCAACCTCCATACTGGCTTCTCCTTACTACATGTCGGAACACGGCGGTACCGCTTGGCGACATTATTTAGTTAGGAGGGTGGTAACCAGCCGCGGCCGAAGCCTACCACCGGAGAGAGTGCTGTCCATTTTGCACTGCCCAGGGGCCACGTGTAGGGAAACTCGAGTAAGAGGCCCAGAAAAGGGCCTCGCCTACGGACGCGGACAGCTTTGACCCCCAAAAACTGCTGGTAAAGGGGTAAAAGTAGTATGGGCGTTGACTGAGGAACCTCTATCAGTTTGCGGGACGCTGTCCCTTACACCCGGTACATTTACATACATAGGGTTCATGGGGTCGATAGATTTGATACCCACTCGACAGAAGAAGATCATATATAAAAAACCGAGGCAAGAAATTTTAAGAACTTGTTTAGACAATGAAACTGATCAACTTTCTCGATTGAAAGCTAAACAAAACTTTCTTGGTCAAAATATGAAAAAAAAAAACTATCGTGGCAAGTCCATTTTTTTCACCTTACGTTCCAAAAAAAAAAACAGTTTCATAATCTCACCAACAATAACAAGCCCTTAAAATTTCCTTACTGAATAAAAACTCTTGCTGTATTTCAATAACATAATAATTTAATTCTTTAAAATGTTCGCAGGCTCTTGGACTATTTTATAGGATCATTTTGAATAAAGTGTAAATAATGATAACGGTGTTTTCTACTTATGAAACTGTACAACTTTTTCGAATAAAATATAAAATAATTATTTAATATTATTATAAATAATTATTTAATATTATATAAAATTATAATTTGGAAAATTGAATATGTACATAATTAATTAGTATCAGTAGTGTAGTAGTATATATCGACACATTTGTATTTTTTTCATATTATTTCGACAGTTGTATGTATTCTAGGAAAAGTTGTTTAGTTTAATGAGTAGAACACCAAGAGAACACCCGTAATATTTGCATTTTTAATTATAAAGTCTTTTATGGATTACATGGTTCAAAAATATACCCGGTGGTAAAGAAGATGATCACAAACTAGAACCCATCGCGTGTTGTAGTAGTACAAGCTGAATCCGATAGATGGCCAAGTTTATTCAACTTTACGTAACAAACATCAGGGGAAAGAGCGGGTGGGTGGGGTGTCAGGTAAGCAAAACGCTCAAGGTCATTGAGACAGGGGAGCGTCTAAAGAACACATTTGTAACTTTTAAAATGTTAATATTTGTAATTTAGTGGCAAATAAATATTTTCTATTTCTATTTCAATATATCTACAAATCTATCTTAAATGACCCTCAAAACTTTGTAAGATCTTTGTTTGGGTCGTTTACGCTCTGCCTACCCCATTAGGGATAAAGGCGTGACTATATGTATGTGTATGTATAAAGGCGGTGCCACCACGTTATTCCACTCTATTTAAAAAAAAATAGAATTGGGTTTGCTCTTGACTTTAGTCACTAGGTCAGGGTTTTCCCCTAGCCTGGGAACTTCAAGCTTACGCATTTTAAGTGCGGCGTTTGACTTAATTAGCTAAGAGTTAGAATAAGGAATACAATATTTAAATATTGTAAACGGAAGAGACCTTTGCCTTGAATTTGTGCACCCGCATAATTTCACCTTCATCCTTTCCTTTCCACGTATCTTAGTCACAATATCGCATGTTTAATAATAAAACCACCTACATACATACATATAATCACGCCTTTATCCCAAATGGGGGTAGTAATCGACCTAAATAAAAGTCGTTCCGCCACGAATGACAATGTTGCGAGGGTTATTTAAAATAGGTTTGTAGGTATATTACTGTAGTAGCTGGTTGTCAGTCCATCGCCTAAATTACAATATTCTGAAACCGACCCTTAGCTGGTTATTAGTGTTATTACAGCATGTCCGGGAGGAAATGCAGCTGGCGCTTTCTATGTTTTTAGCTCGCTCCCAGGCTAGCATGAAAGTAAAACCGTCTAAAGGCCTGAAATATGACCGGAGCCAAGTTTCCCCAGTTACACGCAGGTGGTACATATTGAATGTCCGCAACTTGGCTAACGGTTGTTTTGCGGTTTTTTTAAAGGCCCCTCGAGGTATAAATCAAATAAATAGGCCTGGCTTGAGCCTAGGGGGTTGGGGGGATGTTTGTCGCAAGGTCGTTTGAGACGCGACAAACAGATGTCTTAGGGCTCAGGAGATGCGTTAAGTGATCAGATCGTTTATGCTTAATGTTGCCAGATGAGGTTGGTTTAAAATACCGTCGTTATTTTATATATAATGTTTATCCGTGACGTACTTAAACTTTGCCTGACCGCCCGAGTAATACGAACAATACAAAGTTCCAGCATAGGTACCAGGGGGCCAATCGCGCTAATTTTAACGTATTTACCAAAAGAAAACAAAAACCACAAACGTTATGTTACGCACTTTTCGTATCGCGCTAATTGTCTGAACATAAGCGTTTTGGCTTTTGTTTGGAAGTTACGCTGTGTGGCGAACGTTCGAACTTTTGGTGTGCATTTCGTATCGCGCTATTTTTTGACAGCGTTTTAAACCAAAAACGTTCCGTTGGGTACGGCTCAGACGCTGTCAAATGAACGTTTTTGTTGTAGTTCGTCGCGATCAACTTTTGCCGCGTCATTGGTGATACGTTAGAACCATCCGTTCAGATAAAAGAAATAAATAAATCGAAAATAATGCTCGGGCTGTACCTGCACACCCTCGAGAGTGCCCATGAGGTGGACGTGGCATCAGTCTCTTCAGAGAGGGCCTCGACCCGGAGGCAGAATACGTTTATAAGGCGAGAATTGATCTGTCTATCAGAAGCCGGTTTTCGGAAAAGATATCGGCTCTCCACTGACTTGTTTTTTGGGTTGGTGGAGGAATTGACGCCTTTTATGCCTACGCCTCGTCGATCAGACAGCCTGGATATTGAGAGCAAGGTAAGTGTTTTTAATGCAACAAAAAATTACTGGCTTATAGCTTAATGTACACATGCAAGCCGACGAGCTACCACATATAGAGAGACATAAATTAATTTAACAACAATAAAATGAAATGTAAGAAATATATATAAATATTATGTTTCAGATTCTTATCACATTGGCATTCTACGCTTCTGGATCATACCAGACGCCGGTTGGGGGCAGTAAATACCATCCTGTCTCCCAATCCAGTGTCAGTAAGGCAATCAATGAAGTGACGAATGCCCTCAACAGGTCAGAAGTTTTAAATGCCCATGTCGCATTCCCTTTCAGAAGGGATGACAGAGATAAAATAAAAAGACGGTGAGAAAATAAGTTAAAGTACCTATCTGCATAATGCTGCCTTCATAAGACCAAACATAATTCCTCTAAAAATTTACAATATTATTTCAGATTCTATGCAGCTTCAAAACTGCCAGGTGTACTGGGATGTATCGATGGTACCCATGTTGCCATCGTTACACCTGAAGATCATGAGGAACGATATGTAAACAGGAAGGGATACCATTCCCTGAATGTTTTAATAGTAAGTATTATTTACAAATAGCATCATATAGTGTCATGCCCTGTGGTGTTGGCTTAGATTAGCATCACCCAATTTCTACCTGTGGGTGATCCAGGGAATAGTCAGGAGGGAGGGAGGGTTCCCTGTGAATACAATATTTTGCACTGCACTTGCCAATCCACCTAAGGTAATACCAAGCGTGGCAAGTATGGCAAATACCCCCCAATCGAGGAAGGACCATGTCCAGCAGTGGACTGGTTGTTGCCATTAGTTTAATTAATATATGAATATAAAATATTATGTTTTTGTTTTTCTAGATGTGCGACAGCGATTTAAATATAATGCATGAGGACGCCAGTTACCCTGGATCGAACCACGACAGCAAAGTCTGGGAAAGAGAAATATTTTTCCTGCCTAGTTGGGGGGAGTGGTAGAATATTTTGTATTTAAAGGCTATGTTGAAGTTACTTTATGTAACAAAGCTTATTATAAGCTCAACGATTATTTAAATGACAAAGACGCATGGAACTCTGATATTTCTAGTGCAGCGCAAGAAACACACACACGACATAAACTCTATTTTAAAGAAGAAAGACTATTGAAGAAAAATAATTCTAAACGCAGGGCGTGCTCCAGTGTGGGAGCTTCTTGCGCCGCATCTTCTTCTAGTGATAGTGAATAGACTTAGATTATTATTTCGACATTGTGTAGATTCATATGACATTCAATAAGTATTCCATAGAATCTATGTATAAATATATGTATTCATTTATTGTATGTAAATAAAAGAAACGTTTTTTATCCTAGCAGGTTGGCATAAGCTATAATTTTGATTTTAATAAAAGAAATATATATTATAATAACTACATTTATTTTTTATTTAAATCTAATCTTTGTCAGATGATGATACCTGAAACAAAATAATAATAGTGTAAGTAAGTAGGTAAATGTGCAAATGAAATATTTTCCCGCGGTAAGATGTAGTCTATTTTAGACCATATTCTATCTGTAGGTTTACGAAATTCATCATTTTCTATCTGTACACAAAAGTGATTTACATCTTAAAATCCAAAAAAACGTACCCTTCGTATCCTTTTCCTCGCTTCCCTCTTCAAATAAAGCTCCATTGCAGGCACCAAGCTGGCGACTGCCTGGCACAGGCTTGCCACAGCTTGGGCCTGCATGAGGGCAGCCTCAGACTGCGCTTTTGCTGCCTGGGACTGGTTTAGCGCAGCCTGGGCCACCATGTTGTCAGTCCGGGCGCGCAGCTCCTCTATATGCGCATGACCATTGCTCGGCTCTCATCAAGAGCGGTTCGACTTGCTGTCGGCAAAATAATAAAAAAAATGATTATAAAAAGTATAAGTTTAAAATTATCATTATTGGTGTCTAAAAAAAGAAAGCACTCATTGGTCAAGTGGTTCGAGCTTATTCATTCCGGTAATGAATGTTAAGCAACCATACTCGTGGTCAGGTCATGGATGGGTGACCGATAGTGGTATAACAACACGAGCGTTTCCGTGCTTCGGAAGGCACGTTAAGCCGTTGGTGCCAGTTAATTTCGCAAATTTTATTTGTTCGCTCCTGCACCGTGCAGGTTTTTTTTTACTTACTTTGTGCGTTGAAACTCTTGTGCGCGAGTTCCGCTGCGTTTGTTGTTGCCGCCGAGGCTGCCCTCACCCTGCTCTTCATATCATTCCACACCTGAAAAAGAATACATCAATGAATTAGTGGATATGGAGGAATACACTGATGATGTATTTAGGTTTGGTATGTGTATACTAACTTTGGTCCATTCTTGCGGCGACCTTGCTGGGCCCTCGCAATTCAGCATCTCCGCGCACTCCATCCAAAGCCGCTTTGCAAGGGCCCGTGCCTCTTTGGAGCGGAGTCTGCCGAGCGCCAAGTCACGGTGACTGTCGGCAAACTCCACCAAAATTTCCAATTGCCGCACGGATGTGTGGCGTCGTCCATCCATATTTTGGTCCCTGTAAAAACCTTCGTCATTGATAAAAACACATCGTGCACTTACAACTAAATTCACTAACCATTGAATCAATAGTTAGCGTCTGATCTGAATATGTAACGTTGTTTATTTATGTATTCTATTAAGTACGTACTTACAGATTATCCAATAAATGTATTTACCTTCGTATCTCAGGTTTGTACTACGAAGAAAAGTTGTTTTCAACTTCAACTTTATTAAACTAAACTTATAATTTGACTCTTCCGCCGCTTCAGTGGCTTCAAATGTTGAAATTGACACTATTTGACTTTTTATAATAGTGCTGCGCGCTACTCGAAACGCACAATCGATCATCGACCAAGCAAGTAACATCTAGTATTTTAAGATACTCATTGCAAGCTCTAAACGTTTCAAGTTTGGTTTTACTTTGGTAACGTTTGGGTAACGTCAACGATTTAATAATAGCGCGATAGCATTATGACATTTACCAAATACAAACCAAATGCGAATCAGAAACGTTACGTTGAATGGTAAAACCTTTGAAAAAATACCGCGATTGGCCCCCAGGGTTCCTTCGTGCGATGATGTTTTGATGTATGAAAGGAAGATTCTTATTTATGTGATTAAGTTTAAAAAATAACTATGCAACTAATGTACTAGTACTAAACTTGAATTGTTTAAGTTTGTTAATTTATTTATTTAACAGTTAATTGTACACAGAAACATACACAGAACAATTAAATAGGAATCAAGACACAACAGGTATTGCTTATTTATAAAATGAAATGTCTTACAGCAGACCGAAGAAGTGAGATAGCATAAAACGTAAAGCGAATAAGACGTGCACAATATGAATACAAATTAGGTACATGAACAGTACATAAGGATATACCTACTTAATTATACTATACTACGATCATACAATAACCAAATAAATACCTATAAACATATTAAGTATTCTATATAAATATAACTAAAATAAATAAATATATACATACCATAGATACATATATATATATATATATATATATACAATATATAAATATATACTACGGATTCTTTACTGTATAGAAACTGCGGAATGTTGTGTCGTTGACAAACTCTATCGGGTTTAACGACACAGATTGTCATATTTATACATGTTTCGTTTGTAACGAAATTAATCAATAAAATAAAAATGGGCTTATTTCGCTCTTCAAACAACTGGGCAATCTTTCATACTGCAAACGTATTCCAATAATTAGTGTCTCTCGTTCCCTTATGGGAAATCATTTAGCTGGGGACTTGTATCTTTGGACCCTATGAAGTCATTTTCTGGTGGATCGCTTGGAGATTCCTATCCCTTAGAAATATCCTATCGGTCCATCAGGCGATAATTTTCTACATTTATTTATGAGCCTGTGGTGTCCCACTGCAGGGCAAAGGCCTCTCTCCCTTCCTTCCACTTATCACGATCCATTGATAGCACTCGCCATTCTTTTTGATATGCGTCCAATTCATCGCGCCACCTCTTTCGGGGTCGTCCACGTCGCCTTATTGCATTTGGTTCCCATTCGGTGGTAATTTTAGCCCATAGAACATTCGGCATACGGTTGACGTGGCCAGCCCAGTCCCAATTTTCTACATACATACATATAATCACACCTTTATCCATAATGGGGTAGGCAGAGCGTAAACTACCTAAAAAAAGGGCGCCACGTCTGACAAAATTTTGAGTGTTATTTAGGATATATTTGTGGGTATATTGCTGTAGTGACAGGTTGTCAGCCCATCGCCTAAATTACAATATACTGAAACCCTCGGATATCTTAGCTGGTTTTTACAGTATGCCCGGGAGGAAATGCAGATGGCACATTCTATGTTTTTCTCGCGCTCCCAGTCCATCATGGAAATAGGATTAGGGATAAAGGCGTAAATATATGTATATATGTAGAAAATAATGTTGGACACACTAGAGAAACTATAACATTTCGCAACTTGTTACTCCAGAGAACTCTGACTTAACAGAATGTTAAACTTTAAACTTAACTACAGCGTCCACAGACCTACATAAGAATAGATTCCGCAAGTCAAAATACTTTGTTTGTAGAACAACTTAATCGTAACTCAAACCGTAATCGTAAATTGACTTAATCAAAGAAAATTATTAACTTGTTGGAGGATAGTTGTTTAAGAAATGAAAAGTTATTTTAACGTCTGGTCTGACAAAATAAACAACCTGGTTCAAAATCACGGCTTAAGCGTTGGCTTGTCGAACAGGCATTCTATAGTTATAATGATTTTATTAATTTTAATGACAATGAAAGCAATACAATTTAAATGATTATTAAAGTGATATACTTAAGTGCTTATAATTTTTGACTTGTAATTTACAATTATTAATTAATTTATCTCTATCTCTCTTTATCTCTATCTCTCTCTCTCAAAATTTTTGTTTGGGAAATATATATTTTCTTATTTTCTGAAAGAATTTCCACGTGAAAGCTTTTCGTTGACTAAGCAACCTCTTTGGTTTTCAAGGAGCTATACTTTATTGTATTTTACTCACAAGTTTGCATATGTGTTATACAATTGAAAATATAAAAATACAGGTATAAATACAAATTTATAAAATACAGGATACAACTTAATTGCTTAACATAGCCCGACAAAACTGTTCATACAGTTAGATTGTGAAATCAGAATCTCGCTTTATTAAACATTACAATGTAAAAAACGAATCAAAAGTTCTTAATTAATATTTAAGGCAGAGAATTTAAGAAGTGTTTCTTTAACATAAACCTTGCTTTTTTATTTTCAGATCTAATAATCTTAGGTAGACTATTCATGAAGTAAGGAAGTTTTCTTAGTACTGTAATAATTGTTTTTTTTCCCAGTTTGGTTAGGACATTGCAGGCTGAATCACCTGATTGTCCGAAAAGAAAAAGGATTCCGTGCTTCGGAGGGCACGTTAAGCCGTTGGTTCCAGTCGTTGTCTTAGATAGTGGTTGTTACTCAAACCATGTCAGAGGCCTGATAGTTGTGCTACTAGGCAGTTTAAAAACTCTGACACCAGGGTTCATAGGGTCAATAGACTCGATACCTACTCGACAGCAGAAGAAGAGTGGTATTCCTATGGTATATCGGGTCGTTCGACTCGAGAATCCAGTCGCTAAGAAGAAGTTACTCTAGGAACAACAAATTCACCCGAGGTCATTGATCTTGTATTATATACATACATATACATACACAAATCACGCCTTTATCCCTTACGGGGTAGGCAGAGCGTTTAACGCCTCGTAAAAGGCGCTTTCGCCACGTCTGACAAAACAATTGAGGGCAATTTTAGATTGTAATATGTATTGCTTTAGTGACAGGTTGTCAGCCCATCGCCCAAATTACAATACACTGCAACCCTCGAGTCCCTTTTGCTGACTTCAACAGCATGCCCGGGAGGAAGGGCAGCTGGAACATTCTATGTTTTTCTATCTCTCCCAGTCCAGCATGGAAGAAATTTGTATTATATGTATTATCTATTTTAACTAATAAGGGATCACGATCACGATCACAATGACTTTTAGAAAGAATTAAGAATCGGTGCTTTAAACTTACTGGAAGTACTTTTCATATATTATATAATTCATTTGAACTCTTAAGATCAAACCTCATATTGAAGAGTTCTCTTAGGATTGTTGCTTTGTGAAAAACCAGTACCCTCGTTCAATCCCCTATATTAGGTACCCGATCGCGTGAGATACAGGATAAGGCTAAGAAGTTGACGATGATAAAAAAGAATAGAAAATATTTATTTGCCACCGATTTACAAACATTAAACACTTTAAAGGTTACAGACATGTTCTAAGGCGACAAATGGGTCACACTCAGCATTAGTGCAGTGGAGGTGTAAAACACCGCCAGATGATGATTTTATCACAGAGACAGTTAGAATAATTTGCGTGATCTAGGCTCTCCAATCTGCGAGCTATCGCCGCCATCTTGAAATTCACTTAAAACCCCACTTACACTCTGATGAATGGCGTTCTCCACATCACCTCAACCGACCTCATTGTAGAGTCCAAGAACAAGCCGCCATATATTCGTCCTGTGTCAAATCACGACAGAACGCTTACATAAATAAAATGCGAGGAAGACATAGACCCCCCTTGGGGGGCCTGGACCCCCCCTCTAAATAAATCATGGGTCATGTGCCGGGGCATACGAAGTGGGGGCTGCGGCGAAAACGCTCGGAAAACACTCGCGCACACGCCCGCTGAATGTAGATCGTGTAGATGGGTGGCGACACACGGGGCAGGATTGTGTGCAGGCCAGTTGTCTTATGCATCCTACACACAGTTTTGCGAGCTGGCAGCCTGCCGTCGGGCATGCCGCAGCAATGATGAACTAAATGAAATCTTCAAAAGTAACAATAAGTTACGTTTCAGTATTCTCTTGTAAATATCTCCTCACATATTCGCCATTATACCAGAGTTGTGTTGTGTTATCCACCCTTGGCAAAGTCATCTAAAGCTTGCGTGTGATTTTTTTTGACTAAACGATCCCTTAAGCAATGGTGGACTATGCTATCGGATTGCGGCACCAAACAACTTGCTGTGTTCTGTCTGTTCTGAATGTGGGAATTATGACAAGTTTCGGGGTGGTTTAGATTAGTTTTTTAAATTTATTGTCCAAAAATCGAAAAGACGGATATGCATAAAAATATTGCCCCTTATTCTTAAGTAAGTGTAGATGTTTTTATCTGCGTATAACTAAATCAACAATTATGATATAGTTAAGTAATTATTGGGCTTGATTCTAGATACCACCGGCTAAACTCAAAATCTATGTGTCACTATCAAAATAATAAAATTGTCAAAGGACAGGTGATTTATACTCTAAGGTTTTACTAATTGTCCGCTAGATTTCGACGCGCGTATTTCTGTAAATTTTATCTGCCACATCATATGACGGCGGATTAAAATGACAGATACTGGCAAAAAGTCTTCTAGTGCCACAAAAAAAAGACAGATAAAGCATAAAACCACTAACTATAAATCAAAAATCGGAGCGAGAGAAAAAGAATCTCCTGTCCTTATCCGATGTTTTTAGTTTGAAAATGGCAAATATATTTTAAATTCAGTTTTAGCCGGAAAATCTAGAATCGAGCCCAATATAAGTTTTTAGGCACTGGCCCTACCAAAATAAATATTGCGGTAAGAATAGGAGTAGGTACGTAAATTTTTAAACCGCTAGGCCGCAACGATTTTCATCCCGTATGCTCCCCCCGCTATCCCGGTCTGCTGCAAGGACGCGAAGGCCTGAATATGTGAATGGTGATGTGTAATAGGAAAAATCAACTGCTGATCGCCACGCTGTTTGTGTAGCAAGTGTGCCGACCAAATTGTCTGCCACTGTTTGATATTCACTTTATTCGCTGCGTATTTACATACACGTTTATGTAAGAAACCGACTGCAAATAACTCACATAGCAACTTTTTTATATTATAACTTATACTTCATGCCGAACTGAGGTTAAAGAAAAAACATTAAATGTACAGCGGCTTCAGTCCCGCAAAAGGCTCCACATATGTAGAGCACACAATGGACACAGACCCCATTCTTTATCAAAACTTGGTGGAATTACTCTCTATTAAAGCCTTCTTAAGAGGACTTGACGCCTTAAAGACAAATCATAACCCGCCGCAAAATGTTGCGGCTACGACCGATCCGCTCCATATCATTCATAATATCGTCCACATAGATTCATATAATCACGCCTTTATCTCTAATAGGGTAGGCACAGCATAAATGATCTTAAGAAAGGTCGTTCCGCCACGTCTGACAAAGTTTTGAGGGTTGAAGATAGACTTCTAAGTATATTGCTGTTAGGTTGTCAGCCCGTCACCTAAATTGCAGTACACTGAAACCCTCGGATCCCTTAGCTGTTTTTTTTTTTTAGTTTATACAGCATTCTAGGCATGGAAGAATCGTCCACCCTAATGAATTATATGGAGCCGCCGATCGCTAGTGGGTCACTGTCAATTTTGAAAAACATGTTTTGTGGCTAGTAAGTTTCTTTTTATTGGGTTCTTGATAAAAGTCTAGATTTAGGATCAGCAAATCAAAAATTTGCTAATAACCTGTTTGCCCATTACGCTCGCTGCGTTAGCACGCTGAACTGTAATAGACAGCTTTTGCAGCAGAAACGCCCCAGCGCGGTTATCGCAACATCTCTCCCAAAGGCGGCGCCCAATTTCCCTAAGGAATGACATCCCTTCCGATGCCCAACAACCCAAAGTCTCCACTGCCAGGGGAACAGAGTAATATTGGTCCACCAGTTCCAGGTCAATATTTGATATGTTTTTCAGCTGTTACAGTTTCAGCTGCGGCGGCGGCTGACCGTACGGTGTTACCCAGGTGGGAGGCAGCAAAAGTGCTGACGCACGTAGCGTCCCAAATAAGGCACTTTCCCCAAGTATCAAGTGTCAATTATCAAAATTGAAACGAACATCTCGAAAACTAACGATTCTAGGTGACCGCTGTCAAACTTAAAACGGCCATATCTCGGAAACTATCGATCCTAGAGTACTGGTGTGTAGGGAAAAAATATAGGGCTTGACAAGATCTACATTATGAATGACAGCAGTCAAGGTTAAAACGGCTATATCTCGGAAACTATCGATCCTAGAGTACTGGTGTGTAGAAAAAAAATATAGGGCTTGACAAGGTCTTCATTATGAATGACAGCAGTTAAGGTTAAAACGGCTATATCTCGGAAACTATCGATCCTAGAGTACTGGTGTGTAGAAAAAAAATATAGGGCTTGACAAGGTCTTCATTATGAATGACAGCAGTCAAGGTTAAAACGGCTATATCTCGGAAACTATCGATCCTAGAGTACTGGTGTGTAGGGAAAAAATATAGGGCTTGACAAGATCTACATTATGAATGACAGCAGTCAAGGTTAAAACGGCTATATCTCGGAAACTATCGATCCTAGAGTACTGGTGTGTAGGGAAAAATATAGGGCATGACAAGATCTACATTATGAATGACAGCTGTCAATTTCAAAACGGTCATATGTCGGAAACTATCGATCCTAGACTACTGGTGTGTACCTTAAGACGAATAAATTTAAAAAATCTTCCATGCTGGACTGGGATCTTTCATGATGGACTGGGAGTGAGAGAAAAATATAGAATGTGCCAGCTGAATTTTCTCCCGAGCATGCTGTAAAAACCAGCTATGAGATCTGAGGGATTCAGTATATTGTAATTTAGACGATGTGTTGACAATCTGTCACTACAGAAATATACGTACAAATCTTTCTTGAATAGCCCTCAAGACTTTGTCAGACGCGGTGGAACAGCCTTTGTTTAGGTCGTTTACGCTCTGCCTACCCCATTTGGGATAAAGGCGTGATTATATGTATCTATGTATGTAATTTACAAAATCTACATTTGAAATGATAGCTTTTATTTGACCCCACACACCAGTACACTGGAATCGATAGTTCCCAAAACGACCGTTTTAAGTTTAACATTTTATGCTAGACTGGGAGCGAGAGAAAAACATAGAAAGTGCCAGCTGCATTTCCTCCCGGGCATGCTGTAAAAACCAGCAATATACCTACAAATCTATCTTAAATAACCCTCATAACTTCGTCAGACGTGTCGGAACGACCTTTGTTTAGGTCGTTTACGCTCTGTCTACCCCATTAGGGATAAAGGCGTGATTATATGTATATATGTAAAATTAACAGCTGTCATCCAAAACAGTTTTTAGTTTTGACAGTTGACATTTGGATCATTAGAAGTTTTGTATATTAAAGTGTATTTTTTAATTTGTATATTTGAGTATTCGTACTTATTTAACGATTTTTACACTGTCCGCTAAAGGACAAAATCAACGTATTTTGCGGTCCATGAATTAGTTTCTCTTTACAAATTAAAGAAAATCGGATTAAAGGAGAATCAGATTGAAACTACAACACAGGTCTTTAAAAAAATGATTCGCTGTCAAATGTCTGAATATGGGAATGGTAATAGGAAAAACAACTGCTTATCAAAGTGTGCCGACTAAAATCGTCTGCCACCACTGTTTGATTTTACATACATATCATCATCTTACAACTCCTTAGCCTTATCCCCTATCTCATGGGGTCGGCTACCTAATCTAGGGGATTGAACGAGGGTACTGGTTTTTACACAGAGCCACTGCCATCTGACCTCCACAACCCAAAAGGGAAACCAGACCCAATTCTAGATTAGGTCAGAGTTTTCCAGCCGCCAATGCTTAGCACTTTCCTCTGATATGGCTTAACGACTAATATCTACGGTATTTAACGATATTAACCGGTACCAACGGCTTAACGTGCCTTCCGAAGCACGGAAAAAGCGACAAATAAACGTACATATGAAATTCAAAAACCGGAAATCACATTGGTACGTGTGATATCACTGACAGCCTCGCATCCCTTAGCTGATTTTAGAGTATGCCCGGGAGGAGATGCAGCTGGCACAGTCTATGTTTTTCTTTCGCTCCCAGTCCAGCATCGAAGACTGTTAGGTTTTAAATGGTACATTAAGATTCTTAAAACAACGATAACTGTTATAAAAAAAACACCAGTATACTTTAATAAATGCTCTTATTTTCTTCTTCATTTATAATCTGTTTTTACTCTCATAACACCATCCCTGTAGACATTACAGACCATTAAATTATAAATATTTTATACTCTGTGGCTTTCCAATATCATGGAGGGAACCGCAAAAAGAGCAGACTGGCCCAGGAATAAAAACCGGCCAAGTGCGAGTTGAACTTGCACGCGAAGAGTTCTGTCCAACCATTACTTTTTTCATCTTCTTATGGCGATTGGGTATAGAGTGAAACAACCCGATGAACCCTGGTGACAGAGTTCTGTAAACTGTCTTATAGCACAGCTAATAGGCTCAGTCAACGACACTAAACAAGTATCAGCAGGTTTATTTTTCCGGAAGTGAAATTCCTTCCCGTACAAAATGACCACCTCGATCAGACAATTTGTATGGAAAAGCTATTTTTTTTTACCTCCCGATAAAAATCCCTGCTGGTACTTGTTCAGTGTCAATGACTGACCAACCCCTATCAGGTTGCGGAATGCTGTCCCTTACACCCCGTATTAATAGGATCCCGCTTAGCACCTTGCGGGTGCGGAACCCTAAAAAGATCTTCTGGCCAGGGAATAAAATGATCGTTATTATTATGGAGAAGATTTTAATTTAGCGGACGAGAAGGGGGGTAGAGAGGGGGGTAGATATGGGGGGTAGAGGGGGGGGGGGGGTAATCCCACGGGAAATATCCCGAGTCGGGAAACAATATTGGAAGTATTAATGCGGAGATGTTTTTTTTTCTCTAGATGCTTGCGTTAATGGAGAGGTTCCCAGAAAGAACTTGTCTTGAGTCTTTAGGGGTATTTTTTTAAATATTCTTTTTATTAAAATTAAAATTATTCATTTCAGATAAAAATCCATATTACATTAATTCGGGAATGAAATAGAGATGAAAATAAAGATAGCCACAATAATAATTACCACACATACACATACACATATAATCACGCCTTTATCCCTAATGGGGTAGGCAGAGCGTAAACTACCTAAACAAAGGGCGTTCCGCCTGACAAAATTTTGAGGGTTATTTAGGATACATTTGTGGGTATATTGCTGTAGTGACAGGTTGTCAGCCCATCGCCTAAATTACAATATACTGAAACCCTCAGATCCCTTAGCTGGTTTTAACAGCATGCCCGGGAGTAAATGCAGCTGGCACATTCTTTGTTTTTCTGTCGCTCCCAGTCTAGCATGGAAGACAATAATAATTAATAACATAATAATTACTAAACAAATAAAATCAAAAATTAAATAAAATTAACAATTACAAGCAGTGTTAGTACATGACTAGCCTACTCAATATGAACTTTCATCCAGGGGGAATCCCACCTATGTACCAACGAGCTTAGTATTCTATACGGGCTGCCGCTATTGACATACATACATACATACATACATAAAATCACGCCTTTGTCCCTTACGGGGTAGGCAGAGCGTTAGACGCCTCGTAAAAGGCGCTTTCGCCGCGTCTGACAAAAATTGATTGCAATTTTAGATTGTAATATGTATTGCTAATGTGTAGTGACAGGTTGTCAGCCCATCGCCTAAATTACAATACACTGTAACCCTCGAGTCCCTTTTGCTGTCTTCTACAGCATGCCCGGGAGGAAGGGCAGCTGGAACATTCTATGTTTTTCTATCTCTCCCAGTCCAGCATGGAAGAACATTTTGACATATAAGGCTTCATTAACAAAAAAATCAAATTAAAGGGCCGTATTTATAATCACCCACACAATCATGAGTGACAGCGAGATTGAGTTCGTATCAGAAATATCATTTCAGTACAAACTAATCTGTCAAATACATACTTAACATCAATCATCAACCTTAGCCTTACCCCGTATCTCTCGGGGTCGGCTACCTAATCTAGGGGATTGAACGAGGGTACTGGTTTCATCACAACAAATCCATACTTAACATTGTTCTAAAGTTTAATATCGCTTCATAATTACGAGCCTATATGACAATAAACTAAACTTAACTTACGCTAAATAAATAAACAACATACAGTAATTATCTTATTTTCGAAACGCGTTCAAAAACATAAATTTAATCACTAAATGACGAACAAGTGTTATTCATACTGATAAATCAACGACTACTCACTTGTATGTTTAACGGAGGTGTTAGACCTCAACGTTTCGACTCTTTACGAGAGTCTTCTTCATGGAGAGTAAAAATCACACAAGTGAATAATTGTTGATTTATCATTACAAAAACATTAATGTCAACTAACGGACATTCTACCATTGCTTAAGGTAATAAATGCATGTGAATGTCTTAAAATATTGCTGTAGGAACACCATAGCACTTTCTTTTCTAATATTATAAAGAAAAAAGATTATTTTTTTGTATGTACAAACATATTGTTACAGATAAACTCAAACGGAAACTCACTACGCCAAAAACGATCAAAGCTAGCTTGAAATATTACATACATACATATATATATATAATCGCACCTTTATCCCTAATGGGAAAGGCAGAGCGTAAACGACGTGTTCGTTCCGCCACCTCTTATAAAGTTTTGCGGGTTATTTAAAATAGATTAGTAGGTATATTTGCTGTAGTGACAGGTTGTCAGTCTATCGCCTAAATTGCAATATACATAAACCCTCGGATCCCTTAGCTGGTTTTTACAGTATGCGCGGTAGGAAATGCAGCTGGCACAATCTATGTTTTTCTCTCGCTCCCTGTTTAGCATGGAAGAATAAAATAAATCTTTTGGTCCAGGTGTTTGAGACAAATTACTTTTGACCAAAATAACCCTCACGTCAGTCAGAAGGTATAATTTTATAATTATTTAAGCCACTGTTGTGTGACGAGGCTTGACAGTCGGTCACCTGTGACTGGCAGGGGGCAGCGACGGAAGCTCTCAAAAACCATCACACATAAAGGCCATGGCAGGCCATGAAATCAGCATGTATACTGAGGGGCACGAACCTACCCTGAATTAGGGAGTCATGACCTTAATCGACCACGTGGGCCTAGTACAAATCTACGTTGCATACAACCTTTGAATTTCTAAGAAAATTCAAATTGAATTTCTTTGTGCGTGTGTCACGTTGTTTTTCTTCACCGTAAAAACGAAATTCAGAAACCAAAAGTAGTGAAATCTTCAACATAGAGGAGCCCGATGCTGTAATGGATAGGGCCGCTGCTGGCTCCTGAGCGGGAGGTCGTGGTTTGAATTCCACTACGTACCAGTGTGATTTTTTGTTTTTTAATTTCATATGTACGTTTATTCAGCACATTTTCCGTACTTTGGAAGGCACGTTAAGACGGTGATCCCCGATAATATCGTTTAATACCGTAGATATTAGTAGTTAGGCTATGTCATAGGCCAGTGCTAAGCATTGCCAGCTTGGAAAATCTGACCTTATCGCCGTTCTGGGTTGGTCGGGTCTGGTCTCCCTTCTGGATTGCGAAGGTCAAATGGCAGTCGCTGTGTGTATAAACCAGTACCCTCGTTTAATCACCTAGCTTAGGTAGCGTACCCCGTAAAGTTACGGGATAAGGCTAGGGAGCTGATATTTTTAAACGTAGATTTCATGGAATACTTACTGGATGTCCTAATATTTAATTTAATTTAATTTTCTTTATTGAGAACCCAACAGCAATTATTTCACTATTAAAAACTTATATAGCCAATAACAGATATATGAACTCGCCGCCTTTCAAAATGACTATAGCTTGCCATCTATCTGCCAAATTCACACTTCACTCAAAAATCGCAAAAAATAACGTTATGCTATCAAGAATTCCTGTCTCTTCCTCACACTTTCAAAATTTTTCACCGAACAACCTTCTTTAGCGTCGAGATCGAGTATACATTGTCATTGGCAAAATACGTCTCAAATCATGAGAAGTAAAGCTATTTAAAAAAAAAAAGGTATGTACGGGTATGTATTTATGTTGTAATATTTATATAGCCTCGTATCTCCAGAACGGCTAGATGGAACTCGTCAATTAGGGTATCTTTCGATTGGTCTCAGACACCCAAGTGTACTTTTCAAAATTAAAAATGGCGGATTCTAGGCGTTGACTTGTAAGTTAAAAAAAATACTGAGTCTAGCAAATAGGGTATCAAAATAAATATAATTAAAAGATAGATTACAAAAATGTATACGATGCATAATTTAAAGCTCAATTTTAAAACAATTGATAGTAAAAGTAAAATTATATTTTATTGGTACTACAGACGGGTTGTTTGAATATATAATCACGCCTTTATCCCTAATGGGGAAGGCAGATCGTAAATAACCTATACAGAAAAGGTAGTTCCGCCACGTCTGACAAAGTTTTGAGGGTTATTTAATATATATTTCAAGGTATATTGCTGTAGTGACAGGTTGTCATCCCTTCGCCTAAATTGTAGTATACTGAAACCCTCGGATCCCTTATCTGGTTTTTACAGCATGCCCGGGAGGAAATGCAGCTAGCACATTCATGTTTTTCTCTCGTTCCCAGTCCAGCATAGAAGAAACTGAATTGTTTGAATTCTTTAAAAAAACGTTCATTCGCTTTGGCAGTACAGTTTTTCAATTTTAACAAAATCTGCCAAACTATACAATAGTTTGTTGGCAGAAGTGGCTCCCCGTTACATTACAAACTGTTTTTTCTCTAATAAATAAAATTAATTACATACTGTTGTTTTTAAAATTTAAGACATGTATATAGTACATGGACCAAATAAAAGAAAAAGCTGAGGTCGTGTCGTACCAGGATGTCAAGAAACTTACACAAAATCGATCCGAATGGCGATTACTTCACAGACAAGTGCCCTGCTCTTAAATTTAAAGAAGAAGTATAGTACATATATTTAAAGTTAGAACTCGAAAAACCAAATTCAAAATACTTGTTATAATGTTTTGATAGACTGGATCACAATATTCTAATTTGTAAACTAGAATCCGTTGGTGTACATGGATGGTCTTCTTCGGTGGTTCTCATCGTATTTGGAGAATAGGTGTCAAGCGGTCAGGATAGGAGCATGTGTATCTAATTTTGCCACGATCCCATCCGGTGTTCCTCAGGGTTCGCATTTGGGTCCATTACTTTATAATGTCTATATTTTTGATATATACACATGCTTCTGGCATGCGAGCTTCTCTATGTATGCCGACGATATGAAAATTTACCATAGTATCAACAACATGCAAGACTGCTTGAACATTCAGGAAGACCTAAACCGTCTTAATGGTTATTGTAAATTGAACCTCCTGGACCTTAACGTGAGTAATTGTCGTTGTATCACCTATACTGGGAAAATATTTTGTGATCAATTTCAATTACTCAATCGATGGTACTGCACTTACTAGGTTAACAAATATAAGGGACCTAGGGGTGATACTTGATGATAAATTATCGCTTACACTGCACTACGACCATATAGTCCAGAAAGCATATCGTATGCTAGGTTTTATCATGCGTATTACTAAACCCTTCAAACACATTGAAACTATCAACACCATCTACTTTGCTTATGTGAGCAGCATATTAGAGTTCGCCTCAATAGTGTGGTCGCCTAATTATGCTGTTCACGTGGGTAGGATGGAGGGAATTCAGCGTCGATACCTAAGAACTGTAAGTCGACGTTTCGGAGACACCACTTCCGGGTATGACAACAGACTGAAACATTACAAATTGATGTCTCTTGAAGACAGAAGACAGTTATCAGATATGTCATTTCTTTTTAAAATAGTGAACAATTTAATTGACTGCCCAGAGCTTGTCTCTCGCATTGGCTTATGTGTTCCCGGAAAGCGCACTCGACACACTAAACTATTTCATGAACCTAGAACTTTTACCAATAACGCTCAGAATAGTGTCATATCCAGATGCGTGCATAAATATAATACGAGTTTCCAGGAGCTGGACATATTTCACCAAACTGAGAGCAGTTACAAAAAGCAAATTCGAACTGCAATCATGGCCAAGACTTGCTAAGGTCAGGATGGTGACATAGATGCCACAAATCAATAACTATAACTATGATGCACAAACACACACACACACACACACACACACACACGCACACACTCATATTCGCGCTTATTGAAAATTTTATTTTCTTTTTTTATTTAAACTGATTCTTATATTCCAAAATCTTTGTATTTTATGTTTTGTCTGGACGATATCTTAATTATTAAGAATTCAATGCATTTTATTTTCAACATAATATAATTAAATGATTGATAACTTAATTTAGCTGTTATTTGTTAAATAAAATGTATTAATGTGAAATCTATTTTGGCAATCGAAATGTATTATTTATAATTTTCATGCAAATGTAATAGCTGTAAGATTTTCTTGCAATAAATAAATATAGAAGTATATTTCGTGGCTCAACAGCTGCTCAATATCATTAATCCGGCGACCGCGGTGAGTGCTGTTGACACGCCACCTACCGGACAAAGCGAAGAACCGCTACTAATGAACCTTGTTTATGTATTGTACATACATACATACATCACGCGTTTATACCCAAAATTCAAGTGCTTCTTTTACTTACTGAGTTATTCGTGATAGATATTTTGGTGGTAAAAATTGAAAAAAATGTGAGTTAATTGCGAGTGCTTAAAAAACTTATAATAATACGTACATAAGTATAATCACGCTTTTATCCCTAATGGGGTAGGCAGAGCGTTAATGACCTAAAAAGGTAGTTCCGCCACGTCTGACAAAATTACGAGGGTTATTTAAGATAGATTTGTAGGTATATTGCTGTAGTGACAGGTAGTCAGCCCGTCGCCTAAATTATAACATACTGAAACTCTTGAATCTCGGACTGGGAGCGAGGGAAAAACATAGAATGTTCCCGCTGCATATCCTCCCGGGCATGCTGTAAAAACCAGCTAAGGGATCTGAGGGTTTCAGTATATTGCAATTTAGGCGACTGGCTGAAAACCTGTATAAAATAAATAAATATTTCAGTATATTGCAATTTAGGCGATGGGCTGACAACCTGTCACTACAGAAATACCTACAAATCTATCTTAAATAACCCTCATAACTTTGTCAGTTGTGGCGGAAATATCTTTGTTAAGGTTGTTTACACTCTGCCTAACAACACATTAGGGATAAAGGCGTGTAAATATATATGTATGTGTTAAAGTATTAAAGTAATTTATTTCCACTTCTTTTAGTAATTTTAGTAAAGTCGTATTCTCGAGTCGAACGACCCTATGAACCCTGGTGTCAGCGTTTTCAAACCGCCTAGTAACACAGCTTATAGGCCTCTGACATGGTTTGAGTAACGACCACTATCAAAGATAGCGGCCGAGACCGACAGCTTAACATGCCCTTTTTCTTTTCAGACAAACAGGATTCAGCCTGCAATGTCGTAGCCAAACTGGGAAAAACCTCAAAAAGTGTTATATTTTTGTGTTTTTCATCTAGGATTAGAACCTAGAATTTCCGGATCAAGAACTAATGGCTTTGACCACTAGACCATTGACGTCGTTTAACCTTTTCACCGCCAAGCAATACAGGTAAAAAATTGCAACCAGCGCCACACAAATTTCTAGGTAATGAAATACTCAATAAAATGGAGATGTCCAACAGTTCATATCGATAGTAAATCTTTACTTTTTAAACTTAGTTTTATTTAATCTAAAACCATTATTTTGCTTCCTAATTTTCAGTTATTTTTTCATATAGGTCAAACAATAATATATCATAGTGGTAGTAGTGGTGGTATACTAGACATACATACATACAAACAAACATACATAAATCACGCCTTTATCCCTTACGGGGTAGGCAGAGCGTTTAACGCCTCTTAAAAGGCGCTTTCGCCACGTCTGACAAAAATAGAGGGCAATTTCAGATTGTAATATGTATTGCTTTAGTGACAGGTTGTCAGCCCATCGCCTAAATTACAATACACTGTAACCCTCGAGTCCCTTTTGCTGACTTCAACAGCATGCCTGGGACGAAGGGCAGCTGGAACATTCTATGTTTTTCTATCTCTCCCAGTCCAGCATGGAAGAAACTAGACACCACTTGGAAAATTCCGTAAGTTTATCTTTAGTTCAGTTTTCGAATTAGCACTGATGCATCTCTATTCATCGCGTTATCGGCTATAGACGACTGTGGCGTCGGTGGCATTTCAATTTCCTTAAACCGTTAGGACAAATAAGGATTTAAGAACATCGATAAAAAATATGAAATTCTTCAACTTTAAAGCATCAAAGGATTTATTCTGGTACCTATTTTAATATTGCATTGCGACTTTTTTATGCATTCATTCCCTTTCCTTTTTATTATTTTACTTATGTTGAATATTCATTAAAAACAACAAACTATCAAGCAATTATTGCTGTGCACGAGTCGGCGAAACCGGTTTGTCGATACTCAATCAAACAAAGAAAAAAAATTCTAATGCATATTTCTGCAAATCAATGTCGAAAATATTTTCATTATACATAAGAATATTTAAAAAAACGTAATTGTTATGACAGACTTGACAAATATACACAAAGTATAATCCGTAAAGATATTGTAGAAGTATCGATGTTTTATATTTGAACTAGCAAGAAACAACACTTCCAGTAGTGTGGGGCCGACTTTGGCGTGTGCGAATTGTACTTCTGCAGGTTCAAAACGTTATTAGTATTTATCTTATTTTATACTACAAAACGAATAAATATATATTTATTATCCGCAAAAGTTAATAAATCAAAGTGCAGCAAGAAGGTACAAAAAATGCAATATGCCAAAAAATAAAAAGATACAGTTTCAAAATGCTGGTTTATTAACATAAACTTTTTAACTACATTTTGTCTGTAGCCGAGCGTGGGTGGCGCTGATGGCAAGTCGCGGGTTGTCGGCTATACCCGACTGTGGCGGTGAAAAGGTTAAGTAAGTCGTGTGCACCACAGAACCGAGGCCACCATTCTCCAACGACGATATTCGTATTACATACATACATATATTCACGTCTTTATCTCTAATAGGGTAGGCAGAGCGCAAACGACCTTAACAAAAGTCGTTTCGCCTCGTCTGACAAAGTTATGAGAGTTATTTAAGATAGATTTTTAGGTATATTGCTGTAGTGGCAGGTTGTCAGCCCATCGCCTAAATTAAACTATACTGAAACCTTCAGATCCCATAGCTGGTGTTTACAGCATGCCCCGGGAGGAAATGCAGCTGGCACATTCTATGTAACTCTCTCGCTGCCAGTCCAGCAAGGAAGTGGATATTCGTATTACGATGCCTAATACCTTTGCTACGCTGTAGCCACCCGCTACGCCCTAGTAGACGCTACGGCAAGCTCTAATGCTACGAGATTTACTACTTAAGGCACTAGCGTACTGCAGGAACATAGTTTATACCGGGTGTTAAAGAATAATAGTACATACATACGAACACATAATCACGCCTTTATCCTTAATGGGGCAGGCAGAGCGTAAACGACCTAAAGAAAATTTCGCTCCGCCACGTCTGACAAAGTTTTGAGGGTTAATTAAGATAGATTTGTAGGTATATTTCTGTAGTGACAGTTTGTCAACCCATTGCCTAAATTGCAATATACAGAAACTATTGGATTCCTAAGTTTGTTTCTACAGCATACCTGGGAGGAAATGCAGCTGGCACATTCTATGTTTTTCTTTCCATCCCAGGCCAGCATGGAAGATAAGTAGTTAATATTAAATGGAGCTTCATAGTGTAATTTGTATACTTAAGAAATCTGTTTCTTCCGTATTGGACCAGGAGCGAGAGAAAAACTTAGAATGTGCCAGCTGCATTTCTTCGCGGGCATGCTGTTATAACCAGCTAAGGAGTCCGAAGGTTTCTGTATATTGCACATTAGGTAATGGGCTGATAACCTGTCACTACAGCAATATACCTACAAATCTGACTTAAATAACCTCAAAACTTTTTTCTATTATTTATTTTATTTCTATTCTATTCTAACTTTATCAGACGTGGCGGAACGACTTTTGTTTAGGTCGTTTACGCTCTGCCTACCCCATTAGGGATACAGGCGTGATTATATGTATGTATGTATAATATAATTTGTATACTTTGGAAACCTGTTTCTTCCATATTGGACTAGAAGCGAGAGAAAAACTTAGAATGTGCCAGCTGCATTTCTTCGCGGGCATGCTGTTATAACCAGCTAAGGTGTTCGAAGGTTTCTGTATATTGCACATTAGGTAATGGGCTGATAACCTGTCACTACAACAATATACTTACACCAAACCTAATTAAAAGCATAGATATGATGCATTTGGTCAGGTGTACGGAGTTTGGTTAAGTTTGGTTACTGTTTATTACATACATACATACATACATAAAATCACGCCTTTATCCCTTACGGGGTAGGCAGAGCGATAAACGCCTCGTAAAAGGTGGTTTCGCCACGTCTGACAAAAATTGAGGGCAATTTTAGATTGAAAAGTGTATTGCTATAGTGACAGGTTGTCAGTCCATCGCCTAAATTACGATACACTGTAACCCTCGAGTCCCTTTTGCTGACTTCTACAGCATGCCCGGGAGGAAGGGCAGCTGGAACATTCTATGTTTTTCTGTCTCTCCCAGTCCAGCATGGAAGGTACTGTTTATTTATTTATTTTAATACAAATAGGAACACCAACATCAGTCTTATTTTACACATACATATAGTCACGCTTGTATCCCTAATGGAGTAGGCAGAGCAGGAACAACACAAACAGAGGTCCTTCCGCTACGTCTGACAAAGTTTTGATGGTTATTTAAGTTAGATTTGTAAGTACGAGTATATTGCTGTAGTGACAGGTTTTCAGCCCATCGCCTAAATTGCAATGTACTAAAACACGATCCTTTATCTGATTTTTACAGCGTGTCCGGGAGGAAATGCAGCTGGTACATTCTATGTTTTTCTCTCGCTCCCAGTCCAGCATGGAAGTAGAGGTTTACATCCATGGGTATAAACAAGGTATAAACAAAATAATAATACTATATTAAGGAAATGCTCCTAAATTCGTTTGTATGTGATTTCACTACCCCAAACATCCTGTATACGCAAGATGAGGTGTTATTAGTTGTTTGTACATAAGTTATTACTAAATAATTGGGTGCTCCGAGAGCTCAACGTTGCTCAGAAGGTACAGTCACAAAGACAAGGGGCAATGTTTAGTTACAAAGGTAAGACCGCACTATGATGTAGCGTAGAAGCGGCGCGGCGCGGCACTGCACTGCAGCGGCGCGACACTGTGCCAGGCATGGTTCATACAATCTTATCTTATCTTATCTAGCCATTAGTTTATTGTTTATTGTGTAATACAGTGTACAGTTATACAGGTTAAACTTAAAAAATACTATACAAGGAACTCTAAATTACTAACATAATATAAGTATTAAAAAATATAAACATCTTATGCATTAACATTCTTAAAATAGTGAGATCCATTCTTAAATTAAGCTTTACATTTTTCGCAAAATACTAGGCATTTCTTACTCAAATACGTAAAACTGTCAGCAAATAAATCAACTTCCGGGGCCATGTTTATGAGCTGTCTAAGCAGACCAAGTCCACGAACTAAAGGAGACTCGCACCGCGCCACCGTGCGGCAGTCTGGTGAAGTCAGCAGCTGGTGCCCGCGACCTCGCAGGTACCTATCCGGTACATAAAAAGCCAATGCATTAGAGACTAGCTCTGGGCAATCAAATTCTCCACGTATAATACGACATGTCATAACCATTAGTTGGTAATTCCGTCTCGTCTCTAAAGAATTGTAACCTAAAATACCCTGCAAAAATTTCGTCGGGTATAGAAACGGATAATAACCGCAACACTTTCTGTAAAGGGAACGAAGGAAGGCCTTTTGTATTTTTTCGAGTAGAAGACTGTAAGTACTTTCGTGTGGTCCCCATATAACTGATGATGCTTCGATTTTGGAGCGTACTAGGGCAGAATAAATTATCTGAACAGCATGTTTGTCCGTAAAATCTCTCGTGTTGCGGTTAACAAAACCTAGTCTTCGAAAGCACTCTAACGCTAAGGCTGAAATGTGGTCATTAAAGGTGAGCTTTGTGTCAAATAATACCCCAAGGTCTTTGATCGAGGTCAAACGATTTATTATATTGGTATCTTAGTTGTATTGGTTATGTATGGGCTGCAGTGCGCGTGTGTAAGATATGACAGAACATTTATCAGGATTGAAATTAAGTTTGTTAGTAGTGCTCCATTGGTGAACCAGGTTAATATCAATTTGCAAGTTATGGCAATCTGCTAGGGTTTCAACAATGCGTACAAGTTTTAAATCATCGGCATACATTAGACAACATGAGTGTTGGAGAACAGTGTCTAAATCGTTAATCATCAAAATAAATAAAAGTGGGCCCAGGATGGAACCTTGACTCACACCCGAACGTGTGTGATAAGTTTTAGAGACATAACAGCCATATCGAACATATTGTTGTCGATCTTTTAAATAATCCGCGAATAAATTGAGAAGAGAAGGTGTAAATCCTATTAAACAGAGCTTCTGTAGAAGTATATCGTTATCGACTCGGTCAAAGGCCTTGGAGAAGTCAAAGTATACAATGTCCACCTGTAGTCCTTTATCCATATTAGAAGAGATAAGATCCACAAGAGATAGAAGATTAGTGTCCCACTGCTGGGCAAAGGCCTATCTCCGGTCTCTCCACGAACTCGATGCCTTCCTGGAGAACTGGCCGGAACAGGCACGGGTTCATACAATACAATACAAATAATCTTTATTGCACATAAACAATACACTATATAGGAACAAACATTACAAATCAAACAGAGTACAATTATTCGGCCTTATTGCTAGGGTAGCAATTTCTGCCCGGCAACCTTTGGGTAAAGGAGTACTTTGCTGATATTATGTATCTGTTCCCGTGAATTTCTCATCTTTGGTCCCCATTAGATTGGGTGGAAGAGATCTCTTATAGAGATAAGCTCGCCTGTTGTTTATTTTTTTAAGTTGAACTGTATTTTTATTTTTTAAAGAAATAAATAATACAATACTTACATACATATAATCACGCCTTTATCCCTAATGGGGTAGGCAGAGCGTAAACGACCTAAATAAACAAAGGTCGTTCCGCCACGTCTGACAAAGTTTTGAAAGCTATTTAAGATGGATTTGTAGGTATACTGCTTTAGTGACAGGTTGTCAGTCCATCGCCTAAATTGCGATATACTGGAACCCTCGGATCTCTTAGCTGGCTTTTACAGCATGCCCGGGAGGATATGCAGTTGGTACACTTTATGGTTTTTTATCACTCCTAGAAATTCTGATACCAGGATTCTGATTTGTTCTTTAAATCGGCACCTAGTTGATAGAAAAAGCCAAATTATCTCGAAAAATCTGAAAATATCTAAAAAAATTACTAGGTAGTACATACATACATACATACATATAATCACGCCTTTATCCCTAATGGGGTAGGCAGAGCGTAAACGACCAAAACAAAGGTCGTTCCGTCTGACAAAGTTTTGAGGGTTATTTAAGATATATTCGTAGGTATATTGCTGTAGTGACAGGTTGTCAGCCCATCGCCTAAATTGCAATACACTGAATCCCTCGGATCCCTTAGCTGATTTTTACAGCATACCCGGGAGGAAATGCAGCTGGCACATTCTATGTTTTTCACTCGCTCCCAGGCCAGCATGGAAGTTACTACCTAAAACACAAATTTAGTCATTTTTTTAAATTCATTTTGAGCTTTTTTTTACTGAATGTCGTGTCGGAGCACAGATGGCGCCTTCAATAGTAATAAATTAATTGTCTCCGAAATATAATCAAATAATTTTCATGAATACTTTACGTTTTACTTCCATGCTGGTCTGGGAGCGAGAGAAAAACATAGAATGTGCCAGCTGCATATCCTCCCGGGCATGCTGTAAGAACCAGCTAAGGGATCCGAGGGTTTCTGTATATTGTAATTTAGGCGATGGGCTGACAACCTGTCACTACAGCGATACCTACAAATCTATCTTCTATAAGCCTCAAAACTTTGTCAGACGTGGCGGAACGACCTTTTGTTTAGGTCGTTTACGCTCTGTCTACCCCATTAGGGATAAAGGCGTAATTATGTGTGTGTGTGTGTGTAGCAGAAATAGCAAGTAATTCTCTGTTTTATAACTCATATTATCATAGTTAAAACTAATCTTGTAAGTTTTGTATTAAAAGAGCTAAAAGTGGCCACATTTTGCTCATTTGTAATAGGAAGCTTGGATACTTATTATAAATTATGATATTATGTGTTTTGTGTATATTACATACATACATACATAAATCACGCCTTTATCCCTTACGGGGTAGGCAGAGCGTTTAACGCCTCGTAAAAAGCGCTTTCGCCACGTCTGACAAAAATTGAGGGCAATTTTAGTTTGTAATATGTATTGCTATAGTGACAGGTTGTCAGCCCATCGCCTAAATTACAATACACTGTAACTCTCGAGTCCCTTTTGCTGACTTCAACAGCATGCCCGGGAGGAAAGGCAGCTGGAACATTCTATGTTTTTCTATCTCTCCCAGTCCAGCATGGAAGTAATATATTATGTGTCGTAAAATAGACTTGCGATTTTCGCTAAACGTAAAATATTAATGAAAATGTTTCTAGTTTGTACAGAAATAATTAAAAACTGATTACGCCACTGATGGTGTTCGCTCCTTATCATTTCAACATAGGGACCACTTATGCACTCATATTATGGTTTCACTACCGTAGGTCAGCTGGAAGAGATTTCTTTTTAGAGATAATTTGTAACTGTTGTGCTATATTTTTTTATGTTTGTGTCTTCTGTATGATCATGTGTGCAATCAATTGTTAAATAATAAATCAATACCACTATAGGAACATACTGCGTGGTAAACGTTTCAAATATAAACTTGCAGGAAGTAATATTTCAAAGCCTCATAGTTTTCTGACTGCAGCAGCGTGATTTATTAACTCGTTCACTACTCAGCGAGTAGAACCACAGAATATACCGGGTGTAAGGGACAGAATCTCGCAAGCTGAAAGGGGTTGCTCAGTCAACGAAAGTGAACATTGATCACCAGAAAATTATTTCAGGAGATGAAAAAAAAATTGTACTTATACAAAAATGATCAACTCAGTCAGACACTTTGTTTGGATAATAACTTTTTTTCGCTTCCTGCATAAAAAATCTTGTTGTTAGTTGTTCCGTTGACTGAGCTACCCCTAACAGATTTCGGGACGCTGTCCCTTACACCCCGTGTTATAACACTAACCATGAGTTTTGCTATAAAAAATGGTGGAAATAACTTCAGAGTTGTTGTGAAGAACTGCACCTCTTTTAGATGTATTTTTTATTTTTTATTAGTTTATTTTTAATTATTTATAAACAATTTACTATTATTACTATATTATAAATATATTATAAATAATGACTTCAGGCAATAGGAAATAATTATTCAATTATCAATAATCATCTAATAAAAAGTTAATATTGATACAATACGCTCGCAAAACGCGGTAACAATAGCCAAATCGCCATTAGTGAAAGGTTGTACTTCCTCTATTGATATGCCTGGGGAGATTCTAGCTGGAACATTCTAAGTTTTTTATCTCACCCAAACCTGATGTTTTCGAATGTCCTAGCAAAATATATAAAAAAAAAGTATTATAATATTAGTCGTTAAGCCATCTCAGACGCCAGTGCTAAGCATTGGCGGCTTGAAAACTCTGACCTAATTTAGGATTGGGTCTGGTGTCCCTTCTAGGCTGGAGGAGGAGGTCAGATGGCAGTCGCTCTGTGAAACAATCAATCACCTATATTAGGTAGCCGACCCCGTGAGATACGGGATAATGCTAGGGAAATGAAGATCTAGAAAAATAACTTAAGTAAATCTACTCGCACTCTAACCTAGCTCAAACTTGGCTCAAACACACAAACTACCAGCTAAATGTCGGTACAACTTCACAAACTTGGCGACCTGGGCGTAAATGGTGCCGAATTCCAGCTTCACTTCGTCAACAAACCCGGCTCTCGCCAAGACTTGACTCACGCGACATAGTCCAGTCGATGAGATGTTAAGTACTTTCCTACAGGGAGCCAAGAAAAATGAAATATTCCATCTGTTTGTCTACACATACTGTGATAATCATAAGAGGAAACGAAAATGTTTACACACACACATAATCACGCCTTTATCTCTAATGATGGGTTAGGAAGAGCGTAAACGACCTAAACAAAGGTCGTTTCGCTACGTTTGACAAAGTTTTGAGGGTTATTTAAGATAGATTTGTAGGTATAGTGTAGTGACAGGTTGTTAGCCTATCGCCTAAATTACAATATACTGAAACCCTTGGATCCCTTAGAAATGCAGCTGGCACATTCTATGTTTTTCTCTTGCTCCCAGTCCAGCATGGAAGAAATTGCTATATTTAAAAATAACTTACAAAAAGTAAATCTACTCGCTGTCTAACATTCACACTTCGCCGAATAGCTCAAAGTTGGCTCAAACACACAAACTACCAGCTAAATGTTGGTACAACTTCTCAAACTTGGCAACCTGGGCGTACATGGTGCCGAATTCCAGCTTCACTTCGTCAACAAACCCTGCTCTCACCAAGACTTGACTCACGCGACGCGTTTAGTCGATTAATGTTAACTAGGAGCAAAAAAATAATAATGTTCCATCTGTTTGTCTACTCATACATGAGGCTTGCTTCTAGAAATATACCTAATTATATCTAGACCGATACCAAATTAAAAATAAAATCTATCTGTCACTTTTAAAATAATAAAGTCGTCTGTCCCGATCGCTGTCTTTGAAAGTGGTCGTTACTCAAACCACGTCAGAGGCCTAATAGCTGTGCTACTAGGCGGTTTGAAAACTCTGACACTAGGGTTCTTCGGGTCATTCAACATAACATAACATAACATAAAAATACTTTATTGCACGTAAGAACACAAATGATACAACATAACAGATAACAACAAAAAACAAGTACAACATAGGCGGCCTTATTGCTAAGGTAGCAATTTCTTCCAACCTTTGGGTCAAAGAAAAATGCGTAGCGGTAAGCGGGATATTGCAAATCTAGTAAAATATGTATCCTAAATACATTACATATAATACATAAACTAGTTACAAGCTACTACATAGATATTGTAAAGTAAACTAATACATAATATACAATAAACTAATACATAAACTAATGGAAGATAGGATAATGCAAACTACAACCAGAACTAGACGAAGGAAATGACAGCAACAGCACAGGATAAAAGTGAAGGATAAATAATGATCAGATAGTAATTTCTTCCAAGTAATGTTTTTTAAGTCGGCTCTTAAAGGTTTCAAGAGACGGTGCACGTCGAATGTCTTCGAGCAATTCATTCCACAGCTTGATCGCTCGCACTGTGAAAGACTTTGCGTAGAAGTCAGTTTTGTGAGACGGCAGGTTAAGCGTCAATTTAGAACTATTTAGTTAGAACTCAAGAATCCACTCTCTAAGAAGTAAAAGAAAATAATTAAATTGTAAAAGGACAGGCGATTTATAATCTATGGTTTTACAATTAGTCCACTAGCTTTTGACGCGCTTTTGCACGTTTCCTCTGTATTTCTGTCAATTTTATCCGCCATACCATATAACGGTGCATAAAAATGACAGATAACGCATAAAACCACCGACTATCAAAAACCGAAGAGAATAGATCTCCTGTTCTTTTCCAATGACAAATAGATTTTATTTTAGTTTTAGCCGGAAAATGTAGAATCGATCACATTCTGTGCAGATCATTAGAGGAAACAAAGGTGTTTCAGTGTAGTTATTGCAAATTATGAGGACTTGCTTTTATGCAAAATAATGTTGTGGAGGTTTCTGTTACTCAGAGCGGTCATCACACAGGATCGACTTTTTTGGACTTTTAGATGTACACCTTTCAAACTTGTACACGAAACAAAACTAAAAATAATCACAAGCAACTTTCTATTTAATTACTAGACAAAATAATCATAACATAACAAACTTTAACTTTAATATTTCGCATTAAAAAGTGTTTTTTTTTATGTTGGATGCGATTTTTTTCTCCTATTTTCTCATACATACATACATACATATAATCACGCCTTTATCCCTAATGGGGTAGGCAGAGCGTAATCGACCTAAACAAAGGTCGTTCCACCACGTCTGACAAAGTTTTGAGGGTTATTTTAAGATCGATTTGTAGGTATATTGCTGTAGTGACAGGTTGTCAGCCC
Source organism: Scrobipalpa costella (assembly GCA_949820665.1). NCBI lineage: Eukaryota > Metazoa > Arthropoda > Insecta > Lepidoptera > Gelechiidae > Scrobipalpa > Scrobipalpa costella. Next base: position 840,667 of record OX463320.1, on the reverse strand, counting down.
ATCGCCTAAATTACAATATACTGAAACCCTCAGATCCCTTAGCTGTTTTTTTACAGCATGCCCGGGAGGAAATGCAGCTGGCACATTCTATGTTTTTCTCTCGCTCCCAGGTCAGCATGGAAGAAATTTATTAATTATAATTAATCTATTTTCTCATATTTTTAGTAAAACCAGAATTTTCATGATTATTAAGGCCCGTACACTTAAGATAGACAGCTAATGTGAGTTATTATCAGAAATGACATTGCAGTACAATATGGCCTGTCAAATCCATACTTGATATCGCTCTCAATCTTGAGATCGCTTTGTAAATACGAGCCTAAGTGCATTTAAAGCAATCTACATTCTCGTTTTTTCATATTATTCACCTGGACTAACATAAAAACGTATGTAAATGAAAACCAATACACTGGGTCGACTTGTCGGCAGAAATCGGCAAATGAAAAAAGTTGGCGGGCAATGAATTTGTCACCGCGACCGACCGCCTTAATCCAGCAGCCGAAGTTGGAAGTACGATTGCCATAGTACAGGTAAAGTAAGCAGTAAGGCAGAAATACCTGTCAATTCTTTTTAATCATTTTTTATCAAGTACTACCGCCCGCCCCGGCATCGCACGGAAATTATCAGTGTTTCTCCACAATATTTTGTAAGTATTATATTAATAAACCTTACTCCTGAAACACTCTATCCACTAAAAGAAACCGCATTAAAATCCGTTGCGTAGTTTTAAAGATTTATGCATACATAGGGATATAGCGACAGAGAAAGCGACTTTGTTTTATACTTTGTAGTGATTTGTCAGTTTTAGTCTAGCGGCCGAAGTTACGAGTATGAATAGTACAGTAGAATTAAAAGTAGCAGTAAACAATATTTAAAGATTATAGCCAAGAAAAAGAAGAAACGACTGAAATCGACGCATGTTTGTTGACAATATACAATACAATACAAAATTCTTTATTGCACAAAGAAACACATACAACAGAAATAAAAAGGAACAAACGTGACAGTACAATATAGGCGGCCTTATTGCTAAAGCAGCAATTTCTACCAGGCAACTTTTGGGTATAGAAATTGTACAAGCAGAAAGCGGGATAGTGCATATTACTACATATAATACTTAGACAATATTTACACACTATTAAATAAATATTTCAATAAAAAAATATACTGATACATATCTTATGATAAAATAATATGTAATATATGCTACATAAGATAGGATACTCTACGTTATATATCAGAGAAATTGGTAGATAGAATATCACTACATATACTTACTTAAATGATACTTATAAATTAGACAGCTACACATTAAACATTATTAGCCAGATAGAAATTTCTTGTTTGCTCCTTAAACGATTCGATAGACGGAGCTCGTCGAACATTCTCGGGCAAGGAATTCCACAGTTTAATTGCCTGTACCGTAAAAGATTTTGCGTAGAAATCAGTCTTGTGGGAAGGTAGGTTTAAGGTGAGATTGTTACTGGAGCGCATATTACGCGTCAGAGTAGAGGAGTGGAAAATGAAGCGGTCTTTAAGGTAAGGAGGAGAAAAGGGATTGGAAAGGATGGAGTAAAGGAGAGAAAGGATATGGCAGTCCCTCCTACGGGATATTGGCAGCCATTGAAGCTGGGATCTATAGGCAGAGACATGGTCATACTTCCGCAGACCAAAGATAAAGCGAATACATAGATTCTGCAGACGTTCGAGCTTGTTCTGAAGTGCAACACATAAGTCAGGATAACAAACATCTGCATAATCCAGTATCGGAAGAAGAAGAGAATGTGCCAAGGAAATTTTAGTTATATATATTTTCTTGACAAAGAAACAATCAGGTAGGTACTTCACCATGCTTTCTGTGTGTGTCAGGTACCTAACAACAAATACCGCCAAGTCTTCTATCATAATCTTTATTTGAAAAGTATCATCGATATCCTAATGTTCACGTCCTTTCTTGAAGACCACTATATCTTCAGGCCAAATGGGAGATTTCTGTATGAAAATCAAGGTTATCTTAATGAAGGATTTTTTTATCTTTTGTGTAATTTTATGGCAGATTTTTCTAGGCATTTATATTGTTTTGATGTCGTCTGTCTAGCATTTTGTCACTGTCTTTTCAGTTTTTTTGCCTTGGCACTTTGACATATACTAAAGAGTATTGATATCAACTTCGTAGCAAATGACCCCCAAAATAACTTTCTATCACTTTTTACCCCTGTTGGGGGTTGAATTTCTATAAAATACGAAGTTTTAAGTATATTGGCCCCAGGAATCACAAGGTCAAGGTCTCATACAAAATTAGTCCCATTTTTTCACCTATTTAGGAACTGCCTCCGTGGTCTAGTGGCTATTGCCATGGACTCCCGATCCGGAGCTCCTGGGTTCGATTCCCAGGGGGGAAACACAAAGTTTATATTTGAGAATTTATTACTTTGCGAATTTTTCCCAGTTTGGTTAAGACACTGCAGGCTGAATCACCTGATTGTCCGAAAATAAAAAGATTTCGTGCTTCAGAGGGCACCTTAAGCCGTCGGTCCCGGTCGCTGTCTTTGATAGTGGTCGTTACTCAAAACATGTTAGAGGTCTGATAGTTGTGCTACTAGGCGGTTTAAAAACTCTGACACCAGGGTTTTCGGGTCGATACCCACTCGACAGAAGAAGAAGACCTCTTTAGGGGTAGAATTTCGAAATACCCTTTCTTATCGGTTGCCTACATTAAATAAAGAACACTCTCCGAGTTCAGATCTCTACAATCAGCGGTTTAGGCTGAGCGTTGATTTATCAGTCAGTTATTCGTCATTCAAGACCAAGCACTAATAGGTATACCAGGTGTAAGGGACAGCAAAAAAAAAAATGCTTTTCAATACAAATTGTCTGATCGAGGTGAGTTGGAATTGTAAATAAATACACGCATAAAATAAAGATAAACTTAGTTTTATTTTCTTTCACGCTTAGACGATACCAGCACATACGCCATATTGATAAAGTACAAGACAGAGATAGCTATAATGAAGTCATACACTTTCTTTCTCTTTTCATTACATTGCGTTCCGTTCATACAACTTTAACACCCCCTCTCAATGTAATAAAAAGAATAATAAAATACAGAACACTATTACATTAATGAAACTGAACTACTACCTATCTATAGTACTAACTACATACTAACTCGGAAAGAAAACTTTATATGACACATAACTATTCAAAAAATTATACCACATCCTACTATGAATTTCAACAATAATTCTTTCTTTAAAGGTTTTGTGAACATGTCTGCAATTTGTTCATTAGTACACAAATACTTAACACATATTTTGTTACAGTTTATAAGCTCTCTTACGAAATGATGTTTCACATCAATATGCTTCAATCTTTTAACACTGTTAGTGTTTGCAATTGAGATGGCTGATTGATTATCACAAAATATATTTACTGGGGTTACATTACTCATGTTAAATTCTTGAAGCATATTAACTAACCAACATGCCTCACTACATGTCATACTTAAAGAAACATATTCAGCCTCCGTGGAGGACAGACTCACAGTGGTTTGTTTTTTAGAACACCATGATATTAAACAATTTGAATATAAAAAACAGTATCCAGTAGTGGATTTTCGCTCTTTAAGATCACCCCCCCAATCAGCATCGCAATAACCTATCATACTTTCACTACTGTTACACTTATAAATTAATTTAAAGTTTATTGATTGCTTGACATATCGTAAAACTCTTTTCAAAGCTACTAACAGCATGTCACTAGCACGGTCTTGATATCGACTCAGTACTGACAAAGCCACACAAAGATCAGGCCTTGTTCCTGATACAGCATACATCAAGCAGCCAATAATCTGTCTACAAAGATTTTCAACATTTTTATTTTTTTTTACATTCATTTTGAAGCAACAATGTACTTAACACATATTTTGTTACAGTATTAAAGTTTGGGTCCATAGGGGTAGATATGGGTTTACAGTCATACATATTAAACCTTTTTAATACATTTTCTAAATATTTCTTTTGAGACAATTCTGTTATTCCTGTATTTAAATTTTGGTTCACATTTATTCCCAAAAAATCTGATATCAATCCTAAATCTTTCATCTTAAACTCCTGATGTAATACTGCCTTGAGATCTTCAATTTGTTTGGAATTACTACCAAAAATTAACATGTCGTCAACATACAACAGAACATACATTTTGTCTTCACTATTACATTTTGAATACAGACAAGAATCACAGTGTGACCTTTTAAAACCCTCTCTCATCATTATAGAATTAAATTTGTCATTCCATGACTTAGGTGACTTTTTAAGTCCATATAAAGCTTTATTTAGTTTTACAAAATTCTTACCATTCTCATATGCCCCTTCTGGTAAACTAATGTACACATTATCATTTCCTATCTCCCCATACAAAAAGGCTCCTGTCACATCCATTTGAAACACTGGTAAATTTAATTTTGTAGCTACAGCCAAAAATAACCTGAAAGTTGCTAACTTGGCCACTGGTGCATAAATTTCGTCCAAACTTAGGTCATCTTTCTGTTCGAAGCCCCTAGCCACTAACCTAGCCTTATACTGCACAGTTCCTTCAGTCTGTTTGATTTTAAACACCCACTTGCTACTTATCACTTTTTCACTTTTTGGCACTTCACATATTTTCCAAGTGTCATTGTCTTTCAGCGTTTGTAGTTCCTTCCTGATTGCTTCTTGCCACTCACAAGCATCTGGTCTCTTCATGGCTTCTTCGTAGGACGTAGGGTCTTCTGTTGACAAAGTCACATTGTTACACCTATAAAACTGGGTCGGCTTCCTAACTCGCTGACTCCGGCGAAGCACAGGAACTTCCACTTCACCTTGACTCGAATCACTGTGATTGTCACTCATACATGGCTCATACAGGCTATCTTCTGACTCACCCTGCAAAGTGCTGTCAGTATCCTCAGTAGTGGCAGAAGGTTTGTCCTCTTCCCTTTCCTGTTCCGGCACCTGATCATCTTCTTCACATGTACATAGCTCCACAGTGCTCTCCTGTAGCTGAATATTCACAGACTGTTCCTGCGGCTTCAACCTCTCATCAGCTTGCTCAGGTAAGAAAACTAAATCTCTTCTAGTATCAACTATGTTTTTGTTTGGAAAATACACTCTGTAGCCTTTTGTAGTTTCTCCATATCCTACCATAATTCCCTTTTCTCCTTTAGGATCCCATTTTCTTCTATTTTGTTTGGGAATATGGACAAACAGGGGTGTTCCAAAGATTTTGAGGTTATGTATTTCAAAGACTTTGTTTGTCCATAATTCAAATGGAGTTTTACCTGCAATGGAGCTCATACCAATTCTGTTAATAGTGAAAGCAGCAGTGTTGACCGCTTCAGCCCACAATATCTTGGGTAAATTCTTTGCTAACAACATAGTCCTTGCCGCTTCCACCAAAATTCTATTTTCCCTCTCAGCTACTCCATTTTGTTCTGGTGTGTATGCCACTGATGTCTGATGGATGATCCCTTTTGACAGTAGAAACTCCCGAACCTCCTTGTTTACAAACTCTGTCCCATTGTCACTGCGAAAGAATTTTACATTATTTCCTGTTTCATTCTCGGCCTGATTTATGAAATTTTGAACACAGTACTTTATCTCAGTCTTTTCTTTGACAAAGTAAACTTTTCTGTACTTTGAGAAACCATCTTTAAATACAACAAAGTATCTCGAACCTCCAACTGAAGTTTCCTCCATGGGGCCACAGGTGTCAGCGTTGATTACTTCACAGGTTCTTGATAATTTCGTGTCACTGATAGGGTATGGCAAGCGATGAATTTTCCCCTTCAAACAGCTCTCACATTTAAATGATGTCGATCCACTTACATCAACTGAGTTGTTTTTCAATATGTTTCGAACGTAATCAACATTTTGATGCGCCATTTTCTCATGCCACTCACGTAAACTAAGTTGAGCAACTGCTGTATTCGCTTCTCCCCTGGGCAATTCCCGAAATTTTAACCAATAATTCGTTCCGATGCGATCACCGACGGCCATTATTTTGCCTTGTTTGTAAAATTTACAAATATCTCTTTCGGTCACCATTTTGTATCCTTTCTGTGCAACAACAAAGACCGAGAACAGATTATTTATCAAATCAGGGACGTAGAGTACTTCGTCTATGGTCGTGTCAATCCATTCACTCCCGTTTGATACTTGCAGCGCCATCTGTCCGTATCCGTGCACTTGTACTGTCGATCCATTTCCTAGAGTGACGGTTCGTCCCATGCCTTCCAAACTTGTGTATGTTGTAAAAAACTCACGTTCACGGCTCATGTGATCACTAGCTCCAGAGTCAGCTAACCACATACTTTTATAACTTTCATCATGATGAGGATCCTGAGAACTTGTCGCGACGAATGCATTAGACATTTTTGAGTTCACTTTACGGTCTTTTTCCTTTTTGAACCGACACTGACTTTTAAAATGTCCAGTTTTGTTACAAAAATAACACCTTTGTTCTGAACTGTTACCGTCCGAATTACGCTGATTGTCTCTATATTTCACATTAAAGTTATTTTTGCATTCACTTTGGAAATGTCCAATCTTGTTACACTTGAAACATTTTTTGTTGTTTTTTCTAGCGACAAAGAAAGCTGATGACGATGGCTGAGAATCGCTATTATTTTTATGTATCCTTTCTTCTTCTATTAGCAATCTAGACACCAGGTTTTCAATTGTTTGTTTCTCTTCTGATGCCGACTCCCAAGCGGACACAAAATGTTTATATTGTTCTGGTAACGTCATCAATATTTTTGTGATAACGAACTTGTCCGATATTTCCTCACCTAGCTGTTTTAACTGATTTTGCAACTCCTGTATCTTTGATAAAAATATAGACATTTCTGTGCCTGGCTCATATTTGAATTGAAAGAATCTTTGTTGTATCATATGAATGCTTGTTTCAGATTTTTGTTCGTAAACAGCCAGTAATTTTCTCCACATCTCTGCTGAAGTGTTGCAAGATATTATATGTAACATAGCCTCCTCGGACATCCGCATCACTATTATGGTTTGGGCGTTGCCATCCATTGTCTCCCAGCGTGTTCTTTCAGCGTCATCCTCGGGTTTTACTGCTGTTCCATCGACAACATCGATCAATTTCTGACCCCGCAGCATAACTGTAGTTTGAAACTTCCAAATGTTCCAATTTTTCGTGCCCTCGAGCTTAAGTCCAGGTAAACCACCTTGTGCTGAGTCCATCGTGTAGTGTTATCTCCTGTAGACCTTCCTGCCTTGTTCAATTTCTCGAACAAGTTATTCCGCCTCGACGAACGGTTAACCTCAAAGACCAACACCGCAGTGCACCACGCGGTTCCGTTCTTTCGTCGATGTATTTTGCTCACAGTATTCACCGATTTATACGTGCATTTACTTTCCCCGGTCTGATTATATGTCTGGGCCCATAACCAGTTGGAATTGTAAATAAATACACGCATAAAATAAAGATAAACTTAGTTTTATTTTCTTTCACGCTTAGACGATACCAGCACATACGCCATATTGATAAAGTACAAGACAGAGATAGCTATAATGAAGTCATACACTTTCTTTCTCTTTTCATTACATTGCGTTCCGTTCATACAACTTTAACAAGGTGAACATTTTGTTTGAAAATGCCCATTTTTTTTACTTCCTGAAAAAAATACCTGCTTATAGTTGTTCAGTGTCGTTGATTGAGCAATCCATATCAGTTTGCGGGACGCTGTCCCTTTCACCTGGTCTGAATTTAAAGCGATCCTGACAAGAAGATTGTATACTGCTAATTTATCTTCCACTGTGGCTACACTGTTCGCTTTCACTAATTGCAATGGCGATAAGTTGTTTTGACTTTATATGGGAGCTCGGTCGCGAAGCCACGGAAATGAGTTGTAGTTGTTTCGTGGAGTAATTAGAATTAGCTTTTCACATTTTTGATATAAATAATACCGGGTGTAAGGGACAGCGTCCCGTAAACTGATAAAGGTTTCTAAGTCAACAAAACTAAACAACTACCAGCATGTATTGTTTCAGAAAGTGAAAAATAATAATAATTTGATTTTCCATACAATTTGTCTGATCGAGTTGTTCATTTTGTATGGAAAGGTCCATTTTCTTTTTACCTCTTGAAAGAATTTCCTAGGAATGTTGTTCAGTTTCATTGACTGAGCAACTCCTATCAGTTTGCGGGACGCTGTCCGTTACACCCGGTATAAGATGTTATATTCTAGATGTTGTCTCTAATGGGGTAGGCAGAGCCTAAGCGACCTACATAAAGGTCGTTCTGCCACGGTCATTCAACAAGGTCCTTAGCTGGTCACTGTTTCCTATGATACAGGAATTTTTAATTCTTAGTTTAGGAGCCATGGAGCGTAGTATACTGGGCTTAAAACTGATGGACAAAGTCCGAAACGCCATAATACGCTCCACAACAGGTATAGCAGATGTAACCCGTGCAGTAGCTAAGCTAAAGTGGGACTGGGCAGGTCACGTAATATGTCGCATGCCAGACGAATTATGGGCTAAAACTACCACCGAGTGGAAGCCCAGAAAAGACAAGCGGCGGAGTGGCCGACCCAGACGGCGGTGGCGAGACGAACTCGATGCCTTCCTGGAGAACTGGCCGGAACAGGCACAGGACAGAGAGTCGTGGAGAGACCGGAGAGAGGCCTTTGCCCAGCAGTGGGACACTAATGGCTAGATAAGATAAGATAAGATAGTTTAGGAAACAGTGTCGAATTTTTGTTTTTATACACACATGCATATAAATTACGCCTTTACCCCACATGGGGTAAGCAGAGCGTAAACAACCTAAACAAAGGTCGTTCCGCACGTCTGACAAAATTTTCAGAGTTATTTAAGATTGATTTGTAGATATATTGCTGTAGTGACAGGTTGTCATTATCGACTAAATAACAATATACTGAAACCCTCGGATCCCTTAGCTGGTTTTTACAGCACGCCTGGGAGGAAATGCAGCTGGCACATTTAATGTTTTTCTACCGCTCCCAGTCCAGCATGGAAGTATAATGCAGTATGAAAATAAACAATTGTAAAATTAAATGTTTCAAACTAAAAATACAGTGGCTTTTCCATTTAATAACGGGATTACGTGTGCTGTCATTGGCTCTTGCGGAACTTTTAATAAGTCTTAAGCACTCTCAATGGAACTTCTTATAGCAGAGTAGTGCAGAATTAGTGCAAGTAGAAGTCCATCGGTGCTTCCTATCACCAGATATCCAGATAACTGCCTATGTGGTCCTGTGTTCGATTTCCAGGGGAACACAAACTTTGTCAGTTTTTCCCAGATTGGTTAGGAAAATCAGGTGATCCAGCCAACATTGTCCTAACCAATCTGAGGAAAACTTATTCAAAGTTAACAGACAAACATCAATTTTAACTTTATGTTTCTCTAAGGTCATCAAACTCACGACCTGGCAGAATCAAAAGCTTAAACCACTAGACCATAGAGGCATCATCAATATACTAAAAACAATTGACTGTTGCCACCTTGCTAGTTAAGGCGCGCGTCCACTTGTTGCATGCGTTACCCTAAACAAACTGGAAACAATCGCATAAGAGTGTATTTCCAAATCGACACGATTGTTGGACCCTGGTTACAGATTCCTATTTTTCTTACTGCCTGGTTGCCTGGAAGATATTGCTACATTAGCTATAAAGCAGCCAATTGTACTACTTTTCGGTTCATGTAATTTCTGTGTTTTTATGCAATAAAGTATATTGTATTGTATATATTGTAACAGAGTATTGGCTCGTTACAAATAAAGTTGCTGATAAGAGGGAAGTTTGGAGAGGACCTCCAAAAAAAGATGGATGGACTGTGTCAAAGATGATATCCTGGAAACAGGTGTAAGTGTTGAACTGACGGCTGACAGGGATGAATGGAAGAAGAAAACGTACTGCGCCGACCCCAAATAATGGGATATAGTGAAGTAGGGAATGATGATGATGATGCAATGAAGTTGCTGATAGTCAATACTGTCAAGAAGAAAGAACGGAAATTTCATACGAAACATACATACATACATAAATCACGCCTTTATCCCTTACGGGGTAGGCAGAGCGTTAAACGCCTCGTAAAAGGCGCTTTCGCCACGTCTGACAAAAATTGAGGGCAATTTTAGATTGAAAAGTGTATTGCTATAGTGACAGGTTGTCAGCCCATCGCCTAAATTACAATACACTGTAACCCTCGAGTCCCTTTTGCTGACTTCTACAGCATGCCCGGGAGGAAGGGCAGCTGGAACATTCTATGTTTTTCTATCTCTCCCAGTCCAGCATGGAAGAAATTGGAAGAGATTTCATACGAAAGGACCAAATATTTCACTTTCATGCTGGACTGGGAGTGAAAGAAAAACAGAATGTAACAGCTGCATCTCCTTCCGAGCATGCTGTAAAAACTAGCTAAGGGATTCGAGAGTTTCAGTTTATTGTAATTTAGGCGATGGGCAGACAATCCGTCCCTATAGCAATAGGTAAACATAAAAATAAAAAATAAATAAATAAAATAATCATCTGTAATAACCAAAACTTGTCAGACGTGGTGAAACGATCTATTTTTAGGTCTGCCTACCCTGTTAGGGATAAGGGCGTAGTTTTATGTATGTATGTCTGTATTTAACAAGTAATTTATGAAGTTCAAAACACCTAACTGCGTACAAAATGAGATTTAAATCGTTCTAAATACTAAACAATCGTTTTAAACAAAAAATACATAAAAATATCTAAAACTTATTTGCAAATACCTATTCAATGACACCTTACTCGGCATAGTTAGTCATGTTTTATTTTCAAATTTTCACATAAAGCCTTCTAAATGTCGCCATGTTTGGTTTGGATCAAAATCTTCAGTGGAACTCGTAAGGTTAAGCCAAATCGATTGACGTAAGAATAGAATAGAATGGAATGGAATGGAATGGAATGGAATGGAATGGAATGGAATGGAATGGAATGGAATAGAATAGAAACCCTTTATTCGGTACCAGTATACAGACAAAGATCTTAAAATTACAGCCTAAACGTTACACTCGATACCGAAAAGGTGTCCGACTCAGCATATGCTCCAGTCTAAGACTGAAGCGCTGATTTTCAGCCGGAACCTTACTACAAACTAACTTAACCTAAGTGGGAGGTGGTGTACACCTTATTTTAATAACAAATTTAAGCCATAACAATCGATACGATAAGAAGAATTACAAATTATTCAACATAAAAAAAAAACAACATTAAACAATTTTCAACATAGGTAGGTCAAAGTATTGTATAAACAATTAATTATTATTACATTACAGTAAAAAAATACAATAATAAATATTAACAATTACTAAGATATATGATGCAAACAGAATGTACAAAAAGAATAATAAATAGTACAGTAACAATGAAACAGGGAAGCAAGACTTAAACAAGATGTGCACATTTCAGAATCATTAAAACCGACTCGCGTTTGGGCTGTAGATTGCCTCAAAGAAACCAACAAACACACATGCATACATACTTAGTTTTCTAATAGATAAAAAAAAAAAAATAACCAACTTAATTCTAAGTACATGCAGTTTTATACAATTCAGAGGTGCAATTAAATTACATACATGGTTTTAACAAATTACAAATTACATACATGGGTTCCCAAACTAGGACCAGGCCTGTATCTTGGGATACCAGAAATTAATTACATTCTAGAATTATCAATACTTTCTGAAGAGGGTACCTGTTAGAATTAACATTTGATATTTATTTATATATATAAGATAATCTCTAGTACCAGCATTGTTAATAACATCATAATAGTGGCTGTGCACACAAAAAAGAGAAAAATCAATAAACATTTTATAAAGATAGTAAAAAAATAAAAAAATATTTTTACAGCGACTTGATTTAGCAATTTTTCTCAAATTACTTTCAAGAAGTCTATGTAAGTCCATTATATTAGTCTATTTGTGAATTAATGATTGTAGTGTTAGGTTTAAGTTGGTAAGGTTTTGATTAACTTTTCGGTGTCGTTAAAATTCAATTCAGATAACCAGTTACGGAGTTTGCGTTTTGCCTCATGAACAGAACTACTTAGATTCGATTAGATTTTGCATTAACAGTTCTATTTTATTTAAAAAATATTAGAAATAACAAATAAAAAAATCGACCGCTTCATCTTCTGTTGAGTGGGTATCGAGTCTATGGACCCGATGAACCCTGGTGTCAAGAGTTTTTAAACCACCTAGCAGCATTCGACCGCTGACGGGCGATAATTAGCAGATCACAAATTCGTCGCTCGGGACATGGCTGCTGTAGCTTAGCGGTTTAGAGCGTTGGGCCGGTTTTCTATAGACGCGGGTTCAAATCCCGTCAGCGGTCGAATTTTTGATTTGTTATTTCTAATAATTTTAGATACATACTTAGGTTGATAAACACATTACCCTTCTTCGCGTTGCGCAGTCGAGTAAAACCAGCGACCAATGCACTAAATACAAGTGACTGTCGCCATCTCGCTAGTTAAGGCGGGCTTCCACTTGTTCGACACTCGGGAGCTCCAACTATTGAAACTTTAAGGCGCACGTGCCCGCTCTATTAAGTACCTGTAACTCTATTTTTCTACGAAGAGGATTGTTACATACAGGGTGTAAAAAAAGTACCGCGTTCCTTTAAACCACTTAATACCAGGTGTAAGGGACAGCGTCCCGCAATTTGATAGGAGTTGCTCAGTCAACGACACTGAACAACTTCCACCGTTCAGGAAAAGAAAATTAAAATTGGCTTTTTTTCACGTCAATCAGACAATTTTTACGGAAAAACCAATAACCTTTTTCACTTCCTGAAACAAAATCCTGCTGATAGTTGTTCACTGTCGTTGACAGAGCAACCCCTATCAGTTAGCGGGACGCTGTCCCTTACACCTGGTATATCATGCATCCAACTACCTTTCGATCTGCCAAATTTCATTGAAATCCATTCAGCTGTTTAATCGTGAGGGACCATCAGACATATCTACAAAATTACTTTCACCTTTATAATATTAGTAAGGATAGGTGTCTAAGCAAATAACTCTAGAAAAATAACTGGTGCAGACAAAATCGACTTTATTTAAAATTTAGAATACATAGAAATTTAATATCGTGGAGAGTTAGGGCCGTATTTATAATCAGCTCTCATCAGTGACAGAGAGTTTGAGTTCGTATCAGAAATGTCATTTCAGTACAAACTGACCTGATAAATCTATACTTAATATTGCTCTTAAGTTTTATATCGCTTTATAAATACGATCCTTAATTGAAATGAATACGGTCTGCATAAGAGGCCATAAAAGTGTGAAATATTAAATGATTTTAGTCTAGACGTGAGGTGATCGGAAGCTAGTCTTATTGGACACGGTCAACGGTCATATCGGGAGAATAGAATTGGCAAATTAGAGTGACTTTTTTAGCGAGTGGTATTTGAAACTAGGCATTTATGTGTCCTACTTAGTGCTGCATCCATGCTTTGTGTTACTTCTTGCTGGACTGGGAGCGAGAGAAAAACATAGAATGTGCCATCTGCATTTCCTTCTAGGCATGCTATAAAAACCAGCTATGAAATCCAAGGGTTTCTGTATAATATAGGCGATAGGTTGACAACCTGTCACCCCAGCAAATATACCAAAAATCTGTCTTAAATAACCCTCAAAACTTTATCTGACGTGGCGGAACGAACTTTGTTTAGATCATTTACACAATGCCTACCCCATCAGAGATAAAGGCGTGATTATTTGAATGTATATACTTAGTGTTGCTACTGCAGCCAAACGATCGATATTCTCGCAAAGAATAGGCAAGACAGGAACTTTTGTAACTCTACCAAGCTTAAATAAACACACATGTAATCACGCCTTAATTCCTAATGGGGTGGGCAGAGTGTAAATGACTTAAACAAAGGTCGCTTCGTCACGTCTGACAAAGTTTTGAGGGTTATTTAAGATTCAGTTCATCGCCTAAATTGCAATATAGGTACTGAAACCCTCGGATCCCTTAGCTGATTTTTACAGCACGCCCAGGAGGAAATGCAACAGGCACATTCTATGTTTTTCTCTCGCTCCCAGGCCAGCATGGAAGACATATGCCATACGAGAAATAAAAACCTTCGGATATTAAATACTAATATGTCTTGCACGCTAGACTTGTACATAATTTGAGCACTAAGTAAGCTAGACAAGTAGTGTTCCTTATTAGCGACTGGGGGGCTCATTTGCGAAGGGGGTTCCCCGCTAGGGCTGCAATATTACGTAATTTTACCAAATACACATAAAAGTTGTGCTACTAAGCGGTTTAAAAACTCTGACATCAGGGTTCATCGGGTCCATATACTCGATAATTTAATTTAATTTAATTTAACAGTTTATTGTACACAGAAACATACACAGAACAATTACATAGGAATCAAGACACAACAGGTACTGCTTATTTCTAAAATGAAATGTCTTACAGCAGACCTAAGAAGTGAGATAGCATAAAACGTAAAGCGGATAAGACGTGCACAATATGAATGCAAATTAGGTACATGAACAGTAAATAAGGATATACCTACTTAATTATACTATACTACGATCATACAATAAGTAAATAAATTATAATACCTATAAATATATTAAATACTCTATATAAATATAACTGAAATAAATAAATATATACATACCATAGATACATATATATACAATATATAAATACATACTACGGATTACGCAGAGAAAGATAATGTTCTTTGATTCTCTTTTTGAAAACAGCGATTGATGGGCTGGCGAATAGTGTGCGGGAGAGCATTCCACAACCTAGCTGCATGGACTGTGAAGGAGTATGAGTAGAAATCAGTTTTATGTGGGGGTATAGATAAAAGCGTCCTGACGCTCGAGCGATACCCACTTGAAAGAAGAAGAAGAACCGAATACGCCGGTATAATACGGGAATTTTACGGTCATATATATAGTTTTCCATGCAGGACTGGGAGCGAGAGAAAAACATAGAATGTGCTAGTTGCATTTCCTCCCGGGCATGCTGTAAATACCAGCTAAGGGATCCAAGGGTTTCTGTATATTGCAAGTTAGGCGATGAGGCTTAAATAACCCTCAAAGCATTGTCAGACGTGGCGGAGTGACCTGTGTTTAGGTTGTTTACACTCTGCCTACCCCATTAGGGATAAACACAACGCTGCTGCCATTTTTTTCCTGACAGTAGTCCTGTAATACGTTTTTTACTAAATCGTACCGTATTTTACAGTAAATAACTGTTTTTGCCGGGGTAATTTTACCGCTGCTCATCTCTAGTCTCCCCGCCCCGCGCCCCCCGGGGGTCCTGGCTAATTGCAAGCGTGGAGCATACACGGCTGTTTATTATACTTGATGAGGTTACTTGGAGCTGTGGCGGAGTGCACATCATATGTCAAACAACACAAAAGCGATGTCAGGTGCATTGTAGTTTTATGTTGGATAGGATACACTTAGTGTCTACATACATACATACATATTATCACGCCATTATCCGTAATGGCTAGCAAATTCGCAGATATATTGAATCAAACTAAAATTATTTTCTGGAATTAAAGTACTATGGCCCATAAAAAAGGTGCCAGATATACATACATGCATATAATTACGCCTTTATCCCTAATGGGGTAGGCAGAGCGTAAACGACCTAAACAAAGGTCGTTCTGCCACGTGTGATAAAGTTTTAAGGGTTATTTAAGATAGATTTGTAGTGACAGGTTGTCAGCCAATCGCCTAAATTGCAATATACTGATACCCTCGGATCCCTTAGCTGGTTTTTACAGCATGTCCAGGAGGAAATGCAGCTGGGATGATGAGCTCCAACTATTGAAACTTTAAGGCGCACGTGCCCGCTCTGTTAAGTACCTGTAACTCTATTTTTCTACGAAGAGGATTGTTACATACAGGGTGTAAAAAAATTACCGCGTTCCTTTAAACCACTTAATACCAGGTGTAACGGACTGGAAATTCGTTCAGGAAAAAAAAAAATTGGCTTTTGTTCACCTCAATCAGACAATTTGTAAGGAAAAGCCAATTACTTTTTTCACTTCCTGATAGAGATAGTTATTCACTGTCGTTGACTGAGCAACCCCTATCAGTTAGCGGGACGCTGTCCGTTACACCTGGTATATCATGCATCCAACTACCTTTCGATCTGCCAAATTTCATTGAAATCCATTTAGCTGTTAAAGCGTGATGGACCATCAGACATAGCTACAAAATTACTTTCACCTTTATAATATTAGTATGGATAGGTGCCTAAGCAAATAACTCTAGAAAAATAACTGGTGCAGACAAAATCGACTATATTTAAAATGCAGAATACATAGAAATTTAATATCGTGGAGAGTTAGGGCCGTATTTATAATCAGCTCTCATCAGTGACAGAGAGTTTGAGTTCGTATCAGAAATGTCATTTCAGTACAAACTGACCTGATAAATCTATACTTAATATTGCTCTCAAGTTTTATATAGCTTCATAAATACGACCCTTAATTGAAATGAATACGGTCTGCAAAAGAGGCCATAAAAGTGTGAAATATTAAATGATTTTAGTCTAGACGTGAGGTGATCGGAAGCTAGTCTTATTGGACACGGTCAACGGTCATATCGGGAGAATAGAATTTGCAAATTAGAGTGACTTTTTTAGCGAGTGGTATTTGAAACTAGGCATTTATGTGTCCTACTTAGTGCTGCATCCATGCTTTGTGTTACTTCTTGCTGGACTGGGAGCGAGAGAAAAACATAGAATGTGCCATCTGCATTTCCTTCTCGGCATGCTATAAAAACCAGCTATGAAATCCAAGGGTTTCTGTATAATATAGGCGATAGATAGGTTGACAACCTGTCACCCCAGCAAATATACCAAAAATCTGTCTTAAATAACCCTCAAAACTTTATCTGACGTGGCGGAACGAACTTTGTTTAGATCATTTACACAATGCCTAACCCATCAGAGATAAAGGCGTGATTATTTGAATGTATATACTTAGTGTTGCTACTGCAGCCAAACGATCGATATTCTCGCAAAGAATAGGCAAGACAGGAACTTTTGTAACTCTACCAAGCTTAAATAAACACACATGTAATCACGCCTTAATTCCTAATGGGGTGGGCAGAGCGTAAACGACTTAAACAAAGGTCGCTTCGTCACGTCTGACAAAGTTTTGAGGGTTATTTAAGATTCAGTTCATCGCCTAAATTGAAATATACTGAAACCCTTGGATCCCTAAGCTGATTTTTACAGCACGCCCAGGAGGAAATGCAACAGGCACATTCTATGTTTTTCTCTCGCTCCCAGGCCAGCATGGAAGAAATATGCCATACGAGAAATAAAAACCTTCGGATATTAAATACTAATATGTCTCGCACGCTAGACTTGTACATAATTTGAGCACTAAGTAAGCTAGACAAGTAGTGTTCCTTATTAGCGACTGGGGGGCTCATTTGCGAAGGGGGTTCCCCACTAGGGCTGCAATACTACGTAATTTTACCAAATACGCATAAAAGTTGTGCTACTAAGCGGTTTAAAAACTCTGACACCAGGGTTCATCGGGTCCATATACTCGATACCCACTTGAAAGAAGAAGAAGAACTGAATACGCCGGTATAATACGGGAATTTTACGGTCATATATATAGTTTTCCATGCAGGACTGGGAGCGAGAGAAAAACATAGAATGTGCTAGTTGCATTTCCTCCCGGGCATACTGTAAAAACCAGCTAAGGGATCCGAGGGTTTCTGTATATTGCAAGTTAGGCGATGAGGCTTAAATAACCCTCAAAGCATTGTCAGACGTGGCGGAGTGACCTGTGTTTAGGTTGTTTACACTCTGCCTACCCCATTAGGGATAAACACAACGCTGCTGCCATTTTTTTCCTGACAGTAGTCCGGTAATACGTTTTTTACTAAATCGTACCGTATTTTACTGTAAATAACTGTTTTTTCCGGGGTAATTTTACCGCTGCTCATCTCTAGTCTCCCCGCCCCGCGCCCCCCGGGGGTCCTGGCTAATTGCAAGCGTGGAGCATACACGGCTGTTTATTATACTTGATGAGGTTACTTGGAGCTGTGGCGGAGTGCACATCATGTGTCAAACAACACAAAAGCGATGTCAGGTGCATTGTAGTTTTATGTTGGACTGGATAAAAGAATCGATAGGATATACTTAGTATCTACATACATACATACATATTATCACGCCATTATCCCTAATGGCTAGCAAATTCGCAGATATATTGAAAAAAACTAAAATTATTTTCTGGAATTAAAGTACTATGGCCCATAAAAAAGGTGCCAGATATACATACATACATATAATTACGCCTTTATCCCTAATGGGGTAGACAGAGCGTAAACGACCTAAACAAAGGTCGTTCTGCCACGTGTGATAAAGTTTTAAGGGTTATTTAAGATAGATTTGTAGTGACAGGTTGTCAGCCAATCGCCTAAATTGCAATATACTGATACCCTCGTATCCCTTAGCTGATTTTTACAGCATGCCCAGGAGGAAATGCAGCGGGAACATTCTATGTTTTTCATTCGCTCCTAGTCTAGCATGGAAGCAAGATTCTAACTTATCTTAATTACTATAACTTTAATATGTCGGACCGGATTTTCGATTCTTTGCGTTTTTAGTAAATATTGTATTTTTTTTACTTTTGGTGGCTCCACTTGGCTAGTATCATCATCTTAAGCGAAAAACTATCACTATTATTAATAACACAATTAGTTCTTTCTAAAAGGACCACCTAACTTGTCAGGAGGGAATCTCCCTATTATGGGATCATCGTTGACGCTCTGTCTATTTCGTAAGGTACACAGACGTGACTGTATGCCATGTATGTCTGTATTAAAATGGAACGAATTAAAAATCACTTTTCTATCACTGCATTCAAATTTTAATATTTTAAAACCAAATATTAAATTTGGGTTTATAAATTGAAACGTTAATCGCAAAAACCACCATAAACGTTTCACGCAATTGTAAAAACGGAATATCAAAAGACTCTCTGTTATTCAAACACAAATAATTTATTCAATTTTTATTCTGATGAAAAATAAACTTCACATCAAAAGGGATTTTTAAAAACACATTCACATAAAACGAGCACTTAAAATCCTATACACGAAGTATTTTTATATTAGACTAGGTTTTTGACCCGCGGTTTCTTCCAGGGTTAAGTAAATTTTACCGAGACAATGAGGCATTTTCCCGAAGTAAGAAGAAGGCTATATATATGTTACTATAATATTTCATATACCGTTGGATCCTAATTCGTCTCGCGAGATTACAATCTGTCAGAAAATTGTGAACCACATACCGGTATATCCTCAAATCGAAATCGAATTTCAAAACGTAATTGTTTTTGACATATTTATTAATATTAATCTTCGTTTCTAATTGTATATTCTATTTAATAACACTCCTCACTTTGCAGTGCCCTCAACAGGACGTCATATGTGATACTATCAGTAAAAGAAAATCTGAAGACACCATGTGACAGCAAATAAATGAATTTTGAATTCTTCGTATGCAGTTGATGTCTACTAACCCTTGTTACGAATATTCTTGCTATTGTTTTGCTGAATGCAATTTAAATAACACTCCGTTCATACTTATTGGAATAGTTAAGTGAAAGAAACTCCGAGAAATAATTGAAGAAAAGGCAATACAAAAGAGCGTGAAACGAATCGCGAGAACTGAACTAAAGTCAGTTCATTGTTGAAAAATGAAAAATTTAAACAGTCTTTCTTCAAAATTTTATATTATAGTTTATTTGAATTTAATCATGTTTATACGTCGAACTTTTGCAATATTAAATGAGTGTTTATTTCAAGTCCGCTGGAATAATGTTTAGTAAAATGCGTAAACAATAGAACACATTAAACTTACAGATTGATGTTCATTAATATAACGAATAGAAAGAAAGAAACTATAATTAAATTTAAATATAATAAAATTACACTGTAGGTTTATTAATTAGTGTAAAGTATATTATACTTAAAGCGGAAATAAACACTTAGTAGAATATTAAAACACTTATTCATTAAAAATCATTTTTTTACTTAGTAAAGTGTATCATAGTATTTTGAGTTATTATCTCGACTAAATGCCCTTACTATAGTCGGATCAGGGGTTGCCAACCTTTGGAGTAAGTTTATAATATGCACGGACGAAACTGCTCTCCAAACCGGAAGTAGGGAAATCAAAACTTCTTATTAAATTTCCCACTATGGCTCGTCCAGCTGGAGTGGAGAGCTGTGAATTAACTAAAGAAAACTTTTGAGCTTTGGATAGCGTTGCTCTTAATTTTCTTTGTACTTATTTTTCATTTATATTGCTATTTTATTTTTATGAGGAATAAACAGGATTTAAACTGTAATGTAGTTATTAAGTTTTTATATTGTTACATTTGTTTATTTGCTGTTGGTATTCCGAATAAAATAAAATAAAATAAAATAATAATTAACGTGCCTTCCGAAACACGAATAAGCTACCGAGCTCATACCTTAAGTAATCGAACTGAATTTCGAAACTTTTGATTTGCTATTTCATTACACAGAGATAGAATCTGAAATATATTCTTTACAGTTTATAATTTATAGATAGACTAGCGACCCGCCCCAGCTTCGCATGTAAATTATCAGTGTTTCTCTACTATATTATGCATATATTATACATATAAACCTTCCTCTTGAATCACTCTATCCATTAAAAGAAACCGCATCAAAATCCGTTGCGTAGTTTTAAAGATCTAAGCATACATAGATATATAGGGACAGAGAAAGCGAGTTTGTTTTATACTATGTAGTGATAATTAACTAATTGTAGAAAACCTCGTGGTTCGAGGGTTTGTAGTAGTTGCAAGACGGCCAAAATGGCCATTCAATGCGGAGAAATGAAAGTCAAATAGGTCAAAGGGTAATGAGTTTGAATTTGGATGGATATGTTGGAAGAGGACGACGAAAGAAAAGATGGATGGACTGCGTGAAAGATGATATGTCTACAACAGGTGTGAGTGTTGAACTGGCGGCTGACAGGGATGAATGGAAGAAGAAAATTTATACTTGCGATTGTCGGCACTTGGTGAAACTCCATATTTATAATGTTGTTATTAAAAACACTTGTACTTGTTTCACTTAATGTAATTTTAATTTAATCTTACCGGTTTCGTTAACTTATAGCATCATCAGGGATTTTATACACATCATACGCAACACATAAAACATTTTAAATAAACTGTTCATATTTAGCGAACGAAGTGCAACAATTGATATGTTAGTTATAGGCAATATTATTGTGACGGTAGGAAAACATAAGATTTCGGAACCCGAAATTACATTAAGTGAAACAAGTACAAGTGTTTTTAATAACAACATTATGGAAGAAGAAAACGTACTGCGCCGACCCCAAGTAAATGGGATAAGGGCAAGCGAATGATGATGATGATAATGTAGTACATGCAAAACTAAAGCTAACGAACAACGAAAAGAAATACATACATACATATAATCACGACTTTATCCCTAATGGGGTAGGCAGAGCGTAAACGACCTAAGCAAAGGTAGATCCGCCAAGTCTGACGAAGTTTTGAGGCTTATTTAAGATAGACTTGTAGGTATATTGATGTATACTGCAATATACTGAAACCCTCGGATCCCTTAGCTGACTTTTACAGCATGCCCGGGAGGAAATGCAGCTGGCACACTCTTTGTTTTTCTCTAGCTCCCAGGCCTGCAGTGAAAAAGCCAACTCACCGATGTCCCTGGTGGTCTTCGACTCCTCAGGCCTGAGATCTTCTGCCAGAACTTCAGTTCAAACGCTGGTGTGCTGTAGCGGTGGCAGCTACCAGGTACGACGGTAAATTTTGATTCAAAGTTTGACGGCAGGGCGCTAAGTTACGTGTGCTCACGGCTACCGATCGGTTGTTTTGTTAGTTGTTTTTTTTTAATATTATTATGAATTAATTTTATGTGACAAATATTTTTTGCAATTAGATTCTATTGGCTAAACATGAGAACATACATACATATAATCACGCCTTTATCCCTAATGGGGTAGGCAGAGCGTAAACGACCTAAACAAAGGTCGTTCCGCCACGTCTGACAAAGTTTTGAGGGTTATTCAAGATGGTTTTGTACGTATATTGCTGTAGTGACAGGTTGTCAGCCCATCGCCCAAATTGCAATATACTGAAACCCTCAGGTCCCTTAGCTGGTTTTTACAGCATGCCCGGGAGGAAATGTAGCTGGCACATTCTATGTTTTGTTTCATGAGAAACTGTACGATTTTGATGACCACCATTACTAGCATGTTTGAATAAAATAAAATAAAATAATTCTATTCTATTCTTTTGACTGACAGCGATAGGCTAAAACGATACTACCCTAACTGGCAATTTATAACAAAAAACTAAATTTCTTCCATGCTGGCCTGGGAGCGAGAGAAAAACAAAGAATGTGCCAGCTGCATTTCCTCCCAAGAATGCTGTAAAAACCAGCTAAGGGATCGGAGGGTTTCAGTATATTGTAATTTAGGGATTTAGCTGACAAGTGACAGGTTGCAGCAATATACTTACAAATCTATCTTAAATAACCCTCAAAACTTTGTCAGACGTGGCGGAACGACCTTTGTTTGGGTCGTTTACGATCTGCCTACCCCATTAGGGATAAAGGCGTGATTATATGTATGTATGTATGTATCTATCTTAAATAAACCTCAAAACTTTGTCAGACGTGGTGGATCGACCTTTGTTTAGGTCGTTTACGCTCTGCCTACCCTATTTGGGATAAAGGCATGATTATATGTATGTATGTAATCTAAAATCTTATCTACCCACAGAAACTGTTCCTATAGTATTTTCAACTCAGTTTTAGAATAAAGGTTAACAAAGTTTCATATATCTTTTTATTCTAATACACATTTCTAAAATACATACATACATAAAATCACGCCTTTATCCCTTACGGAGTAGGCAGAGCGATAAACGCCTCGTAAAAGGCGCTTTCGCCACGTCTGACAAAAATTGAGGGCAATTTTAGATTGAAAAGTGTATTTCTAAACTACGTGTTCGCAAATTAGCTATATTACTAAAAATACTATTTCATTATGTTGTCATGGCTAATAGCTAAAACTTATTTTAGAAACAAGATCTTCGATTAAAATACATGCAATTTTCTTTACCTATATTCCAAAACTGAGTTGGAAATAATATACGCCCGTACCTAATTATATTCAGGTCTCGAGAGTGATAGGGAGTTTTAGTTTGTATCAGATATGTCATTTTTGTACAAAACAGCCTGTCAAATTCATACTTAATAATGCTCTTAATATTGAGATCGCTTTATAAATACGAGCCATAGTTTTGCTGCGCGAAAATTAACCTTAAAACCAATATGTATTTGATGATGAACGGTGTCTTTGCACTAATCGTTAATTTCAGAACATTTTATAGGAGCTTATTTGATACGCTCTCGGCCACTTTTTTCTCCAGAAGTGCATCTGCAGCAAGTAAACATGATAAGCGGCATATGAAAGGAGAACAATGCCGCCAAAGCCTTTAATAACATACGTCCAGCCGCCATTATGTACAGATTAGAGACAACTACGACGAGAAGATGGGCTGTTCTAAAGCACTACAGAAGTTTTTAAGGTGACGATACTAGCTAAGTGGCACCCCTATTCGTAAAAAAAACATTTTTATTTATTTATTTATTTTATTTCAGAGCCTGTGGTGTCCCAAAAAAAACATAATTCACTAATAACGCAGTAAATCAAAAAACCGGTCCAACAGCCTCAAGTTATAGTACTTACGAGTAACTAAGATAATAATTTAGAACCTTATAAATTAGCAATTCATAGTTCGTTGTAGTAACAGGAAGAAAAATTGCGAATTACGGCTACCAACGGTAATTTCTTTTACTATACGTTGTACGCTCTTTCTACCCTATTAGGGATAAAGGCATGAATGGTTGTCTGCTGCTGCCACATTTTACGATTATTTCCGAATCTTACCGTAATTTTTGGTAAAATATAATATTTTGCGGTATATTTCGTTTTTTACCGGGGTAATTTTGCCGCTTGATATACCTAGTCGTCACTGGATATCATGCATTTGGCTAAAAGTGATAGGTTCTGTGAAATAAAAGGAGGTCTAGCTTGCAATCGCAATGATATTCCATCAATCCAAGCAGCTCTCTCTGTCTTGTGTAAGTGAATGGAATCTTCTTCTTAGCGACTGGATTCTCAAATCGAACAACGACCGGAAGAACCCTGATGTCAGAGTCTTCAAACCGTCTAGTACCTATTAGGCCTCTGAGATGGTTTGAGTAACGACCACTGTCAGAGACAGCAACCGGGACCGACGGCTTAACGTGCCTTCGAAGCAAGGGATCCTTTTACTTTTCGGACAAGGCGATTCAGCCTGCAATGTCCTAACCAAACTGGGGAAAACCTAACAAAGTCATTAATTGACAAATATCAACATAGTGTCCCCCTCTGGGAATCGAACCCAGGACCTCCGGATCGTAAGCCCACTAGACCAAGGAGGCAGTGGCAAATAAAGTTCCCAATCCATTAAAAAAATCTAGATGAACCCGCTCCATCGTCGATAGTGGACTTATTTTCAGCAACAACTGACCTAAACTTATGTCAAGAGCAAACCCATCGCACATTAAAACATATATATTCTTGGGAGAAACCCAGAATAACCCATCAGATGACGTCACAACACCGGCTGCTTACCAGCTTAGAATTTAAAATTCCAAGTTTAATATTTCAAAAGTGCATCCAGTAATATGTAAAACAATGTGCTAAATCCTCAACAGATTTGCGAGGCACCATAATGACGTCATCGCGCACTACGCTAAGCTAGTGCAGTTTAGTCACAGAATATATAATAGTATTACGTACAAAATGGACATTCACCCCAGGCCGATATACGTCACACTCCGCGCTGGATGGCGGGACACATTAAGGGTTACGCTAAGCGGGCATGGCGCGCGCAGCTACTATGTACTCGTATTTACGCTAAGCTTATATGCTTTTTTCACTTTGTGTATTGACGCTTTTACTATTCGATGGACTGACAACCTTGCATTACAGCAATATACCTACAAATCTATTTTAAATAACCCTTAAAACTTTGCCAGACGTGGCGGAACGACCTTTATTTAGGTTGTTTACGCTCTTCCTACCCCATTAGGGATAAAGGCATGATTATATGTATGTATGTAATTTTAGGATCGGTTCATCACTTTGGTTCTATCTGCTTTGTCCTAACCAAACTTATTAACAAATTCACAAAGTGACGATTTAAACTAGTACAGCTATTCCTTCTGGGAATCGAACTCACTACCGACTCAGTCAAGAACTCAAAAGCATTCACTGTGAAACGCTACAAAGACTTCTCAGTGATTTTAATTGAATAAACCTTCTAGTTTTTCTCAAAGCTAGCACCAGAGACAGACTTGACTAAAAGAATAAGGAATTTTGCAAGTTATTTCTACCGTTTCACTCCTCTGCATTGCACAGACCTAGATTGTCAAGAGCACGCAACCTCTATTCAGGATCAGGGGTTAAATGATGAAGTCAATTGGATGAGTCTTCTTCTTCTTCTTAGCGAAGGGATTCTCGAATCGAACAACATCCCGATGAACCCTGGTGTCAGAGTATTCGAACCGCCTAGTAGCGCAGCTATTAGGCCTCTGGCATGGTTTTAAGCAGCTATGTAGTACATACATACTATCACGCCTGTATCCCTAATGGGTTAGGCAGAGCGTGAACAATAAAACTGGATAAATTACAATATACCCTCGAATCCCTTAGCTGGTTTTTACAGCATGCCCGGGAGGAGATGCAGCTGGCACATTCTACGTTCTTCTGTCGCTCCCAGTCCAGCATGGAAGCTATGTAGTACTATTATTTATTCTGTGATTTTGAGTAACGATCACTATCAAAGACAGCGACAGGGACCGACGGCTTAATGTGTTATCCGAGGAATGAAATCCTTTTTACTATTTGAACAATCACGTGACTCTGCCTGTCGTAACCAAACTGGGAAAAACCTTACAAAATGAAAAATTTACATATGTCAACTTTGTGTTAACCCTCCTGGGAATCGAACCCAGGACCTCCGAATCGTAAGCCCATAAAGTCAAAAGTCAAATCATTTATTTTCAAATAGATTCCTAAGAACACTTTAAGAAAGTCACAAGCGAGTCTATTACAAAGAAAATTATATCTGTGTCACAAAATAAAATAAAACCATATCACAATGAAGAAGAAGCATGAGAAACTCGCACTTTGCGCCCCTCCCTTCGTTTTATCTTATTCTTACTTTTGTCCTTCTTTTTGTTCAAAATAGGGTTTGTGACCGCAATGTGTGCCAATTTCTTAGGCTTCACTGAAATATCAGAGCTCCATACATCTTTGTCATTAGTATAGTCATCTAACTTATAATAGGCTTTCCGACATAATGTGTTTTCTGACAAATTTAATATATGGTCAGGTATTTTGTTATAGTATTGTATACTTAGACCTAAAAATGATTTTTTAACTTTAACTAACCTAATCGGGGGTTGGTCAATTTTATTTTTGCTTCTAAGGTGCCGGTTATGCCTGTCACCATTTTTGGTAAAACTATGAATATTTTTCCTTGAATACATAATATTTTCATATATAAATTGGCATGGTACAGTTAAAATATTTATCTCTTTAAACAATTCTCTTAGGGAATCACGACATCTGAGTTTGTAAATTGCTCTAATAGCCCGTTTTTGCAAGACAAAAATTGAATCAATGTCAGCAGCGCGGCCCCACAGCAAAATTGCATAGGACATAATGCTATGAAAATAACTAAAATGGCTCTGACCACTTGATTACGAATGCAGTTACCATTGGCCGAGTGATAATCGATAGGAAAAAGGGGACGGAATTTAGAGATCGCTGAAAAAACTTCGATACAGCGTTTCAGAACTCATGTTGTGGTTCCATCTATCAGCTACATCTTCACTAACCTCATTAGCAAACGTGCAGTTTTTTTTACCTTTTGTGGAAAGATGAATAATGCAAGCATTTCTACAACTATCGTACAGTTAAACAATTTTCCAGTGATTTACACGTAGGGCAGCAAGAAACAAGTGCCACTTACTGCGCGCAAGGTTCTGATAAACACGCTCTCAATGCTTTTTGTATTGCCTACGCATGTGCGCGTTCATCGCCACGCCTAAGTTGGCGTATCCCTCTGCCAGCACGCGTGCATAGAGCGTAAGATAACGCATGTGGGTTGTAGGCAATGCAAAAAGCATTGACAGCGTGGTAAGCGCAACCTTGCGCACAATAAGTGACGCCAGTGTGTTGCAGCTTTTTTTGTTGTTGTTGCTTTGCTAGACTCAATACTTGAATTTATGTACTTACCATGCAAATTGAGTAGCCTTGCGGTGTCTACTATAAATTTAATCTATGCTCCTCTTTGTGAAAGAGAGACTTTCCAGATACATAGAAATAATAGCTCATACAAAGAGAAAAATACATGTATGCGCTTGATCGACGGACATTGTCAAAGTTCTGGGACAATTTATACCTCTGCCGGGCTGTGGCAACTTCATATTGCTGTGAGCTTTTGTTGGCCGAATTTCGGTTGATCTAAAATTGGTTGGCAGAAATATTTTTGCGATCTTATTTTGAATGATTTCGTAATTAGGTATTTTCAGAATGATATGAGTGATACGATTCTCTATATTGACGATAGGTGGTTTTTCAAAAGATGAGCTGTAAATATCATGATAATTTATGTTTGACTGGGAAAACTGACAATTAAAACAATAAACTGTTCTTGCATGCTTTTTACTAAGAACATGGTAGCCTGGGCCAGTTCGGCCATAAAAATCTTAATTTCATGTTTATAATGCATGGCGATCGTGTAAACGTATCTAAAATTTTGACAGTTCCTGTAGAGCAGGAGCCATCTGATGGAGCTTTTTAAACTATTAAGGTCACCTTGAAAATACCGTATTGCAATACATTTTTAAAACATTTTTAAAATCATGTCTAAATTATAAATATTCACAGTTAAAATTCTGTTATATACAAGAAGCTACAAAATTACGTCTATACAGTTTTTCTTTTAAGAATGTCTTTTAAATGAGTTCCTTTACATACAAATATACTATCACGAATGTATCCCTAATGGGGTAGGCAGAGCGTAAACAACCCAAACAAAGGTCGTTCCGCCATGTCTGACAAGTTTTGAGGGTTGTTTCAGATAGAACTGGTTATTGCTGTAGTGACAAGTTGTCAGCCCATCGCCTAAATTACAATATACCCTCGAATCCCTTAGCTGGTTTTTACAGCATGCCCGGGAGGAGATGCAGCTGGCACTTTCTAGGTTCTTCTGTCGCTCCCAGTCCAGCATGGAAGCTCATGAGTTCTTTACATACATATAATCACGCATAAATCCTTAATGGTCGTTCCGCAACAACGTAAACAACGATTTGAGGCTTATTTAAGATAGATTTGTACGTACAAATCTATATCTATCTTAAATATACGTATATTGCTGTAGTGACAGGTTGTCAGCCCTTCGCCTAAATTGCAATTTACAGAAACTCGGATCTCTTAGCAGTTTTTTACAGTATGCTCGGGAAGAAATGCAGCTGGCACATTCTATGTTTTTCTCCCGCTCCCAGTCCGGCATGGAATCTCTTTTAAATTAGCTAGAATGTTTACTAAAGCCAGCTTTGGTGAAGCTGGCGTGATAACTTGAAAAAATATTTGGAGCTAGCGGTCAAAAGCTGAAAACTGAGATATTTCTTTTTTAAAAGAGAAGAGTTTTACTCTGCAATGGTAGTGGAACAAAATAACAGATTAAAAAGTGGTTAGATACAATGACTTGTGTATTTCATATTCAAAACCATTTTTTTTATAAAACCATCCAAAAGTTCTGATACGTAATATAACGATAATAAATCGTTTTCGGCAAAACAATAGTCGGTAAAACATTTTTTATCATAAAATACTTTGCTAACCCTGTCGCATTAAAAGTCTGTCATGCGTTAGTGAAAAATCCATGTCCATTCTCTTTCAACACTTGCAACGGTGAACAGAGACCGTAAATAACCCAGTAATGGACGGGTTATCGTTCACTGGTATTTATTAGTGTAACTAATGGATATCACTGAATTCTACACTCTGTATTAAAAAAAGTTCATTTACATATGGAAAAAAATGTGATAGTTCGTTTGTTCACTTTTTGTTTTAATCTTCTTTTTCTTCTGTCGAGTGGGTATCGAGTCTATCGACCCGATGAATCCTGGTGTCAGAGTTATTTAAACCGCTTAGTAGCTGAAGCTGAGAACTGTAGACTTTATTTAGTCTACGCATTGTCACTTTCGTTGCGCACTTTACACTGGAAAAGGATAGGCATTTAATTATAGTGAAGTATGCAACGCATGCAAATCAAAATCTTCAATGCGCATCACAGGCCTGCAGCGCAGATTCTTATTTGTTTATTTTTATTGTCTTCACGAATTCTACACTTTCCGCCATATCAGTTGCGAGACTGAGATGACAACATTATAAACAGAGATAGTTTTGGTTCTTTCGGCGCATAACACCTGAACTTTTTCGCATGGTAAAATTTGATTGAAATGTTTGCTATTAGCTAAGCTGTTATAATAAATCAGGCGCTTACGTATGGTCACATTGCTCTGTCATTCTACTACAGACCCCAGCTAAGGTCGCATCTTATTTTTCCAAAATTGTAGATATCATCAATATACCGAGTTTCTTAAAGCATTTCGATTTTATTTGCCACCCATTATGCATAGGTAAATAGTAAAGCCTACCATACACCGAATGCAAATTATAAGGCCATTACACACGTAAAAATATCTTGGATTTTTTTTCCTACAAATCTATCTCATGTCTTTCTCGAGTGGAAAAAATTAATACAGCGCATTCTTTTCCTTCTTAGTGAGTGGATTCTCGAGTCAAACGACCCGATGAATCCTGGTGTTAGAGTTTTCAATCCGCCTAGCTGCACAATTGTTAGGCCTCTGACATGGTTTAAGTAACGACTACTATCAAAGCTACCGGGACCGAAAGCTTAACGTGCCCTCCGAAGCACGGAATCCTTTTACAGTCAATCAGGTAATTCAGCCTGCAATGTACTAATCGAACTGGAGAAAACCTCAAAAAGTATTAAATTGACAAACATCAACTTTGCAAAGAATTTTCTGTTAATAGTTGTTCAGTTTTGTTGACTGAGCAACCTCTATCAGTTTGCGGGACGCTGTCCATTACACCTCGTATGGACAAAAGTACTCATACATATACATACATACATAAATTCACGCCTTTTTTCCTTACGGGGTAGGCAGAGCGTAAAACGCTTAGTGAAAGCTTTTACGCCACGTCTGACGAATATTGAGATCAATTTTAGATGGTAATGTGTATGGCTATAGTGACAGGTTGTCAGCCCATCGCCTAAATTACAATACACTGCGACCCTCGAATCCATATTGCTGACTTCTACAGCATGCCTGAGAGGAAGGGCAGCTAGAACATTCTATGTTTTTCTTTCGCTCCCAGTCCAGCATGGAAGTAAAACAAAAGTAATCCATTGTAAAAATTGTGAATGTACACGGCCGAAACTGCGGCACGGTAACATTGTGTTGATTTTTATTCTGTTTGGTTAGTTGATTGCTATCGGATTGTATGTTAGCTTAATTTTTTTGGACTTTATTTATTTTTCAGAGTTCATGTTTACTTATATGAGGTAAAAGATTAAAATGAAATCGTACAAATTATTAAAATATACAGATCTTGTCTAGTGGCAGTTTATTCCATGCTGGACTGGCAGCGAGAGGAAAACATGGAATGTGCCAGCTGCATTTCCACCAGGACATGCTGTAAAAACCATCTAAGGGATCCGAGAGTTTCTGTATTTTGCAAATTAGATGACGGGCTGACAACCTATCACTACAGCGATATACTTACAATTCTATCTTAAATAATTTGTATTTGTATACAAATATAAAATACAAATACAAAATACTTACAAATCTATCTTAAATAATCCACAAAACTTTGTCGGACGTGGCGAAACAACATTTGTTTGCGTCGTTTACGCTCTGCCTACCCCAATAGGGATAAAGGCGAGATTATATGTATGTATATATGTAATATAGTGGCGACGATTCCAGGGGCAATGTAATAAATTCTTCCAGCATATTCATATTTATTCACAGACTCTATCATTATAATTCTGTCTGCATTGTCCTGAAGAAACTGAATAAAATGCCACAAAGTTTTATCGGCTCAAATTTCATACCCTAACCTAATAATAACTTAACTTGTACGTACATACCAGGTGTAAGGGACAGTGTTCTGCAAACTGATAGAGGTTGCTCAGTCAACGACACCGAACCACTATCAACAGGTTTTTTTTTTTCAGTAAATGAAATAAAAAATTGGCTTGTCCACCTAAATCCGACAATTTGTATGGAACAGCCTTCTTTTCACTTCCTGAAAGAATTTCCTGGTGAATGTTGTTCAGTTTCGTTGACTGAGCAACCCCTATCAGTTTGCGGGACGCTGTCCCATACACCCCGTAAAGTTAAGTTGAGGGGTAAATATACCTTTCAAAGAGCATATTCAAGGGGAGCTCATTATCAATATTAACCCAGCATTTACACTCGTAACCGGCTATAGTATCAGACGTAAATCATTTCCTTTGACGGATGCCCTGAATGCAGGTTATGAATTAAAGTGCAACTAATCACTGACTACGTAACATCGAAGACTGGGCATCTTTAGTTGAAATTTGGTGTCTTATATTATTATAATGATTGTCACTTTCCTAATTAACTGCCTCCGTGATCTTGTGGTCAAAGCCATGGGCTTACCATCCGGAGGTCCTGGGTTCGATTCCTAGGGGGAAGGACAAAGTTGATATTTGTCAATTTATCTATTTATGAGATTTCTACAGTTTGGTTAGGACAATGCAGGCCGAATCACCTGATTGTCTGGAAGATAAAATATTGCGTGCTTCGAAGGGCACGTTAAGCCGTCGGTCCCGGTCCATGGTATCATAGTCACAGTTTGTGTTACGACCACTATCAAAGAGAGACGGGTCGCGCTGTCTTTGATAATGGTTGTTACGCAAACCATGTCAGAAGCCTATTAGCTGTGCTATTAGGAGCTTTACAAGCTATGATACCAGGGTTCATCGTTTCGATTGATTCGATAATCGATACCCACACGACAGAAGAAGAAAATAATAATAATTATGGCCAGTCTACAGCCAATTAGGTCTTTGATTCTCACTCGGTGTGATGGGGCGTCAAAGGAGGCTATGAATAGTCCCAGGGCGTGGATGCAAGTTGGAAGATGAATGTTGATAGATAGATAGATAATAAATTTATTTGACACTCACATACAATTTGTTGTATAAAAAAGGTGACAAAAGTAAACAGTTAAACAAATATCAAATTGAAAAACTAACATACACGATAAATACAAAACAAGAAAAAGGTTGTGTGTGTTGCAGTAAACCAAAAGGGCTTACCCTGTTGAGCAAAACACTTGATGGTCTGTAGATTGCAGAATATTATAATTTGTACAAACCTACATAAATCACGCCTTTATCCCTTACGGGGTAGGCAGAGCGTTTAACGCCTCGTAAAAGGCGCTTTCGCCACGTCTGACAAAAATTGAGGGCAATTTTAGATAGTAATATGTATTGCTATAGTGACAGGTTGTCAGCCCATCGCTTAAATTACAATACACTGTAACCCTCGAGTTCCTTTTGCTGACTTCTACAGCATGCCCGGGAGGAAGGGCAGCTGGAACATTCTATGTTTTTCTATCTCTCCCAGTCCAGCATGGAAGAAAATATAATAAAGAATAATTTGTTTTATCGCTAAAGCGTTTGGTCGCTTCTATTGAATGAATGTGCTTGCATCTATACTGGGCTCGATTCTATATTTGCTGGCTACAACTAAATTTAAAACTGATTTGTCACTTTCAGACTAAAAACATTGGAACAGGAGATCTATTTTCTCCAGTTTTTGAGATTTATAGTCGATGGTTTTATGCGTTGTCTGTAATTTCTATCCGCCGTCATATGATATGGCGGATAAAATTAACAGAAATACTGGGGACACGTGCAATAGCGCGTCAAAATCTAGCGGACGAAGTGTAAAACCATAGAGTATAAATCGCGTGTTTTTTTTTATTTCATTATTTTGAATGTGACAGATAGATTTTAGTTTTAGCCGGTGATATCTAAAATCAAGCCTAATATCAGTATTTTGATGACAGAGTGATAAGAAGATATCTTCTGTCTTGCCCCAATTGCATGCATTTGCGTTCGGGGACTGCTCCCGACATGTAGCAGTAAGGAACAGTAGCATACAATTCTACTAGATCAGTCGAACAAACATACCAGGTGTAAGGGACAGCGTCCCGCAAACTGATAGGGGTTGCTCAGTCAACGACACTGAACAACTATATGCAGGTTTTTTTTCCAGGAATTGAAAAAGAAATGGCTTTTCCATACAAATTGTCTGATCGAGGTGATATTTTTTTATGGAAAAGCAATTTTCTTCCATGCTGGCCTGGGAGCGAGAGAAAAACATAGAATGTGCCAGCTGCATTTCCGCCCGGGCATGCTGTAAAAACCAGCTAAGGGATCCGAGGGTTTTGTAATTTAGGCGATAGGCTGACAACCTGTCACTACAGCAACATACCTACAAATCTATCTTGAATGACCCTTAAAACTTTGTCAGACGTGGCGGAGCGACCTTTGTTTGGGTCGTTTGCGCTCTGCCTACCCCATTAGGGATAAAGGCGTGATTATATGTATGTATGTATGTAAAAGCAATTTTTTTTTCTTCCTGAATGAATTTCCTGGTGGAAGTTGTTCAGTGTCGTTGACTGAGCAACCCCTATCAGTTTGCGGGACACTGTCACTTACACGTGGTATAGTCCCGCTTGTATCATCTTTGGCCCAAATGGTCAACCTTCGGCCCGCCAAGGCATTTCATCCGGCCAGCGGAAGGATTGTGAAAAAGCGTGCAAAGTCAGCAAAGTTTTCTTGTCATCATAGAAACGTAATTGCGATCGGACTTTCAGTTCGCTTTTGGGCCTATTTGCTTCGCTCGCGATACTTTTCCATAATTATGCCTGGCGCACATCGGATCGTACGGGATCGCCACAATTTCTTACGCGTGCTACATTAATAATTATTTAACATATACTTATGTAATATTGCTTAAAAAAAAAAAAGATTTATTAATTATTATTAAGACGCAATTGCAAATGGTACGGGGGTCCTCTGTTGAATACCCCAAGTGCCAACCGCAGGCACTGCATTTTTAGCATAGTTCTTACTAATGCATGTTTATACGGCCCGCGACTTCATTAATACCGGCAAATCTGCCCGCAATATTCAAAAGGTTGCCGACCACTGGTCTATGAAAACTCTGAGTTTATCGGGACATTCGACCTGACAACTCTCACAAGAGAAAATTATACCCTAATTATATCCCAATTTAGCATTATTTCAACTCAACAGAATTCTCCACACAGTAACCAAAACTATTCCAAGACATCATCATCTCCCTAGCCTTATCCCGTATCTCATGGGGTCGGCTACCTAATCTAGGTGATTGAACGAGGGTACTGGTTTTTACACAGAGCGACTGCCATCTGACCTCCGCAACCCATTAGGGAAACCAGACCCAATCCTAGATTAGGTCAGAGTTTTCAAGCCGCCAATGCTTAGCACTGGCCTCTGTCATGGCTTAACGACTAATATCTACGGTATTAAACGATATTAACCGGGACCAACGGCTTAACGTGCCTTCCGAAGCACGGAAAAAGCGCCGAATAAACGTACATATGAAATTCGAAAACCGAAAAACACATTGGTACGTGGTGGGATTCGAACCACGGCCCCCCGCTCAGGAGGCAGCGGCCCTATCCACTACACCATCGGGCTCTCAACTAAACTATTCCAAGACAACGTGCACATATTAATGAGCACTCAAACTTGCTCTTTCAAACACAGCCTCTTGTCAAAGCATCATAAATCAGAGTTGAGCCGACGTTGGCAAACAATGTGGGGTATCGGAACAACAGACAAGTTGCTAACTCCCGTGGTTTGATTCCATTGTGCTAGTTACAACTTTCTGAGTTGATCATAACCGACTTGCATCGCTCGAGGGCTATAGCTCGAAGGATATGGAATGCTGCAACTACGAGAGACAAATAACAAAGAAACAAAAAAACAAAGAAATAGAGAAACGGAGAAACATAGAAACAGTGGAAAAATATGCTATTTCCAACACGGAATTAGAGTTGAGCTGACGTCGGCAACAATGTGGGGTATCGGAACAACACACAAGTTGCTAACTCCCGTGGTTTGATTCCATTGTGCTAGTTACAACTTCCTAAGTTGATAATAACCGACTTGCATCGCTCGAGGGCTATAGCTCGAAGGATATGGAATGCTGCAACTACGAGATAGAAATAACAAAGAAACAAGAAAACAAAGAAACAGAGAAATAGAGAAACGGATAAACAAAGAAACGGAGAAACGAATAAACGGAGAAACAGAGGAAAAAATGCTCTTTCAAACACGGAATCAGAGTTGAGCTGACGTCGGCAAACAATGTGAGGGTATTGGAACAACAGACAAGTTGCTAACTCCCGTGGTTGGATTCTATTGTGCTAGTTACAACTTTCGAAGTAGATCATAACCGACTTGTATCGCTAGAAGGCTATAGGTTAGAAATTAGGTGAAACTTTAGATATGGAATGCTGTAGCTACTAAATTTATATAACAAGTAACAAAAAAAAAAAAAAAAAACAAGTACCTAAAAAAAAAACAAAGAAAAAATTAAACAAAGAAAGAATGAAACAGAGAAATAACCAAACAAAGAAACTTGCTCTGTCAAACACGAAACTAGAGTTTTGCTGACGTCGGCAAACAATGTGGGGTATCGGAACAACATACCAGTTGCTAACTCCCGTGGTTTGATTCCATTGTGCTAATTACAACTTCCTAAGTTGATCATAACCGACTTGCATCGCTCGAAGGCTATAGTATAGATATAAGGTAAAACTTTAGATATGGAATGCTGCAGCCACTGGATAGAAATAACAAAGATATAATAAATCAAAGAAACACAGAAACACAGAAACAAGGAAACGAAGAAACAAAAAGAACTCCGAGAAAGAACTACGAGATAGAAATAACAAAGAAACAAGAAAACAAAGAAACAAGAAAACAAAGAAACAGAGGAACAGAGAAACGGAGAAACGAAGAAACGGAGGAACGAATAAACGGAGAAACTGATGAACGGAGAAACAGAGGAAAAAAATGCTCTTCCAAACACAGAATCAGAGTTGAGCTGACATCGGCAAACATTGTGGGGTATTGGAACAACAGACTAGTTGCTAACTCCCGTGGTTTGATTCTATTGTGCTACATTATACTATTACAACTTCCTGAGTTGATCATAACCGGCTTCAAGTTTACAGGGTATCGCTCGAAAGCTGCAGGCGATAGAAGTTCAATGCAAGGCAAACAACAATTGTTAGAATGTTATAGCTAGAAGTAAGGTCTAACAAGGATCATAAATTTTCAAATGTTATCTACAATAAATTAATTGATCACAAAATTACAGTGTTATAGCAATAGGTATAGATTTATATTATATTATAAAGATGAATTGATGACATTCCATGCTGCACTGGGAGCAATAGAAAAACATAGAATGTGCCAGCTGCATCTCCTCCCGGGCATGCTGTAAAAATCAGCTAAGGAATTCGATGGTTTATGTATATTGCAATTAAGGCGATGGGCTAACAGCCTGTCATTTTATCAATATACCTACAAATCTATCTTAAAAACCCCCAAAGCTTGTCAGACGTGGCGGAACGACCTATGTTTAGGTCGTTTGCGCTCTGCCTGCAGCATTAGCATCTATACATAGTAAAAAACAAAGTCGCTTTCTCGGTCCCTATATTCCTATGTATGCATAAATCTTTAAAACTACGCAACAGATTTTGATGCAGTTTCTTATAATGGATAGAGTGTTTCAAGAGAAAGGTTTATATGTAAAATAAATGCATAATATGGTAGAGAAACAATGATAATTTCCGACATAAAAATATATTAAAATTTAAATTACAGTACGAGAGTTTACTTTAATTTATTATTATAAAATTAATTGCATGTGTAATACATGAATAATATAGTAGAGAATCACTGATAATTTCCGTGCGAATCTGAGGCGGATCGCTAGTTAGGGATAAAGGCGTGATTATTATATATGTATTGTATAACGTTGAATTTAGATTATTTGTCTATCTGCAAAAATTCTTATATCTGTGCCTGATTTTTCCGCTTTTGTTGGCTGGAAGCAGCAGCCGATAGAGAATTGGATTTCACTCGCGTCCCTTCCCCGCGCCCAACACCCCCCCGTCCTGTGTCCCGACCGAATGCGAGCGGCGAGATATCGCATTGCAAATATTTGCGAGACGCTATACTAGAGTTGTTGACAGTTTATGGATTTTGTCGATAAAAAATATGTCGACAAATCGTAAATAGTCTATAACAGGTGTAAGGGACAGCGTCCCGCAAACTGATAGGGGTTGCTCACTGAACTACTATCTGCATGTTTTACTTCCAGGAAGTGAAAAATAAATTTCAATACTAAATGTTTACCGCCATCAGATAATTTGTATGGAAACGCCAATTTTTTTTCATATCCTAAAAAATATCCTGCTGATAGTTTTTCAGTTTCATTGACTGAGCAACGCCTACCAGTTTGCGGGACGCTGTCTCTTACACCCCTTATGTTACTGGGGTCACCTTGATGTCTGTAGGAGTGTGGAAATGTTAATGTTGTCTTAGAGAGCGCAATATATAGTCGCTTTGCTTCGGTTTCATCTGTACTAGACTAAAAGCAAAACAAAAGCCATCCCAATTGATAATAAGATTTTCAACCAATAAAAAAAAACATTTGAGCATCCTTTTAAATTTTGCTTTACTATTGAAAGTTTTGATTTTTGCATACATACCTACATATAGTCACGCCTTTATCCCTAATAGGGTCAGAACGTAAATTACCTAAACAAAGGTCGTTCCGACACATCTGACAATGTTTTGAGGGTTATTTAAGATAGATTTGTAACCCTCGGATCCGATTTATAACCCTCGGATCCCTTAGCCGAATATTACAGCATGCTAGGGAGGAAATGCATCTGTCACACTCTATGCTTTTTTCTCGCTCCCAGTCCAGCATGTTTAAAACCCTTTCTCATTTATTAACTTTGGTGTTATTTCGTTATTTACGTATAATGTTGTTGAAAAAATCCCTTTGATTTGTTTCATATATTTTTGCAAATGAATATAAACTATCGATAGTCGCACTGTCTCAGCACTATTTGAGACGCTCCATTTGTATTTTATACATAGTGCATATTTTTACTCATTTGAAAGTGCCTCTAATGGAAGCTCTACTATTTACTTATGGGAGAGTAACATGTTTTATTTAGTATATCACAGTGCTCTTCCATGCTGGACTGGGAGCGAGAGAAAAACATAGAATGTGCCAGCTGTATTTCCTCCCGGGCATGCTGTACAAACCAGCTAAGGGATCCGAGGGTTTTAGTATATTGCAAATTTGGCGATGGGCTGACAACCTGTCACTACAGCAATATACCTACAAAACTATCTTAAATAACCCTCAAAACTTTGTCAGACGTGGCGCAACGACCTTTGTTTAGGTCGTTTACGCTCTGCCTACCCCATTAGGGATAAAGGCGTGATTATATGTATGTATGTATGTATCACAGTGCATGTATGTGAGCTTCAATATAGTAATGGATTTTTCACTTCTCATGTTCTTAAGTACTATTTTGTGCAGGCTGTAGGCTGCACAGAATTGAATTTTGCATCACTCATAAATGCATCACTTCTAAAGCAAATAAAATTAGACCATACAGCCAAACATAATAAGGAGTTCATATTATATAGAACTTATTGCTTGATCATATTATTTACTTTAACATATTTGGCTTTTGGGTTCTTATGACATAAAAAATATATAAAATTTAAATAACAGTACTTACGATAGTTTACTTTAATTTATTATTATAAAATTAATTTAATAGAAGGCTGTACAGGTCTCAGCCGAAAGATTTAATAAGTTAAATAGCGGGAATTAATTGATATATTTTTGTAGAATTTCGTCAATTTTCCTCGCAATCAATGGAAATAGCAGAGTTTCAAACTTGTGCACAAAACCATTTGTGTCCTCTATTTAATATAGAAAAACATAGAAAGTGCCAGCTGCATTTCCTCCCAGGCATGCTGTAAAAACCAGCTCAGGGATCCGAGGGTTTCAGTATATTGCAATTTAGCCTGGCAACCTGTCACTACAGCAATAAACCTACAAATCTTTGCCGGACGTGGCGAAATGACCTTTCATTTAGGTCATTTACTCTCTGCCTACCTCATTAGGGATAAAGGCGTGATTATATGTGTGTACAGAAGTTATAAAGTATTTTCACATAAAAATGTTATCCTTGAAAATCCGTGCCTCTTTCCCTTTACCTTATTTGTTTCCGTAAATGTATTTTGTGGAAATAATAACGCCTTTGCCGACCGAGCTAAAGGTCGAATTATAAGATACAAAGACAATTTACGTGGCTAACTCAGACCAAAATATGGTAGACAGACAAATAAAATAAAAAAAACATGAAATCTGCTGCTGTGAAAACTACAAATAAAAATATGTTAATATAACAGATTTTACATGCGCTGCGACAGATCTGCTTCGCCCTTATATAAAATGAAACTTTAAAAATGAGGAACAGATTTTGATAGCAATAGCATATGCGGAGGGATGAAAGTCATATAGGCAAAAGGGCAATTAATTTGAATGTGGATGGATATGTTGGGAGAGGACGACCAAAGAAAAGATGGATGGACTGCGTGAAAGATGATATGTCTAAAACAAGTGTAAGTGTTGAACTGACGGCTGACAGGGATGAATGGAAGAAGAAGACGTAATGCGCCGACCACAAGTAAATGGGATAAGGGCAAGTGAATGATGAGCATTGTTCCCTAACCCAACAATATTTTTTTAGTCGAGACTACGCCACGGTCTCAACGTTAGACCGCATAAGGTAAGCCGATATAACCTTTTATGGGTCTAAGTCGGGTAACTTTTATATAATTGTCGTCGGTGTGACAACTGGTTGTATTGCTGTATCTATTGGGAATTTTATTCGGCGTTGCGTAGAGGAACATACTTCATTTTAACTTTTATTATACGGCTTATTGTAGTATTACAACCGATTAACAGTTTATATAAACTAATTCATGTCATAGTTTTATAGGTTATATTTTCTACGCTTCTAAAAGCCGACAAATCAAATCAAATTACGTTGTTCTGTGATCTTAAATAAATTTGTCGCGATTGTTTAGATAGTCGTGTTAGAAAATGTGATACGTTTTGCCTGAGTTTTAAGCAACTATGAAAGTTAAATTATTGTGGGAAGCTCTGTTTATCGACAGAAATTGGATATCTGAATGTATAAAAGGCAAAGGTGACTGACTGTTGACTGACTGACTTATTGATCAACAACACACAGCTCAAACTACTAAACGTATCGCATTGAAATTTGCCACGCAGGTGGAAATTATGACTTAGGCATCCACTCAGAAAGTTTTTTTTAGTCCACCTCCAGACCATTTTATACGACATTTATACGACATCTACTTATATGACTAAACAGCCGTATATGGACCACCATTATATGACCAAAGTCAGAAATAAACACCATAATATGACTTTTATATGTCAAACAACCGCTTAAGATAAAATCAAATTTATTTCATAAAAGATCAAATTTATTTCAAATCTACTTATTAATCTGATACCATAAACTTGACATTGTATAAATATTTGCATGCTAATCTAAGTAATTGGCAAAACATGTTAGCACTCTCGTACCCTATTGTATAACACCATTACTTACCATGTTTTAAGCAAATACAGAGTTATTATTATTATTATATTAAAGAGTATCTTTATAGAACTTAATTGTTTTTTAGGTACCAATTCATTACAGTAAAAATCTTTGTAATACCTGTAAAATGTTATTGCTTGCTGATTATGCTTGATCTGGAAAATCCTGTAGACTCTACAGGGTTTGAAGTTTTCCTACCGTATCAAGAATTTAGTTCGTAGTGCGTGTATTTTTGGCATGCTGGCCTGCGAGCAAGAGAAAATTATAGAATATGCCAGCTGCATTTCCTCCCAGGCATACAGTAAAAAACAGCTAAAGGATCCGAGGGTTTCAGTATACTGCAATTTAGGCGATGGGCTGAATACCTATCACTACAGCAATACTTACAAAAAGCTATCTTAAATAACCAAAAGTTTGTCAGACTTGGCAGAATGACCTTTGTTTAGGTCGTTTACGCTTTGCCTACCCTATTAGGATAAAGGCGTGATTATATGTACCTATGTATTTTTGCTGTCACTTTTGGCTCCAATTTATTTGTCGCAGCGCCCTATCTACCTTATTTCTTTATCCGATATGTTGCCAAGACAAAATAATTCAAAGATTACGCTCATTCATTATGTTTAGCGGGTTTCATAAGCCAGGAGGCAGAACTCTTGCACTGGAATAGGAATATAAAGAAAAATAAACCGACATCATAATTTAAGAATAAGAATAAGAATAAGAATTCGTTTATTGCCATAACATACAACATTAAAAAGAAAGACAAAACAAAACATAAATTAAAGGCAATTATTATTAATTTAAGGCAGGTATCTGCCTCCGTGGTCTAGTGGCTAGTGCCATGGACTCGATTCCCAGGGGGGAAACACAAAGTTGATATTTGGGAAT
Organism: Scrobipalpa costella; assembly: GCA_949820665.1. Classification (NCBI taxonomy): domain Eukaryota; kingdom Metazoa; phylum Arthropoda; class Insecta; order Lepidoptera; family Gelechiidae; genus Scrobipalpa; species Scrobipalpa costella. The sequence goes on along the minus strand of OX463320.1, from coordinate 798,681 downwards.
TTATCACTTTGTGAATTTTTCCCCAGTTTGGTTAGGACATTGCAGGCTGAATCACCTGATTGTCCGAAAAAGAAAAAGATTTCGTGCTTCGGAGGGCACGTTAAGCCGTAGGTCCCGGTCGCTGTCTTTGATAGTGGTCGTTACTCAAACCTTGTCAGAGGCCTGATATTTGTGCTACTAGGCGGTTTAAAAACTCTTACACCAGGGTTCATCGGGTCGATATACTCGATACCCACTCGACAGAAGAAGAAGATAATTTAAGGCACAGAAGACGTAAGAAACGGCGAATAATATAAGTGACCGAAACTGAACAGTACTTAAAAATATGTATGTTTTTATGTATATAATCAAGCTTATATCCCTAGAGCGGTAGGCAGAGCGTAGACGATCTAAACAAAGGTCGTTCCGCCACGTCTGACAAAGTTTTGAGGGTTGCTTAAGATATTAAATATTTTTATTAAATTATTTTGTTATAAGAACTTAAAATTATCATCTCCCTATCATTCATTCATTCATTCTATCCCTACCTAATCCAGGGCATTGAACTAATATACTGGTTTTTACACAAAACGACTACCATCTGACAATCTAGTCGTCAACCCAGTACTTAAAATACAGACTGTTTAATTTCTTCCAGGTCAGCTCACTTTATCGTCAAATATGTTTGGGTCACCAAGCCTAGACTAGAGTTCAGAGTAACTGTCGCTAGTAAAAACAGAAGCTATTGTTATGGTGTTGTTGCAAGAGAAAATGCCAAAAAAAAAAAAAACATATTCTGGCCAAAATATTCGTCAAAATTTCAAGACTTTAAGGCACTCTGTAGTAGATATAGGTACTTAACTAAAACAAAAAAAAACGACTTAAATGCGTTTTCTCAAATAATACAAAAAAACCTCTACCTTTATAAAGTCGTTGAAAATCTCCTCGTGCCTAGTTAAAACACGGATCGCGTGTAATCTACTAAATAACAAGACGCATACGAGGCCGACGCCATATCTCCAATTCCTATGAATACAGTATGACAGTGGGGCGTGGGGTATACCCGTATAGAGCCTTGGTACAGGCGACTGTCATACATACATACCAGTGGCGTAGGGTCCATACAAGCAGATTCTCGTCGGCTTTCCTTTCAAGAATTCCTTCTCCACCACATCCAGAATTACGTCGAAACTATATACGTAAAGTACTTGGATTTGTAACTGCCTCCGTGGTCTAGTGGCTAGGGCCATGGACTCCTGATCCGGAGGTCCTGGGTTCGATTCCCAGGGGGGAATCACAAAGTTGATATTTGAGAATTTATCACTTTGTGAATTTTTTCCCAGTTTGGTTAGGACATAGCAGGCTGAATCACCTGATTGTCCGAAAAAGAAAAAGATTTCGTGCTTCGGAGGACACGTTAACCTGTCGGTCCCGGTCGCTGTCTTTGATAGTGGTCGTTACTCAAACCATGTCAGAGGCCTGATAGTTGTACTACTAGGCGGTTTAAAAACTCTGACACCAGGGTTCATCGGGTCGATAGACTCGATACCCACTCGACAGAAGAAGACTTGGATTTGTTTTTTTTTTGCTTTGGCTTACCCTTAGACAAAATTGCACCCTTCGCCACTGAAACATACATACATATAATCACGCCGCTATCCCTAATGGGCTATACAGAGCGTAAACGACCTAAACAAAGGTCGTTCCGCCACGTCTGAAAAAGTTTTGAGGGTTATTTAAGATACATTTGTAGATATATTGCTGTAGTTGTCGGCCCATCGCCTAAATTACAATATACTAAAACCCTCGGATCCCTTAGCTGGTTTTTACAGCATGCCCGGGAGGAAAAGCAGCTGGCACATTCGATGTTTTTGTCTCGCTCCCAGGCCAGCATGGAAGTACATACACATCGTACGTCATGCTAGACATTACTCGCCTGATAAGAGATAAAAGCCGCCAGCCGTTCAGGTCTTATAACCAATTAAAATAGTTTCAGTCCAGCAAAAGTTTTAGCATCTTAGGGCAGTTTTTTTTTTTAAATCTTTATTTAAGGAGATTTGTCATAATACACGACAATGTCACTCCATTAGAAAACATAACATATTGCAATTATTATAAAAAAACTTAGATACTATCTAAAAGATAAAAGAAAATATAGGATGTAAAGCTTCCGACAGACAATACAATACAAAATTCTTTATTGCACAAAGAAACACATACAACAGAAATAAAAAGGAACAAACGTGACAGTACAATATAGGCGGCCTTATTGCTAAAGCAGCAATTTCTACCAGGCAACCTGTTACTCCCTCCGTCGAATGCCCACCAAGACAAGCTTATATAATGCCTTGGCCTCTTCCGTCACCGGGCAAGACAAGATACTATTCACACTTCCTACTTGATTAAAGTTTAGTTTACAAAATTTTTGAAGCATGAGAGACCTCTTATCTTCGTTCCGAACACACTCCATCGTAATATGAATCACATCTTCAACTATCTGACATTCAGAGCAACATGGCGATGTAACTTTACCCATAAAATACGTGAATTTATTCAAAGGAATGTGTCCAGATCGAAGTCGAAAAGCTGTAATCAACTCACATCTATCTAATTTACACTCATCAAACCAAGGAGATTTCTAGGGTGCAATTTGTATAGTCTTATACCAGATTCCTTTCTTCATAGATCTTTGATCGAATTATTCTTTCCACAATTCAGAACAATGTTTTTTAACTAACTTAACACATTCAGAGAAATAAGGTCGAATAGAAAAAGGTACACCATCACTAGTAGCTTCTCTAGCAAGAGAATCAGCTTTCTCGTTTCCTTTTAGGCCAATATGAGAAGGTACCCATTGTAGAGAGATTTCCTTTGATTTCATCCTCATTTTATGAACTAGGTCTACGATAGAGTAAGCTATTGGCGTGACTCTCATACCTGAGACGAATCGAGCTAGATGTTTAAGAGAGCTTTGGGAATCTGTTATAATAACTATTTTGTCACTATTAAGTGATTCCGCATAGGATAAAGACTCTAAAATTGCAATAAGTTCTAAACCCATAATAAAAACATCATTGTTAATTTTGAGTTTAACGTTTAAATTTGACTGACGATCGAAAAATGCACAACCTAGTTTACCATTATCCTCTTTAGAGCCGTCAGTATATATTTTGTAATGCGAAGAATAATTTCTATCCAAATAAGTGTAGCATTTTTTCCGGAGATCCTATTTATAATCAGCTCCCATGAGTGACAGCGAGTTGGAGTTCGTATCAGAAATGTCATTTAAGTACAAACTGGCCTGTAAAATCCATTCTTAATATTGATCTCAAGTTTGAGATCGCTTCATAACTACGTGCCTAAGTCACCCAATTAGCGCCATTTGAACTCCAATTAAATTAATTCGAAATGGGTCGTAATCGTAAATATTTTAAGTAGTTTATCCGGAAATAGTAAGTTTTATTATAGTTATGCGAATCATAAAACAAGATTTATAATCTTCGACATTTACTCTATTTGAATAATTTCGAGTTTTTCGGATCAACTTTAAGGTTAACGAAGAAATTTAGTTTTACGTACGTACCTACATTTAATTACGCCTTTATCCCTAATGGAGTAGGCATAGCGTAAACGACCTGAACAAAGGTCGTTCCACTACGTCTGACAAACTTTTGAGGGTTATTTAAGATTTGTAGGTATAATGCTGTAGAGACAAGTTGTCAGCCTATCGCATAAATTAGAATATACTTCAAAAGGATCTCTTAGCTGTTTTTATAGCATGCCCGGGAGGAAATGCAGCTGGCACATTCTATGGTTTTCTCTTGCTCCCAGTCCAGCATGGAAGAAAAAAATATTTTTACCATAGTAGGTATTATAATCGAGGGTTGGGTCTGGTTTACCTTCTGAGTTGCGGAGGTCAGATGGTAGTCGCTCTGTGTAAAAACCAGTATCCTCGTTAAATCCCCTAGATTAGGAAGCTGACCCCGTGAGATACGGGATAAAGCTAGGAAGATGACTATGAGATAATGAGTAGGTATTATAATCTTTATAAATTTTGTACCTAAAATAAGACTGAGTTTTAAAAAAAAAACATGACACGCTGTAAATGCCACCCCACACATTTCTATACCCACCGGTACTGATTCACGACAACAGGAAAATCAGTCATAAACGAGTTGATATTGGAGTCTTGACACGGTATCAAGGTATGAAATTATTATATGTTCTTTATTGTATTCAAAATTTACACACACAGTTGAACTTAAAACTAGGACACAACAGGCGAGCTTATCTCTATAAGAGATCTCTTCCAGCCAACCTAGTGGGGATGAAAGAAGGGAAAAACACGGGAACAGATACAAAAAGTAAAATCAGAAAATCTGATAAATTATAGTAATACTAATACATATATATATATATATATTATTGTTATATATATATATATATATATATATATATATATATATATATATATATATATATATATATATATATATAACAATAATAGAAAAAACTAATACAGAACAAAATAATATATAAGATATTAAAAAAAAATACTTTTCAGACTTTTAGGCTTGTATTTATAAAGCGGTCTCAAGATTGAGAGCGATATTAAGTATGGATATTGCTGTACAGTAACACATTAATCATCACCTATACTATTCCGTCACCTTGATATTGTCATATTGATTATAATTTCTTGTGTCAACTTAATCGCAATTTTATTATTAAATATTATGTTATTTTAGATAAGAAACTATTTTGTACTGAAATGACATTTCTGATACGAGCTTGAACCCGTTGTCAATCTTGAGAGCTAATTATAAATACGCGCCTTACTGCCCTTACTCGTATCTTGCGTCGTTCTTCTCTTCTTAGGGAGTGAATTCTCGAGTCGAACGACCCGATGAATCCTGGTGTCAGAGTTTTCAAACCGCCTAGTAGCACAGCTATTAGGCATGTGACATGGTTTTGAGTAACGACTTCTGTCAAAGACAGCGACCGGGACCGACGGCTTAACGTGCCCTCCGAAGCGCGGAATCATAAATACGAGCCTCAATAATATCAAGGGGTAAGCGGTTGGGCCTGGCAATATCTGTTGTAAGTTTTTATTTCAGAAGGATAACTGTTTATCCTACAAGTAGTCTCAATCTAGACAAGTGGTTTGACGATGGACCAAAGATTTCTGATACACTAAAGGTGATAGATACATTTAATTTAAATACATTTTCTCTTGGGAAAGTAATATCAATTACACATGTAGAACAAACAAAGCTAAAGAGTGGAACTCCCTGCCTGCGGACCTGTTGCCGGAACGATATAACCTGGATCTTTTTAAGGCAAAAGTGAATAGGCAATATCTAGGCAAACATGCTTCATCATCGTGTGCATCATCACTTTCCACCAAATAAATAACAAAAAAATAAATGAAACAAGATTTCTTCCCTTTCAACATGAAAGAACCAACACAATTTTTTCATAGTTTGTAATAAAGACAAAACCAACTAAAAACATTCAGAATAACAAGAATGTAACAGGAATTGAGGTAATTAATCTATGTCTAAAGATATTTGGTCGTCCACATTTTTCATTTTAGTTGAATAAAAGTGTAAGACTACCGTCGTGGTTCATGAAAGATAATAGTGGGCTCGATTCTAGATTTGCCGGCTAAAACTAACATACATACATATAATCACGCCTCTTAAACGGCCTAAGCCGACAAAGGTCGTTCCGCCACGTCTGATAAAGTTTTGAGGGTTATTTAAATAGACTTGTATTTATATTGCTGTAGAGACAGGTTGTCAGCCCATCGCCTAATTAGTAATATATTGAAACCCTCGGATCTCTTAGCTGGTTTTTATAGCATGCCCGGGAGGAAATGCACCTGGCACATTCTATGTTTTTCTCTCGCTCCCAGTCCAGCATGGAAGTGAAAACTAAAATCTAAAACTAAAATTAAAAATTTGTCACTCACAGAATAAAAACATTGGAAAAGGACATCAGATCTATTTTCTCCGGTTTTTGATTTATAATCGGTGATTTTATGCGTTATCTGTCATTTGATAATATGGCGGATAAAATTGACAGAAATACCGGGGAAACGTTCAAAACTGCGTCAAAATCAAACGGACAAAGGTGTAAAACCATAATGAATAAATCACCTGTCTTTTTTCAAGTTTATTATTTTGAATGAGACAGACAGATTTTAATTTTAGTTTTACTCGGTGGTTTTTATCTAGAATCGAGCCCATTGTGAAAGTATAATTAATTTTGAAATTCAATTCATTTTCGTAAAAGCAATGTTCACATTCTGGACTGGAAGCGATTGGAATAACAGAGGATGCTATTAAAGTATATTCTTCTTAGCGAGTGGATTCTTGAGTCAAACGACCCGATGAACCCTGGTGACAGAGCTATCAAGTCGCCTAGTAGCACAGCTAAGCCTCTGACATGGTTTGAGTAACAATCACTATCAAAGATACTGACCGGAACCGACGAAAAACGGAGTCCGTTTTCTTTTCGGACAATCAGGTGATTCAGCCTGCAATGTCCTAATCAAACTGGGGAAAACCTAACAAAGTGATTATTTGAAAAAAAAACAACTTCATTTTATCCCCTGGGAATCGAACCCAGGACTTCCAGATCGTAAGCCCATGGCTCTGAACACTAGACCACGGAGGCAGTTAGAAAGTTGTAAAAGTGTAAAAGCTAGTAAGAGAGCTTGGGGTTTTGTTGTGATTTCGGGATAAAAACCGTTTCGGCCTCATCCAAATTAAGTAACATTAAATACATACATACATACATATAATCACGCCTTTATCCCTTACGGGGTAGGCAGAGCGTGAAACGCCTCGTAAGAGGCGCTTCCGCCACGTCTGATAAAAATTGAGGGCAATTTTAGATTGTAATTTGTATTGTTATAGTGACAGGTGTCAGCCCATCGCCTGTATTACAATACACTGTACCCTATACTCCCTTTTGCTGACTTCTACAGCATGCCGGGGAGAAAGGGCAGCTGGAACATTCTGTTTTTCTATCTCTCTCAGTCCAGCCTTTAACCCTAATGGGGTAGGCAGAGCGTAAACGACCTAAACAAAGGTCGTTCCGCTACGTCTGACAAAAGTTTGTTTTAGATAGATTTATAGCTATATTGCCGTAGTGACCGGTTCTCAGCCTATCGTCTAGATTGTAAGACACTGAAACCGGATACTTTAGCTGGTCTCTACATCATTCCCGGGAGGAAATGCAGCTGGCAAATTCTTTGTTTTTCTCTCGCTCCCAGGCCAGCATGAAAGCCGTTTTTTCGGACTGTTTCTTTATCTCTGAAGCGTTCTTAAACTACAGGTATACCGGTAAAAAAAGCTTTGCGAGTACATTAGCTTCCCCAACGACTATACCATCCGGGCTCTACATAATGGCGGACCTGTTTTTGTCGTCATTAGGTACGACGCCGCAAGAAAGAATGAAAGAACTTTGTTCCAGCTACGATAACACAGACTTAGAGAAGGCTAGATGCCCCAAGTTGATCAAACCCACTCGTTGTCCTATGTGTGAACCTACGGCAGTCAATTAGGATATTCAATAATTATGTTAAATTACAAAATTGTTCGAACATTGTGACGGATGCAACTCATGATCGTGCTAGTGGCGAAAGTTGATACTTGGTTTTTATATCATTTTTGCTCTTATTATTTTACGACAGGTCCTAAATTCACTCTAATATAGACGTAATGAGTGAAATGGTTAGCTGAAGCTTGATTATAGTCACCTTAGACAGTGACAGAACCACTGGATCTGAGGAGACGCTTCCTTGTGGTAGTTTACGCTCTGCCTACCCCATCAGGTATAAAAGCGTAATTATATTTATGTATGTACTATGATGAGAGGGTGGACACAAGCCAGGAAGTTTCTTGCAAAACCTACCAATACCACCGTTTAATGGTAAGACCTATTTACAGGCAAGTTTGTAAAGCCTCTGCCGCCAGAGATTTCATATTTTTATTTAGCATGTTGATGAAAGATAGTACAATATCATAGCCCAAAATATTACCACAATAATCGCATTATCAGACCCGCCCGCTTTCATAAGGTCCTGCGTGCAAGTGTATATGTAAACTTCATTTATTAAGCGTTTTGTTTTGTTCATTTGTTTATGTATTAGTTTATTATATATTATGTATTAGTGTATGTTATAAATATCTATGTAGTAGCTTGTACTTAGCTTATGTATTATATGTAATGTTATGTATTTAGGATACCTATTTGATTAGGTTTGCACTATCCCGCTTACCGCTACACATTTTTTCTTTCACCCAAAGGTTGCCTGGAAGAAATTGCTACGTTATCAATAAGACCGCCTATGTTGTACTTGTCTTTTGTTGTTATCTGTTGTGTTGTATGATGTATGTTTACGTGCAATAAAGTATTTGTATGTTATGTTGCCCATAAACTGCTTTTTCTTTACAACTTCAAAGAAAGTCTACCGAAAAAAAAATTTTTGTAACAAGGTTTTTGGCTGCGGTTCTTCAATTTGAACCTCTGCTTAGTTGGCCGCAAAACACGTTGATATTGATAACGCATCGTTAATTAAACGAAGTATTAGTACTTGGGTGTAGGAGTGGATTTCTATGATGTAGATGCGGTATCTTACTTACTCTAGATCTATGTACGATACACATTGTTGTTTTTATTGCCTCCTCAAATGAGTTGGCTGGTTTGTTACACGGTAATAGGGCAATTAATAATATTCTTGGTAAAGTAATGAGGTGGTGTTTTATATGGCGCGTGTCGCTAAGAAATTGTAGGCTCTTAGGGGCGAGTGTAGGTAATATGTTACTTTTCTTTATTTTTTTGCATTTGACCGCACACCATTATCTCCCTAGGCTCATCCCTTATCTCATGGGGTCAGCTACCTAATCAATTTGATTAAACGAGGGTACTGGCTTTTGCAAATAGCGACTGCCATCTGACCTCCGCAGCCCAGAAGGGAAATCAGACCCAATCCTAGATTAGATCAGAGTTTACAAGCCGCCAATGCTTAGCACTGGCCTCTGGCATGGCTTAATGAATAACATCTACGGTAATTAACGGTAATAAACTATTAACAGGGAACCAACGGCTTAACGTGACTTCCAAATCACGGAAATAAAGCTACATATGAAATTCGAAAACGGAATAACACTGGTACGTGGTGGGATTCAAACCACGACCTCCCCGCTCAGGAGGCAGCGGCCCTATCCACTACATCATCGGTTTCTTACATGTGTGTATTATGAATAAATATATTATGAATTATGTTGAATTTCTTCCATGCTGACCTGCGAACAAGAGAAAAACGTAGAATGTGCCACCTGCATTTCCTCCGGAGCTTGCTGTAAAAACCAGCTAAGGAGGGTTTGGGTATATTGTCATTTAGGCGACGGGCTGACAACCTGTCACTACAGTGATATCCCTACAATTCTATCTAAAAAACCCTCAAAACTTTGTCAGACGTGGCGGAACGACCTTTCTTTAGGTCGTTTACGTTCTGGGATAAAGGCGTGATTATATGTATATATGTATGAATTATGAATTCATTCTCATAATTTCCGCTGATAGACAAGTAAGACGAACTGCTTCTGTAATTCTGTCTTCAACCCTGGAATGTATGCAGGCTACAGTCCAACTAGTGACGTCGTAATAGAATATTTTAAATTCTCTAAAACCCGCCTTAAATAACCGCTCGCCCCATTTAACCTGAACACAGTTATTCGACGAAATTGGGGATGCATAGGTTAAGCACAGGCGTAAGCAAGTAGAATATCATTTTATTTTAGTAAGATTTATTGATCGTCCGAATAAGAAATACGACGCTGAGACATAATCATGCCTTTATCTCTAGCTAGCGACCCGCTCCGGCTTCGCACGGAATTGATCAGTGTTTCCCTACTATATTATGCATGTATTATACACATAAACCATCCTCTTGAATCACTCTATCCATTAAAATAAACCGCATCAAAATCCGTTGCGAATTTTTAAAGATTTATGCATACATAGGATAGGGATATAGGGACAGAAAAATCGACTTTGTTTTATACTATGTAGTGATGATGAAGGCAGCGCGCAAACGGCCTTAACAAACTCTTGCCACGTTTGACAAAGTTTTGAGGGTTATTTAAGATAGATTTGTAGGTATATTGCTGTAGTGACAGGTTGTCGGCCCATTGACTAAATTGCAAGATACTAAAACCCTCAGATCCCTTTCTGGTTTTTACAAGTGCCTTTTGAAAGTGCTATTTTGTACACAAAGGCAAAAACGTATCTATTCATAAATGCATCTCTTCTAAGGCAAACAAAATTATACAATACAGTCTTCATAATAAGAAGTTCATAGGTAGCACTTGTTATTTTATAATATTTATTTTAAATTATGTGGCTTTTGGGTTTGTATGACATAAAATTATATTAAAATTTAAATACGACGGTTTATTACTCGTATTACAAAATTAATTTGATTTTAGTCTGTATAGGTCCAGCCCGAGCCTAATATTTCACGTCGAAAGATATAAAAAGTTAAATGGCGGGAGTGCATTGTTAAGTTTATTTACAATATTCTTGTGGAATTTCGTCAAATTTCCTCGCAATCAAAGTGAAAAGCAGAGTTTAAAACTCGTGCACAAAACCATTTTTGTCCTCTTTTTAATATTAGCCCTAGCCCTGCGCGCTTGAAGCAGCTAAAAATCTCGGACGAATATGGTTTTTTTTGTGCACTTCTCATACAATCAACTATTTCCTCGCAAAAGTCACGAACAAAACTGTACATGCCCAATTTAGTTAAAGCCGGAATGGTGGCAACTTTTCTCGCGGCGCGTTACGTCTCCAACTGGGGAAGTTTTGGTGATAAAAATAAAGGTTTTGTCTTAGTTTTTACTTGGCGGCGGCGGCGCGCCGGTCCGGCGGGGCTACGCCTCGGTAAACGAGACTACAATTATCTTTCCGATGCATCAGAAATTCAAAATACATACATCGTCACACAAGTGGATATAGCCGCTGCCTCTTGAGGGAGGTCGTGGTTCGAACCCCACCACGTACCAATGTGTTTTTTGGTTCCGAATTCAATATGTACGTTTATTCGGCTCTTTTCCGTGCTTCGGCAGGCACGTTATTCGCTTCGCATGAAAATCATTAGTGTTTCTCTACTATATTATGCATGTATTATACATATAAACCTTCTTTTTGAATCACTCTATCTATTTAAAATAAACGCATCAAAATCTGTTGCGTAGTTTTAAAGATCTAAGCATGCATAGGGATATCGGGACAGGGAAAGCGACTTTGTTTTATACTATGTAGTGAATAGTCCTTAAACCATGTCAAGGGCCAGTGCTAAGCATTGGCGGCTTGAAAATGGAAACCGATTAGGTCGCACCTAATCTAGGATTGGGTCTGGTTTCCTTCTGGGTTGCGGAGGTCAGATGGCAGTCGCTCTGTGTAAATCAGTACCCTCGTTCAATCACCTAGATCAGGTAGCTAACCCTGAGAGATAAGGGATAAGGTGGCGGGAGATGTTGATACATCGTCACACCATCATCCGTCACAGGGTCGGCAAAGCATCAAAGGTCTGATTTCTACAGTGTGCTGGGGACAGGCTTTTAGAAGCAGACAATAATAAACGTAAACTTCAACTGAATAATGTTTTTTTGCGATTTGAGGAGCATTCGGAGCATTGTATGTTTTTTAATAATAAAAAAAAGAAATGGAGTCGTACGCCACCTGTATAGTATTTCCAACTCGGTTTTAGAAAAAAGGTAAACAAAGTTTCATATCTTTTAATCGAAGATCTTGTTTCTAAAATAAATTGTAGCTATTAGAAATAACAGCATAATGAAATAGTAGTTTTAGTAATTTAATTTATTTTTGAAATGTGATTTTGAATAAAAATACATGAAAGTTTGTTTACCTTTATTCTTAAATCGATTTGGAAATACTATAGGCCCGTATTTATAATCAGCAATCAAGTGACAGCGAGTTTGAGTTTAAATCAGAAATATAAATTCAGTTCAAAACGACCTGTGGAATCCATACTTAACATTGCCCTCAATCTTGAGATCGCTTTACAAATACGAGCCTTAGAAGCTTTTAGGCATCAGTTATTCAAGATTTTCAGATCGAAATTTCATAGCTTTTTCAGGGTTTTAGGTATCCCTAGAGATACAAATAAATAAAACATGCCTAGCTTAGCCGAATACAACGTCTGTTACCTGTCTTATTACTAGATTTAATATTTGCGTTTGTAAATGTCTAAGCTAAGCTGACACGGTTGTAGAAATACCATTTTTTTCTGCAGGAGATGAAAGAAACCTCTTTTTTCAGAGATTAATAATCTCTAAAAAAAAGAGGCTTGGCGTATTTTAGTAAATACTGCATACATACATACATATAGTCACGCCTTTATCCCTAATGGGGCAATTTAGGCGATGGGCTAACAATATGTCACTACAGCAAAATACCTAAAAATCTGCCTCAAATAAGCCTCAAAACTTTGTCAGACGTGGCAGAACGACCTTTGTTTAGGTAGTTTACGCTCTGCCTACCCCATTTTTGATAAAGCCTTGATTAAATGTATGTATGTTTGCGCAACACACAAAGGCACTATCTATTACTTCAAGGAGATTGACTAACAAACCAGAGAGAAATCTGGCGACTGACTATTTACATGCCCATCTGACAGCATGGATCTTACTTTTCGGATCATCAGGTGATCAGCCTGTAATGTCTTAACCAAACTAGAAACAACAACACAAAGTCATTGTCTCCCACCGGGAATCGAACCAGGGACCTTCAGGTCGTGAGTCTTGAGCTCTGACCACTAGACCAAGGAGGCAGTGAACCCATTTCACCCTATTAATGACAAGGCCTATTTCCCTAGGCTAGTTAGGGGCCCATATGTAGGTCATATCGCGTCCCCCATGGCACGACCTGTCCACATGCAAATATAAAGCTTATTGCTATGTTTGTCACAACATTTGTTTGAATTATGCATGGCCAGTTCCATGCTGGCCTGGGAGCGAGAGAAAAACATAGAATTGTGCCAACTGCATTTCCTCCCGGGCATGCTGTAAAAACCAGCTAAGGGACCGACGGTTTCAGTATATTGCAATTTAGGCGATGGGCTGACAACCTGTCATTACAGCAATATACCTACAAATCTATCTTAAATAACCCTCAAAACTTTTGTCAGACGTGGCGGAGCGACCTTTTTTTAGGTCGTTTACGCTCTATCTACCCAATTAGGGATAAAAGCGTGACTATATGTAAATATATATGTTGGGCAGTTTTTGGGCGTTGAACAGAAGTCACAAAATTAACAGAAATCATACGGGGTGTGAAGGACAGCGCCCCGCAAACTGATAGGGGTTGCTCAGTCAACGGAACTGGACAACTATCAGCGGGACTTTTGTTCAGGAAGTGAAAAACAAATTTTGATTTTCCATACAAATCGTCTGATCGATGTGTTCATTTTGTATGTGAAGTAGTTTTATTGTAATAGTTGATTGAGTAACTCTTATTTGATTGCGGGACGCTGTCCCTTACACTCGGTATTTGCTGTTCGTTAGAATCCGAAGTAGTCCAGAGTTTTTTTGGTTTGTTGTTGAGATCACATATGACTTGAATGGTATCAGACTTGTAAACCTTTCAGGTTGTAAAACATAGAAATATCTATTTATTTATGTATGTAACCAGAATTTATTTTACACAATAAAAGACATAAAAAAACACAAACACAAAGAAAAAAGACACAACAGGCACTGCTTATTTCTATGGAAAAAAATCTTACAGCAGACCTACAGAAATATTTAGTATTTGTTCGTAACTAGATACTGACTTTTTGGCAAAAAACGATCCCAAAAACATCAGACTGAGAATAGATAGAGACAGTAAGGGCCGTATTTATAATCAGCGCTCAAGAGCGACAGCGGGTTCGAGTTCGTATCAGAAATGTAATTTCAGTACAAACTGGCCTGTCAACTTCATTCTTTATATTGCTCTCTCTCTAATTGCCTCCGTGGTCTAGTGGTCAAAGCCTTGGGCTTACGATCCGGAGGTCCTGGGTTCGATTCCTAGGGGGGGAACACAAAAGTTGACGTTTGTCAACGACCCGAAGAACCCTGGTGTCAGAGTTTTCAAACCGCTTTGTAGCACAGCTATTAGGACTCTGACATGGTTTGAGTAACGTCCACTATCAAAGACAGCGACAGGTTCCAACGGCTTTACGTGCCTTCCGAAGCACGGAATCCTTTTACTTTTCGGACAATCAGGTGATTCAGCCTGTAATGTTCTAAACAAACTGGGAAAAACCTCAGGAAGTCATTAATTGACAATAATATCAACTTTGTGTTCATACATATATACATATAATCACGCCTTTATCCCTAATGGGGTAGGCAGAGCGTAAACAACCTAAACAAAGGTCGTTCCGCCATGTCTGACAAAGTTTTGAGGGTTATTTAAGATAGACTTGTATGTATATTGCCGTAGTGACAGGTTGTCAGCCCATCGCATAAATTACAATATACTGAAACCCTCGGATCCCTTAGCTGGTTTTTACAGCATGACCGGGAGGAAATGCAGCTGGCACATTCTATGTTTTTCTCTCGCTTCCAGGCCAGCACGGAAGAATCTAGGCCAGCACGGAAGAAACTTTGTGTTCCTACCTTGGAATCGAACCCAGGTCTTCCGGATCGTAAGCTCGGACGCTCTGGCAACTAGACCACAGAGGCAGCTATTGCCATTTTTCGTTAGGCTCTATCTTCCCATGTGCTCTTTGAATCTGCGTTATACTTTACATTTCTGCACAATCCTTAGAGCCGAAACACATAAGCGCGCTGCGGCAACTTAACGCTAAAGTCGGCGAAAAAGTATATATTTATTTTATTTATTTTTGTATATGTATGTAAATGCAGGAGCCCGATGGTGTAGTGGATAGGGCCGCTGCCTCTTGAGCAGGGAGGTCGTGGTTCGCACCACGTACCAATGTGATTTTCGGTTTTCGAATTTCATATGTACGTTTATTCGGCGCTTTTTCCGTGCTTCGGAAGGCACGTTAAGCCGTTGGTCCCGGTTAATATCGTTTAATACCGTAGATATTAGTCGTTAATCCATATCAGAGGCCAGTGCTAAGCTTTGGCGGCTTGAAAACTCTGACCTAATCTAGGATTGGGTCTGGTTTCCCTTCTGGGTTGCGGAGGTCAGATGGCAGTCGCTCTGTGTTAAAACCAGTACCCTCGTTCAATCACCTAGATTAGGTAGCCGACCCCGAGAAATACGGGATAAGGCTAGGATGATGATGATGATGACCGTAGATATTAGTCGTTAAGCCATGTCAGAGGCCAGTGCTAAGCATTGGCGGCTTGAAAACTCTGACCTAATCTAGGATTGGGTCTGGTTTCCCTTCTGGGTTCCGGAGGTCAAAAGGCAGTCGCTCTGAGTAAAAACCAGTACCCTCGTTCAATACCCTAGATTAGGTAGCCGACCCCGTGAGATACGGGATAAGGCTAGGCAGATTATGATGTATATAAATACAGGTGTTTATTTATATCTTGTTTATATTTATGAAATATATTTATATTATGTAAGTATTTTATTATTATTTTATTACTAGGTATAAAATTTCGTCCATGCTGGACTGGGAGAGTAGAAAAACATAGAATGTTCCAGCTGCCCTTCCTCCCGGGCATGCTGTAGGAGACAGCAAAAGGGACTCGGGGGTTACAGTGTATTGTAATTTAGGCGACGGGCTGACAACCTGTCACTACACATTAGCAATACACATTACAATCTAAAATTGCCCTCAATTTTTGTCAGACGCAGCGAAAGCGCCTTTTAAGAGGCGTTTAACGCTCTGCTTACCCCGTAAGGGATAAAGGCTTGATTTTATGTATGTATGTATGTATCAAATTTCGTGCACGTTATATAAGCGTATTATTTAAAAAAATCACTTCTGTAGGTCTGCTGTAAGATTTTCTTTTTAGAAATAAGCAGTGCCTGTTGTGTCTTTGTTTAGTATTTCCTGTTTTTATGATGTTTTTGTGTACAATAGATTGTTAAATAAATAAATAAAATTTTGCTAGTCTATCTAGAACTTAAACTATGATCCCCACGTCATACAAACCCATCAACGGACATCGAAGCTCCACTAGAAAGTCACTAGAAAGGGCCCGTCGCTCACAGCCGGAAAATAACGAAATATGAACCTATACATTATTAATCACAATAAAACTACGATATATCTCGTGTCGGGGCCGCGGCCTTACGGTCAGTTCAGACCGGGAAGCGACGCGACAATACGCAACTCGCAGTGCAAATCTGCTTGAAGATGCATTACGGTATGCAGCGTAATCTCGGTCGTCCGGTCAGAGTATTTCTGTCAATAAATTGTTTATTTTTTAGCAGACTAGCAATTCGTCAGTATGTTATTTTCAATTCGGTTGTAGAATAAAAGTAAACAAACTTTCATGTCTTTTTATTCAGAAACACATTTCTTAAATAAAGGATACTGTTGGCAAACTAGTTAAGTTACTAAAACTACTTATTCATTATGTTGTTATATCTAATACCTAAAACTTATTTCAGAAACAATACATTCGATGAAAAGACATGAAACGTTGTTAACATACATACATACATACAATCACGCCTTTATCCCTAATGGGGTAGGCAGAGCGTAAACGACCAAAACAAAGGTCATTCCGCCACGTCTGACGAAGTTTTGAGGGTTATTTTAGATAGATGTAAAGGTATATTACGTTGTTAACCTTTTTTCTAAAAACGTCGCGTCGCTTCCCTGTGTGAACTTACCCCAGCAGTGTGCGGACATAAATCTAACATGTGTTCACTATGTGTGAAGTGGAAACTGAATTTTGTTTGTAGAAGAACGTGGTATGAAAGAAAAACAAAGAGTTGGTTTAAACACTTAAAAAGCAGTAGTGTGCGGTTGTAGAGTTTTTAATATAAGAGATAAAATAAAAAAAAGAACGGACAAGCTTATATATTTAGTTGGAATAATTTATTTGGTTAGTTGCATTAAAAAAAATAACGGATAGAGAGGCTGTAGTGGTTCGTAGGGTAATTTAAGTTGGTTTTGCATAGAGGTATTGTGATTTCGATTGACGACACAAAATACTCGATATACATCAAGGAACTTTGACACTTAGAAGACTTACAAGTAATAATAATAATAATAATAAGAAAAGAAAACACCGTACTACAAATATAAACCGGACACAGTACTTGAAAATAATAAATACAAGCTCTATTGGGATAGGACCATACTCACAGATAAAACGATACACTACAATAGACCAGACATTACCTTCCATGACAAAGACAATAAAACAGCATACCTAGTTGACATTGCCGTACCTTACACTCACAACATCCAATCAACAATAACAGAGAAACTTACAAAATATAGAGATCTAGCCATAGAAATCAGAACGCAATGGAGAGTGCAAACAGTGCATGTTGTACCAATAGTACTGTCGTCTACTGGAGTCATTCCTAAAACCCTAAAAAACAGCCTAACTACGTTAAAAATTCATCCCCTTGTTTCCCATACCCTGCAAAAAGCATCAATTTTAAACACATGCCGAATAGTTAGAAAATTTCTGACCACTTCGGTCACCTCGGACACTTACAACGACCCCTCCTCACTTGGCTAAGGCCCGTGAGACAGGGATAAATACCTTCGAAAGAAGAGAAAAATAAAGAATACATATAAATAATAATAATAAAATAATAATAATAAAATGTTTTATTTTCTCCACAATAACATACAAGAACAAAAACATCACATACAGTAGTTTGGGCAATACATGTTATATGTGGAGACTGGCGCCTAAACTAGGATACCCTGTCATATAGGTCACCAGGCCTCCACCGCCGGACTGTTACAGAACAATAGTTTGGAGTAGTAGTGAGAACAAAGTGTCAAATTAAATACCATTCGAAAAACATGGCCAAAAAACTTGATAAATCCTTTCAATTTACTCACTTGAGCACGCACACAGTTGCATCCGCAAAACAAGATTATATACATACATACATACATATAATCACGCCTTTATCCCTAATAGCAGTGCGTAAACGACATAAATGAAGTCGTTCCGCCACGTCTGACAAAGTTTTGAGGGTTATTTATGATAGATTTGTAGGTATATTGCTGTAGTGACAGGTTGTCAGCTTATCGCCTAAATTGCAATGTTCAGAAACCCTCAAATCCCTTAGCTGGTTTTTACAGCATGCCCGGGTGGAAATGCAGCTAGTACATTCTAAGTTTATCTCTCGCTCCCAGTCCAGCATGAAAGTAAGTAGTATTACATATGTATAACAGACAAAATAAAAAAAGAGCAGAACAGCTTATAGGTTTAGTTGGAAAAATTTATTCGGGTTGTAAGAAAATTAATGGATAGAGAGGTTGTAGTGGTCCTTAGGGTAAGTTAACTTGGTTTTTCATAGAGTTATTGTGATTTTGATTGACGAAACAATTATACCCGTAATACGCCACGGAATTTTGACAGTTACATGACTTAGGCTTGTATTCATAAAGCGATCTCCAGATTGAGAGCAATATTAAGTATGGAATTGACAGGTCATAATGTACTGAAATTACATTTCTGATACAAACTCAAACTAGCTGCCACTCTCAAGTACTATTTATAATTACGGGCCTTACAAGTAGTGAGAGCATATCATACATGCCCAAAAAACTTGTCAAAACCCTTCAATTTATTAATTTGCACGCAAACCGTTTCGTTGCAAAGCAAGATTATAACCTAGACTAAACTTACCACCATACAAACACCCTTTCGTACAAAATCACGTTGGTTTGTGCAAGTTTAACTAGTTAGCTGCCAGGAGCCGGCCAGTATCCTGAATTGATAAAACACCGTGAATGCCTCGCGGACTGCGGAATAATTGATGGTTACTATAACAAAGAATCGCTGGTGAATTTTTGACGAGATGCGAGTAGTCGTGATGGAGAACGATGGTAGATAGTGATGGGAGACTATCGATAGAATTGACTATCGATGTAATTCACCATCGATGGAATTGACTATCGATGGACAATTCCATCGATGGTAAATTACATCGATGGTAAATTACATCGATCGTCAATTCTATCGAAAGTCAATTCTATCAATAGTCTCCCATCACTAACAACCAGCGTTCTCCATCAACGATCCATGTAATTCAGTATCGAAAGTTTTTTTTTCCAAAAAGAGTTACAAAACTGACATGATAACTTCTTTTCTCGTGTAAAATTAATAAAAAAATTAGTTGTCCATTTCTTAAAATTACCTATTTACATATATTTTTTTTTAATCATACAACCATACAAACACCCTCTCGTACAAAATCACGTTGGTTTGTGCAAGTTTAACTAGTTAGCTGCCAGGAGCCGGCCAGTATCCTGAATTGATAAAACACCGCGATCGCCCGCGGACTGCGGAATAATTAATGGTTACTATAACAAAGAATCGCTGGTGAATTTTTGACGAGACGCGAGTAGTAGTGATGAAGAACGATGGTTGATAGTGATGGGAGACTATCGATACAATAGGGTGGACTATTGATTGGATCAATTATCGATAGGTTTTTGAGAGAGACCGACAAAAGAAGAACCAACTGCTTCTTTCACTGGGGTAAATTGTAAAAGAACCTAAGTATTTTTCGTGAGCCTTTTCGCTTTATTTCGCAACAATACTTTTTTAACAAGTTTAAAAACAAAGCCAGAATCAACGATTTACTTTTCTGTTTCTTATATTTATCATACGTATACTAAATGACGTTGGTTCCTGCAAGTTTAACTAGTCCAGTAAAATAAATTGCTAAAACACAGTGAACGCCTCGCGGACTACGGAATAATTGATGGTCACTATAACAAAGAATCGCTGGTGAATTTTTGACGAGACGCGAGTAGTAGTGATCGAAATGGCTAGTAAATAGTGATGGGTTGGGATGCTATCGATAGTTTTTGATGCTAGAGTTGCAGACAATGGCCAAATTGCAACAGTTGTTTTCCTGCACAAGAGTTTAGTTAAGATAATGGTTTATCGATTTTAAATATATATTGTTTGAAATTTTTAAACCACGTCGCCAGGGGAAGTACCCTAAATAAAATAATTAGCAAATTTCACTCAAAGGAAACATTCCCTTATTTTCTAAATGAAACAAAACTGCATTCAAAAATTTTTGAACTGATTGACCCGGGAAACGAATCCGCAATTTAAAAAAAAATAAAAACCTGTATTTTTTATAAATGAATAGAGTCAATTATGAGGATCAAATATCTCTAATAAACAATATGTTTTAAATTTAAGGAAATCCATGAAATGGTGTAACTAAATTTTGGGTTGCAATCTTATTGTAGGTAAAGTATTTGAGTATTTTAAATTGCTTTGATTTAAAATTTCATAGTCTTCCTCTTTGATATGAAATGTTTATGTGAACAAAATGTTCCTTATTACATACATACATACATAAATCACGCCTTTATCCCTTAAGGGGTAGGCAGAGCGTTTAACGCCTCGCAAAAGGCGTTTTCGCCACGTCTGACAAAAATTGAGGGCAATTTTAGATTGTAATATGTATTGCTATAGTGACAGGTTGTCAGCCCATCGCCTAAATTACAATACACTGTAACCCTCGAGTCCCTTTTGCTGACTTCAACAGCATGCCCGGGAGGAAGGGCAGCTGGAACATTCTATGTTTTTCTATCTCTCCCAGTCCAGCATGGAAGTAATTCCTTATTACTGAGTCTTTATATTGGCATTATAAAAATACAGGATTGTGATTTATTTACGTTTTAGCGGGTGCGATTCTCGGCTCAGGCAAGCGATAAAAAATCTGTTAATACAGTTTTTCTTCAAAAAAAATAAGCGAATGTTTCCTTTGAGTAAGATACGCTTTCTCCAGTACTTAGAGCACTTTCCCTGGAAGAGTTGTGGTCTGATAATTCCCCCCTGTTTGTACATGTTTGGTTGATTGGTATAATAGCCGCTACTTTAAGAAAACGATGAGAACTTCCTTGCTAGACTGGAAGCGAGAGAAAAACATAGAATGCGCCAGCTGCGTCTCATCCTGGGCATGCTGTAAAACCAACTAAGGGATTCGAAAGTTTCTGTGTATTGCAATTTAGGCGATGCGCTGACAACCTGTCACTACAGCAATATCTATAACCCTCAAAACTTTGTCAGACGTGGCGGAACGACCTTTGTTTAGGTCGTTTACGCTCTGCCTACCCCATTAGGGAAAAAGGCGTGAATATATGTATGTATGTACTTTTAGAAACATGTTTCTTAATTTTTCACAATCAGCTTGCATTGTCTTTATCAAAATGGAAACAGTCAAACGCAACAGCAACTCAAATAAAGACAGGGTGAATATCAGCTTTACGGACTCAAGTGACAATTAACATGTGACCACTAAACCGAACGAGAGCTCAAGGCTCAGACGAATAGACTATAGAGGCAGTTATCGATATGACTATTAAATTGGCAACTCTATTTTTGCAAAAGTTCCGCGAGTGTGCGGTTAGACCAACTCAATTTCTGTAGCGATATTTTTGGAAGGCATTTTTGGAATATTCAGTGCCTTTTCGTGTGTTTTTCTAGCTCCATGACAGTTGTTGAAAATATTTCATAGCGATCCTTTTGAATTCTGACAAGCTATTGATACAACAACACTAGTATACAGTACGACCACGCTTTAGGGCAACAACACACAGGCGTCACTCACTGCACGCAAGATTGCGCTCAACACGCTGTCAATGCTTTTTGCATTGCCTGCAACACACATTCATCACTTTACGCTTTTTTCACGCGTACTGGCAGAGGAAACGCGGACGCATGTGTGTTGTAGGCAATTAAAAAAGTATTGACAGTGTAACCTTGCGCGTAGTAAGTGATACCTGTGTGTTGTAGGCAGAAAGCATGAACAGCGTGTTGAGCGCAACCTTGCGCGCAGTAAATGACGCCTATGTGTTGTTGCCATAATGTCGCCCTCTGGAATTCGAGAGTAATAATCTATGTACTAGCAAAAGTTTGCGAAGTTTAGGAGTATATCGGTTGTCAGGGGACGCTGTTCCCGCAAACTGATAACTGTTGCTCACTACAATTCTGAATAACTTCCACCAGGATGGTTTTCAGGAAGAAAAATTACTTTTTCATACAAATTGCCTGATCGAGGTGGACGTTTTGAAAGGAAAAGCCTTTTTTTTTCACTTTTGAAAAATAGTCCTGGCGGAAGTTGTTCAGTGTCGTCACAGAATATATAATAGTACTACATACAGAATAGACGCTCACCTCTCCTCCCCAGTCCGATATACCTCACGCTCCGCGCCGGATTGTGGGTCACATTGTGGGTACGCTTAGCGGGTATGACGCGCGCATGTTTCCCAGTGTAACGGAAACAATAAAATTTATTGTTCCAAAGATGGTTAGGTACTGTTCCGTGTACGGATGTCTTTCTACCACAAGATATGACTCCAAAAGCAACTTTTTTAGATTCCCAAGTGATGAGAGACGGTGAGTAACTTCATACAAAATATGCAACCTAACCTATTATAACTATTCAATTACAGTGAACTACTTTAAAACGTTGGTTTAATCAAGAACCAGATTAATCAAGTGATGATATGACCGGTATAACAGAATTTGTCAACCCTTTTAACACGCACACTAACGCATGCCAAGTGCAACATGCCGTCTGTCGATGTGTGACCAAAATGACATTGTAGTTAGGAGTGTCCGAGCTGTGGTGTCGTTGAGCAACCCCTATCAGTTTGCGGATCAATGTCCCTTACACCCAAAATCTTTATCTTCTCTCGTATAGGTTGCCAACTTGTCGAACGACCTGATGAACATAGTCCTGATTAGATGGTGTTACAAAATAGGCATGTTGACTGGTTGGCTACAAAAAATCAAAGCGTTTATACTTTAAACTGATGGCTAAAAATACTGTGGATCTCAATCATCTAAAAAAAATGCACATTTAGATTTAGGCTCGTATTTATGAAGCGATCTCAAACTCGAGAACAACATTAAGTACGAGTTTGAAAGGTCAGTTTGTACTAAAATTATATTTCTGATACGAACTCAAACACGCTGTCACACATGAGAGCTGATTATAAATACGGCCCTTAATAATCGAGTTAAAATATAGAAGTGATTGATTTGAGTAGTCAATATTTACTGGCGAGTGACATCATAACCCACCATTTTTATACAAAAAAGCGTTTTTGACATATCATAAAAAGTTGCAGATCTGACTAGCAGGCAAATAGCGTATTCTGTCATCACTTCCATACTGGACTGGGAGAGAAAGAAAAACATAGAATGTTCCAGTTGCCCTTCCTCCCGGGCATACTGTAAAAGTCAGCAAAAGGGATTCGAGGGTTACAGTGTATTGTAATTTAGGCGATGGGCTGATAACCTGTCACTACAGCAATACACATTACAATCTAAAATTGCCCTCAATTTATGTCAGACGTGGCGAAAGCGCCTTTTAGGAGGCATTTTACGCTCTGCCTACCCCGTAAGGGATAAAGGCGTGATTTTATGTATGTATGTATGTCATCAGGGGTCATTATTATGCCATTGTGTGAATAAACTACTAAACATTTCCTTCTTCGTTGCTCTAAATCCAGTAGTTTCATACTTAAAGCCTATTCAGATCACAGTACCTTAGGGTCTAATAGATACAGAGACAAACTACAATATTCACCAAAACTATGAAGTTACTAGACTAAACCTCGGCTTAGTTCCGCACCCAACTTGTCCATAGACATTAATATTTTCTCGTTCTAGAGAACTTTAGCACTATACGAAATTGCCCATAGCCTCCATTTTGCGGCTGAAAGGGGGGGGGGGGGGGGGGGGGGGGAGAAGGGCGCGTTCAGACGACCGCCGGTCCGCCCCGTACATTTGCACCTGAGATCCTTGGATAATACAAACATATAATCACGCCTTTATCCCTAATGGGGTAAGCAGAGCGTAAACGACCTAAACAAAGGTTGTTCCGCCAGATCCGGAAAAGTTTTCAAGGTTATACAAGATAGAGCTGTATTATAAGTATATCGATTTTCAAGGTGCATAATATCGTTGTGATTAATGTACATAGGAGAAACAGTTGTCTATACATACATATAGTCTCGCCTTTATCTCTAATGGGGTAGGCAGAGTGTAAACATGCTAAAAAAGATCGTCCCGCCACGTCTGACAACATTTTGAGGGTTATTTAAGATAGATTTGTAGGTATATTGTTGAAGTGACAGGTTGTCAGCCTACCGCCTACATTGCAATACACAGAAACCCTCGAATCCCTTAGCTGGTTGATCCCGGGAGAAAATGCAGCTGACAAATTCTATGTTTTTCTCTCGCTCCCAGTAGAGCTTGGAAGTTCATAAAATAAAAAATAATTAAATTCTTTCAGAAAGAGAAAAAGAAAATTGGCTTTTCCATACAATATGTCCACCCCGGTGGAAGTTGGAAGTTGGTGGAAGTTGTTCAGTGCCGTCGACTGAGCAACTCCTATCAGTTTGCGGGACGCTGTCCCTTACACCCCGTATATCTTAATATCACGTCATGTTGCATCTCAATGTAAAGCTTAAAGTGAATTGGATCCGTATTTTTGAAATACTCGATTCAAATTCGCATGCGCAAGAGCAACTTTCGCATGCCAATTTTTATGGAAAAGTGACGCTTTCGTATGCGCATTGGAGTTCGAGTAACTCAAAAATACAGCCTCTGACAATCGTGATCGTCTGAACAGGCCCACAAGGGGAGGATGTCTGAATAACGCCTCGTCCGCCATATGGGGCCCAGTCGGACATTGCATGTTGTGGCTTTGTTAATACTTATACTGTATTATTAATAGTAATTTACAAGAGAAATTGGCTTTTCCATACAAAATGGTCACCTCGATCAGACAATTTGTATGGAAAAAAAAAAAAAAAAAATTAAATAATTTCCTGGTGGAAGTTGTTCAGTGTCGTTGACCTATCAGTTTGCGGGATACTGACCCTTACACCCCATTTATCACGTTGCAATGAACTGACCCAAAGACGCGGTTGCCACGCTGGGCGGTTGCAGATCGTCTGAACAGGCCCACAAGGGGAGGATGTCTGAATAACGCCTCGTCCGCCATATGGGGCCCAGTCGGACATTGCATGTTGTGGCTATGTAAATACTTATACTATATGAATAATAGTAATTTACAAGAGAAATATTTAGTTGAAGAGGGTAAGGACAAGGGTTGTTCGAGCAAAATATGCATAATTTTGTTGGTTTCACTTTCATTTCTTTACTGGGGTAGAAAAGATGTAGCATTTGTACTTTAGGGCCGTATTTATAATCAGTTTGCTTGAGTGACAGCGAGCTTGAGTTCGTATCAGAAATGTTATTTAAGTACAAAGTTGCCTGTCAAATTCATACTTAATATTGCTCTCAAGTTTGATATCGCTTCATAAATACGACCCTTAAGCCCGTATTTATAATCAGCGCTTATAAGTGACAGCGAGTTTGAGTTCGTTTCAAAAATGTCATTCCAGTATATAATGATCTGTCAAATGCATACTTAACAATGTTCTCAATCTTAAGATCACTTTATAAATACGAGCCTTAGATAGGTACCTACTTGATCCAGAGGTCGGAGTTTACTCCAAGGGAGAGACACAAAGTTTGATTTATTATTAGATAATATTTGTAAAATTGTTTCCAGTTCAGTTGGAGCAATGCAGGTTGCATAACTATTTTTTTCTGACAAGTAAGATCATTTCATTATGCCGTCGGTCACATGTAATTTTTTTTTTTTTACAGTAGTCTTACTTGATAAGAGAGAGCCCGATGGTATAGTGGATAGGGCCGCTGCCTCCTGAGCGGGAAGTCGTGGTTCGAATCCCACCACGTACCAATGTGTTTTTCGGTTTTCGAATTTCATATGTACGTTTATTCAGCGCATTTTCCGTGCTTCGGAAGGCACGCCAAGTTGGTCCCGTAATATCGTTTAATACCGTAGATATTAGTCGTTGAGCCATATCAAAGGCCAGTTTTAAGCATTGGCAGCTTGAAAACTCTGACCTAATCTAGGATTGGGTCTGGTTTCCCTTCTGGGTTGCGGAGGTCAGATGGCAGTCGCTCTGTATAAAAACCAGTACCCTCGTTGAATCCCCTAGATTAGGTAGCCGACCCTGTGAGATACGGGATAAGGCTAGGAAGATGATGAGTCCTACTCGATAAAGAAGCAGATTCTGAAAAACATACACGCCTTTATCCCTAATGGGGTAGGTAGAGAGTAAACGATCTAGACAATGATCGTTCTGCTACGTCTGACAAAGTTTTGAGGGTTATTTAAGATAGATTTGTAGATATATTACTGTAGTGGCAGGTTTTCAGGTCATAGCCTGAATTGCAATATACAGAAACCCGTGGATCCGTTAGCTGTTTTTACAGTATGGCATTTTACTCGATAGAATACTTCTAACTAGACTAAAAATAACCTAATTAAAAAAAAAATAACAGAATATATTTTCGATATTCTCCACCAAGCGCTGCAAGGCAAAGTAAGTGATTTTCAATTTGATAGATTGTTCCAAGTTTGGTTAGGACAATACAGATTGTTTGACAAAGAAGATGCTTTTACACAAACCATGTCAGAGGCCCATTAATAAGATGGTTTTAAAAACTCTGACACCAAGGATCAATGAGTCAATACTATCGACAACTTACTCGATAGAATTACTTCTACTGAGGCCCGTCATTATAAACAGTACTTGAGCCTGACAGCTAGTTTGAGTCCGTATCAGAAATGTCATTTCAGTACAAAAGGACCTGTCAAATCCATACTTAATATTTCTCATCTCAAGAATACTTTTTAAATACAAGACCTAAAATAACCTTATTGAATAAAGAACAGAATATATTTTCAAGATTCTTCAAGCGCTGCAAGGCAAGGGACAAGCTAGTTACGCCAAATAGAGCGGTACTATTTACCAGAAAGTAAGTGTTACTGTAAGTGATTGGCGAGGGCGTCCGCAGCACTCAACAAAACTATGCTAACAAGCGGTCAGAGGTTCGATTCCCACGGATCAATACTCTGGATTTATCCTTTTGAAAGATTGTTCCGATTGTGGTTAGGACAATACAGATTGTCTGACAAAGAAGATGCTTTTAAACAAACCATGTCAGAGGCCCATTAATAAAATGGTTTTAAAAACTCTGACACCAAGGATCATTAAGTCAATACTATCGACAACATACTCGATAGAATTACTTATACTGACAGATAGTTTGAGTCCGTATCAGAAATGTCATTTCACTACCAAAAGACCTGTCAAATCCATACTTAATATTTCTCACAATCTCGAGATCACTTTTTGAATACGATCCCTAGGCTTAAAATGTGATTCTCCACCAAGCGCTACAAGGCAAAGGACAAGCTAGTTACGCCAAATAGAGCGGTACTATTGACCAGAAAGTAAGTGTTACTGTAAGTGATTGGCGAGGGCGTCCGCAGCACTCAACAAAACTATGCTAATAAGAGGTCAGAGGTTCGATTCCCACAAATCAATACTCTGGATTTATCCTTTTGAAAGATTGTTCCTAATTTGGTTAGGACAATACAGATTGTCTGACAAAGAAGATGCTTTTACACAAACCATGTTAGAGGCCCATTAATAAGATGGTTTTAATAATTTTGTCACCAAGGATCATTGAGTCAATAACATCGACAGCTTACTCGATAGAATTACTTCTACTAAGACCCGTAATTATAAACAGTACTTGAGACTGACAGCTAGTTTTAGTCCATATCAGAAATTTTATTTCAGTACCAAAGGACCTCTTTTTAAATACGAGAACTAAAATTACCTTATTGAAAAAAGAACAGAATTTATTTTCGAGATTCTCCACCAAGCGCTGCAAGGCAAAGGACAAGCTAGTTACGCCAAATAGAGCGATACTCTTTACCAGAAAGTAAGTTACCGTAAGTGATTGGCGAGGGCGTCCGCAGCACTTAACAAAACTATGCTAACAAGAGGTCAGAGGTTCGATTCCCACAAATCAATACTCTGGATTTATCCTTTTGAAAGATTGTTCCTAGTGTGGTTATGACAATACAGGTTAAATCAACTGATTGTCTGACAAGGAAGTTGCTTTTACACAAACTATGTCAGAGGCCCATTATTCAAATTCAAATCATTTATTGCTTAGCCATAAGTTATGTAGATGTTTTTTAAAACTCTGACACCAATCATCATTGAGTCAATTCTCTTGACAAATTACTTGAAAGAATACCTCTAACTAGACTTAAAAACCCTTATTTAAAAAAAGTATATATTGCAATACAGAGGACAAGCTAGTTACGCCAAATAGAGCGGTACTATTTACCCGCAAGTAAGTTACCGCTAAGTGATTGGCGAGCGCGTCCGCAGCACTCGACAAAGCTATACCTTCAATCTCTAGATCACGTTTTGAATACGATCCCTAGACTTAAAATGAAATTCTCCACCAAGCGCTGCAAGGCAAAGGACAAGCTAGTTACGCCAAATAGAGCGGTACTATTTACCCGCAAGTAAGTTACCGCTAAGTGATTGGCGAGCGCGTCCGCAGCACTCGACAAAGCTATACCTTCAATCTCTAGATCACGTTTTGAATACGATCCCTAGACTTAAAATGAAATTCTCCACCAAGCGCTGCAAGGCAAAGGACAAGCTAGTTACGCCAAATAGAGCGGTACTATTTACCCGCAAGTAAATTACCGCTAAGTGATTGGCGAGCGCGTCCGCAGCACTCGACAAAGCTATACCTTCAATCTCTAGATCACTTTTTGAATACGATCCCTAGACTTAAAATGAAATTCTCCACCAAGCGCTGCAAGGCAAAGGACAAGCTAGTTACGCCAAATAGAGCGGTACTATTTACCCGCAAGTAAATTACCGCTAAGTGATTGGCGAGCGCGTCCGCAGCACTCGACAAAGCTATACCTTCAATCTCTAGATCACTTTTTGAATACGATCCCTAGACTTAAAATGAAATTCTCCACCAAGCGCTGCAAGGCAAAGGACAAGCTAGTTACGCCAAATAGAGCGGTACTATTTACCCGCAAGTAAGTTACCGCTAAGTGATTGGCGAGCGCGTCCGCAGCACTCGACAAAGCTATACCTTCAATCTCTAGATCACTTTTTGAATACGATCCCTAGACTTAAAATGAAATTCTCCACCAAGCGCTGCAAGGCAAAGGACAAGCTAGTTACGCCAAATAGAGCGGTACTATTTACCCGCAAGTAAGTTACCGCTAAGTGATTGGCGAGCGCGTCCGCAGCACTCGACAAAACTATGCTAACAGTAAAATATACCGCATGCATTATGCATCGTGATGCCGCGAGGAGGAAAGCTGCCTGTTACACAGGAACGAGCATAGCATGAGAGTAGGATTATGGCTTCGTACTGTAGAGGGACTGATACAAAAATATTGAATCAGCTGTTTCTTTGCCTCAAAGGTCGAACGATCACGCTGTAGGCTGAGAAAGCGCTTACTCGACGTCGACAACGGATTGTAAAGACAACGATATTACACATTAACGGATGCGAAAGAGCAGACAACGTGCAGTAGACGAAGCTTTAAAGTGTTATACACTGGGGAAACGCGAAGTAGAGGGAAAGTAAACTGCTTCTTCTCTTCCTGGACACAAGATCTGTTAGACACAAACGGGCACTCTTTGTGAATAGGCTTTTTGTTCAAGCAATCATACTTACGCAGCTTAACGGCAGTTCAGAGGTAGCTTTCACTACCAAGCTACCAAATATTGGAATGGTCTACCACCACCTAAATTCAATACATTGCAGGCTTTCAAAAGCTTTCCTAAGGCAAATATTCCTCAAGTTGCGCCACTGCTGCTCTGGATCGTCAACTGTTTTTATTTAGTACATTTCCTGCCAGCCATCAATCGTAGGTCATTGCTACGTCTGGCAAGAAGGATCCACCCATATTTTACGTTTACCAAAACAAAACCAACTTTAAAATGATTTCTTAAACAATCTTATATTTATTTCAATAAGCTATAAATTATAGATATTCTTAATCAAAATACTTCAGAATTTGCAATTTCTTTTTCATTCGGTGTAAATGTCAGCCATAACCCGAGTCCTCTAATGAAATTGTCCATAAATCTGGAATATTGGACTGGCGACATGCCTAACTACGGTGTTTCCTTTCCCTCCTCGTTACCGCACTACTGCGGAACATTTACATCTTACAGGGTAGGTAGAGAGTCAGTGGCTTTGTGAAAATCGTAGCAGTGAAAGTTTGAAGGCATTTTTAGGGTTTCGTACCTCAAACAGAAAAAAAAGTAACCTTAAGGGCGGTTTTGCACTGCTGCGTATCCGGTTGGTATCCTTGAAAAATTGTTTGGATTTGCGCGAAAATGTTTGACAGCTTCCATATATTTTTCACGGATACAAATACGAGTACGGAGCAGTGCAAAACCGTTCTAAGGGCGCTTTTGCACCGGTCCAAATCCGTATCCGAACTAACAGCTTGCGCACCCAATGAAAATTTCGTTTTAAAGGACACGATTTGGATACGAATCGAGAACAGAGCATCGAAAAACCGCCGTACTTGACTGTGAGCGAGAGAAAAACATTGAATGTGCCAGCTGCATTTCCTCCCGGGCATGCTGTAAAAACCATCTAAAGGATTCGAGGGTTTCTGTATACTGTTTATTTGTGAAGTTGTCACCTGTCAATAGAGCAATGAACCTTCAAGTTAATCTTAAATGACCCTCAAAACTTTGTCAGACGTGGCGGAACAACCTTTGTTTAGGACGTTTACGCTCTGCTTACCCCATCCCTACATAGTATAAAACAAAGTCGCTTTCTCTGTCTCTATATCCCTATGTATGCATACATCTTTAAAACTACGCAACGGATTTTGATGCGGTTTCTTTTAATGGATAGAGTGATTTAAGAGGAAGGTTTATTATGTATAATACATGCATAGTATAGTAGAGAAACACTGATAATTTCCGTGCGAAGCGAGGAGGGTCGCTAGTTAGGGATAAAGGCGTGATTATACGTATGTAAAGTTTTCTTATATAAAGTAAGTTGTCTTGTCGATGAACAACTAGTTTGGTGTCAGAATCGCCTAAGTAGCTAAGACCATAATAGGCTTCTTAATTGCTTAATGTTTAAAAAATAAACTACATTTGCTGAACTGAAGGGTCCATCGTGTGAGCAAAACGAAATTACGACATTTTCGTTCGCATGCTGTGTGGTGCTAAAGTGTTAGTTGTGAAATTAATATTGTAAGACAGTTGAGTATTTAAACTAATTAGTATACTAAAATTATGTCTAACAAACACGACTACTTGAAGTTTTCTCGATAGAAATAAATCACGAAGTTCTCTTGATTCTCGTGTCGATATTCGCATATTATGGCTAGAATAAACAGTTTTAAAGTAAAAAAAATATTCTGTAATAACCACCTGGAGATTATATAGTAGGAATATGTCTTATTTTCTTTTTAATTTGTACATTTTACACAAAAAACTAGATTAACTGCGATTTTCGCGGATGTAACTGCCGCAACTTAGCGCGCGCTAAAATAAACGTTGTTTCAATGATATTTCGGGCGATGTTCATGTATCTTAAAATGAATATCCTCATCCGTGGCTCAGCGCAGGCTGAAATCTGTATAAATATAAAACTCAAAACTTTACCCACACGATTTCTTATCTCAAATTCAGATTTCTCCATTGCATTTAAGCGAAAACGTTCTCTTCAAAGCACGAAAACGACGGTTTTCTAAACTTTGCCTATTGAATGTCGTCGCCCTAACCGCCCAAACACGGGGGAGGGATCTTCAAAGATAGCGGAAAATCTTCACAGGGATGTCAACAAAATACACGCGTACAGTGCTGCTTGGATACATACATACATATAATCTTTATACACAAAGGAGGACACAGAGCGTTTACGACCTAAACAAAGGTCGTTCCGCCTCGTCTGACAAAGTTTTGAGGGTTATTTAAGATGGATTTGTAGTTATATTTCTGTAATGACAGGTTGAAAGCCCATCGCCTGTATTGCAATATGCGATACTGAAACCCTAAAAACCGTTAGTAGGTTTGTGCAGCATGCCCGGGAGGAAATGCAGCTAGCACATTCTATGTTTTTCTCTTACTCCCAGTCCAGCATGGATGAAGGCTGCTTGGATACTGATAAATTTAATAGGTGGATAGATCGATAGAACCAATGTCCAGTGTGAGGCTGGATCAAAATAGTATCACTTGATGTCTTCCTAAACATCATCTCCCTAGCTTTATCCCGTATCCCACGGGTCGGCTACCTAATTTAGGGGATTAAACGAGGGTTTTTACACAGAGCGACTGCCATCTGACCTCCGCCACCCAGAAGAAAACCATACCCAATCCTACATGGTTTGACGACTAATATCTACGGTATTAAACGATAATAACTGGAACCAACAGTTTGACATACCTTCCGAAGCACGGAAAAAGCACCGAATGAAAGTACATATGAAATTCAAACACATTGGCACGTGGTGGCATTCGAACCACGACCTCCCGCTCAGGAGGCAGCAGCCCTATCCACTACACCATCGAACTCCTCAAGACAAGAACTGATGTCTTCCTAAACAAATCGATTAAGTAATTTGCCCAATACGGTTACTAGCGCTAGCCAAGCAACTTGCTTAGTGAGTAGAGTCAGTAGAAAATAATTGAATAAATAGAAAATAAGAAACTAATCCAAATGAGAGAGGCCAATTTTCCTCAAAAATATAGATTTGGCGTTTGATCCATTGCTTTCTCCGCTCTGTCTCAGTTACATCTTGGTCACCTTGGTTTAACTGCATCCGTGGTCTAATGGTGAGAGCCATGTGCTTACGATCCTTCGGTTATGGGTTCGATTCCCAGGGAGAAACAAAAAAAATATATTTATCAATTTATCACTTTATGAGGTTTTCCCCAGTTTTGTTAGGACAATGCAGGCTGAATTCGCCTGATTGTCTGGAAGGAAACGGATTTCGTTCTTCGGAGGGTACGTTAAGCCGTCGGTCTCGGTCATTGCTTCTAATAGGGGTCGTTACAGGTCGATGATGCTGCACGTCCGTAGTAACTACCTTAAAATACACTACACGTGACCCTAGGCGGTGCTACGAGAACAATAAATCCGGCTGCTGCACTGTCCTCTGTACCTCGCAGCAAATAAAGACCATACTATTAATAAATATACGCATTTTTTGTCGTTTCTACTTCCTATAAAAATATGGATGAGCCGTGATTGAGTTACAAACGCATTTATATAACAAGCCAGCGGGATGCATTAAAATTTTCATACATACATACATACATAAATCACGCAGAGCGTTTAACGCCTCTTAAAAGGCGCTTTCGCCACGTCTGACAAAAATTGAGGGCAATTTTAGATTGTAATATGTATTGCTTTAGTGACAGGTTGTCAGCCAATCGCCTAAATTACAATACACTGTAACCCTCGAGTCCCTTTTGTTGACTTCAACAGCATGCCCGGGAGGAAGGGCAGCTGGAACATTCTATGTTTTTCTATCTCTCCCAGTCCAGCATGGAAGAAATAGAAATTTTTGCAGCAAATAAATGCAATACGATAAATAAATAACCTTTGTCTCCTCAGGATAGTCCGTCTCAGGGTAAAAAAGAAAACGAAGCGAAGCAATGTATTCGAAAATGTAGAGAAACCAAACTCCGTTTAAGACGAAGGGTTTGCTTAGACAGCGGTTTGGAGCCGATTACCATTCACAAGGGGGTCGTCGAGTGAATATCCCGATTGGGAGTTATTGATAGTACTCGCCTTTTGACTTCCACGCATAGATAACAGCTATGAATGGAAAGTTTACCTGGTTGTTTTTGAATACGACGTATCGTTTTTCCTGTATAGAGACTTGAAAACTAATTGAAATAGATTCTGGATTGGCTTTGATCCGGCATTGTACAATTTTCATTTAATTTTGGTCATAGTATGTGTCATATTCCGTAGAATAAATAACCCTCAAAGCTTTGTCAGACGTGGCGGAACTACCTTTGATAAGGTTGTTAACGCTCTGCCTACCATTAGGGATAAAGGCGTGATTATATGTCATCATCTCCCTCCACGTGGTAGTTCCGCCACGTCTGACGAGTTTTGAGGGTTATTAAACCCGCGTGACGAGTTGTCAGCCCATCGCCTAAATTGCAATACACTGAAACTCTCGATACCCTTAGCTGGTTTTTAAAGTATGCCCGGGAGGAGATGAACCTGCACATTCTATGTTTTTCTTTCATTCCCAGTCCAGCATGGATGCAATTCCGTACAAACTCGAACGTTTTGTAGGTCACTATTGAATGTATGCACATAAAATTGTGAATATTAGCACGCATAAGATTGTAATTTAACTGATAAATAAATAAGGGTATAAAAATTAATCACAAACTGATGATACATAACGCAATTTCGTTATATTTGGAAATAAATAAATAGGAAAATGGAGAAAGTCTTAAACTTGATTCCTTGCAAACATTATCTGATCTCAGTTAATTATAGAGTGACTGTTTCGATTAGCTTTTGAACTGATAACGGTCATTTCCAATATCATTTCGTTCAATTTTCCAGTTACGTTTCAACTATTGGAATGTCTCGTGGAATTACTGTGTTCACTGATTTGCCAATGCATGGTGCTATAAGCAGTGGTTTCCACTACGTGGATGATGTTATTGTATTTTGTGAAGATGGTAGGTAAACTATTTTGAACTGTGTTGAAGCAACTAGAAGGTTTTGAGAGACCAAAATATTGGGAGCTATAAAAAACAATGTTCCCATGAAGAGAAGTCTTACTTACATACATACAACCACGCCTTTATCCCTAATATCCCTTTATTTGTCTTTCCCTTAAAATATTTCTCATTCTCTCAACTGCCAGTGGGTTAGCTGGAAGAGATCTCTTCATAGAGATAAGTTCGCCCTTGCATACCTTTCTATAAACTTAATTTCTTGTGTTTTAATGCAATAAAGAATATATATACATATTGTTTAGGTCGTTTACACTCTGCCTACCACTAGTAGTAGGTCACTACAGCAGCATACTAGTGACAGTTAGTCAGACCATCGCCCAAAGTACAATATACTGAAACCCTTGGATCCCTTAGCTGGTTTGTACAGCATGCTCCGGAGGAAATGCAGCTGGCACTTTCTATGTTTTTTCTCACTCCCAGGCCAGCATGTAAGTTAACATTTATTGGACAGCAAAGAAAATTTGAATAAACCGTAGGCCTACCCCCTGAGGGATACAGTTAGGTGTGATTACTTTTATTGGAATGTCTCGCAGAGTTACTATGGCAGTGAACACTTCACTGGTTCTGTCCATGCATGGAGCTAGTGGGTTTGTAATGGAGGTTTTCCTGTACGTACGTGGACGACATTATTATGGCACGTTGGCAGTTAGACACTATATCAATTTGGATATAATGAAATAAAGTAATTGTATTCCGGGTGTAAGGGATAGCGTTCCGCAAACTGATACGGGTTGCTTAGTCAACGATACAGAACAACTTCCACCAAGAAATTCTTTCAAAAAGTGAAAATTAAAATACACTTTATTTACATAGAAAACGTCCGCTTCGATTAGACAATTTGTATGGAAAAACCAATATTTATTTTCACTTCCGGATTTTTTTTCCTTTTTTCCGTTTTTTTAGGTCGTTTACGCTCTGTCTACCCCATTAGGGATTAAGACGTGATTATATGTATGTATGTAAGAATTTCCTGGTGAAAGTTGTCCAGTGTTATTGACTGAGGAACCCCTACCAGTTTGCGGGATGCTGTCCCTTACACCCGGTATGGGCCTAGCCCCTAATTATTGTCACTTCATTTACAAAGATAATTCACTCCCACTTAGAAAAGTGTCAGTAAATAATGTTCGGGGAATACTATTCCACTGGGAGGGAATTTCTCTCCCTAGCCGCTCGCTTTATAAATACATACATACATAAAATCACGCCTTTATCCCTTACGGGGTAGGCAGAGCGTTAAACGCCTCGTAAAGGGGACTCGGGGGTTACAGTGTATTGTAATTTAGGCGACGGGCTGACAACCTGTCACTACACATTAGCAATACACATTACAATCTAAAATTGCCCTCAACTTTTGTCAGACGCGGCGAAAGCTTTATAAATAACAGGTGAATTTTCAGTTAAATATACATATATAATAGAAGCACAAAACATGGTTTTCAGAAAAACAGCATAAGCAAGGGCAAGAGTCGAAAGAGTTGAAAGTTTACTGCATACATACATATATATTTCTTAGTAGAAATAAGCTGTACCTGTTTTGTTACTTGTGTACAATAAACAGTAAATAAATAAATATAATCATGCCTTTATCTCTAATGGGGTAGGCAGAGCGTAAACGACATAGACAATGGTCGTTCCGCCACGTTTGAAAAAGTTTTGAGGGTCATTTAAGATAGATTTGTCCCATCACCTAAATTACAATATACTGAAACCTTCGGATCGCTGTTTTTACAGCATGCCCGGGAGGAAATGCAGCTGGCACATTCTGATTTCCTCTCGCTCCCAGGCCAGCATGGAGGTTTACTACAAATTGAAGAAAATCTGTTTCATGTATTTGTTTCTCAGATAGAATATGTATGGAGTACACATAGTCCTACGTACTGAAGCTTATCTATACAATGATTTATGCCGAAAGATCTTCCTTACCCTTGTAACGACAATATCAACAACAAGAAACTACCAGGAAAAAAACTGTTTCGCTCTTTGACCAAAACAAAACTAAAACAAAAGTTGCTAAAAGTCGCCAAAGTGAACACCAAGTTGCTTTTTAACATTTAACAAGCAGAATGTTCTTTTGAAAATTTAATGACGCAAGTATCTGTGCTGACCTCGCACGATAGGACAGGACAGCGGGACAGTAGAGCGGGCTAGTGGACAGTGGACTGGAGGCTAGTGAGACATATCGACAGCTCAGGCACAGTGTAAGCACGAATGAAAGGAAGTGGATGTGGCATTAGAGATAAGATAAGATAAGAATATACTTTATTACACAGAAAAGACACAAGAGAAAATAAAATTAAATGAAACAAATAGTACTACAAATAGGCGGCCTTATTGCTAAGCAGCAATTTCTTCCAGGCAACCTTAGGGTACAGGAAAACAAAAAGTTGAACGGGCTGGTATATAATTTTAATTTTGGTATATATAGAGATGGACCGTTACAACATGGCAGTCTTCAAAAAACGAGCCTTTTCCTTTATGAAAGGCCAGCAGCGCATTTGTGACCCTCTGGGTTGGGGAGGTTGCAAGTGTCCATGGATACCTGGTTGATATTCCACCAATACGGACTAAGCACTTCCAAAATTCATTCATAATGCGTACGGCATGAGAGTGGAACTCACTATCTGCGCCTGTGTTTCCGAATTCATTTAACCCTTCAAAATTAGAGTGAACAGGTATTTATTGGGTGAGCTTGCTCCATCCTCGACTCCGTATCATTCGCTTCCAACCTAGAGTCCACAACAACCTGGAGTCAAGAGCAAACCCATTTCAACAAAAACGAAATAATATGGGCAGCGGTGATTACTTACCCGGTGACCCTCCGATGATTACTTGCTCGTCTGCTTCACTCTTTCATAACAAAAACATTTGTAAATACGAACTTGTAACATTTTACAATTTGTTGGAAGGTCAAAACAAAAATTTCGCTTGAAGAGTTGGGTAATAAAGCTGGGCTTTGGACTCTCGTAGTCCTTCCCACTGATATTCGGTGATGGCGGCCATTCTCCCAGATATCGGTCAACTGCGCAGGACTAGTTTTTAGTGCTACTCTCTATTCCTTCAATATCTTATTCTGAAGGGACAGATTGACCGACGCAACCAGAGGGAAATCCGACAGCATGGATCATCTTACTTTTCGAACAATCAGGTGGTTAGCCTGCAATGTCCTAACCAAACTAGATACAACAACACAAAGTCATTGTCTTTCGCCGGGAATCGAACCCGGGACCTCCGGGTCGAGGTCCCATGGATCAGATCGCTAGACCACGGAGGCAATGTAAAGCCAAACTCTAGTAAGCTGTCAGTCTCAAGCTAAATGGCGAAGCATACCATATAACATCACATACCACTAACTATTCGTTCAGCGAGATGAATTCACTTATGAATCTGTAGTACTCTCGACAATGTTATCACTAAACGGCGAACAAGTGTTACTCATACTGATACATCAACGACTACTCACTTGTATGTTTAATGGAGGTATTTGACCTCTTCGTTCCGACTCTTTACGAGAGTCTTCTTCATGGAGAGTGAAAGTCAAACAACACCGCCAGTCGTGTGTGTGATCTTCGACTGCAAATTGCTGCTCGCTGCGCCCGCGCCGAAAACACGACAGGTGGCGCTGCAGTCGGCACCGGGGCTGGATTTTGTATTTTTTTTTTTATTGGAAATGGGTTTGCTCTTGACTCAAGACACTAGGTCAGGGATGACCGTGACAAAGTCGACGATGGAGCGAACTCACCCAGAAGATGCCCGTTATGACACTGGCAATCTCACGCACCGACGGATCGGATCGCAGCATGCTGTTCGGCACCAGACTCCGGTGAGAGGTTGGTCATGAGCCAGGCGGGTTGTGGAGCCAACCACCGCTTTGTTGGGATCGTTAAGCCGGACTTATTCATATTCACAGGCAAGCCTGTGTTGCCGTTGCCCGGGGTGGACCACAAGGAGGTTGATTCCATCCCACCCAAAATAATTTCGAACACACGACACTGACCCTATAATAGTATTCGTTGATTTATCAGTACTTTCGTCAAAGTGAAACAGCTATGAAGTTACTATTTCCTTGCCACCATGAGGTGGGATAAATGCGTGATAATATGTATATGTATGTCCATACAAACACATATGTATGTATGTATGTATAGACATACATACATATTATCACGCATTTATCCCTAATGGGGTAGGCAGAGCGTAAGCTACCTAAATAAATGTCGTTCCGCCACGTCTGACAAAGTTTTGAGAGTTTTTAAAGATAGATTTATAGGAATAATGTTGTAGTGACAAATTGTCAGCCCATCTCCTAAATTACAGCATGCCCGAGAGGAAATGCAGCCGGCACATTCTATGTTTTTCTCTCGCTCCCAGTCCAGTATGGAGGAGACCCCATGCCACCCCATGTCTTTATATAACACATCATCCGTGAAATGTCCGATACAAAACATGAACGGGCTCCCTATAAACTTAACCCTAATCAATTTGACTATCTGTACAGTAGCTTTCTCCTTCAGGGGTTTTAGGGTGAGGTTCCTAAAGGATAATAAATTACATGTCAAGTTATTATTTTTAAATAGTATTTTTTAGGTGATAGGGCCTATATGGCAAGACAAATGAAAAAAAAACAATATTCCCTGAAAAGGCAGTGTAACGAAAAACTGGTCCAACAGACTCAAGAACTAGTAATTAAAATAATTTAGTACCTTATAAATTTGCGATTCATAGTTCGTTGTAGTAAAAGGGAAAAAAATCGAATAACGGCTAACAACGGTAATTTCTCTTCCTGTTACTAAGAATAGCTAATTTATAAAGTTCTAAATTACTTTTATATCCATAACTTGAGTCTGTTGTACCGGACTTACGATTCATTGTGTTTTTAGTAAGTTATATTTTTTTTACTGATGAGTGTGCCACTTAGCTTCTAAAGTTACATAATGTGTGTTTTTTATGGGCTTGCTTTTGAATTAAGACAAGGTCAGGGATGATAGTGACACAATCGAATCGACATTAGGGAAAGCTTATTGATAGCATATCCAAAAAATGCCTGTTAAGGCACATGCATACGTACGTTTTCGTAGCTCCGACCGATTTGGAAGCCTTAGCAGGTCGCCTAGAATCTTCTTCTGACATGTGGGTATCGAGTCGATCGACCAGATGAACCCGGATGTCAGCGCTTTTAAGTCGCCTTATAGCACATAGACCTCTGACATATTTTGTGTAACGACCACTATGAAAGACAGCGACTGGGATCAACGGCTTGACGTGCCAACCTAAGCACGGAATCCTCTTTCTTCCAGATAGTCAGGTGATTCAGCCTGCATTGTTCTAACCAAACTGGAGAAAATCTCACGAAGTGATAAATTGACAAATAACATTTTTTTATTCCCCCTGGTAATCGAACCCAGGACCTCCGGACCGTGAGGCTATGGCTCTGACCACTAGACCACGGAAGCAGTCGCAAAGAATAACCAAAGCCCAAAGTTCAGTATATTCGGATCAGTGGGTAGCAGGACATGATGCGACATGGCGGTTCTTTACTCTGAGGATATCGAGAGGTCCAACTAGAAAATTGCATGGAACTTACAGGGCAGGCAGAGGCGTCAAAGAATTTAATGAAAGTTGCTGTGCTACTATCTGCCTCAAAGAAAAGTAGGTTAGTTAGCATGCTGTAAAAAACCAGCTTAGGGATCCGAGGGTTTCAGTAAATTGTAATTTAGGCGATGGGCTGACAAACTGTCACTACAGCAATATACCTACAAATCTATCTTAAAATAACCCTCAAAATTTTGTCAGACGTGGCAGATCGACCTCTGTGTAGATCGTTTACGCTCTGCCTATCCTATAAGGGATAAAGGCGTGATTATATGTATAAGCTGGTGGTGTTATATGTATAATGGTGAAGTCTTCAAAAACACATTATCACTACTTACATGATCGATCGATCCGAAAAACCATCTCAGATTTCTTACATACATATAATCACGTCTTTACCCCTAATGGGATAGACAGACCGTAAACAACCTAAACAAATGTCGTTCCACCACGTCTGACAAAGTTTTGAGGGTTATTTAAGATAGCTCTGTAGGTATTTTGCTGTAGTGACTTAGAGGTTTACCAGCCCCTAAATTCATTTTTATTTTGGTTTATTTGGAAAACACAACAGGTAACAATCGATAGGAATGAGATAATTGTACATTTTTAACTTAACTAGATTGATACCCTAAGCGTGTTTACACGGTATGATAAAATTGTTACAATAAACAGTTATTACAAAACAAAATATACGATAAAAAAAAATGGTATTTAAATAATCTTTAAAATGGGATGGTAGTCTATTTATTACATCTAACAACCTTTTTAAAATTGTAAGGCCGTGAATCAAAAATATCAAGTTCGTGCTGAAAAGATGTCTTGTTGCAATATACTGATCTACTTCGAGGGCTTTTATTTGCTGGGTTTTTACAGAAAGCCCGGGAGGAAACGCAGCTGGCACATTTTATGTTTTTCTATCGCTCCCAGTCTTCTGAGATTTCTTGAACCGCCTAACTGGCCTCTGATATGGTTTGTGTAATTCACAAAATCAATGCCGCTTGTAAACAGTAACTTATGGGCTAAATTCAGCTCCTTCTTTGACAATCAGATGATTAAACTTGCATTGTTCTAAGCAATTTGAGAACAAACTGACAAATTTGGTAAACACTTATTCTTCGTATCCATAGAAATCGAACCTACTTCCCTCGTAATTAGAGCCCAAGGTATCGATCAATCATCATCAGCCTGTAAGAAAAGCAGGTCCTCAAAAACACATCACTGCGCTATGTTAAGACGTCGCCCACATCAGTCGTCTCGTTTTCCAATCAGACGGCTTCATGAATTATTTACACACCCTCATATGCCTCCCTCTACACCTCCTTGGTGGGGTGAAAAGAGATTTTGACAACGACTATCGAAAGAACTCCTCATGCTGGCCTGGAAGCGTGAGAAAAACATCCCGGGCGTGCTGTAAAAACCAGCTAAGGGATCCGAGGGTTTAAGTATACTGTAATTTAGGCGATGGGCTGACAACCTGTCACTACAGCGATATACCTAAGAATATATCTTAAATAACCCTCAAAACTTTGTCAGACGTGGCGGAACGACCTTTGGGTCGTTTACGCTCTGCCTACCCCATTAAATAAAGGCGTGATTATATGTATGTATCGAAAGTAAGGAGATGCATGCTGGATAAGCTGCGCGTTTTTCTTTCACCCAATGGTTGCTTGGAAGGAATTTCTACATTTGCAATAAGGCCGCCTAAGTTGTACTTGTCTTTTGTTGTTATCTGTTGTGTTGAATGATTTGTTTTCTTACGTGCAATAAAGTATTTTTATGTTATCTTATATTATCGGTTTTATCATATTATAGACTAATGAATGGTTGATGTTTACTACTTGGTTTTGATCTCTGGGTGATCAGGTACCATAATTGAAAATCAGTTGGCAGGACTATTAGGTACTATAAATGGTTGAGATTTACTTTTTGCACTAGATTTGTTTATGTTGTAAAATCATTCATAAATCAACAAGGTCCTCAGCTGGTCACTGTTTCCTATGATACAGGAATTTTCAATTCTTAGTTAAGGAAACACTTCCATGCTGGTCTGGGAGCGAGAGAAAAACATAGAATGTGCCAGCTGCATTTCCTCCCGGGCATGCTGTAAAATCCAGCTAAAGGATCCGAGGGTTTCAGTATATTGTAATTTAGGCGATGGGCTGACAACCTGTCACTACAGCAATATACCTAGAATTCTATCTTAAATAATCCTCAAAACTTTGTCAGACGTGGCGGGACACCTTTGTTCAGGTCGTTTACGCTCTGCCTACCCCATTAGGGATACTGGCGTGAATATATGTATGTAGTTTAGGAAACAGTGTCGCAATTTTTACATACCCGCATGCATATAAATTACGCCTTTATCCCTCATGGGGTAAGCAGAGCGTAAACGACATTAAACAAAGGTCGTTCCGCACGTCTGACTAAGTTTTGAGGGTTATTTAGATATATTTGTAGGTATATTGCTGTAGTGACAGGTTGTCAGCCCATCCCCTAAATTGCAATATACTACATGCCCGGGAAGAAATGTAGCTGGCACATTTTATGATTTTCTTTTGCTCCCAGCATGGAAGTAATTCGTTTTAAGTGTGGAATCTACGAGTATGTACTTACGAGTATTTTGAGAAATTTATTTGTTTATTGATAAAATTTTATACTTACCTGCTGATTGGTGAAGGGTGATTAAGCTTGACTTATTACATACATACATACATATAATCACGCCTTTATCCCTAATGGGGTAGGCAGAGCGTACACGACCTAAACAAAGGTAGTTCCGCCACGTCTGACAAAGTTTTGAGGGTTGTTTAAGATAGATTTGTAGGTATATTGCTGTAGTGACAGGTTGTCAGCCTGTCGCCTAAATTGCAATGTACAGAAACCCTCAGATCCCTTAGCTGGTTTTTACAGCATGCCCGGGAGGAAATGCAGCTGGCACAT
Organism: Scrobipalpa costella; assembly: GCA_949820665.1. Taxonomy (NCBI): domain Eukaryota; kingdom Metazoa; phylum Arthropoda; class Insecta; order Lepidoptera; family Gelechiidae; genus Scrobipalpa; species Scrobipalpa costella. The sequence goes on along the minus strand of OX463320.1, from coordinate 755,309 downwards.
TCTATGTTTTTCTCTCGCTCCCAGTCCAGCATGGAAGTTGACTTATTACGAAAAATTTATAAATTAATCATACGATTAATTCCAAAATTGTACATAGGAATATGGCCCTGCTATCAAATAAGTCTTAGGCGACTGGCTGACAACCTGTCACTACAGCGATACATACAATACTATCTTAAATAACCCTCAAAACTTTGTGAGACTTGGCGGTTTTTTTTTTTGTTTAGGTTGTTTACACTCTGCCTACCCTATTAAATAATAAATAATAATAAAATAAAATAAAAAGTAGTTTATTGTACAAACATCTTGCCAAATTATATTAAAGGTACAATTTAGGTGGTTTAAAAAGGCCACAAGAAAAAGTTGTGAAACTCACTGCACTAGTTTGCACTGTATCGCAGTGGGAATCGCTTCCATTTCGTCATGACATGACAATGTTATAAAATATGTGTAACAATTATGGATATACAATGTGTATGAAACGATATACAATCTGATTTCATTTTAATGTAACCTATATTAGAAAAAAAAAAAAGAACTGACCAAAAATATGTGATTTTTTTATGAAAAACATAATAATAACATAAAACAAATAAAAATAAAAGAACTAGTTGTATTTATACCATCGCAGACAATGACTGTGTTTGTGTGTAACTAGATATTATATATATATATACACATAATATATGTAATGTTCCATGTATTATGTTTGTGTAAATAGTTGTAAATATACAAGTATATATTTATGTGTATGATTGCAGTGTTAATTTATTATTACTAAGCTTTATATAGCTAACGTATTATATCAAATAGTGATTCTGAAGTATTGTAGTTTAGACCCAGTAAATATGAATTAAGTATTATTTTGCAGTTATATTTTGTTTGTGTTCTCAGATTTAATTTAGCGTTTAGTTTATTATAGAGGAAGGGAGCGAGAAAAGATAAGAATTGTTGGGCAAATGTTGTACGACATGATGGCTTTATATAAACTTCATCCTGTCTCCTGTGAGTCAGGTTAAAATCAGGCGTTTTTTTGTGTTGGTGTAATACTGCATTTAGGATATAAAGCTGTCTAATAGTTAAAATTTCCGCCAACTTATATAGGTCTTCCGTGGGGTATCTAAATCGTTTAAAGTGAATTATTTTCAGAATTGCACGCTGTGCTCTTTCAACCGGGAGTAGAATTGTTTTGGGACTACCACCCCAGGATGTTATGCCATATGTACATATGGATTGACATAGACCATAGTATATGCTCTTGAGCAGTTTGCAATCACATACATATCGTAGATTACGGATAATGTAGAATAGTTTTCTAATGCGATTTGATAGTATATTTATATGTTCTTTCCAATTAAAGTGGCGGTCAATCAATAAACCTAAATATCTGATTGATGAGACTGTAGTAAGCTGGTAACAGTTGCAGTCTTCAGCATTGTCACAAGTATGAGCTTTGTTATCAATAGTCCCACTAGAAGGCTGAGTATTTGACCTTATACTATAAGGAATTATTTTAGTTTTTAGTATGTTTAATGTTAGAAGATTATCATTCAACCATTTAGTTAGAATCCGGAACCCTACATTAGCTCGCTCATTCACCTGCTGCCAGTTTTTACCAGTGAATGATATAACAGTGTCATCAGCGTACGTAATTATGTCGGCATAAGGTATGTTTAAGTTTGAGATGTCGTCTATATAAATGATGAGTAAAATAGGACCAAGTGTACTTCCTTGTGGTACCCCGAACTCCACTCTTTCTTCGTTACTAGTGAAATTATCTATTCTGACCATTTGGGACCTGTTTGTGAGATAATTTTTAAACAGTTGAAGGGGGATACCACGAATTCCTTTTAGTTCCAACTTTTTTAATAGTATGGGCACAGAAACAGTATCAAAAGCCTTAGCTAAATCTAAGAATATACTTAATATTTTTTTACTATTATCGATATTACTAGTAATATGTGAAACAAGGTGATTTAAAGCATCGTTAGTTGATAGGTTCTTCCTAAAGCCAAATTGTTTTTTTGATAGAAGACAATTTTTTTCTAGATATTGAATTAGTCTTGAGTTTATAATTTTTTCTATAATATTAGATATTGTAGGTAATAAAGATATTGGCCTATAGTTACTTGGTCTGTCTCTCTCCCCCGACTTATGTATAGGAATAATAATCGATTTTTTTAATGATTCGGGATATTCACCAGTTGCAAAGCAGGCATTACAAATAATAGTTATAGGTGTTGCGATGACATTAGCACAGTATTTCAAGAGGGCTGATGTGACTCCGTCCCAACCTGAAGAGTGGGTATTTTTTAAAGATTTGATTATCCGTATCACTTCATCCTCATCAGTAGGCAGCATTACGAAAGAGTCAGGTGGTGTATTATATGAGGATATACGTATATTATTTGCCAATTCCTCTTCAGTTGTTAGCCTACTGCTGAGTATCTGCTGTGCCAAAAGTCGACCTACATTAACAAAATAATTATTAACAATGTTAAGAGACTCTACGGGATTTGACTTCAGATGTAAAAGTTCATTAGTTTTATTATTTATTGTTGTAATGTTGCTTATGTCTTTAATTATGTTCCATTGTTTTTTTAAATAATTATTGTGCTTTGCTATTTCTCTCCTATAATCAGCTCTTTTGAGCTTTTTTAACAAATTGTTGCATGTATTCCTGTAGCGATTATAAGTAACCTGAAGTATTATATTAGTTTTGTCTTTTTTTAGTTTCTGGTGTAATCTGTCTCTGTTCCTCATGCACCTTATCAAACCTGGTGTTATCCAGGGCTTAATATTTCTTTTACTGCGAGGCACAGGTACTTGAGTTGTATACAAAAGTATCGATTGATGTAATAGTTGTAAGAAAACGTTAGTTGCATCTGTTGGATCCTTGTTGGCTAGTAACTCAGCGCAGTCTATTTGTGACATATTTGCTAAAATGGACTCATAGTCAATTTTACTGTAGGTTTTTGGTCTTGTCCTCTTAATATTACCATCATTTTTTCTATTTATCATTAAGATAACCGACGAATGATCTGTGTTAGTTGTCTGACATACGGAAGTAAATGTTTTGAGTCTTGTTTTAATAAACATATGGTCTAGGCACGAACTGTCACGAGTCAGAAAATTGTGGGTAGGTAATAATCCATATTGGGCCATAAGTCCAGTATATTCTATAGGATCATGTTTGTTACTTAAATTACCTGGTGAGATATCAATATTAATATCTCCAATTAATATGATATTTATTTAGGGATAAAGGCGTGTTTATATGTATGTATGTGTTAAAGTATTAAAGTTATTTATTTCCACTTGTTTTTGTTAGGGATAAAGGCGTGATTTTATAATGATGATGATGATGTTTTAGTTATTTTAGTAAAGTTGTATTCTCGAGTCTAACGACTCGATGATCCCTGGTGTCAGAGTTTTCAAACCACCTAGTAGCACTAAGTACTAGCACTGGTACACAGCTAATAGGCCTCTGACGTGGTTTGAGTAACGACCACTAACAAAGACAGCGACCGGAGCCGATGGCTTAACGTGCCCTCTGAAGCACGGAATCTTTTATTTTTCGGACAATCAGGTTATTCAGCCTGCAATGTCCTAACCAATCTGGGGAAAACCTCATAAACTGATAAATTGACAAACATCAAGTTTTTGTTCCCTCCCTGGGAATTGAATCCAGGAATCAAGTAAGTAAGGCTAAGTCATATATTAATTAGATCTTCGATTCAAATGCATATTAATTGCACATCTGTTACTATCTAATCGACTGATTTACATCTTACATATTCATGAACTAGGCCTGGCCTGGATCTACGGCTCGTATTTATTAAGCGATCTCAAGATTGAGACCAATATTAAGTATGGATTTGACAGGTCATATTGTACTGAAATGACATTTCTGATACGAACTCACACTAGCTGTCAATCTCAAGTGCTGTAAAATAGTTTGATTTACGTTGGTTTTGCTATTCTTCTTCTTAGCGAGTGGATTCGCGAGTCGAATGACCAGACGAACCCTGGTGTCAGAGTTTTCAAACCGCTATTTGCTGTTGAATTGTCTAGACAAAAATAAAACATAACCAGCCCACCGAAAAACTAAAAGATACTCGCATACCAACATGCTGACGAACCACAGAAATCTATTTGTCATGGACTGCAATTGAAAGATGTTTTATGGCAGGTGAAAAAAATATTCCATATTTATTCTTTCAAGCTGGACTGGGAGCGAAAAACAAAAAATGTACATACATACATACATATAATCACGCCTTTATCCTTAATGGGGTAGGCAGAGCATAAACGTCCTAAGCAAAGGTCGTTTCGCCACGTCTGACAATGTTTAGAGGGTTATTTAAGATAGATTTGTAGGTATATTGCTGTCGTGACAGGTTGTCAGCCCATCGCCTAAATTACAATATACTGAAACCCTCGGGTCCCTTAGCTGGTTTTTACAGCATGCTCGGGAGGATATGCAGCTGGCACATTCTATGTTTTTCTCTCGCACCCAGGCCAGCATGGAAGAAAAAACATAAAATGTGCCAGCTATATTTCTTCCCGGGCATGCTGTAAAAACCAGCTAAGGTATCCGAGGGTTCAGTATATTGCAATTTATGCGATGGGCAGACAACCTGTCAGTACAGCAATATACCTACAAATCTATCTTAAATAACCCTCAAAACTTTCTTAGAGGTGAGGGAACGATCTTTGTTAGGTCGTTTACGCTCTGCCTGCTATAAGGGACAAAGGCGTGAGTATACCGGGTGTAAGAGACAGCGTCCCGCAAACTGATAGGGGTTGCTCGGTCAACGAAACTGAACAACTTTCACCAGGAATTTCTTTTAGGACAAGAAAAAAAAATTTGCTTTTCCATATAAATTGTCTGATCGAGGTTGTAATTTTGTATGGGAAGTCAATTTTATTTTTTTATCTCCTGAAGTAATGTCCTGGTGAAAGTTGTTCAGTTTCGTTGACTGTGCAACCCATATCAGTTTGCGGGACACTGTCCCTTACACCCCGTAAATATGTATAAAAAAAAACTGGATTTCTTCAACCATCGTTGTTTTGTCAGAAATGGACGTTGTACAAATCCCTATTCCTAAATCTGTGCTCTCCGCAGTCGTGTGGAAACGAGCAACGTGTTGTTTCTCCGATGTCTTTCTTTTCCCCCCACTTTGGAAGGTAAACCTCTTTATTTGTGGGGACGCGGTTAGGGGGGATGTTAATGCGATTGCGGGCATTGTCGCCGGTTTCTTAAGAAAATTTTAAGGTGTTTGTGAAATTGCTGAAAAATATGCCATTTTGATGTCCCAATTTACATGGATTTCACTTCTGGTAAGAATCAGATTTGAACGCGTAGTGGGTTGTTTCAACAAAAGTTCAATTTTTTTCTTTATGATTGATTTTCGCTAACGACAAAGTGGGCTCGATTCTAGATTTGCCAGCTAAAACTAAAATTAAAATCTATTTGTCACTTTCAGACTAAAAACATTGAGAAAAGACAGATCTATTTTTGATTTATAGTCTGTGTTAATATGCGTTATATGCGGTGGTATGCGTTTCTTCCATGCTGGACTGGGAGAGATAGAAAACATAGAATGTTCCAGCTGCCCTTCCTCCCGGGCATGCTGTAGAAGACAGCAAAAGGGACTCGAGGGTTACAGTGTATTGTAATTTAGGCGATGGGCTGACAACCTATCACTACACATTAGCAATACACATTACAATCTAAAATTGCCCTCAATTTTTGTCAGACGCGGCGAAAGCGCCTTTTACGAGGCGTTTAACGCTCTGCCTACCCCGTAAGGGATAAAGGCGTGATTTTATGTATGTATGTATGCGTTATCTATCGTTTTTATCCGCCGTCATACGATACGATCCGAGGGTTTCAGTATATTGTAATTTAGGCGATGGGCTGACAACCTGTCACTACAGGAATATACCTAAAATTGATTTTAAATAACCCTCAACACTTTGTCGGACGTGACGGAACGACCTTAGTTTAGGCCGTTTACGCTCTGCTTCGCTTCTGCTTACCCCCTTAGGGATAAAGGCGTGATTATATGTATGTATGCATACGATATGGCGGATAAAATTAACAGAAATACTGGGGAAACGTGCAAAAGTGCGTCGAAATCCAGCGGACGAAGTGTAAAACCATAGAGTATAAATCGCCTCTCCTTTTTTAATTTTATTATTTTGTAAGTAAAAGATAGATTTTAATTTTAGGTGTAGCTAGTGGTATCTAAATTTGAGGCCAATGTCAGTCTTTTGTCATCAGGGTAAACTCAAACTTTTAAAGATCAAGAAGTCAGTCTCATTAGGTAAGTAACGTTCTTTGACTACCATGCTATCCTGCAGTTGGGACCGGTCTCAAAGAGGCAACAGTACTACACCATATAATATAATACATACATATAATCACTCCTTTATTACTAATGGGTTAGGCAGAGTGTAACCGACTTAAACAAAGATCGTTACGCCACTTCTGACAAGTTTTTGAGGGTTGTTTAAGATCGATTTATATATTGCTGTAGTGACAGGTTGTCAGCCCATCGCCTATATTACAATATACCGAAACCCTCAAATTGATATGCACCTGGCACATTCTATGTTTTTCACTCGCTCCCATGCCAGCGCATGGAAGAAACCACTATATAAACTATACCACTATACTACCATTTCTTCCATGCTGGACATCTTCCACCAGGAAATTCTGTCATGGAGTTAAAAAAAATGGCTATTCCATACAAATTGTCTGATCGCGGTGAACATTTTATATGGAAGTGCCATGTTTTTTTCACTTCCTGAAAATTGGTGCAAAGTGGGCCTGGTGAAAATTGTTCTGAGCAACCCCAATCAGTTTTCGGGACGCTATCCCTTAGACCCCGTACAATCAGACCTAACACTGTTTAGACCTTTAGAAATGTACTTCTCGATTCTGTAAGTGCATGAACAATAAATAAAAAAGCGACCGCCAAGTTCATAACAAGCCTTCAATAAATAAGAATAGGTTTTTAGTAAGAATGCGTTGGTATACAAATCAGACTGAAGTGTCCCGTCTTGGCCGCCTGCCAGCCCAAGCAGGCGTATATCTAGTGAATAAATCTCAGATTGAATTTATGGAAGATATCAAATCTATCTTAAATAACCTAACCTAACTTAAATGTCAGACGTGGCGGAACGAACATTGTTTGGGTCGTTTTGCGCTCTGCCTACCCCATTACGGATGAAGCCGTGATTATATGTATGAGTTGATTTTATTTGGTTAGTTCAATGCATAAAGGAAGTTCCGCGTGCTCGTGAACCTGTTTCTCAAACTCATCATAAGATGTTGATGAAAGGTGAATGATATGTAATTTTCGCCTATTAAGGGATGTAGAAGTTGGTTCTTGGGTTTTATCATCGTTGTCGTCAGACTACCGTTGCGTGTCCCGTCTGTGCATCGCACAAACTTTTAAGTTTATACAGTATAGGCTTGATCTGTCTGAGAACCCGATGGTGTAGTGGATAGGGCCGCTGCCTCCCGAGCGGGCAGGTCGTGTTTCGACCAATGTATTTTTCGGTTTCATATGTCCGTTTATTCGGCGCTTTTTCCGTGCTTCGGAAGGCACGTTAAGCCGTAGGTCCTGGTTAATATTATTTAATACCGTAGATATTAGTCCTAAAGCCATGTTAGAGGCCAGTGCTAAGTATTGGTGTCTTGAAAACTCTGACCTAATCTAGGATTGGGTCTGGTTTTATTTATGGATTGCGGAGGTCAGATTGTACTCGCTCTGTGTAAAAACCAGTACCCTGGTTCAACCCCTAGATTAGGTAGCCAACACCGTGAGATACGGGATATGGCTAGGGAGATGATGCTCTGTCTACCCTTCACTTGTGCCTACACTAAATCTGCGTCACAAATGGTGAAATACGACCTGACCGCTAAATCGTGTTTCTGAGTACACTTACCACTTATTATAAACGATACCAGTTAACTCACGCCAAGTTTCTTGCATAAATTTTACAGACACGCTAAGACGGACAACTTTCGGTATCTACTCTAATTTAGATCTGCGGCACAAATGGTGAAATACGACCCGATCGCTTAATCGTATTGCTGGATACACTCACCACTTATTCGGGAGTAATTTCACTTCCTTACTGGACGTGGAGCCATAAAAGAGAAGTATTGTACAAGAGACTAGGAAGCACCCGAAATATAAACAAAAAGTAAGGGATGCTTGATTTATTCTTGCGAAATTTGATTGTTTTGTGTTTACAGTTCGTTTTGTTAACGTTGCGTTATCGATACAAACGTGTTTTGCGGCCCTTAAACAGTATTTTCTTCACAACTTAGGAGAGGTTCAAATTTTGGAACCGCAAACAATAATCTTGTTACAAAAATACGATTTGCGGCTTACTCTCTTTAAAGTTGTATGGAGAAAGCTGTTTTTAGGCTGCAATACAAATTGGTATCTATTAACGCTAAATAAACGAACTTTATGTTGCAGTATTATTTTTGAAGGATACGAGTGTTAGTGAGGCGGAACGACCTTCGTTTTGGTCGTTTACGGTCTGCCTACCATATTAGGGTTAAAGGCGTGATTATATGTATGTATGTATCTACGAGTGTTAGTGAGGAGATCCCAATACTGTAGCGGATAGGGCCGCTGCCTCCTGAGTGGTCGTGGCTCGAATCCCACCACGTACCAATTTGATCGACTTTCGAATTTCATATGTACGTTTATTGGGCGCTTTTTCATATAGTTTTAATATAGTTTGATGCCGTAGACGCTCTGCTTACCCCGTAAGGGATAAAGGCGTGATTTATTTATGTATGTATGATGCCGTAGATATTTGTCGTAGAGCCATGTCAGAGGCCAGTGGTAAGCATTGGCGGCTTGAAAACTCTGACCTAATCTAGGATTGGGTCGGGTTTCCCTTCTGGGTTGCGGAGGTCAGATGGCAGCTGCTCTGTGTAAAAACCAGCACCCTCGTTCAATCACCTAGATTCAGTAGCCGACCCTGAGATATTCAGGATAAGGCTAGGGTGATGATGATGATGAGAAGATAGACGTTCTCGTTCTATTGGTACCTTGCTCCTGGTACAAAGGCCCTTGACATTTTTATTGACTCTTTCTGCACTGTGATCCTCGCTTGGTCCCAGGAAAATCCAACAACAGTACTGCTTTCACAGAACGTTTCCAGGCTATAACAATAAGAATATTTTTATTGGGTCAAATCTATTAATTACATGTCATATCTAGTTGCAATATTTAGAACTATACTTAAAATATAACGCTACATTTGTTTTCATAATTACAACCAACACAGCTGGTTTTTACAGCATGCCCGGGAAGCAATACTGCTGGCGCATTCTATGTTTTTCTTTCACTCCCAGGCCAGCATAGAAGAATCATAATTTTAAAAGAGTATCAAACCCGTGCAAACGCCTGTCATCATACTCCGTATCCAACATGGCGGCTGGCTCGCATTCTTTTAATCTGCATGTGGAAATAACGCCATACATCACCCGAGATGCGACGCTCGCGACGGGCGACCTGCCTGCCACTGTCTCACAACACTGCATGCTAGAAAATTCTTCCATGCTGGCCTGGGAGCGAGGGAAAAACATAGAACGTGCCAGCTTTATTTCCCCTCGGGCATGCTGTCGAAACCAGCTTAGGGATTCGAGGATTTCAGTATATTTTAATTTAGGCGAAGGGTTGACAACCTGTCACTACAACAAAAGACCTACAAATCTATCTTAAATCACCCTCAAAACTTTGTCAAACGTGGCGGAACGACCTTTGAATAGGTCGTTTACGCTCTGCCTACCCCTTTATGGATAAAGGCGTGACTATATGTATGTATGCTAGAGAATAGCTGGAAAATATTGGTATTAATATTACTCATAGAAAAGCATACTTCCACGCTGGACTGGGAGCGAGAGAAGAACATAAAATGTGCCAGCTGCATTTCCTCCCAGGCATGCAGTAAAAACCAGCAAAGGGATCTGAGGTTTTCAGTACATTGCAATTTAGGCGATGGGCTGACAACCTGTCACTACAGCAATGTACCTAGTTATCTATCTTAAATAATCCTCCAAACTTTGTCAGACGTGGCGGAACGACTTTTGTTTAGGTCGTTTACGCTCTGCCTACCCCATTAGGGATAAAGGCGTGATTATATGTATGTATAGAAAAGCATCCAAGTACATGTGGCACCTTCTACTTCTTCTTAGCGAGTGGATTCTTGAGTCGAACGACCCGATGAACCCATTTCAGAGTTTTCAAACCGCCTAGTAGCACAGCTATTAGGCCTTTGACATGGTCATGGTCCAAGAGAGTCTACATGCTCTCCGAAGCATGAAATTCTTTTTTTTTCGGTGAATCAGGTACATTAGCCTGTAATGTCCTAACCAAACTGGGGAAAACCTCAGAAACTGATAAATTGATAATATTAGTATCAATTTTGTGTTCCCCCCCTAGGAATCGAACTCAGGACCTCCGGATCGACCACTCTCGCTCTAACCACTAGACCACGGAGGCAGTTGGCACCAAAATGTGTTTAGTGCGCAGTCTAGCAAGTAAGAATTGTTTCATTATAATTCATATCTATAAGTAAACTAGATTTTTTTTGTCGGTAAAGTAAGCTGTCTATGTGGTTAAATGGGTTGTTGTGGACTGATGAGTCAATGGGTCAACGTGAGTTGATGGATCAACGTGGGTCTATAGGTCGGCGTGATTTATTGGTTCGATAGGTCAACGTGGGTCGATGGGTTGACGTGGGTCGATAGGTTGACGTAGGTCTACGGGTCGACGCGATTTGTTGGGTCGATAGGTCGACGTGGGTCGATGCGTCGACGGGGGTCGATAGGTCGACGTGGGCCGATGGGTCGACGTGGGTCGATAAGTCGACGTGGATTGATGGGTCGACGTGTGTCGATGGGTTGACAAAAGTCAATGGGTCGATATGGTTTGTTGGATCGTTGTGGGGTGATAGATCGATGGGTCACCATCCCCGGTATCCAATATGGCGGCTGGCTTGTATTGTATGGCGTTATTTTCTCACGACCAGTAGGTCCCGGTTTCGATTCCGGGCGGGGGACAATGATTTTGTGTTGTTGTTTCCAGCTTGGTTAGGACATTGCAGGCTGATCACCTGATTGTCCGAAAAGTAAGATGATGATTTCTCTCTGGTCGTGTCAGTCAATCTGTCCCATCAGATCAAGATATTGAAGGAATAGACAGTGCGCCTGTAAGTAGCGCAAACACTTGAGCACTAAAAACTAGTCCTGCGCAGTTGGCCTGACTTTGACAGATTGGCCGCCATCACCGAAAATCGGTGGGAGGACTATTATTATTATTATGGCTGTCTACATGCAGATTTTTAATCTCCCAGGAGGCGATGCTCGCGATAGGCGACCTGACTGTCACTGTCTTACACTGCTGGAGAACATTTATACAATAGTTTGTATTTGCCTGCCGTAGATTCCACGTGCTCTGGCTCTCTGAGAGCCCAAAGGTGTAGTTGATAGGGCCGTTGCCTCCTGAGTGGAAGGTCGTGGTTCGAATTCCAAAAGAAGAAGATTTTTTTTTTTATTGTTTGGCCTGACATCTCATACGACAGGAGAAGAACCAATCCATACCTTAACTAGTCAAGATCATAACAGAAAGTTCAAATAGTTACAGTACAATCAGCTTGGTATATAACTTAAATGTTCGCTAGGCATATAATTTAAACCTTCCACTGTTCGCTTTTAGTCATCTCACTGCCCTTATCTCGTATCTCACGGGTTTAGCTACCTAATCTAGGGGCTTGAACAAGGGAACAAGTTTTTGATCTGACCTCCGTAACCCAGAAGGAAAACAAGACCCAATTTAAGCACTGGCCTCTGACATGGCTTAACGACTAATATCTGCGGTATTAAACAATATTAACTGGGACTAACGGCTAAACGTGCCTTCCGAAGTACAGAAAAAGCGCCGAATAAACGTAAATAAGAAATTCGAAAACCGAAAAACACATTGGTACGTGGTAGGATTCAAACCATGACCTCCCGCTCAGGAGGCAGCGGCCCTATCCACTACACCATCGAGCTCGCTCTGTCACTCCGGCAATAAACGTTTGTTACTTTTACCCTCAACTTAACCATTGACAAAGCTGTTAAGACTCTGCCTACCCTAATAAGAATAAAAGCATGATTTTACATTTTTAAATATAAGGCATAAAATAAATATTTTTTTCCCCTTTACATTTTTTATTTACATTAAAACCAATTTAAATTTAAGGCTTCAACAACAAATAAAAACTATATTTTTTAATCTTCTCGCATTCCGATGCAATCACCAGAACAAACACAGTGTGAACAAGCTCTGCACAGTAAAGGGCTAAAGTAAATGTCACAATGCCCGACAAAAAAATACACATTACCCTCGTTCAATCCCCTAGATTAGGTAACCGACCCCGTGAGATAAGGGATAAGGTTAGGGAGATGATGATTACTGCAGCGACAGGTTTAGCTGCCCAACGCCTCATGGCGAGGGCTGATATAAGTCGAGAACGAACATAAATTTGTGCATGCGTTATAAACTCTGCTTTTCACTTTGATTGCGAGGAAAATTTAAAAAAGTCTACAAAATATTGTAAATAAACTAAACAATTAATTCCCGCCATTGAACTTTTTAAATCTTTCGACACACAAATTAGGCATTGGCTGGAGACCTACACAGCTTTCTATTAAATATTTTTTGTAATAATAAAATAAATAATCTATCGTACTTGAATTTAATAATAACTGATCAGATGTCAAAAAATGACAATTTCCAATAGTTCTGAAAAAGAAGAAAAAGTTCTTACAGGTGACAAAAGTTCTGTTTTTGGGAATAGTTCTGAAATTTCTGTCATATGGCTGAAATAGCATAGAAAGCTTATCAGAAGTCCAAAAATGACAGATTTAAGATAAGATAAGAATATACTTGATTGCACAGAAAAGACACAAGAGAAAATAAAATTAAATGAAACAAATAGTAGTACAAATGGGCGGCCTTATTGCTAAGCAGCAATTTCTTCCAGGCAACCTTAGGGTACAGGAAAATAAAAAGTTGAACTAGTGGGCTGGTATACATTTTAGGCAATATATTGTATAGGTAAGTAAATAAGCTACTTAGGTGTATTTGTATATTTAATAACAATAAATAGTCATACATATAAATTACTTATACCTACATAGAAATACATAAATATTATAATACATATATAAATTCGTTTTAGGCGTGTTCGCGGCGCGGTGGGACTCCCCCATGTTCCGAAGGTGGATGCAGCTTCATAGCGCTAAGTTGTGAGGTTTCATCTACCTTTGGAACATTCGTAATTATGTAGTATTAGGTACTTGTTTGTTTTTATGTCACTAACACAGCTATTAAGAAAATTGTTACTAACCCAACTATGGATGCTCTTAGTCTGAAATAAATGTCCTATTATTATTATATTATTATAAATATATATAATTTTGATTTAAACAGTTCTGAAACGGTAGCAAAAGTTCCAACAGTTGGCAAAAGTTCTGTTTTTGGAAAAAGTTTTGAATCTTCTAACTGATTTCTAAAATAGCATAGGTACTCGTAGCTTATCAGAAGTCGAAATATGTCACATTTAAAATCTCTGGAATGGCGGCAAAAGTTCTGTCCGGTGGCATAAGTCCTGCTTTGGGAAAACAATCTGAAACTTCTGTAAGATAGCCGTAATAGCATATAAAGCTTATCAGATGTCCAAAAACGTAAATTTTTAATAGTTCTGAAAAGGTGCCAAAAGTTCCTAAACTTTCAACAGATTTCTGAAATAGCATAGATGGCTTATCAAAAGTAGGAATATGACAGATTTCAATAAGTCTAAACAGGTGGCAAAAAATCTGTTTTACGAAAAAAGTCTGAAACTTCTGTAAGATGGCTAGAATTGCATAGATAGTTTATTAGAAGGCTAAACATGTAAATTTTAAATAGTTCTGAAAAGGTGGCAAATGTTCTTAAAGTAGTTCTATTTTTGTTGAAAGTTCAGGAACTTTCGTCAGATTGCTAAAACAGCAACGATTATTTTTCAGATATACGAACATTTCAGGTTTAAATATTTCGAAATGGTGGCAAAAGTTCTGTCAGGTGGCATAAGTTTTGTTTTAGGGAAAAGTTCTGAGTTTTTTCTGTTAGATGGCTAAAAAAGCATTATGTAGCTTAAAAGAAGTCAGAAAATGACTTTTTTTTTAAGTTCTAAAAAGACGGCAAATGTTCTGACAGGTAGCAGAAGATTTGTTTTTAGGATTTTTTTTAAACGTCTGTCAGATGGCTAAAATAACAACGATAACTTTAATATAGTTTTTAACATAAAAAACACAAAAAAAGAATACTTTTAAGTCAATGTAATAAAATAACAAGTTCTATTTATGTTTTATTTCTAATGTTTGGCTGTTAGGCCCCAATTTTCTTTGCCTTTTCTATGCATAAAGAAATAGATACGTTTTTTCCCTTGTGCACAAAATTCAATTTTGAGCAGCCTACAGCCTGCAAAATATAGTACTTTCAGTGCAAGAGAAGTGCGAAACCAGGTTTTTAACATATCGAGCAAATAAAAACTAATTTCTCACTAATAATGCTAAAAAGTGCAATGCACTCGCATGAGAGCAAAAACATCACGAAATGAAAGATAAAATAAGCTCTCTCCTTGTTCAAATAAATAGAGAGCACACACGTTCGATGTTTTCAATCAACAAACAACACAACAAATATAGTCCAGTCAACAAAAAAACTTTACCTTGTTATAAATACTGAAAAATTTAAGTGCAAAAGCGTTATTCATGTATGAAGTCGACAGATTATCAATAATCTCAAAAACAGATTTTTACATTTCAATATTTAATGTTTCATAAAGCTCTATGAATTTTATAGATTCAAAAAACGGAAAGACTAAGGCTTTAGGGGAAAGATTTGCCCTTACCTGATTATAATGATGGCCACTGCAATCAAGCGATAACGGATTGGATTTTTACAGAAGCTAAAAAAAATATAAAATTTTTGAGAAGTTAAAGTTTATTACTTTGTGAGAAGTTTGGTATCCGGTATGTGTGATTTAGGTCTTTACGCGAAACTTTTCTTTCAGTGTAAACTATAGTATTTCCAAATCAGATTTAGAATAAATGTAAACAAAGTTTTTTGACTTTTTATTCAAAAACACATTTCGAAAATAAATGATATGCGTTGGCAAATTATTACATACATATAATCACTCCTTTATCCTTAATGGGGTAGGCAGAGCGTAATCGACCTAAACAAAGGTCATTCCGCCACGTCTGACAAAGTTTTGAGGGTTGTTTAAGACAGATTTGTATATTGCTGTAGTGACAGGTTGTCAGCCCATCGCCTTAATTACAATATACTGAAACCCTCGGATTCTTTAGCTGGCAAATTATTTAAATGACTAAAACTACCTATTCATTACGCTGTCATATCTAATTATTTTAGAAACAAGATCTTCGATTAAAAGACTTGAAACTTTGTTTACCGTTATTCAAAAACTGAGTAGAAATCACTATAAACAAAATTTTGTTCCTAATATTGCCGCCTTAACAAAAGTTATGCTCGATTTGTATCCGAGGTCCACGATACAAATGTTTCCTCATCGAGTGGGCTAATATTACTGCAACGCTTTTAATGCGCTGCTCCCGACGGTTGCAGTGAACCACATGTATAGAGTTCGATTAATACGAAAAACAAACTGTTCCTCAAAGATTTATAGGATTTACCTGTTAGTGATTTTATTTTCACTTCTCATATTATGTATTTATTGTTATTCTTCCATGCTGGCCTGGAAGCGAGATAAAAACATAGAATGTACCGGCTGCATTTCTTCCCGGGCATGCTGTAAAATACAGCTAAAGGATCCAAACAAAGGTCGGTCCGCCACGTCTGACAAAGTTTTAAGGATTATTTAAGATAGATTTGTAGGTGTAGTGACAGGTTGTCAGCCCATCGCCTAAATTGCAATATACTGAAACCCTCGGATCCCTTAGCTGGTTTTTACAGCTTGCCCGGGAGGTAATGCAGCTGACAGGCATTAGGCTTTTCTCTCGTTTCCAGGACAGCATGGAAGTAGAGTTATTTTTTACCGACAGGCCAATTACTTTCCGACGGTGCTCGAGGCTCTGCAGCTTAGTCTCAACCAGGGTCATGACAGAGATGAGTTTCTTGGTGCTTATGCTTTTTTTCCGTATTATTCCTTCAAAAACCTTGCATGGTATTGTCACTGGCAAAAAAAATGCGATCTTTGGAAGAGAGTGTGGAGCAAAACGTGGTCGCGAGCCAAATGCAGCCCCCACTGTTTTATATTGTACACTTGTTTAGGCTGAGAGTGCACAGGTTACAATAAAATCTACACGTACATATAATACATACATACATATAATCACGCCTTTATCCCTTATGGGGTAGGCAGAGCGTTAACAACCTAAACAAAGGTCGTTCCGTCACGCCTGACAAACTTATGAGGGTCATTTAAGATGGATTTGTAGATACATTGCTGTAGTGACAGGTTGTCAGCCCATCGCCTAATTGCAATATACTGAAACCCTCGGATCCCTTAGCTGGTTTTTACAGCAACTAAATAAATTTACTTATGAAAATAATTTGATTATGTTGTTGGCGTGACTAACAACAAATTAGTTTTGAAATGGCAGTGAAAAGTTTATTTGCCTAAATTTCCAGTGTAAACCCCCCTTAGGGCTATATAACTGTCCTCTTTAATTGTGTCACCGAACTGAAAATGGCCTCCGAACACTGAACATTACTTTTTACGACAATTGCTCGTTTATTCACTACACAATTTGCCTAGTTTTGTGCCTAGGATACCTGCTATACACGTTCTGTATTAAGGTGGCGATAGGGCCTTAGGCCCGTATTTATAAAGCGATCTCTAAACTGAGAGCAACATACTCGTAAAGTATGGATTTGACAGGTCATAATGTACGGAAATGACATTTCCGATACGAACTCGAACTCGCTGTCTCAAGTGCTGATTATACCTAAGTACGCCATCAATTAAAAAAAGCATAATTCACTAAAAACTCAGTGAATCAAGTTATACAAATTAAGACAGTTTAGAACCTTATAAATTAGCGATTAAATTAAATTAATTTAATTAAATTAGCGTTTTAAACTATACTTGAGTCTGTGGGACCAGAGTTTCGATTTATTGTGTTTTTAGTGAGTTATATTTTTTTTTCTAATGGGGCCGCCGCTTAGAATCTATAGTCACCTTAAAAAATGGTTAAAGTAAGTTTTTGTGTTTCGGAAGTAGAGAGACAGTTTTTCGCAAACTGATTGGGGTTGCTTGGTTAACAAAATTGAACAGATATTTTTGTTTAGAAAAATAAAAATTGAACATTTCTTCCATGCTGAACTGGGAGCGGGAGAAAAATATAGAATGTTCCAGCTGCATTTCCTCCCAGGCATTCTGTGAAAACCAGCTAAGGGATCCGAGGGTTTCAGTATAACGCCAATTAGGCGATGCACTGACAACCTGTAACTACAGCAATATACCTACAAATATATCTTAAATAACCCTCAAACATTTGTCAGACGTGGCGGAATGACCTTTGTTTAGGTCGTTTACGCTCTGCCTACCTCATTACGGATAAAAAAATGATTATATGTATGTGTGTATGTACAAAAATAAATTGCTTATAGTTTCATTTATATTCAAAGTCAAGATTCCTACGAACACTTTTAGAAAGTCACAACATATTTCTATTTCAAAGAAAATTATAGCTTTGTCACAAAATAAAATAAATATATATCACAATGAAGAAAAAGCATGAGAAACTCGCACTTTGCGCCCCCCAAGCATCCCCGCCCCCTTCGTTTTGTCTTCATCTTACTTTTCCTATTGTTGAAAATGGGGTTTGTGACCGCAATGTGTGCCAATTCCCTGCATTTTCCAGAAATATCAGAGCTCCATACATCCTTGTCACATTACTATATTCATCTAATTTATAATTGCTTCGTCTATAAAAACAAATAGCGTAGCGATGCATTATTCAATAAACTAGAGACCATTATAATTAGCGAATGATTTAATGTATTTTGTGTTTATTTTGAATAGAATTATTAAATTGAATTACGAAAATAATTTTATAATGTTGTTGGCGTGACTTACAACAAATTAATTTTGAAAAGGCAGTGAAAAACAAGTGAAAATTCCTAATAAATCCCGTCATAATATAAATATGAATACGTTTGTTACTCCATAACGCTTCAACCATATTTTAATCAGAAGTGGAAAAGTCAAAAAAATCATTCGTATATTAATTTATCTACTCTCATATAGTAATGTTCGAATTATAAACTTCTAAACGAATTTAAAATAGCATACTTTTCACACAGAATGATGAAAAAATTAAAAACTTTACTTTTCATTGCATCTTAGTTTACTTTTCATTGCACCTGCCCTAGCAAATTCTAACAAAGATGCAACGAAAAGTAAAATTTATTTGCTGGAAGCAAGGAAAGATAAAAATCACACAGTAAATACCAAAAAATTCCGATTCCAAGCCAAAAATCTGTAAATTTATAATAATTTATGGTAACGGCGCATGCGCGGTGACGGTTTTTGGCGCCATTTTCTACGGTGAAAGGTTTTTATTGTTTGTTTATCGCGCAACTCAAGGAAGAGTTAATTGACTGTTTGCTAAAAATGTGCGACTCTGGTGACTCTAGTAAGGAATATATTAATACTCCACCGGATATTTTAGATGCCGCTACGGAAATTACCAATAATTTATTGCCCGCCAAGTCAAGAAAACTGTACAAGAAATGCTACCAAGAATTCAGGCTATGGAAAATGCAAAAAAATGCGTATGAGATGTGTATGAGAGTAGATAAAATAGTGTATGCAACTGCACATAACTAGGTATTACAATGCTCGTGGTATACTGGCTTTATAATAGGTACCCTTCATTATGCAACAGTTGCATAAACTACTATTATACATACATACATACATAAATCACGCCTTTATCCCTTACGGGGTAGGCAGAGCGTTTAACGCCTCGTAAAAGACGCTTTCGCCACGTCTGACAAAAATTGAGGGCAATTTTAGATTGTAATATGTATTGCTTTAGTGATAGGTTGTCAGCCCATCGCCTAAATTACAATACACTGTAACCCTCGAGTCCCTTTTGCTGACTTCAACAGCATGCCCGGGAGGAAGGGCAGCTAGAACATTCTATGTTTTTCTATCTCTCCCAGTCCAGCATGGAAGAAACTACTATTATAGTATGGTATTATTTGCTGTAAGGTTCAGAGGACAGTGCAGCAGACGGTTTTGTTGCAACTTTAGCACCGCCCGGGGTCACGTGTAGGGTTTTTAAGGTATTTCCTACAGGCGTGAAGCAACATCCACCTGTAACGACTATTATAAACAGTCACCGGGACCGACGGCTTAACGTGCCAATTAGGTGGATTTAGCCTACATTGTCCTAACCAAACTGGGGAAAATATCACAAAGTGATGAATTGACAAATATCAACATTATGTTCCCACCCCTGAGAATCGAACCCAGGACCTCCGGATCGAAAGCCCATGATGGCTCTGACCACTAGACGACGGAGACAGTTAATGCGTGTAATAAAATCGACGGTCAGGCCTCTCAAAAGCCAAAATGGATGCCTTCGTGTAGTACGGTCACATATCAATGTAAAGACTAATATCCGTGATGAGGGGGGTGGGGGGAGGACATGCAATCAGCTGCTTGTCAAAGCTATGTCTGTGGTTTGAGCTGATTGAGAACAGGTACTTCTCGAGCATTGAGAAATATCCCATCAACATTCAATGGGCTCGATTCTAGATTTGCAGGCTAAAACTGAAATTAAAATCTATTTGTCGCTTTCAGACTAAAACCATTGGAAAAGAAAAGGAGATCTATTCTCTTCGGTTTTTGATTTAAAATCGGTGGTTTTATTGTTTGCGTCATCTGTAATTTTTATCCGCCGTCATATGATATGGCGGATAAAATTGATAGAAATACTGGGGAAACGTGCAAAAGCGCGTCAAAATCTAGCGGACAAAGTGTAAAACCTTAGAGTATAAATCGCCTGTCCTTTTTCAATTTTATTATTTTGAAACAAGCAGATAGATTTTAATTTTACTTTCAGCCGGTGGTATCTAAAATTGAGCCCAATACATACTTATACGGAGTGTAAGGGACAGCGTCCCGCAAACTGACGAAACTGAACAACTATCAGCAGGAGCTTTTCAGTTCGTTTGAATGCAACGGGAACACGACCAGATTGATATTGTAGTCATAATCATAACATACCACAGCATAACCTAGAGCAGTGGTTCCCAACCTTTGGTCTGCGGACCACAGTCGGTCCATGAGAGACTTTTAGGCCCGTATGTATAATCAGCACTTGAGAAAAACAAATAGTTTAAGTTCGAATCTTCTTCTTCTTGTCGTGTCGATCGTTTAGGCGCTTTCATGTTAATTTTGACCAGTTCTCTGCCAAACGTACTGCGACGTCAGTGGCGTTGTACAGTTCGAATCTGAAATGTCATTACAGTACAAAATAACTTGTCAAATCCATATATAATATTGCTCTCTATCTTGAGATAGCTTTATAAATACGGCCGCATAGTGGGCCGTGTCATAGTGTCCATAAATTGCTAACGTGTGGAAAATATAGTTTTAGGAATATTATTTTAATTTAGTGATTTTGAAATATTTGTTTTTAATTTAAGTATTACCTTGACTTTACACTCTTACCTATTTGAATTTAATTTTAGAATTATAATTTTTCTTAATTTGAACTGTTGATAAGTCTTTTTGATTGTTAATTTTTATTGTAATCATGAAATGTTATTTTATGTAATTTCGAACACAATTTATATTGTTAACGAAAAATTTAATTTAATTGAATATATTTGCTCAAACGCTGTAATTCATAAAGTTCCCTTGCAATGGCTGCCATAAGTTAATGTCAAAAACAAGACGTAGTTAGTCCAATAACTCAGTTTTAGAATGAAGGTAAACAAAATCTCATGTCTTTTCATTGAAGATTTTGTTTCTAAAACAAGTTTTAGCTATTAGATATGACAACATAATGTAATCGTAGTTTAAGGGCCGTATTGTAATCAGCTCTCAAGAGTGACTTCGAGTTCGAGTTTGTATCAGAAATATCATTTCAGTACAAACTGGCCTGTCAAATCCATACTTAATATTGCTCTCAAGTTTGAGAACGCTTCAAAAATACGAGCCTTAGTAATTTTAACTAAATAATTTACCAACGTGTATAATTTATTTCGAAATGAGTTTTAAAATTAATATTCATGAAACTTTGTTTACCTTTATTCAAAAACTGAGTTGGAAATACTTTCAGGTGTTAGGGACAGCGTCCTGCAAAACTGATAGGGGCTGCTCCCTAAAAGAATTTCCTGATGGAAGTTGTTCAGTGTCGTTGACTGAGCAGCCCCTATCAGTTTCGGGACGCTGTCCCTTACACCGGGTATAGTCGTCATAAAAGTCACCTCATCAAAGGTCGTTACGCCTCGTCTGACATAGTTTTAAGGGTTATTTAAGATGGGTTTGTACGTATATTGCTGTAGTGACAGGTTGTCAGCCAATCGCCTAAATTACAATTTACTGAATCCCGCGGATCCCTTGGATGGATAACGTGCCCTTTTTAAATTGTTAAATAGTCAGTTGCATTGTTTTAAAAACCTCTCAATCTGATAGGTATTTATTTTTAGTGTCCATAGGAATAGAACCCACAACCTTCTAAAACTACTAGGTATTTATTTATTTCGTCAAAGAATACAATTATTGTGTTCAAAACATGAACAGAGGAGACACAAAAATTACATTAAATAAATACAAGATTCAAATTATTTAATAAAAATAGAGCATATTCGTACATAAAAAAATATATACATAGGAAATATCAAAAATATTTAAAATCAAATTAAAATGCTTTATTTCAGATTTCAAGATCCACTTACAAACACTTATTTATTAGGTGTAAAATTATTTGAGATATTATTTCAGTTAATGTTTACAAGTCAGATTCCACGTATTTATTGTTCTTAGAATTTTATTAGAAAACATGTAAACAAAACATAAATATTTACATGCATTTTTATATCAAAATTCATCAATACTCTATAAACATTTTTCCAATAGAAGCGCTTTAAGTTTTGTTATACTTTTTAGAACTTACTTTCTCGTTACGTAGTTCAAAAAAGTTCAGTAATAAATTGCTTCTTAGTGGTAAAATCGAGTTCATCTAGCTAGCGGTAGAGTTGCTAATTAAGTCACATAAAAGTGGCTAAAGGTTTTAGTTTTTTATGCTGTCTTCTTCTTAGCGAGTGGGTTCTCGAGTCGAACAACGACGACCCGAAGAACCCTGGTGTCAGAGTTTTCAAACCGCTTAGGCACAGCTATTAGTCCTCTGACATGGTTTGAGTAACGACTACTATCAAAGATAGCGACCGGGACCGATGGCTTGACGTGCCCTCCGAAGCACGGAATCCTTTAACTTTTCGGACAATCAGGTGATTCAGCCTGCAATGTCCTAACCAAATTTGGGAAAACCTCACAAAGTGACAACTTGACAAATATTAACTTTGTGTTCCCCTCTGGGAATCGAACTTAGGACCTCCAGATCGTAAGCCCATGGCTCTGATTACTAGCCCACGGAGGCAGTTCATTATTATGCTGTTAAAGAAGTGTTCAAAATTAAGTGTTCAAATATTCAAAGTGTAAGGAAGAAAAAAAATCCGGGTTTCTAAAAGACTGGAAGAGCATTCTTTTTAAGAAAGTTACGATAGTTTATGTTTAGAAATAGCACAGGCAAAATCTATATCGAATGTCGGTAACGGCGACCAAACTCTCTGATGAATTATCTGCGCAGGATTTAGTTTTTAGTGCCCGAGTGTTTTCGTAACATATAAGTGCACTCTCTATTATTTATTTACACAAGTAACATGAGAAAGACAATACACAAAGAATAACGACACAACAGGTACAGCTTATCATAGCTCTATTCGTTCGATCTCGTATTTTAATAGGACTGACACGCCTGAAATGTCCTAACAAAACTAGAAAGAAAAACACAAAGCCATTGTCTCCACCGGGAATCAAACGCGGGACCATCAGATTGAAAGCCCATGGCTCAGACCACTAGACCACGGAGGCAGTTCTACTCTTCATATAGTAGAACAGTGAAAGAACATTCGCACACAAATAAAATGTTTACCTGTTTGACCAAACACGTGCCGCACAGGGCATTGTTTCTAATGAGCTATTTGTATAGACCGCAGATGTTCTGCATACTCCATAAGGCGTAGAAACGTGACTCTTTAAAGTAAAAGTACAGTGCCAGTACACTCAGGCACAAATATATATTTACCAGTTTGATTGCTGGCGTCGCACGCGTGCCTTTTTAAATGAGCTTTTGATATAGACCGCAGACGTTCTGTCTACTCAATAAGGTGTAGAAACGTGACTCTTTGTAGTAGATAGTACAGTACCAGTACACTCGCACACAGTACACTCGTACCGTTTCAAATGAACTGTTTTTACCAGGTGTAAGGGACAGCATCCTGCAAACTGATAGAGGTTGCTCAGTCAACGTCACTGAACAACTATCAGCAGGATATTTTATCAGGAAGTAAAAAAAAAATATTTCATACAAATTGTCTGATAATAAGTGAACATTTTGTATGGAAAAGCCATTTTATTTGTCTCCCTGAAATAATTCGACTGAGCAACCCCTATCAGCTTTCAGGACGCTGCCCTTACACCCGGTATAGACCGCAGACATTGTCTACTCCATAAGGCGTATAAACGTGACTCTATGTAGTAGATAGTACACTCACACACAAATATATATTTACCAGTTTGATTGCTGGCGTCGCACGCGTGCCATTTTAAATGAGCTTTTGATATAGACCGCAGACGTTCTGGCTACTTCATAAGGCGTAGAAACGTGACTCTTTGTAGTAGTACCAGTACCTAGAGATACACTCACACACAAATAAATGTTTACCAGTTTGATTGCCAGCGCCGAACGCGTGCCGCATGGGGTACCGTTTTTAATGAGCTGTTTATATAGACCGGCTCATCAAGGCTCGACCTTCTATCTACACTCGCACAAATTAGGTTTTAGTAACAACGCTGAATGGTAGTCACTGGACATGAGTATGGCAAAAACTTAAGATAAATCTCATTTAAACATACATACATACATATAATCACGCCTTTATCCCTAATGGGGTAGGCAGAGCATAAACAACCTAAACAAAGGTCGTTTCGCCACGTCTGACAATGTTTAGAGGGCTATTTAAGATAGATTTGTAGGTATATTGCTGTAGTGACAGGTTGTCAGCCCATCGGCTAAATTACAATATACTGAAACCCTCGGATCCCTTAGCTGGTTTTTACAGCATGCTTGGGAGGATATGCAGCTGGCACATTCTATGTTTTTCTAGCGCTCCCAAGCCAGCATGGAAAAAATCTCATTTAAAAGTGTTACTATATAGCTGAAAAGAATTTCTAGAAGATAAATAAATATAGAAATAATACATACATAATATAATCACGAATCAGAGCGTAAATTACCTAAACAAAGATCGTTCCGCCACGTCTGACAAAGTTTTGAGGGTTATTTAATATATTTTTGTGGGTATGGTGCTGTAGTGACTGGTTGTCAGCCCATCGCCTAAATTAGAGGGATCCTTTAGCTGGTTTTTACAGCATGCCCGGGAGGAAATGCAACTGGCACATTCTATATTTTTCTTTCGCTCCTAGTCCAGCATGGAAGAATATGAATAATATTAGATATTTATTGCTATCACAATATTTCAGATTTGTTACATGCTCCATGATCACGAGTAGACTGGCGATGCGATGAGTAGATACTTTGAGTGTAGTGTGTCGTGAGAAACTAGTGAGTGACAATAGTAGAAGTCGCAGTGAAAGCAGTCATCACGTCCGAAAGGGGGAAAACGGTGTGGTGTCCCTAAGAAGACGGCAATATTCGCATCGCCAGTCTACTCGTGACCATGGAGCATGTAACTGCTCTAATATATCGAAGTAACAATAAATATTATCGCGGTAATAATCCCGTTCATCTGGCATTCTTTCTCATACATACATATAGTCACGCCTTTATCCCTGATGGGGTAGGCAGAGCGAAAACGACCCAAACAAAGGTCGCTCCGCCACGTCTGACAAAGTTTTGAGGGTTATTCAAGATAGATTTGTTGGTATATTGCTGTAGTGACAGGTTGTCAGCCCATCGCCTAAATTGCAATACACTGTAACCCTCAGATCCCTTAGCTGGTTTTTACAGCATGCCCGGGAGGAAATGCAGCTGGCACATTCTAAGTTTTTCTCTCGCTCCCAGGCCAGCATGGAAGATTCTTTCTCACACCGATGAAACACAGCATTACTTGGCGCCTGTTGAAGAAGGTCCTCGCCAAATTATCGCTGAAAATGTAGATTCCCGCAGCGTACAGTGGTACCGGTCCTGGAATGGCTCTCAGTTATGTGGGGACACGTCCGCGATGTAAAAAATCCAACAGTGTTTGTGGAAGCGCGGATCGGATCGCCTCCGTATTATAAACAAATAAAAACAGAGTGTTCTCCTGTTTATCGCACATTTGAATATACACGGTGTTACGGCATTTGGGAACGGCGGTGTGGGATAAACCCTTGGCAGTTAATTCATACATATAATCACGCCTTTATCCCTAATGGGGTAGGCAACACGTAAACGACCAAAAGGAAGGTCGTTCCGCCACGTCTGCTACAGTTTTGAGGGTTATTTAGAATTAATTTGAAGGTATATTGCTGTAGTGACAGGTTGTTAGCCCATAGCTGGTTTTTTATAGCATGCATGTGAGGAAACGCAGCTGCCACATTCTATGTTTTCTGTTGCTCCCAGGCTAGCAGTTCAAAGGAGAAAAAAGCATCATGAGCATGGAAATCCACTACTGGACATCAGCACCCCTCTTCTTCTTCGTGTCGTGTAGGTATTGAGTCAATCGACCCGGTGAACCCTGGCGTCAGAGTTTTTAAACTGCCTATTAGCTCAGGTAAAATGCCTTCAACATGATTTTTGTAACAACCACTATTAAAGACAGCGAGCGGGATCGACAGCTTAACGTGCCCTCCGAACACACGATCTACTGATCCTTGAAGATCAATGGCGGTGGTCTAGACCGGGTGACATTTTAGTGACAAAAGCACGTCAAAATCTAGCGAAATAAGTGTAAAACATATAGAGTATAAATCGCTCTCCGGTTTTTTTAATATAGTCAGTGGTTTTATGCGTTATCTGTCATTTTTATCCTATGGGCTGAATTTTAGAAACCACCTGCAAAACTAAAATTAAAATAATGTGTCAGTTTCAAAATAATGAAATTGAAAATGGAGAGGCAATTTAGAGTCTAT
This sequence comes from Scrobipalpa costella, assembly GCA_949820665.1. Lineage (NCBI taxonomy): Eukaryota > Metazoa > Arthropoda > Insecta > Lepidoptera > Gelechiidae > Scrobipalpa > Scrobipalpa costella. Next base: position 728,819 of record OX463320.1, on the reverse strand, counting down.
GGTTTTACACTTTGTTCGCTAGATTTTAAAGTGCTTTTGCACGTTTCCTCAGTATTTCTGTCAATTTTATCCGCCATATGATATGACGGTGGATAAAAATTACAGATAACGCATAAAACCGGAGAGAATAGATCATTTTCCAATGTTTTTAGTCTGAAAGTGACAAATAGACTAAATAATATGGAACCATCTAGACCACGAAAGCTATAAATTTTCACTGATATGTTACACCTTGTATGAATCATAAACTAACTGATCGACTCTATGTTTGTTCACAATTTGTATGCAAATACTCTCGTCACTCATACAACTTACGTTGGACTGAGCGACTGAGTCTGCCAGCAATTTTCGTGATTTGTTTATCTATGTTATTTGTGTAATTTATGATATACAAGCTTTTTGACTTCAGACATGGTTTGATGAACTTACATACATACACAAATCACGCCTTCATCCCTTCCGGGGTAGGCAGAGCGTTTAACGCCTCGTAAAAAGCGCTTTCGCCACGTCTGACAAAAATTGAGGGCAATTTTAGATTGTAATATGTATTGCTATAGTGACAGGTTGTCAGCCCATCGCCCAAATTACAATACACTGTAACCCTCGAGTCCCTTTTGCTGACTTCTACAGCATGCCCGGGAGGAAGGGCAACTGGAACATTCTATGTTTTTCTTTCTCTCCCAGTCCAGTATGGAGATATTTATCTATGTTATTTGTGTAATTTATGATATACCAAGCTTTTAGACTTCAGACATGGTTTGATGAACTTTCTTGCCATAACTAGAGTTGTAGAACAACTTTGCGCTCAACACGCTGTCAATGCTTTTTACATTCTTCTTCTTCTTAGCGAGTGGATTCTCGAGTCGAACGTCAGGCGTCATCTTACGCACTACGCGCGCGGCACTGGTCAATGAAGGATAGATGTGCCGACGTAAAATTCCTCGCTACGCGCGCGTAGTGTGTAATGTAGCGCATGTTTGTTGTAGGCAATTCATACAAAAATTCACAGCGTGTGTGTTGCTGCCCTAAAGATTAGGAAGAAAGAAAGAAAAAATATTTTGCTCCACAACACAATAACAACATGTTACAAAATTATATATTTTTTTATTTCCCTCTATTCCAATGCAGTTAGCACAGCTCACTTTAAAACAACAATAATCGTAGATATTATTTTTCCGTCGTGTGGGTATCGAGTCAATAGATATTATAAATGGCAATAACAATACCCAGCTTATCCGTTAATACTCTTAGGAAGTCTTAGCTTGTTTGCAAGTTGTTCCCATGGATTTAGGTATTTTAAAGAAGAAAAGTCGATAGATAGATAGATAAAGCGGTTTATTCATATTTCCACAAAATACATGTAAATTTTGCAAAATAAAAGACACATATAAAAAAAAACAAACAATTAAATCAAAAAGTTTACACAATATGCACATGCACAAATACGTATTATTCCTTCCATGCTGGACTGGGAGCGAGAGAAAAACATAGAATGTGCCAGCTGCATTTCTTAATTTTTGGGTATGCTGTAAAAACCAGCTAAGGGACCCGAGGGTTTATATATACTGCAATTTATGCGATAGGCTGACAACCTATCACTACAGCAATATACCTACAAATCTATCTTAAATAACGCTCAAAACTGTGCCAGTCGTGGCGGAACTACCTTTGTTTAGGTTATTTACGCTCAGCCTACCCCATTATATTAGATAAAGGCGTGATTATATGTATGTATGTACAAATACGTATTATAGTGTTATTGGACTAAATTCTGGGTGTCACTTTATTCAGCTTAATTTGAACTTGAGATAAAAGAAAATTGAAAAGGAGTAGCTGATAATGAACTTGACTTCTTCTTTTTCCGAAAATTTAAACTTAGTATCTGTTTATCATACGTACATACATACATATAATCACGCCTTTATCCCTAATGGAGTAGGCAGAGCGTAAACGACTTAAACAGAGGTCGTTCCGCCATGTCTGACAAAGTTTTGAAGATTATTTAAGATAGATTTGTAGGTATATTGCTGTAGTGACAGGTTGTCAGCCCATCGCCTAAATTGCAATATACTGAAACCCTCGCATCCCTTAGCTGGTTTTTACAGCATGCCTGGGAGGAAATGCAGCTGGCACATTCTATGTTTTTCTCTCGCTCCCAGTCCAGCATGGAAGAGATTATCAATGTTATACGAAGCTACTGGCAGCACTACCTAACGAATCTGGTTTTTATGATTTCGGCTGAAGGACTTGTTTCCATGCCAAGATTCTATTTAAAAAAAAAACTATATTTATTTGAGGGATATTTCAAAGATTCGAAGATCTTAGAGTGAAACGTAGCTACAGTTCGGTCTGTGGAGGCTGGACTAAAGGCGGTCTAAGAGAATCTAGTTATAATAATTCAAATAATTTAGAACCTTACAAATTTCGATTCATAGCTCGTTGTAGTAACAGTAAGAAAACTTGGCATTGGTGGCCGTTATTCGCAATTTTTGATCCTGTTACTACAAAGAGCTATGAATCGCTAATTTATAACATACATACATACATATAATCACGCCTTTATCCCTAATGGGTTAGGCAGAGCGTACACGACCTAAACAAAGGTCGTTCCGCCACGTCTGACAAAGTTTTGTGGGTTGTTTAAGATAGATTTGTAGGTATACTGCTATAGTGACAGGTTGTCAGCCTGTCGCCTAAATTACAATATACAGAAACCCTCGGATCCCTTAGCTGGTTTTTACAGCATGCCCGGGAGGAAATGCAGCTGGCACATTCTATGTTTTTCTCTCGCTCCCAGTCCAGCATGGAAGCAAATTAATAAATTAAAGAAGAAGCTAATTTATAAGGTTCAAAATTATCTGAATTACTGTAACTAGATTATATTGGACCGGTTTTTCGATTCACTGCGTTATAAGTGAATTATGATTATGTAACTAATGGGGACACCACTTGGTTAGTATCACCCCCTTAAAAGTGGGCAATGCGTCATTGACCTCTTATTAACGTTTTGCTTGGACTGAAAAGTTTTTAGGCTCACTTTAAAAATAATACTTTTCTTTCTTCCATGCTGGACTGGAAGCGAGAGAAAAACATAGAATGTGCTGGCTGAATTTCCTACCGGGCATGCTGTAAAAACCACCTAAGGGATCCGAGGGTTTCAGTTAATTGCATTTTAGGCGATAGGCTGACAACTTGTCACTACTAATATACCTACTAATCTGACTTAAATAACCCTCAACACTTTGTCAGACGTGGCGGAACAACATTTGTTTGGGTCGTTTACGCTCTACCTACCCCATTAGGGATAAAGGCGTATATAACGAAATGCGTATTGCTGTAGTTGTAGATTCACAGCCTTGACACTGCCTCCGTAGTCTAGCGGTCTGAGCCATGACCTGGTCGTCCCGGGTTTGATTCCCGGCGGGGGACAATGACTTTGTGTTGTTGTTTCTAGTTTGGTTAGGACAGTGCAGGCTGACGAGCTGATTGTCCGAAAAGTAAAATGATCCATGCTGTCGGATGGGCATGTTAATAGTTGGTTCTGAGCCTGATTTTTCTCTGGTCGTGTCAGTGAATCTGAGATTGAGAAATAAGAGATTGACGGAATAGAGTATACACCTGTGTGTAGCGCAAATACATGGGCACTAAAAACTTGTCCTGCGCAGTTGACCGATCTCTGGGAGATAGGCCGCCATTACCGAAAAACGGTGGGAGCACTATTATGTTATATAGAGTTTGCCCGAGAAGAGACAGTTGCTGGAAAATTTAATGTTTTTCTACCGTTCCTAGCATGAAGGAATAATAATAGGCTTAAGGCGACGATACTAGTAATAGTGTGTTGTAGTAACAGGAATAAAATATACGAATAACGGACAACAACGGCAATTTTTCTACCTGTAACTACAACGAACTAAGAATCTCTAATTTATAGGGTTCTAAACTATCTTAATTAATATTACTTGAGTCTGTTGGACCGGTTTTCGATTCACTGCGTATTTAGAGAGTAATGATTGTTTTTACTAATGGGGGCGCCACTTGACTAGTATCTTCTTCACCTTAACAGTGTATAGCAATGGAAATTTTCAGGGATAAATCTCTTTCCATCATCTTCGAATCCTCTGATTTTGGTGTGAAACGTGGCGTCAATTCGGTCTGTGGAAGCTGGCTCTACGCGTGAATCCGTTAGGACGTATAGTCCTGCCAATGAGGAATTTGGATGCGTATAAAACACTTACTTAAGTAGCCGACAGATGGCGCCACATCAAAAAACACAAGTTCTGAAACGCGGACCAGACTTGACAGGTTGGACTTCGGTCCCCTGGTCACAATACCCTACCAGGCTGGTAACTACCCTTTTCACAACCATCATCACTAAGCAAATTGGTTTCAACCTTTAACTCCTAAACATAAGTCTGAGTATTAAAAAAAAAACTATACATAAATACATATAATCACGCCTTTATCCCTAGTTGCAATATACATAAACCCTCGGATCCCTTAGCTGGTTTTTACAACATGCCCGGGAGGAACTGCATCTGTCATATTCTATGTTTCTCTCTCGCTCCTAGTCCAGCATGAAGGACCAAAAGTTTCAGTCATTATTCAAAAGCTTCAGCCATTCTGTAATTTAAAACCACCGGCTCCACAGTATTTTTACTTATTCGACTGGACTATTAGACAGGTTCTGAAATTGGTGCTCCGTCCCCGCTGATTGGCATAAGCCCGTTGTCTCTTTCACTCGCAGACTGATCGGATTTTGAACAGTTCTGAGGTCAACGTGAACCGTCCATGTCATTTATTTTAGAGCTAGGAATTTCGAAATTTACCAAACCTATGATATAAGGGGTGTAAGGGACAGCGTCCCGCAAACTGATAGAGGTTGCTCAGTCAACAAAACTGAACTACTATCACCAGGATTTTTTCTCAGATAGTGATAAAAAATCTCGTGAAAAACAATCTTGGTGAATGTTGTTCAGTATGGTTGACTGAGCAACCCCTATCAGTTTGCGGACGCTGTCTCTTACACCCGGTATAAACAGGATGTAAAGTGTTGAAAACTGATGGGGGTTACTCAGTTACAGAAGCTGGACAACATTTACAAAGAAAAGGCTTCTGTGAATAAAAAATACTGTGTTACTTTAAACCATGTAATATATTAGTGATATAGAGCGCAATACACATTATATAAAATAAATTAAAAATAATACATGCCTTACAAGATTCATCACCTAAAGAAAAAAATGCTAAAGATCCGAATTTTCGTGATAAGAATGAAGAACTCTATTAATCAATACATTGATGTGAAACAGCGATCGAGAGCTCGATGGTGTAGTGGATAGGACAGCTGCCTCCTGAGCGGGAGGTTGTGGTTCACATCCCACCACTACTATAAAGAAGATCATAAAGTTATTGTTCATAATAGATATAATACAAGAAGAATGAGAGAAAAGAAGTATATTTGTACAAAAGATAAAAATTATTATGGCTAAAAAACAAATAAATTAATTTTACCAAAAATATTTAATAAATTAGACTTTTTAAGACAGAATAAAATAAATTCGAAGTTAACCCTAAAGAAAAAACTTAAATTTGCTCTTCAAAATAATAATATGTAAACGTGTCACATTAATGATTCTCCATATTTCATAGTTTTAAACTCTTTTTATAATATTATTGTGTTTTTTTGTTTTTATAAGATACTAGAATATAAGATAGATATTTGTTAGCCATTAAGTAACGAGTGGTACCTTGCCAACAAACTGCTTTCGCAGTTTGGCGAGAATGTAACAAATAATTCTGTAAATACCTTTTTTGTGAAATAAAAAAATGAAAAAAAAACGTACCAATGTTTTCTCGATTACTGAATTTTATATGTACGTTTTTTCGGTTTGCCCGTGCTTTTGAAGGCCCGTTTAGCCGTTGGTACCGGTTAATATAATTTAACACCGAAGATATAAGTCGCTGAGCCATGTCAGTGACTAGTGCAAGCATTGGCAGCTTGAAAAATCTGACCTTATCTAGGATTAGGTCTGGTTTCCCTTCTGGGTTGCGGAGGTCAAATAGCATTCGCTCAGTGTAAAAACCAGTACCCTCGTTCAATCATCTAGATTAGGTAGCCGACCCCATGAGACACGGGATAAGGCTAGAGATATGTGGGAGATGATGAGTAGTTACTATTAGAGTCTAGTGGTCAGAGCCATGGGCTTACGATCCGGAGGTCCTGGGTTCGATTCCCAGTGGGAACGTTAGTATTTAAGCGAAAGCAAAATTTAATATTTATCAATTTATCAGTTTGTGAGGTTTTCCTAGGTTTTGTTGAAAATGAAAAAATATTTATTTAACTAAAAGAACTAAAATAAAACAAGTTACAAAAATTTTATGTAAAAGCCATAGAATTAAGAACATGAACATGGTTAGGACGTTGCAGGATGAATCACCTGATTGTCCGAATAATAAAAGGGTTCCGTGCTTCGGAGGGCACGTTAAGCCGTCGGTCCCGGTCGCTGTCTTGATAGTGCTCATTACTCAAACCATATCAGAGGCTGTGTTACTAGGCGGTTTGAAAACTCTTACACCAGGATTCTTCGGGTCGTTGTTCGACTCAAAACTCGCTAAACAGAATTAGCACATCACTGCATCCGATTTTTTTCCTGGTTTGAAAGCCCTTAACTTTGCAAAGTTAGGTATTATTTTCTACGTACATAGGTTAAGTAAAAACTTATAAAGGCATAAAAAACATTGTTTATTTAAAAATCTTTTATTTAGTAACATACATACATATAATCACGCCTTTATCACTAATGGGGTAGGCAGAGTGTAAGCGACCTAACAAAGGTCGTTCCGCTACGTCTGACAAATTTGGAGGGTTATTTCAGATATATGTGTATGTATATTGCTGTAGTGACAGGTTGTCAGCCCATTGCCTAAATTACAATATACTGACACCCTCGGATCCCTTAGCTGGTTTTTACAGCATACCCGGGAGGAAATGCAGCTGGCACATTCTATATTTTTCTCTCGCTCCCAGTTCAGCATGGAAGTAGTAAATCTTTTATTAAGTAACATAAACATTATTAATAGGTAAGTTATTTTTATTTCATAAAATAATATCGTTTTATGTCATAAAAACACTGTATGCAAATAATTAATTTAAGGTACATAATTTAAAATAACAAGTTTTATCTATGAACTTCTTATTGTGTTTGGCTGTATGGCCTGATTTTCTTTGATTTGGAAGATAAAATTATGAGTAGATACGTTTTTGACAAAATTCAATGTAGGCCGCACAAAATAATAATATTATTAATAAAATCATTTAGTTTTCTCCACAACAGAAGTTTTACATACTGTAAAGTAGGAACATCTTAAAAGTATTTTATCCTTAAAACTTGAGTTATGGGAGACATATATATATATATATATAATCACGCCTTTATCCCTAATGGGGTAGGCAGAGCGCAAACGACCCAAACAAAGGTCGTCCCGCCACGTCTGACAAAGTTTTGAGGGTTATTTAAGATAGAATTCTAGGTATATTGCTGTAGTAACAGGTTGTCAGCCCATCGCCTAAATTACAATATACTGAAACCCTCGGATCCCTTAGCTGGATTTTACAGCATGCCCGGGAGGAAATGCAGCTGGCACATTCTATGTTTTTCTCTCGCTCCCAGACCAGCCATTATGGGAGACTGATGCCTGAAATAAGTCCAAAGACCTGCAGTACAGGTCATCAGGCTCCCACCCCTCGGACCTCAGAGTAGTTGCGCTTCGTGATTCCTTATTTGGGAATTAAACATACAGTACCCAATATTAATCTATTATAATATAAGATAAGAATATACTTTATTGCACAGTAATGACACAAGAGAAAATAAAATTAAATGAAACAAATAGTAGTACAAATAGGCCGTCTTATTGCTAAGCAGCAATTTCTTCCAGGCAACCTTAGGGTACAGGAAAATAAAAAGTTGAAATAGTGGGCTGGTATACATTTTAGGCAATATATTGTATAGGTAAGTAAATAAGCTACTTAGGTGTATTTATATAATTAATAACAATAAATAGTCATACATATAAATTACTTATATCTACATAGAAATACATAAATATTATATATTATAATACATATATAAATATATTTAATATTAATGAAAGAAAATGTTACAACCAAATATTCCGGGAAATACGCAAGTGCAAGCGGTTAAGGTAGAGAAAGATAGTGAGCTATAAGGTGTCTTTTAAAAGAATCTAATGAAGAAGCTTGTCTTACAGACGCAGGCAATAGATTCCAAAGCCTTACTGCACTTAATAAGCACCTTATAAGTGTTTAATTGAGTTAAGTATCTACTAATTAAAATTAAAAAAAAGGAAATATGGTGATATTATATTAACGCATATTAATCTTATTAAGCGTGTAAATAAAAAAATAGCATGAAAGTGAAAAAGTATTGTCATAACAGTTTAATCTTCACGACTTAAGGAGAAACTACCTACTTAATAATTCACAAGCCATCACCCGAAAGCAAAAACAACCTTATTTTACCACAAAACAGATACCCGGCACCAATTTTTCTCAGCACAACAGATTTTAATATCGGCGCTGTTGTATCAGCCTTACAAGTAGTTGTTTTGAAGCTTTGCAAGTATTAAGCGCGAGTAAGGCGGGCGGGGCAAAGACACATCATTCTGTGGACGCAGCATAGAATATTTTGCAATTATTGTTTTGAATTTTTGCTAGTTGGATAAGATGAGGAATGAGTATATAAGAGAAAGTCTGAAAGTTGCGCCAATTACCAACAGAGTAAGAGGAAATCGCCTTGCGTGGTATGGCCATGTTATGCCGAGGGATGAAAGTCATATAGGCAAAATGGTAATAAATTTGAATGTGGATGGATATGTTGGGAGAGGACGACCAAAGAAAAGATGGATGGACTGCGTGAAATATGATATGTCTAAAGCAGGTGTGAGTGTTGCACTGACGGCTGACAGGGATAATTGGAAGAAGAAAACGTACTGCGCCAACCCCAAGTAAATGGGATAAAGGCAAGCGAATGATTTTGAAGTTTTGCTAGTATTAAGAAAATCTCAATCTCGTCAAGTTCAACGCATCCAAAACCCAGGCGTGTCTATTCTCGACAAAACGGAGTCCTTTTAACCTGGCTCCAACTTTCCGGGATGTATCCGTACCGATTTCTGACCATCTTGAGCTTCTTGGTACGAGCCTTACGTCCGACTTGAACTTTGGACGTTACATTGAGTCTCTGGCCACAACAGCTGCCAAAAAACTTGGTATCCTCTCGAAGGTGAGGCGATACTTCACACCGGGACAGCTATTGCAGTTGTACACAGCTCAAGTCCGATCGTGTATGGAGTACTGCTGCCACCTTTGGGACGTTTCAGCAAAATACCAGCTGGCTGCCTTAGACTCAATCGAGAAACGTGCTAAGAAGCTCATTGGAGACTCAGCACTGGTTGAGGCAAAACTACAGAACCTTGAGCACCGTCGCAGAGTGGCGTGCATGTCGGTATTTTACAGGATACATTTCGGGGAGTGCGCGTTAGCACTTCATGACCTTATACCCCCCTCCCCTTTCCATCTCCGGAGCACGAGGCGTGGACAGGGGTTCCACCCTTATGTCGTGGATATACCACAAATTCGCACGAAGCGGTTCGCTTCCACATTCTTAATGCGAACGGCTAAGGAGTGGAACTCCCTGCCGGCGGATCTGTTTCCGGAACAATATGACCTGGGCCTTTTCAAGGCGAGAGTGAATAGGCACTACATAGGTGAGTATGCTTCAACATAGTCCGCATCGTCACTTTCCACCAGGTGAGATGGCGGACAAATGCTCGCCTATATATATAAAAAAAAAAAAAAAAGAGCTGGCGTCGCTGTACGCCTAAACGATCGACACGACAAGAAGAAGAAGAGCTGACGGCGCATAGAACTATCATCCTTGTAGACATTGCTCACATTACACACTGCTCATTCCCCTCAGGTATCGATGGTCAAATTTTATTTTGAGATACGTATCTATACATATAACTAGTGGTTGCGTAGTGCGCGGGCTGCTAAAGCAGCCCGCGGTCGTTGTGCCTGCGGTGTTTTGTTGGGTGGCGCAAGTGTTTAATTTTATATTGTTCTAGCCTAAACATTTTATTTTTGTATGGCGGCCATCTTGAAAAATCATAAATTTTAAGAAAGCAATCTCAAACCTGAACTCAGAAACCCAAAAAACCCACATTTGTAAATTTTGAGTCCAATCAGAGCAAGTCTTGTTTTTAACAGCCGCCATCTTGAAAATTCTCAAAATCCAAAAATCAAAACAAATATCCCCCTAAAACCCGTAAGTTACGATTTCTAGTTAGATCGGAGCATGATTAGTTTTAAATTCTAAATTTAAATCCGCCTTTTGTTTTTCTATAACTTGTCAAAATAGCTGATGAGGTGAGTTGTGCGCGGGCAGCTAAAGCAGCCCGCGAGCCGGTATGCGGGTGGTGTGCGGGGTGCACGGGCAGTTAAAGCAGCCCGCGTTCCGATGTCCATGTAGGGCGCGGGGTGCGCGGGCAGCTAAAGCAGCCCGCGTTCCGGTGTCCAGGTAGGGCGCGTGGTGCGCGGGCAGCTAAAGCAGCCCGCGTGCCGGTGTCCACGTAGGGCGCTGGGTGCGCGGGCAGCTAAAGCAGCCCGCGTGCCGGTGTCCAGGTAGGGTGCGGGGAGCGCGGGCAGCTAAAGCAGCCCGCGTTTCGTTGTTCTGGTAGGGTGCGAGGTGCGCGGGCAGCTAAAACAGCCCGCATGCCGGATGTGACTTTTGTTTGGCGGCCATCTTTAAAATTCACGCAGTCACAAAAAAATAATCATTTTATAATCAGTAACCCTGATATCCGCCAGATACCAATTTTGACCCGAATCAGAGCAACTTGACACCCGGCCGCCATTTTTAAAAGATAAAAAAAAAAATTGTCTAAATACATACCTACCATGTTTCCAAAGAAACTACCAACCGACCTGCAATTAATCCCGCGATACAATGAAATACATGATTCACCTACAAAATTTTGTATGGCGGCCATCTTGATTAATGGCAGTCACAAAATAAAAACCATCGAAATTAAATCATTAACCCCAAAAACCCCCTGATATCGATTTTGAGACGGATCGGAGCAATTTTACTCCCGGCCGCCATCTTGAATCCGCAATATTGGATTTTCAACACGCACAATTTTTTGTCCTTATACATACCTACCATAATTCCAAAGCATCTACCAATCGACCTGCAATAAATTCCGCGATACAATGAAATACATGATTTACCTACAAAATTTTGTATGGCGGCCATCTTGAAAATTCTCGCAGTCACAAAAAATGATCAAATCTGTAATCCACGAACCCAAAACCCCCAGATATCGATTTTCAGCCGGATCAGAGCAAATTGACACCCGGCCGCCATCTTGGTTCCGCCATATTGGATTTTTGACGAACACAATTTTTTGTCCTAATACATACCTACCATATTTCCAAAGAAAGTACCAACCTACCTGCAATAAATACCGCGGTAAAATGAAATACATGATTGACTTGTAACATTTTGTATGGCGGCCATCTTGAAAAATAGCAAAATCACAAAACAAACCTAAAAAATAAAAACACTGACCCCGGAAACCCCCAGATATCGATTTTGAGCCGGATCGGAGCAAATTGACTCCAGGCCGCCATCTTGAATCCGCCATATTGGGTTTTGACATTTACCAAAAGTTGCCTACCCCGGAGAGGAACAATACAAAGTATGGCGACCCCCCACCTCGGGGACACCGTTTCCGCGCCAGAGCCAAAAAAACATCCCCATACAAAATACCCTTGTATGGCGGCCATCTTGAAAAATGGAAAAATTTAAAAACGAATGAGAAATATCAAATAAGCTCCCTAAAGACTATCCGCATGCAAAATTTTATCCCGATCAGAGCAACTTTTTTTTAACAGCCGCCATCTTGAAAATTCTCAATATCCAAAAATCAGTAAATTCTATGATCAGTAACCCATAAAACCCGTTAGTTACGATTTCTAGCCAGATCGCAGCAAGATTAGTTTTAGCCGCCATCTTGAATCCGCCATTTTGTTTTTTTATGACATGTCAAAATAGCTGGTGAGGTGTGTGGTGCGCGGGCAGCTAAAGCAGCCCGCGTGCCGGTGTCTAGCTAAGGTGCAGCGTGCGCGGGCAGCTAAAGCAGCCCGCGTGCCGGTGTGCGGGTAGGGTACGGGGTGCGTGCCAGTGTGCAGGTGGGGTGCGGGGTGCGCGGGCAGCTAAAGCAGCCCGCGTGCCGGTGTGCCGGTGGGGTGCGTGGTGCGCGGGCAGCTAAAGCAGCCCGCGTGCTGGATGTGTATTTTGTATGGCGGCCATCTTGAAATTTAAAGCAGTCACAAAAAAAAACTTGAGATCTAGATTTAGCTTAAACGACAACCCCCAGATATCGATTTTCAGCCGGATCAGAGCAACTTGACACCCGGCCGCCATCTTGGATCCCTCATATTGAATTTTTGACCAACACAAATTTCGTCCTAATACATGCCTACCATATTTCCAAAGAAACTACCAACCGACCTGCAATAAATCCCGAGTTACAATGAAATACATAATTAACCTACAAAATTTTGTATGGCGGCCATCTTGAAAAATGGTAGTGTCACAAAACAAACTTCAAAAATAAATACACTGACCCCGGAAACCCCCAGATATCGATTTTGTGCCGGATCGGAGCAAATTGACTCCCGGCCGCCATCTTGGATCCGCCATATTGGTTTTTAAACGAACACAGTTTTTTGTCCTCATACAAACCTACCGTATTTCTAAAGAAACTACCAACCTACCTGCATTAAATTCCGCGATACAATGAAATACATGATTTACCTACAAAATGTTGTATGGCGGCCACCTTGAAAAATTGCGAAATAACAAAACAAACCAGAAAAATAAAAACACTGACCCCAAAAACCCACAGATATCGATTTTGAGCCGGATCGGAGCAAATTGACTCCCGGCCGCCATCTTGAATCCGCCATATTGAATTATGACATATGCCAAAAGTTGCCTACCCCGGAGAGGAACAATACAAAGTATGGCGACCCCCCCCATCCGGGACACCGTTTCCGCCCCAGAGCCAAAAAATGCTCCCCATACAAAAAACCCTTGTATGGCGGCCATCTTTAAAAATGGAAAAATCAGAAAACAAACCAAAAATATCAAATAAGCTCCCCGAGGACCATCCGCATGCAAAATTTCATTCCGATCAGAGCAATTTTTTTTTCGGCCGCCATTTTGGATCCGCCATCTTGGATTTTCGTGACCACCGGCACTTGACTCCCACCGCCCTCTATGACATTTGGTCGAACACCCCACCTCTATCTCTAACCGTTTTCGAGATATTCAACTTTTTATTTTGTATGGCGGCCATCTTGCTTTCCGCCATTTTGACTTTTTTACACCAAAAACTGAAACTGCCCAGGGTGTGCTCCAAAATTAGTTTGAGAACCACCCCCCTACCTCTTATAGTTTAGCCAGGCCGTAGGGTCACTCTATGATGAGGAGCAGTTTTTCAAGATTTCGGAATTTTTCCATACTCAACAAAACCACCTCTACACTTTTCCCATACAAGACTTTCACCCCCCGACCCTCCTTCTGGGAGAACAATTATGTCAGTCAGTGAGTCAGTGGGTTTCCAGCTATATATATATTAATAACTAGTGGTTGCGTAGTGCGCGGGCTGCTAAAGCAGCCCGCGGTCGTTGTGCCTGCGGTGTTTTGTTGGGTGGCGCAAGTGTTTAATTTTATATTGTTCTAGCCTAAACATTTTATTTTTGTATGGCGGCCATCTTGAAAAATCATAAATTTTAAGAAAGCAATCTCAAACCTGAACTCAGAAACCCAAAAAACCCACATTTGTAAATTTTGAGTCCAATCAGAGCAAGTCTTGTTTTTAACAGCCGCCATCTTGAAAATTCTCAAAATCCAAAAATCAAAACAAATATCCCCCTAAAACCCGTAAGTTACGATTTCTAGTTAGATCGGAGCATGATTAGTTTTAAATTCTAAATTTAAATCCGCCTTTTGTTTTTCTATAACTTGTCAAAATAGCTGATGAGGTGAGTTGTGCGCGGGCAGCTAAAGCAGCCCGCGAGCCGGTATGCGGGTGGTGTGCGGGGTGCACGGGCAGTTAAAGCAGCCCGCGTTCCGATGTCCATGTAGGGCGCGGGGTGCGCGGGCAGCTAAAGCAGCCCGCGTTCCGGTGTCCAGGTAGGGCGCGTGGTGCGCGGGCAGCTAAAGCAGCCCGCGTGCCGGTGTCCACGTAGGGCGCTGGGTGCGCGGGCAGCTAAAGCAGCCCGCGTGCCGGTGTCCAGGTAGGGTGCGGGGAGCGCGGGCAGCTAAAGCAGCCCGCGTTTCGTTGTTCTGGTAGGGTGCGAGGTGCGCGGGCAGCTAAAACAGCCCGCATGCCGGATGTGACTTTTGTTTGGCGGCCATCTTTAAAATTCACGCAGTCACAAAAAAATAATCATTTTATAATCAGTAACCCTGATATCCGCCAGATACCAATTTTGACCCGAATCAGAGCAACTTGACACCCGGCCGCCATTTTTAAAAGATAAAAAAAAAAATTGTCTAAATACATACCTACCATGTTTCCAAAGAAACTACCAACCGACCTGCAATTAATCCCGCGATACAATGAAATACATGATTCACCTACAAAATTTTGTATGGCGGCCATCTTGATTAATGGCAGTCACAAAATAAAAACCATCGAAATTAAATCATTAACCCCAAAAACCCCCTGATATCGATTTTGAGACGGATCGGAGCAATTTTACTCCCGGCCGCCATCTTGAATCCGCAATATTGGATTTTCAACACGCACAATTTTTTGTCCTTATACATACCTACCATAATTCCAAAGCATCTACCAATCGACCTGCAATAAATTCCGCGATACAATGAAATACATGATTTACCTACAAAATTTTGTATGGCGGCCATCTTGAAAATTCTCGCAGTCACAAAAAATGATCAAATCTGTAATCCACGAACCCAAAACCCCCAGATATCGATTTTCAGCCGGATCAGAGCAAATTGACACCCGGCCGCCATCTTGGTTCCGCCATATTGGATTTTTGACGAACACAATTTTTTGTCCTAATACATACCTACCATATTTCCAAAGAAAGTACCAACCTACCTGCAATAAATACCGCGGTAAAATGAAATACATGATTGACTTGTAACATTTTGTATGGCGGCCATCTTGAAAAATAGCAAAATCACAAAACAAACCTAAAAAATAAAAACACTGACCCCGGAAACCCCCAGATATCGATTTTGAGCCGGATCGGAGCAAATTGACTCCAGGCCGCCATCTTGAATCCGCCATATTGGGTTTTGACATTTACCAAAAGTTGCCTACCCCGGAGAGGAACAATACAAAGTATGGCGACCCCCCACCTCGGGGACACCGTTTCCGCGCCAGAGCCAAAAAAACATCCCCATACAAAATACCCTTGTATGGCGGCCATCTTGAAAAATGGAAAAATTTAAAAACGAATGAGAAATATCAAATAAGCTCCCTAAAGACTATCCGCATGCAAAATTTTATCCCGATCAGAGCAACTTTTTTTTAACAGCCGCCATCTTGAAAATTCTCAATATCCAAAAATCAGTAAATTCTATGATCAGTAACCCATAAAACCCGTTAGTTACGATTTCTAGCCAGATCGCAGCAAGATTAGTTTTAGCCGCCATCTTGAATCCGCCATTTTGTTTTTTTATGACATGTCAAAATAGCTGGTGAGGTGTGTGGTGCGCGGGCAGCTAAAGCAGCCCGCGTGCCGGTGTCTAGCTAAGGTGCAGCGTGCGCGGGCAGCTAAAGCAGCCCGCGTGCCGGTGTGCGGGTAGGGTACGGGGTGCGTGCCAGTGTGCAGGTGGGGTGCGGGGTGCGCGGGCAGCTAAAGCAGCCCGCGTGCCGGTGTGCCGGTGGGGTGCGTGGTGCGCGGGCAGCTAAAGCAGCCCGCGTGCTGGATGTGTATTTTGTATGGCGGCCATCTTGAAATTTAAAGCAGTCACAAAAAAAAACTTGAGATCTAGATTTAGCTTAAACGACAACCCCCAGATATCGATTTTCAGCCGGATCAGAGCAACTTGACACCCGGCCGCCATCTTGGATCCCTCATATTGAATTTTTGACCAACACAAATTTCGTCCTAATACATGCCTACCATATTTCCAAAGAAACTACCAACCGACCTGCAATAAATCCCGAGTTACAATGAAATACATAATTAACCTACAAAATTTTGTATGGCGGCCATCTTGAAAAATGGTAGTGTCACAAAACAAACTTCAAAAATAAATACACTGACCCCGGAAACCCCCAGATATCGATTTTGTGCCGGATCGGAGCAAATTGACTCCCGGCCGCCATCTTGGATCCGCCATATTGGTTTTTAAACGAACACAGTTTTTTGTCCTCATACAAACCTACCGTATTTCTAAAGAAACTACCAACCTACCTGCATTAAATTCCGCGATACAATGAAATACATGATTTACCTACAAAATGTTGTATGGCGGCCACCTTGAAAAATTGCGAAATAACAAAACAAACCAGAAAAATAAAAACACTGACCCCAAAAACCCACAGATATCGATTTTGAGCCGGATCGGAGCAAATTGACTCCCGGCCGCCATCTTGAATCCGCCATATTGAATTATGACATATGCCAAAAGTTGCCTACCCCGGAGAGGAACAATACAAAGTATGGCGACCCCCCCCATCCGGGACACCGTTTCCGCCCCAGAGCCAAAAAATGCTCCCCATACAAAAAACCCTTGTATGGCGGCCATCTTTAAAAATGGAAAAATCAGAAAACAAACCAAAAATATCAAATAAGCTCCCCGAGGACCATCCGCATGCAAAATTTCATTCCGATCAGAGCAATTTTTTTTTCGGCCGCCATTTTGGATCCGCCATCTTGGATTTTCGTGACCACCGGCACTTGACTCCCACCGCCCTCTATGACATTTGGTCGAACACCCCACCTCTATCTCTAACCGTTTTCGAGATATTCAACTTTTTATTTTGTATGGCGGCCATCTTGCTTTCCGCCATTTTGACTTTTTTACACCAAAAACTGAAACTGCCCAGGGTGTGCTCCAAAATTAGTTTGAGAACCACCCCCCTACCTCTTATAGTTTAGCCAGGCCGTAGGGTCACTCTATGATGAGGAGCAGTTTTTCAAGATTTCGGAATTTTTCCATACTCAACAAAACCACCTCTACACTTTTCCCATACAAGACTTTCACCCCCCGACCCTCCTTCTGGGAGAACAATTATGTCAGTCAGTGAGTCAGTGGGTTTCCAGCTATATATATATTAACTAGTGGTTGCGTAGTGCGCGGGCTGCTAAAGCAGCCCGCGGTTGTTGTGCCTGCGGTGTTTTGTTGGGCGGCGCAAGTCTTTAATAATAATTTGATTCGGGCCCTTTCAATTTGATTTTGTATGGCGGCCATCTTGAAAAATCACAAACAGTTAAAAACAATCTTAAACCTGAAATCAGAAACCAAAAACACCCCCAGATGTCAATTTTGAGTCCAATCACAGCAAGTTTTGTTTTTATCAGCCGCCATCCTGAAATTTCTCAAAGTCCAAAAATCAACCAAAAGTTACTGATGTGCTACCCCTTAAACCAGTAAGTTACAATTTCTAGTCAGATCGGAGCAAGACAAGTTTCAGCCGCCATCTTAAATTCGCCATTTTGTTTTTCTATGACATATCAAAATTGCTGGTTAGGTGGGTGGTGCTCGAGCAGCTAAAGCAGCCTGCGTGCCGGTGTGCAGGTGAGGTGCGTGGTACGCGGGCAGCTAAAGCAGCCCGCGAGCCGGTGTCCAGGTAGGGCGCGGGGTGCGCGGGCAGCTAAAGCAGCCCGCGTGCCGGTGGCCAGGTAGGGTGCAGGGTGCGCGGGCAGCTAATGCAGCCCGCATGCCGGTGGCCAGGTAGGGTGCAGGGTGCGCGGCCAGCTAAAGCAGCCCGCGTGCCGGTGGCCAGGTAGGGTGCAGGGTGCGCGGGCAGCTAAAGCAGCCCGCGTGCTGGATGTGACTTTTTTATGGCGGCCATCTTAAAAATGCTTGATATCTGAAAAATTACTTAATATTTGACGTCAATATCCCAAAAATCCCTCAGATGTAAATTTTGAGTCCAATCTAAGCAAGTTCTTTTTCTATCAGCCGCCATCTTGAAATTTCTTGAAATCCAAAAATCAACCAAAATCTATGATCATACCCCAAAAACCCCTTGTCTACGATTTCAAGCCAGATCGGAGCAAGATTAGTGTTAGCCGCCATTTTGTTTTTTATAACATGTCAAATTGCTGGTGAGGTGTCCTGGTAAGGTGCGGGGTGCGCGGCCAACTAAAGCAGCCCGCGTGCCGATATGCCAGTGAGGTGAGGTGCCGGATGTGACTTTTGTATGGCGGCCATCTTGAAAATTCACGAAGTCACAAAAAACTTCAGATCTACAATCAGCGACCCCGACAACACCCAGATATCGATTTTGATCCGAATCGGAGCAACTTGACATCCGGCCGCCATCTTTGATCAGCCATATTGGAATTTTGACGAACACAATATTTCGTTCTAATACATACCTACAATACTTCCAAAGAAACTGTCAACCGACCTGCAATAAATACCGCGATACAATGAAATACATGATTTTTCTGTAACATTTTATATGGCGGCCATCTTGAAAAATGGCAAAATAACAAAACAAACCATAAAAATAAAAACACTGACCCCGACAACCCCCAGATATCGATTTTCAGCCGGATCAGAGCAAATTGACACCAGGCCGCCATCTTGGTTCCGCCATATTGGATTTTTGACGAACAAAATTTTTTGTCCTAATACATACCTACTATATTTCCAAAGAAACTTCCAACTTACCTGCACTAAATTCCGCGATACAATGAAGTTCATGATTTATCTACAAAATTTTGTATGGCGGCCATCTTGAAAAATGGCAGAGTTACAAAACAGACCATCAAAATAAAATCAATGACCCCGAAAACCCCCAGATATCGAATTTGAGCCGGATCGGAGCAAATTGACTCCCGGCCGCCATCTTGAATCCGCCATATTGGATTTTGACATTTACCAAAACATGCCTACCCCAGAGAGGAACAATACAAAGTAGGGCGACCCCCCACCTCGGGGACTCCGTTTCCGCGCCAGAGCCAAAAAAAGCTCCCCATACAAAATACCCTTGTATGGCGGCCATCTTGAAAAATTAAAAATTCAAAAAACGAACCTAAAATATCAAATTAGCTCCCCGAGGACCACACGCATGCAAAATTTCATCCCGATCAGAGCAACTTTTTTTTTGGCCGCCATTTTGGATCCGCCATCTTGGATTTTCATGACTACCAGCACTTGACCCCCACCGCCTTCTATGACATTTGGTCGAACACCCCCACTCTATCTCTAACCGTTTCCGAGATATTCAACTTTTTATTTTGTATGGCAGCCATCTTGTTTTCCGCCATTTTGGAATTTTTTCACCAAAATCTGAAACTGCCCAGGATGTTCTCCAAAATTAGTTTGAGATCCACCCCCCTACCTCTTATAGTTTAGCCAGGCCGCAGGGTCACTCTATGATGAGGAGCAGTTTTCCAAGATTTCGGAATTTTCCCATACTCACCAAACCCACCTCCACACTTTTCCCATACACGACTTTCACCCCCCGACCCTCCTTCTGGGAGAACAATTATGTCAGTCAGTGAGTGAGTGAGTGAGTGGGTTTCCAGCTATATATATAGTAACTAGTGGTTGCGTAGTGCGCGGGCTGCTAAAGCAGCCCGCGGTGTTTTGTTGGGCTGTTGTTTGTTTGGTGGCGCAAGTTTTTAATATAAATATAATATAAGTTCTGGCCTAAACATGTTCTTTTTGTATGGCGGCCATCTTGAAAATATTTGAAATCTATAAAAACACCTTATAGCCGAGGTCAGTAATTAAAAAAACTCCCAGATGTCAGTTTTGAGTCCAATCAGAGCAAGTTTTGTTTTCATCAGCCGCCATCTTGAAAATGGACAAAATACAAAAATCAACTTAAATATATGATCAGCTACCCAAAAAACTTATTGTCTACGATTTCAAGTCAGATCGCAGCAAGATAAATTAAAGCGGCCGATTTGAATCCGCCATTTTGTTTTTTATGACATGTAAATGGTGATGTGCGGGGTGCGCTGGCAGCTAAAGCAGCCCGCGAGCCGGTGTGCGAGTGGGGTGCAGGGTGTGCGGGCAGCTAAAGCAGCCCGCGTGCCGGTGTCCAGGTAGGCTGCGGGGTGCGCGGGCTGCTAAAAGCGAAAGCAACCCGCGTGGTAAATGTGACTTTTATATGGCGGCCATCTTGAAATTTTTTAAAATCTACAAATCAACCTAATATCCAAGGTCAGTAACCCAAGAAACCCCTAAATGCCAATTTTGAGTTCAATCAGAGCAAGTTTTGTTTTTATTAGCCGCCATCTTGAAAATTCTCAAAATCCAACAAACAACAAAATCTATGATCAGCTACCCCTAATACCTGTAAGTTATGATTTCTAGCCAAATCGGAGCAAGATTCGTTTTAGCCGTCATCTTGAATCCGCCATTTTGTTTTTCTATAACATGTCAAAATTGCTGGTGAGGAAAGTGGTGCGCGGGCAGCTAAAGCAGCCCGCGAGCTGGTGTGCGGGTGGGGTGCGAGGTGCGTGGGCAGCTAAAGCAGCCCGCGTGCCGGTGTCCAGATAGAGCGCGGGGTGCGCGGGCAGCTAAAGCAGCCCGCGAGCCGGTGTGCAGGTGGGGTGCGGGGTGCGGGGTGCGCGGGCAGCTAGAGCAGCCCGCGGTGTTTTGTTGGGCTGTTGTTTGTTTGGCGGCGCAAGTCTTTAATTATAATTTGATTCGGGCCCTTTAAATTTGATGTTGTATGGCGGCCATCTTGAAAAATCACAAATAGTCAAAAACAATCTCAAACCTGAAATGAGAAACCCAAAACACCCCCAGATGTCAATTTTCAGTCCAATCAGAGCAAGTTGTGTTTTTATCAGCTGCCATCTTGAAAACTGTCAAAATCCATATTCTAACCAAACTCTATGATAAGCTACCCCAAAAACCCCTTGTCTACGTTTTCAAGCCAGATCGAAGCAAGATAAATTTCAGCCGCCATCTTAAATCCGCCATTTTGTTTTTATAATAGCATGTCAAAATTCCTGGTGAGGTGAGTTGTGCTTGGGCAGCTAAAGCAGCCCGCGAGCCGGATGTGACTTTTGTATGGCGGCCATCTTGAAAATTCACGTAGTCACAAAAACAACTTCAGATCTATAATCAGCGACCCCGGCAACAACCAGATATCGATTTTCAGCCGGATCAGAGCAACTTGACACCCGGCCGCTATCTGGGATCCGCCATATTGAATTTTTGACGAACACAATTTTTTGTCCTAATACATACCTACCAAATTTCCTAAGAAACTACCAACCTACCTGCAAAAATGTCCGCGATACAATGAAATACATGATTTACCTACAAAATGTTGTTTGGCGGCCATCTTGAAAAATTACAAAAACACAATACAAACCATAAAAATAAATTCATTGAACCCGATAACCTCCAGATATCAATTTTGAGACGGATCGGAGCATATTGACTCCCGGCCGCCATCTTTGTTCCGCCATATTGGACTTTTGACGAACACAATTTTTTGCCCTCATACAAACCTACCATATTTTCTAAGAATTTACCAACCCACCTGCAAAAATTTCCATGATACAATGAAATACATGATTTTTATGTAACATTTTGTATGGCGGCCATCTTGAAAAATGGCAAAATAACAAAACAAACCACCAAAATAAAATCATTGACCCCAAAAACCTCCAGATATCGATTTTGAGCCGGATCAGAGCAAATTGACTCCCCGCCGCCATTTTGATTCCGCCATTTTGAATTTTGACAAATACCAAAAGTTGCCTACCCCGGAGTAGAACAATACATAGTACGGCGACCCCCCACATCGGGGACACCGTTTCCACGCCAGAGCCAAAAAAAGCTCCCCATACAAAATACCCTTGTATGGCGGCCATCTTGAAAAATGAGAAAAACAAAAAACTATTAATATATATCAAATAAGCTCCCCGAGGACCACCCGCATGCAAAATTTCATCCCGATCAGAGCAACTTTTTTTTCGGCCGCCATTTTGGATCCGCCATCTTGGATTTTCGTGACCACTGGCACTTGACCCCCACCGCCCTTTATGACATTTGGTCGAACACCCCCCCTCTATCTCTAACCGTTTCCGAGATATTCAACTTTTTATTTTGTATGGCAGCCATCTTGTTTTCCGCCATTTTGGATTTTTTTCACCAAAATCTGAAATTGCCCAGGGTGTGCTCCAATATTAGTTTGAGAACCACCCCCCTACCTCTTATAGTTTAGCTAGGCCGTAGGGTCACTCTATGATAAGGAGCAGTATTTCAAGATTTCGGAATTTTCCCATACTCACCAAAAACACCTCCACACTTTTCCTATACATGACTTTCACCCCCCGACCCTCCTTCTGGGAGAACAATTATGTCAGTCAGTGAGTCAGTGGGTTTCCAGCTATATATATATTAACTAGTGGTTGCGTAGTACGCGGGCTGCTAAAGCAGCCCGCGGTCGTTGTGCCTGCGGTGTTTTGTTGGGCAGCGCAAGTATTTAATTTAATATTGTTCTGTCCTAAACAAATTTATTTTATATGGCGGCCATCTTGAAATACTTGAAATTTAAAAGTCAACTTAATATTTGAGGTCAGTATTCACAAAACCCTCAAATTTCAATTTTGTGTCAAATCTGAGCAAGTATTTTTTCTATCAGCCGCCATCTTGAAAATTCTCGAAAATCAAAAATAAACCTAAATCTATGATCAGCTACCCTAAAAATTGCGTGCCTACGATTTCAAGCCAGATCGAAGCAAGATTAGTGTTAGCCGCCATTTTGTTTTTTATAACATTTCAAATTGCTAGTGAGGTGCGGGGTGCGCGGGCAGCTAAAGCAGCCCGCGTGCCGGTGTGCAGGTGAGGTACGTGGTGCGCGGGCAGCTAAAGCAGCCCGCGTGCCGGTGTCCAGGTAGGGCGCGGGGTGCGCGGGCAGCTAAAGCAGCCCGCGTGCCGGTGTCCAGGTAGGGCGCGGGGTGCGGACAGCTAAAGCAGCCCACGTGCCTGTGTCCTGGTGGCTTGCCGGATGTGACTTTTGTATGGCGGCCATCTTGAAAATTCACGCAGTCACAAAAAATAATCATATCTATAATCAGTTACCCCGTTATCCCCCAGATATCGATTTTGATCCGGATCAGAGCAACTTGACACCCGGCCGCCATTTTTAATAAATGACAAAAAAAACCATTATACATGCCTACCATATTTCCAAAGAAAGTACCAACCTACCTGCAATAAATACCGCGATACTATGAAATACATGATCACCTATATCATTTTGTATGGCGGCCATTTTGAAAAAAAGGCAACATCACAAAACAAAGCATAAAAATAAAAACAGTGACCCCGAAAATCCTCAGATATCGATTTTCAGCCGGATCTGAGCAAATTGACACCCGGCCGCCATCTTGGTTCCGACATATTGGATTTTTGACGAACACAATTTTTTGTCCTTATACATACCTACCTTATTTCCAAGGTCACTACCAACCTACCTGCAATAAATACCGCGATACAATGAAATACATGATTGACCTGTATGGCGGCCATCTTGAAAAATCACAGATTTTCAAAATTAATCTCAAATCTGAAATCAGAAATTCAAGAAACTCCAAGATGTCAATTTTGAGTCCAATAAGAGCAAGTTTTGTTTTTAACAGCCTTCATCTTGAAATTCTCGAATTCCAAATTTTTTTACAAAAATCTATGATCAGCCACCCCAAAAACCAAAAGCTACGGTTTTTAGCCAGATCGGAGCAAGATTAGTTATAGCCGCCATCTTGAACCCACCATTTTGTTTTTTTTATATAAAATTTCAAAATTGCTGGTGAGGTGCGGGGTGCGCGGGCAAGTAAAGCAGCCCGCGAGCCGGTGTGTGAGTGGGGTGCGGGGTGCGCGGGCAACTAAAGCAGCCCGCATTTCGGTGTCCAGGTAGGGTGCGGAGTATGCTGGCAGCTAAAGCAGCCCGCGAGCCGGTATACGGGTGGGGTGCGAGGTGCGCGGGCAGCTTAAGCAGCCCGTGAGCCGGTGTGCGGGTGGGGTGCGGGGTGCGCGCGCAGCTAAAGTATCCCGCGTGCCGCATGTGACTTTTGTATGGCGGCCATCTTGAAAATCCACGAAGTCACCAAAAAAACTTTAGATGTATAATCAGCGCCCACGACAACCACCAGATATCGATTTTCAGCCGGATCAGAGCAAATTGACAACCGGCCGCTATCTTGGATCCGCCATATTGTATTTTTGACGAACACAATTTTTTGTCCTAATGCATACCTACCATATTTCCAAAGAAACTATCAACCTACCTGCAATCAATTCCGCGATAAAATCAAATCCATAATTCACCTACAAAATTTTGTATGGCGGTCATCTTGAAAAATGGCCAAATCACAAAACAAACCAGAAAAATAAAAACACTGACCCCGAAAACCCCTACATATCGATTTTGAGCCGGATCAGAGCAACTTGACACCCGGCCGCCATCTTGGATCCGCCATATTGGATTTTTGACAAACACAATTTTTTGTACTAATACAAACCTACTGTATTTCCAAAGAAACTACCAACCTACCTGCATTAAATTCCGCGATGCAATGAAATACATGATTTACCTACAAAATTTGGTATGGCGGCCATCTTGAAAAATGGCAAAATAACAAAACAAACCTCAAAAATAAAAACACTGACCCCGGAAACCCCCAGATATCGATTTTGAGCCGGATCGGAGCAAATTTACTTCCGGCCGCCATCTTGAATCCGCCATATTGGATTTTGACATTTACCAAAAATTGCCTACCCAAGAGAGGAACAATACAAAGTATGGCGACCCCCCACCTCGGGAACCCCGTTTCCGCGCCAGAGCCAAAAAAAGCTCCCCATACAAATTACCCTTGTATGGCGGCCATCTTGAAAAATGAAAAATTCAAAAAACGAACCTAAAATATCAAATAAGCTCCCTGAAGACTACCCGCATGCAAAATTTCATCCCGATCAGAGCAACTTTTATTTCGGCCGCCATTTTTATTCCGCCATTTTGAATTTTGACATATACCAAAAGTTGCCTACCCCGGAGTATAACAATACATAGTATTTCGACCCCCCACCTCGGGGACACCGTTTCCACGCCAGAGCCAAAAAAAGCTCCCCATACAAAATACCCTTGTATGGCGGCCATCTTGATAAATGAAAAAAACAAAAAACAAACAATAAATATCAAATAAGCTCCCCGAGGACCACCCGCATGCAAAATTTCAATCCGATCAGAGCAACTTTTGTTTCGGCCGCCATTTTGGATTTTCATGACTACCAGCACTTGACCCACACAATTATCTATGACATTTGGTCGAACACCGCCACTTTATCTCTTACCGTTTCCGAGATATTCAAGTTTTTATTTTTAATGGCAAAATGTCAAATTGCTGGTGAGGTGCGGGGTGCGCGGGCAGCTAAAGAAGCCCGCGTACCGGTGTGCAGGTGAGGTATGTGGTGCGCGTGCAGCTAAAGCAGCCCGTGTGCCGGTGTCCAGGTAGGGCGCGGGTGCGCGGGCAGCTAAAGCAGCTCGCGTGCCGGTGTCCACGTAGGGCGCGGGTGCGCGGGCAGCTAAAGCAGCCCGTGTGCCGGTGTCCAGATAGGGCGCGGGAGCGCAGGCAGCTAAAGCAGCCCGCGTGCCTGTGTCCTGGTAGGGTGCGGGGTGCGCGGGCAGCTAAAGCAGCCCGCGTGCCGGTGTCCAGGTAGGGCGCGGGAGCGCGGGCAGCTTAAGCAGCCCGCGTGCCTGTGTCCTGGTAGGATGCGGGGTGCGCGGGCAGCTAAAGCAGCCCGAGTGCCGGATGTGACTTTTGTATGGCGGCCATCTTGAAAATTCACGCAGTCACAAAAAATAATCATATCTATAATCAGTTACCCCGATATCCCCCAGATATCGATTTTGATCCGGATCAGAGCAACTTGACAGCCGGCCGCCATTTTTAATAAATGAAAAAAAAAATGTCCAAATTATTGCCCACCATATTTCCAAAGAAACTACCAACCGACCTGCAATAAATCCCGAGTTACAATGAAATACATGATTCACCTACAAAATTTTGTATAGCGGCCATCTTGAAAAATGGTACAGTCACAAAACAAACCTCAAAAATAAAAACACTGACCCCGGAAACCCCCAGATATCGATTTTGAGCCGGATCGGAGCAAATTGACTCCCGGCCGCCATCTTGAATCCGCCATATTGGATTTTGACAATTACCAAAACATGCCTACCCCAGAGAGGAACAATACAAAGTATGACGACCCCCCACATCGGGGACACCGTTTCCGCGCCAGAGCCAAAAAAAGCTCCCCATACAAAATACCCTTGTATGGCGGCCATCTTGAAAAATGAAAAATTCAAAAAACGAACCTAAAATATCAAATAAGCTCCCCGAGGACTACCCGCATGCAAAATTTCATCCCGATCCGAGCAACTTTTTTTTCGGCCGCCATTTTGGATCCGCCATCTTGGATTTTCGTGACCACCGGCACTTGACCCCCCCGCCCTCTATGACATTTGGTCGATCACCCCCCCTCTATCTCAAACCGTTTCCGAAATATTCATTTTTTTATTTTGTATGGCGGCCATCTTGCTTTCCGCCATTTTGGATTTTTTTCAACAAAATCTGAAACTGCCCAGGGTGTGCTCCAAAATTAGTTTGAGATCCACCCCCCTACCTCTTATAGTTTAGCCAGGCCGCAGGGTCAATCCATGATGAGGAGCAGTTTTCCAAGATTTCGGAATTTTCCCATACTCACCAAAACAACCTCCACACTTTTCCCATACACGACTTTTACCCCGCGACCCTCCTTCTGAGAGAACAATTATGTCAGTCAGTGAGTGAGTGAGTGAGTGGGTTTCCAGCTATATATATAGTAACTAGTGGTTGCGTAGTGCGCGGGCTGCTAAAGCAGCCCGCGGTGTTTTGTTGGGCTGTTGTATGTTTGGCGGCGCAAGTTTTTAATTTTATATTGTTCTGGCCTAAACATGTTTTTTTTGTATGGCGGCCATCTTAAAAATTTACGAAATCTACAAATTAACCTAATATCCAAGGTCAGTAACCCAAGAAAACCCCAAATGTCAATTTTGAGTGCAATCAAAGCAACTTTTGTTTTTAACAGCCACCATCTTGAAAATTCTCAATATCCTAAAAACAGCAAAATCTATGATCAGTAACCCATAAAACCCGTTAGTTACGATTTCTAGCCAGATCGCAGCAAGATTAGTTTTAGCCGCCATCTTGATTCCGCCATTTTGTTTTTTTTTATGACATGTCAAAATAGCTGCTGAGGTGTGTGGTGCGCGGGCAGCTAAAGCAGCCCGCGTGCCAGTTTCCAGGTAGGGTGCGGTCGTTGTGCCTACGGTGTTTTGTTGGGCGGCGCAAGTATTTTATTTAATTTAATATAGTTCTGGCCTAAACAAATTTATTTTGTATAGCGGCGATCTTGAAAATACTTGAAATCTAAAAATCAACTTAATATTTGAGGTCAGTATTCCAAAAAACCCTCAGATGTCAATTTTTAGTCCAATCTGAGCAAGATTTTTCTTTCAGCCGCCATCTTGAAAATTCTCGAAATCCAATAATCAACCTAAATCTATGATTAAAAAACTAAAACTAAAAAACTAAAACTAAAAATTGCTTGTCTACGATTTCAAGCCAGATCGAGGCAAGATTAGTGTTAGCCGCCATTTTGTTTTTATAACATGTCAAATTGTTGATGAGGTGCGGGGTGCGCGGGCAGCTAAAGTCAGCCCGCGTGCCGGTGTGCAGGTGAGGTACGTGGTTCGCGGGCAGCTAAAGCAGCCCGCGTGCCGATATGCCAGTGACATGCGGTGTGCGCGGGCAGCTAAAGCAGCCCGCGTGCCGGTGTCCTGGTAGGGTGCGGTGTGCGCGGGCAGCTAAAGCAGCCCACGTGCCGGTGTCTAGGTAGGGCGCGGGGTGCGCGGGCAGCTAAAGCAGCCCGCGTGCCTGTGTCCTGGTAGGTTGCGGGGTGCGCGGGCAGCTAAAGCAGCCCGCGTGCCGGTGTGCAGGTGAGGTACGTGGTGCGCGGGCAGCTAAAGCAGCCCGCGTGCCGATATGCCAGTGACATGCGGTGTGCGCGGGCAGCTAAAGCAGCCCGCGTGCCGGTGTCCTGGTAGGGTGCGGTGTGCGCGGGCAGCTAAAGCAGCCCGCGTGCCGGTGTCTAGGTAGGGCGCGGGGTGCGCGGGCAGCTAAAGCAGCCCGCGTGCCTGTGTCCTGGTAGGTTGCGGGGTGCGCGGGCATCTAAAGCAGCCCGCGTGCCGAATATAACTTTTGTATGGCGGCCATCTTGAAAATTTACGCAGTCACAAAAAAAAACATCATATCTATAATTAGTTACCCCGATATCCATCAGATATCGATTTTGATCCGGATCAGAGGTACTTGACACCCGGCCGCCATTTTTAATAAATGAAAAAAAAAAATAGTCCAAATACATGCCACTACCATATTTCCAAAGAAACTACCAACCGACCTGCAATAAATCCCGAGTTACAATGAAATACATGATTCACCTACAAAATTTTGTATGGCGGCCATCTTGAAAATTTACACAGTCACAAAAAATACTTCAGATCTATAATCAGCGACCCCGACAACCCCCAGATATCGATTTTCAGCCGGATCAGAGCAACTTGACTTCCGGCCGCCATCTTGGTTCCGCCATTTTTAATTTTTGACAAACACATTTTTTTGTCCTTATACATACCTGCCATATTTCCAAAGACACTACCAACCTACCTGCAATACATACCGCGATACAATGAAATACATGATTTACCTGTAACATTTTGTATGGCGGCCATCTTGAAAAATGGCAAAATCACAAATCAAACCTCAAAAATAAAATCACTGACCCCGGAAACCCCAGATATCGATTTTGAGCCGGATCCGATTAAATTGACTAACGGCCGCCATCTTGTATCAGCCATTTTTGATTTTTGATTAACACAATTTATCGTCCTTATTCATACCTACCATATTTCCAAAGAAACTACCAACCAACCTGCAATAAATACCGCTCCACAATGAAATACATGATTTACCTGTAACATTTTGTATGGCGGCCATCTTTAAAAATGGCAAAATCACAAAACCAACCAAAAAAATAAAAACACTGACCCCGGAAACCCCCAGATATCGATTTTGAGCCGGATCGGAGCAAATTGACTCCATTGAAAAGTTGCCTACCCTGGAGAGGAACAATACAAAGTATGGCGACCCCCCACCTCGAGGACACCGTTTCCGCGCCAGAGCCAAAAAAAGATCCCCATACAAAATACCCTTGTATGGCGGGCATCTTGAAAAATGGAAAAATCAAAAAATGAATGAGAAATATCAAATAAGCTACCTAAAGACTACCCGCATGCAAAATTTTATCCCGATCAGAGCATCTTTTTTTTCGGCCGCCATCTTGGTTCCGCCATATTGGATTTTTGACGAACACAATTTTTTGTCCTAATACATACCTACCATATTTCCAAAGAAAGTACCAACCTACCTGCAATAAATACCGCGGTAAAATGAAATACATGATTGACTTGTAACATTTTGTATGGCGGCCATCTTGAAAAATAGCAAAATCACAAAACAAACCTAAAAAATAAAAACACTGACCCCGGAAACCCCCAGATATCGATTTTGAGCCGGATCGGAGCAAATTGACTCCAGGCCGCCATCTTGAATCCGCCATATTGGATTTTGACATTTACCAAAAGTTGCCTACCCCGGAGAGGAACAATACAAAGTAAGGCGACCCCCACCTCGGGGACACCGTTTCCGCGCCAGAGCCAAAAAAAGATCCCCATACAAAATACCCTTGTATGGCGGCCATCTTGAAAAATGGAAAAATCAAAAAATGAATGAGAAATATCAAATAAGCTACCTAAAGACTACCCGCATGCAAAATTTCATCCCGATCAGAGCAACTTTTTTTTCGGTCGCCATTTTGGATCCGCCATCTTGGATTTTCATGACCACCGGCACTTGACCCCCACCGCCCTCTATGACATTTGGTTGAACACCCCCCCTCTATCTCTAACCGTTTCCGAGATATTCAACTTTTTATTTTGTATGGCAGCCATCTTGTTTTCTGCCATTTTGGATTTTTTTCACCAAAAACTGAAATTGCCCAGGGTGTGCTCCAATATTAGTTAGAGTACCATCCCCCTACCTCTAATAGTTTGGCCAGGCCGTAGGGTCTCTCCATGATGAGGAGCAGTTTTCCAAGATTTCGGAATTTTCCCATACTCACCAAAAACACCTCCACACTTTTCCCATACATCACTTTCACCCCCCGATCCTCCTTCTGGGAGAACAATTATGTCAGTGAGTGAGTCAGTGGGTCTGCAGCTTTATATATATAGACTAGTGGTTGCGTAGTGCGCGGGCTGCTAAAGCAGCCCGCGGTCGTTGTGCCTGCGGTGTTTTGTTGGGCGGCGCAAGTATTTAATTTAATTTAATATAGTTCTGGCCTAAACAAATTTATTTTGTATAGCGGCCATCTTGAAAATACTTGAAATCTAAAAATCAACTTAATATTTGAAGTCAGTATTCCAAAAAACCCTCAGATGTCAATTTTGAGTCCAATCTGAGCAAGTATTTTTTCTATCAACCGCCATCTTGAAAATTCTCGAAATCCAAAAATCAACCTAAATCTATGATCAGCTACCATAAAAATTGCTTGTCTACGATTTCAAGCCAGATCGAGGCAAGATTAGTGTTAGCCGCCATTTTGTTTTTATAACATGTCAAATTGCTGGTGAGGTGCGGGGTGCGCGGGCAGCTAAAGCAGCCCGCGAGCCGGTGTGCGGGTGGGATGCGTGGTGCGCGGGCAGCTAAAGCAGCCCGCGAGCCGGTGTGCGGGTGGGGTGCGGGATGCGCGGGCAGCTAAAGCAGCCCGCGAGCCGGTGTGCGGGTGGGGTGCGGGGTGCGCGGGCAGCTAAAGCAGCCCGCGAGCCGGTGTGCAGGTGGGGTGCGGGGTGCGCGGGCAGCTACAGCAGCCCGCGAGCCGGTGTGCGGGTGGGGTGCGGGGTGCGCGGGCAGCTAAAGCAGCCCGCGAGCCGGTGTGCAGGTGGGGTGCGGGGTGCGCGGGCAGCTACAGCAGCCCGCGAGCCGGTGTGCGGGTGGGGTGCGAGGTGCGCGGGCAGCTAAAGCAGCCCGCGAGCCGGTGTGCAGGAGGGGTGTGGGGGGGCGCGGGCAGCGAAAGCATCCCGCGTGCCGCATGTGACTTTTGTATTGCGGCCATCTTGAAATCCACGAAGTCACCAAAAAAACTTTAGATCTATAATCAGCCACCCCGACAACCACCAGATATCGATTTTCAACCGGATCAGAGCCACTTGACACCCAGCCGCCATCTTGGATCCGCCATATTGTATTTTAAACGAACACATTTTTTTTTCCTTATACATACCTACCATATTTCCAAAGAAACTATCAACCTACCTGCAATTAATTCCGCGATAAAATCAAATACATAATTCACCTACAAAATTTTGTATGGCGGCCATCTTGAAAATTTACGCAGTTACAAAAAAAGGTTCAAATCTGTAATCCGCGAACCCAAAAACCCCCAGATATTGATTTTCAGCCCGATCATAGCAACTTGACACCCGGCCGCCATCTTGGATCCGCCATATTGGTTTTTTTACTAACACAATTTTTGGTCCTTATACATACCTACCATATTTCCAAAGAAACTACCAACCTACCTGCAATAAATACCGCGATACAATGAAATACATGATTAACATGTAACATTTTGTATGGCGGCCATCTTGAAAAATGGCGAAATCTCTAAAAAAACCACCTAAATAAAATCATTGACTCCGAAAACCCCCAGATATCGATTTTGAGCCGGATCGGAGCAAATTGCCTCCCGGCCGCCATTTTGATTCCGCCATTTTGAATTTTGACATATTTCAAAAGTTGCCTACCCCGGAGTAGAACAATACATAGTATGGCGACCCCCGCCTCGGGGACACCGTTTCCACGCCAGAGCCAAAAATAGCTCCCCATACAAAAAACCCTTGTATGGCGGCCATCTTGAAAAATGGAAAAAACAAAAATTAAACAATAAATATCAAATAAGCTCCCCGAGGACCACCCGCATGCAAAATATCAGCCCGATCAGAGCAACTTTTTTTTCGGCCGCCATTTTGGATCCGCCATCTTGGATTTTCGTGACCACTGGCACTTGACCCCCACCGCCCTCTATGACATTTGGTCGAACACCCCCACTCTATCTCCAACCGTTTCCGAGATATTCAACTTTTTATTTTGTATGGCAGCCATCTTGTTTTCCGCCATTTTGGATTTTTTTCACCAAAATCTGAAACTGCCCAAGGTGTGCTCCAAAATTAGTTTGAGAACTAACCCCCTACCTCCTATAGTTTAGCCAGGCCGTAGGGTCACTCCATGATGAGGAGCAGTTTTTCAAAATTTCGGAATTTTCCCATACTCACCAAAAACACCTCCACACTTTTCTCATACATGACTTTCACCCCCCGAACCTCCTTCTGGGAGAACAATTATGTCAGTGAGTGAGTCAGTGAGTCAGTGGGTCTGCAGCTTTATATATATAGAAGACTAGTGGTTGCGTAGTGCGCGGGCTGCTAAAGCAGCCCGCGGTGTTTTGTTGGGCTGTTGTTTGTTTGGCGGCGCAAGTTTTTAATTTTATATTGTTCTGGCCTAAACATGTTTTTTTTGTATGGGGGCCATCTTGAAAATTTTCGAAATATACAAATCAACCTAATATCCAAGGTCAGTAACCCAAGAAAACCCCAAATGTCAATTTTGAGTGCAATCAGAGCAACTTTTGTTTTTAACAGCCGCCATCTTGAAAATTCTCAATATCCAAAAATCAGCAAAATCTATGATCAGTAACCCATCAAACACGTTAATTACGATTTCTAGCCAGATCGGAGCAAGATAAGTTTTAGCCGCCATCTTAAATTCGCCATTTTGTTTTACTATGACATATCAAAATTGCTGGTGAGGTGGGTGGTGCGCGAGCAGCTAAAGCAGCCCGCGTGCCGGTGTGCAGGTGAGGTGCGTGGTGCGCGGGCAGCTAAAGCAGCCCGCGGGCCGGTGTCCAGGTAGGGCGCGGGGTGCGCGGGCAGCTAAAGCAGCCCGCGTGCCGGTGTCCTGGTAGGGTGCGGGGTGCGCGGGCAGCTAAAGCAGCCCGCGTGCCGGTGTGCAGGTGAGGCGGGTGGTGCGCGGGCAGCTAAAGCAGCCCGCGTGCGGGTTGCGAGCAAAAGTGCTGGGTGTGACTTTTGTTTGGCGGCCATCTTTAAAATTCACGCAGTCACAAAAAAATTATCATGTTTATAATCAGTAACCCTGATATCCCCCAGATATCGATTTTGATCCGGATCAGAGCAAATTGACCAGCCGCCATTTTTAAAATATGAAAAACAAACATTGTCCAAATACATACCTACCATTTTTCCAAAGAAACTACCAACCGACCTGCAATTAATCCCGCGATACAATGAAATACATGATTCACCTACAAAATTTTGTATGGCGGCCATCTTGATTAATGGCAGTCACAAAAAAAACCATCAAAATTAAATCATTGACCCCAAAACCCCCTGATATCGATTTTGAGACGGATCAGAGCAATTTTACTCCCGGCCGCCATCTTGAATCCGCCATATTGGATTTTCGACACGCACAATTTTTTGTCCTTATACATACCTACCATAATTCCAAAGCATCTACCAATCGACCTGCAATAAATTCCGCGATACAATGAAATACATGATTTACCTACAAAATTGTGTATGGCGGCCATCTTGAAAATTCACGCAGTCACAAAAAAAGATCAAATCTGTAATCCACGAACCCAAAAACCCCCAGATATCGTTTTTGAGCCCGATCAGAGCAACTTGACACCCGGCCGTCATCTTGGATCCGCCATATTGGATTTTTGACAAAATTAATTTAATGTCCTATTACATACCTACCATATCTCCAAACAAACTACTAACCCACCTGCGATAAATTTCGCGATACAATGAAATACATTATTAACCTACAAAATTTTGTAGGGCGGCCATCTTGAAAAATGGCAAAATCACAAAACAAACCAGAAAAATAAAAACACTGACCCCGGAAACCCCCAGATATCGATTTTGAGCCGGATCGGAGCAAATTTCCTCCCGGCCGCCATTTTGATTCCGCCATTTTGAATTTTGACATATACCAAAAGTTGCCTACTTCGGAGTGGAACAATACATAGTATAGCGACCCCCCACCTCGGGGACACCGTTTCCACGCCAGAGCCAAAAAAAGCTCCCCATATAAAATACCCTTGTATGGCGGCCATCTTGAAAAATGGAAAAATCAAAAAACGAATGAGAAATATCAAATAAGCTCCCTAAAGACTACCCGCATGCAAAATTTTATCCCGATCAGAGCAACTTTTTTTTCGGCCGCCATTTTGGATCCGCCATCTTGGATTTTCGTGACCACCGGCACTTGACCCCCACCGCCCTCTATGACATTTGGTCGAACACCCCCCATCTATGTCTAACAGTTTCCGAGATATTCAACTTTTTATTTTGTATGGCAGCCATCTTGTTTTCCGCCATTTTGGATTTTTTTCACCAAAAACTGAAATTGCCCAGGGTGTACTCCAATATTAGTTTGAGAACCATCCCCCTAACTCTAATAGTTTGGCCAGGCCGTAGGGTCTCTCCATGATGAAGAGCAGTTTTCCAAGATTTCGGAATTTTCTCATACTCACCAAAAGCACCTCCACACTTTTCCCATACATCACTTTCACCCCCCGACCCTCCTTCTGGGAGAACAATTATGTCAGTCAGTGAGTGAGTGAGTGGGTTTCCAGCTATATATATAGTAACTAGTGGTTGCGTAGTGCGCGGGCTGCTAAAGCAGCCCGCGGTGTTTTGTTGGGCTGTTGTATGTTTGGCGGCGCAAGTTTTTAATTTTATATTGTTCTGGCCTAAACATGTTTTTTTTGTATGGCGGCCATCTTAAAAATTTACGAAATCTACAAATTAACCTAATATCCAAGGTCAGTAACCCAAGAAAACCCCAAATGTCAATTTTGAGTGCAATCAAAGCAACTTTTGTTTTTAACAGCCACCATCTTGAAAATTCTCAATATCCTAAAAACAGCAAAATCTATGATCAGTAACCCATAAAACCCGTTAGTTACGATTTCTAGCCAGATCGCAGCAAGATTAGTTTTAGCCGCCATCTTGATTCCGCCATTTTGTTTTTTTTTATGACATGTCAAAATAGCTGCTGAGGTGTGTGGTGCGCGGGCAGCTAAAGCAGCCCGCGTGCCAGTTTCCAGGTAGGGTGCGGTCGTTGTGCCTACGGTGTTTTGTTGGGCGGCGCAAGTATTTTATTTAATTTAATATAGTTCTGGCCTAAACAAATTTATTTTGTATAGCGGCGATCTTGAAAATACTTGAAATCTAAAAATCAACTTAATATTTGAGGTCAGTATTCCAAAAAACCCTCAGATGTCAATTTTTAGTCCAATCTGAGCAAGATTTTTCTTTCAGCCGCCATCTTGAAAATTCTCGAAATCCAATAATCAACCTAAATCTATGATTAAAAAACTAAAACTAAAAAACTAAAACTAAAAATTGCTTGTCTACGATTTCAAGCCAGATCGAGGCAAGATTAGTGTTAGCCGCCATTTTGTTTTTATAACATGTCAAATTGTTGATGAGGTGCGGGGTGCGCGGGCAGCTAAAGTCAGCCCGCGTGCCGGTGTGCAGGTGAGGTACGTGGTTCGCGGGCAGCTAAAGCAGCCCGCGTGCCGATATGCCAGTGACATGCGGTGTGCGCGGGCAGCTAAAGCAGCCCGCGTGCCGGTGTCCTGGTAGGGTGCGGTGTGCGCGGGCAGCTAAAGCAGCCCACGTGCCGGTGTCTAGGTAGGGCGCGGGGTGCGCGGGCAGCTAAAGCAGCCCGCGTGCCTGTGTCCTGGTAGGTTGCGGGGTGCGCGGGCAGCTAAAGCAGCCCGCGTGCCGGTGTGCAGGTGAGGTACGTGGTGCGCGGGCAGCTAAAGCAGCCCGCGTGCCGATATGCCAGTGACATGCGGTGTGCGCGGGCAGCTAAAGCAGCCCGCGTGCCGGTGTCCTGGTAGGGTGCGGTGTGCGCGGGCAGCTAAAGCAGCCCGCGTGCCGGTGTCTAGGTAGGGCGCGGGGTGCGCGGGCAGCTAAAGCAGCCCGCGTGCCTGTGTCCTGGTAGGTTGCGGGGTGCGCGGGCATCTAAAGCAGCCCGCGTGCCGAATATAACTTTTGTATGGCGGCCATCTTGAAAATTTACGCAGTCACAAAAAAAAACATCATATCTATAATTAGTTACCCCGATATCCATCAGATATCGATTTTGATCCGGATCAGAGGTACTTGACACCCGGCCGCCATTTTTAATAAATGAAAAAAAAAAATAGTCCAAATACATGCCACTACCATATTTCCAAAGAAACTACCAACCGACCTGCAATAAATCCCGAGTTACAATGAAATACATGATTCACCTACAAAATTTTGTATGGCGGCCATCTTGAAAATTTACACAGTCACAAAAAATACTTCAGATCTATAATCAGCGACCCCGACAACCCCCAGATATCGATTTTCAGCCGGATCAGAGCAACTTGACTTCCGGCCGCCATCTTGGTTCCGCCATTTTTAATTTTTGACAAACACATTTTTTTGTCCTTATACATACCTGCCATATTTCCAAAGACACTACCAACCTACCTGCAATACATACCGCGATACAATGAAATACATGATTTACCTGTAACATTTTGTATGGCGGCCATCTTGAAAAATGGCAAAATCACAAATCAAACCTCAAAAATAAAATCACTGACCCCGGAAACCCCAGATATCGATTTTGAGCCGGATCCGATTAAATTGACTAACGGCCGCCATCTTGTATCAGCCATTTTTGATTTTTGATTAACACAATTTATCGTCCTTATTCATACCTACCATATTTCCAAAGAAACTACCAACCAACCTGCAATAAATACCGCTCCACAATGAAATACATGATTTACCTGTAACATTTTGTATGGCGGCCATCTTTAAAAATGGCAAAATCACAAAACCAACCAAAAAAATAAAAACACTGACCCCGGAAACCCCCAGATATCGATTTTGAGCCGGATCGGAGCAAATTGACTCCATTGAAAAGTTGCCTACCCTGGAGAGGAACAATACAAAGTATGGCGACCCCCCACCTCGAGGACACCGTTTCCGCGCCAGAGCCAAAAAAAGATCCCCATACAAAATACCCTTGTATGGCGGGCATCTTGAAAAATGGAAAAATCAAAAAATGAATGAGAAATATCAAATAAGCTACCTAAAGACTACCCGCATGCAAAATTTTATCCCGATCAGAGCATCTTTTTTTTCGGCCGCCATCTTGGTTCCGCCATATTGGATTTTTGACGAACACAATTTTTTGTCCTAATACATACCTACCATATTTCCAAAGAAAGTACCAACCTACCTGCAATAAATACCGCGGTAAAATGAAATACATGATTGACTTGTAACATTTTGTATGGCGGCCATCTTGAAAAATAGCAAAATCACAAAACAAACCTAAAAAATAAAAACACTGACCCCGGAAACCCCCAGATATCGATTTTGAGCCGGATCGGAGCAAATTGACTCCAGGCCGCCATCTTGAATCCGCCATATTGGATTTTGACATTTACCAAAAGTTGCCTACCCCGGAGAGGAACAATACAAAGTAAGGCGACCCCCACCTCGGGGACACCGTTTCCGCGCCAGAGCCAAAAAAAGATCCCCATACAAAATACCCTTGTATGGCGGCCATCTTGAAAAATGGAAAAATCAAAAAATGAATGAGAAATATCAAATAAGCTACCTAAAGACTACCCGCATGCAAAATTTCATCCCGATCAGAGCAACTTTTTTTTCGGTCGCCATTTTGGATCCGCCATCTTGGATTTTCATGACCACCGGCACTTGACCCCCACCGCCCTCTATGACATTTGGTTGAACACCCCCCCTCTATCTCTAACCGTTTCCGAGATATTCAACTTTTTATTTTGTATGGCAGCCATCTTGTTTTCTGCCATTTTGGATTTTTTTCACCAAAAACTGAAATTGCCCAGGGTGTGCTCCAATATTAGTTAGAGTACCATCCCCCTACCTCTAATAGTTTGGCCAGGCCGTAGGGTCTCTCCATGATGAGGAGCAGTTTTCCAAGATTTCGGAATTTTCCCATACTCACCAAAAACACCTCCACACTTTTCCCATACATCACTTTCACCCCCCGATCCTCCTTCTGGGAGAACAATTATGTCAGTGAGTGAGTCAGTGGGTCTGCAGCTTTATATATATAGACTAGTGGTTGCGTAGTGCGCGGGCTGCTAAAGCAGCCCGCGGTGTTTTGTTGGGCTGTTGAGTTTAATTGGGCGGCGCAAGTTCTTAATTATAATTGAATTTGCGGCCTATCATTTTTTTTTGTATGGCGGCCATCTTGTAAAATCAAAAATCTTCATAAACAATCTCAAACCTGAAATCAGAAACCCGAAAAACCCCGAGATGTCAATTTTGAGTCCAATCAGAGAAAGTTTTGTTTTTATCAGCCGCCATCTTGAAAATACTCAAAATCCAAAAATCAACCAAAATCTATGATCAGCCACCCCAAAAACTTCTTGTCTACTATTTCAAGTCAGATCGGAGCAAGATTAGTGTTAGCAGCCATTTTGATTTTTATAACATGTCAAATAGCTGGTGGGGTGCGTAGTGCGTGAGCAGCTAAAGCAGCCCGCGGTCGTTGTGCCTACGGTGTTTTGGTCGGCGGCGTTAGTTTTTAATTTAATATAGTTCTGGCCTAAACAAATTTATTTTGTATGGCAGCCATCTTGAAAATGCTTGAAATCTAAAAATTAATTTATTATTCGAGGTCAGTATCCCAAAAAACCCTCAGATGTCAATTTTGCGTTTAATCTGAGAAAGTAGTTTTTCTATCAGCCGCCATCTTGAAAATTCTCGAAATCCAAAAATCAACCAAAATCTATGATCAGCTACCCCCAAAACCCCTTGTCTACGATTTCAAGCCAGATCGTAGCAGGATTAGTATTAGCCGCCATTTTGTTTTTTATTACATGTCAAATTGGTGATGAGGTAAGTAGTGCGCGGGCAGCTAAAGCAGCCCGCGTGCCGGTGTGCAGGTAGGGTGCGGGGTGCGCTGGCAGCTAAAGCAGACCGCGTGCCGGTGTGCCGTTGGGGTGCGTAGTGCGCGGGCAGCTAAAGCGGCCAACGTGCCGGTGTGCAGGTAGGGTGCGGGGTGCGCGGGCAGCTAAAGCAGCCCGCGTGCCGGTGTGCAGGTAGGGTGCGGGGTGCGCGGGCAGCTAAAGCAGCCCGCGTGCCGGTGTGCCGGTGGGGTGCGTAGTGCGCGGGCAGCTAAAGCAGCCCGCGTGCCGGTGTCCAGGTACGGTGCGTGGTGCGCGGGCAGCTAAAGCAGCCCGCGTGACGGTGTCCAGTTTGTGTGCGTGGTGCACGGGCAGCTAAAGCAGCCCGCGTGCTGGTGTCCTGGTAGGGTGCGTGGTGCGCGGGCAGCTAAAGCAGCCCGCGTGCCGGTGTCCAGGTAGGGTGCGGGGTGCGCGGGCAGCTAAAGCAGCCCGCGTGCCGGTGTCCTGGTAGGATGCGGGGTGCGCGGGCAGCTAAAGCAGCCCGCGTGCCGGATGTGACTTTAGTATGGCGGCCATATTGAAAATTCACGCAGTCACAAAAAAAAACTGTAGATCTAGATTCAGCAACCACGAACACCCCCAGATATCGATAGTCTTTAATTATAATTTAATTCGCGCCTAATCATGTTCTTATTGTATGGCGGCCATCTTGAAAATTAAAGAAATCTGAAAATCAACTTAATATTCGAGGTCAGTAATCCAAAAAAGCCCCAGATGTCAATTTTGAGTCCAATCATACCAAGTTTTGTTTTTATCAGCCGCCATCTTGAAAATTCTCAAAATCTTAAATCAACCAAAATCTATGACCCCAAAAACCCATTAGCTACGATTTCTAGCCAGATCGGAGAAAGATTAGTTTTAGCCGCCATCTTGAATCCGCCATTTTGTCTTTTTTTTTATAAAACGTCAAAATTACTGGTGAGGTGCGGGGTGCGCGGGCAGCGAAAGCAGCCCGCGTGCCGGTGTCCAGGAAGGGTGCGTGGTGCGTGGGCAGCTAAAGCAGTCCGCGTGCCAGATGTGTATTTTGTATGGCGGCCATCTTGAAAAATGGCAAAATCACAAAACAAACCATTAAAATAAAAACACTGTCCCCGACAACCACCAGATATCGATTTTCAGCCGGATCAGAGCAACTTGACACCCGGCCGCCATCTTGGATCCACCATATTGGATTTTTGACGAACACAATTTTTTGTCCTAATACATACCTACCATATTTCCAAAGACACTACCAACCTACCTGCAAAAAATACCGCGATTCCATGAAATACATGATTTACCTGTAACATTTTGTATGGCGGCCATCTTGAAAAATGGCAAAATCACAAAACAAACATCAAAAATAAAAACATTAATCCTGAAAACCCCCAGATATCGATTTTGAGCTGGATCAGAGCAAATTGACTCCCGGCCGCCATCTTGAATCCGCCATATTGGATTTTGACATTTACCAAAACATGCCTACCCCGGAGAGGAACAATACAAAGTATGGCGGCCCCCCACCTCAGGGACACCGTTTCCGCGTCAGAGCCAAAAAAAGGTCCCCATACAAAATACCCTTGTATGGCGGCCATCTTGAAAAATGGAAAAATCAAAGAACGAACGCAAAATATCAAATAAGCTCCCCGAGGACTACCCGCATGCAAAATTTCATCCCGATCAAAGCAACTTTTTTTTCGGCCGCCATTTTGGATCCGCCATCTTGGATTTTCGTGACCATAGGCACTTGACCCCCACCGCCCTCTATGACATTTGGTTGAACACCCCCCCTCTATCTCTAACCGTTTTCGAGATATTAAACTTTTTATTTTGTATGGCAGCCATCTTGTTTTCCGCCATTTTGGATTTTTTTCTCCAAAAACTAAAATTGCCTAGGGTGTGCTCCAAAATTAGTTTGGGAACCACCCCCCTACCTCTAATAGTTTAGCCAGGCCGCAGGGTCACTCCATGATGAGGAGCAGTTTTCCAAGATTTCGGAATTTTCCCATACTCACCAAAGCCACCTCCACACTTTTCTAATTTACGCAGTCACAAAAAATAATTATGTCTATAATCAGTTATCCCGATATCCCCCAGATATCGATTTTGATCCGGATCAGAGCAACTTGACAACCGGCCGCCATTTTTAACAAATGAAATAAAAAAATTGTCCAAACACATGCCTACCATATTTCCAAAGAAACTACTAACCCACCCGCGATACAATGAAATACATGATTCACCTACAAAATTTTGTACGGCGGCCATCTTGATTAATGGCAGTCACAAAAAAAACCATCGAAATTAAATCATTTACCCCAAAAACCCCCTGATATCGATTTTGAGACGGATCGGTGCAATTTTACTCCCGGCCGCCATCTTGAATCCGCCATATTGGATTTTCGACACCCACATTTTTTTGTCCTTATACATACCTACCATAATTCCAAAGCATCTACCAATCGACCTGCAATAAATTCCGCGATACAATGAAATACATGATTTACCTACAAAATTTTGTATGGCGGCCATCTTGAAAATTCACGCAACAAAAAAAGATCAAAACTGTAATCCACGAACCCAAAAACCCCCAGATATCGATTTTCAGCCCGATCAGAGCAACTTGACACCCGGCCGTCATCTTGGATCGGCCATATTGGATTTTTGACAAAATTAATTTAATGTCTTATTACATACCTACCATATCTCCAAACAAACTACTAACCCACCTGCAAAAATTTAAATACATGATTTACCTGTAACATTTTGTATGGCGGCCATCTTGAAAAATGGCAAAATCACAAAACAAACATCAAAAATAAAAACATTAATCCTGAAAACCCCCAGATATCGATTTTGAGCTGGATCAGAGCAAATTGACTCCCGGCCGCCATCTTGAATCCGCCATATTGGATTTTGACATTTACCAAAACATGCCTACCCCGGAGAGGAACAATACAAAGTATGGCGGCCCCCCACCTCAGGGACACCGTTTCCGCGTCAGAGCCAAAAAAAGGTCCCCATACAAAATACCCTTGTATGGCGGCCATCTTGAAAAATGGAAAAATCAAAGAACGAACGCAAAATATCAAATAAGCTCCCCGAGGACTACCCGCATGCAAAATTTCATCCCGATCAAAGCAACTTTTTTTTCGGCCGCCATTTTGGATCCGCCATCTTGGATTTTCGTGACCATAGGCACTTGACCCCCACCGCCCTCTATGACATTTGGTTGAACACCCCCCCTCTATCTCTAACCGTTTTCGAGATATTAAACTTTTTATTTTGTATGGCAGCCATCTTGTTTTCCGCCATTTTGGATTTTTTTCTCCAAAAACTAAAATTGCCTAGGGTGTGCTCCAAAATTAGTTTGGGAACCACCCCCCTACCTCTAATAGTTTAGCCAGGCCGCAGGGTCACTCCATGATGAGGAGCAGTTTTCCAAGATTTCGGAATTTTCCCATACTCACCAAAGCCACCTCCACACTTTTCCCATACTCGACTTTTACCCCCCGACCCTCCTTCTGGGAGAACAATTATGTCAGTCAGTGAGTGAGTGAGTGGGTTTCCAGCTATATATATAGTAACTAGTGGTTGCGTAGTGCGCGGGCTGCTGAAGCAGCCCGCGGTGTTTTGTTGGGCTGTTGTATGTTTGGCGGCGCAAATTTTTAATTTTATATTGTTCTGGCCTAAACAAATTTATTTTGTATGGCAGCCATCTTGAAAATGCTTGAAAACTAAAAATCAACTTAATATTCGAGGTAAGTATCCCAAAAAACCCTCAGATGTCAATTTTAAGTCTAATCTGATCAAGTAGTTTTTCTATCAGCCGCCATCTTGAAAATTCTCGAAATCCAAAAATGAACCAAAATCTTTGATCAGCTACCCCCAAAACCCCCTGTCTACGATTTCAAGCCAGATCGTAGCAAGATTAGTATTAGCCGCCATTTTGTTTTTCATAACATGTCAAATTGCTGATGAGGTAAGTAGTGCGCGGGCAGCTAAAGCAGCCCGCGTGCCGGTTTCCGGGTAGGGTGCGGGGTGCGCAGGTGAGGTGCGTGGTGCGCGGGCAGCTAAAGCAGCCCGCGTGCCGGTGCGCAGGTAGGGTGCGGGATGCGCGGGCAGCTCAAGCAGCCCGCGTTCCGGTGTCCAGGTAGGGCGCTGGGTGCGCGGGCAGCTAAAGCAGCCCGCGTTCCGGTGTCCAGGTAGGGCGCGGGGTGCGCGGGCAGCTAAAGCAGCCCGCGTTCCGGTGTCCAGGTAGGGCGCGGGGTGCGCGGGCAGCTCAAGCAGCCCGCGTTCCGGTGTCCAGGTAGGGCGCGGGGTGCGCGGGC
Source organism: Scrobipalpa costella (assembly GCA_949820665.1). Lineage (NCBI taxonomy): Eukaryota > Metazoa > Arthropoda > Insecta > Lepidoptera > Gelechiidae > Scrobipalpa > Scrobipalpa costella. The sequence continues at coordinate 684,964 of OX463320.1, read as the reverse complement.
AGCTAAAGCAGCCCGCGTTCCGGTGTCCAGGTAGGGCGCGGGGTGCGCGGGCAGCTAATGCAGCCCGCGTTCCGGTGTCCAGGTAGGGCGCGGAGTGCGCGGGCAGCTAAAGCAGCCCGCGTGCCGGATGTGACTTTTGTTTGGCGTCCATCTTTAAAATTCACGCAGTCACAAAAAAATAATCATGTTTATAATCAGTAACCCTGATATCCCCCAGATATCGATTTTGACCCGGATCAGAGCAACCTGACACCCGGCCGCCATTTTTAAAATATAAAAAAAAAATGTCCAAATACATACCTACCATATTTCCAAAGAAACTACTAACCGATCTGCAATTAATCCCGCGATAAAATAAAATACATGATTAACCTACAAAACTTTGAATGGCGGCCATCTTGAAAATTCACGCAGTCACAAAAAAAGATCAAATCTATAATCCACGAACCCAAAAACCCCCAGATATCGATTTTCAGCCCGATCAGAGCAACTTGACTACCGGCCGTCATCTTGGATCCGCCATATTGGATTTTTGACAAAATTAATTTAATGTCCTATTACATACCTACCATATCTCCCAACAAACTACCAACCTACCTGCAATAAATACCGCGATACAATGAAATACATGATTGACCTGTAACATTTTGTATGGCGGCCATCTTGAAAAATGGCCAAATCACAAAACAGACCAGAAAAATAAAAACAGTGACCCCGAAAACCCCCATATATTGATTTTGAGCCGGATCGGAGCAAATTGACTCCCGGCCGCCATGTTGAATCCGCCATATTGAATTTTGACATCTGCCAAAAGTTGCCTACCCCGGAGAGGAACAATACAAAGTATGGCGACCCCCCACCTCGGGGACACCGTTTCCGCGTCAGAGCCAAAAAAGTCGCCCCATACAAAATACCCTTGTATGGCGGCCATCTTGAAAAATGGAAAAATCAAAAAACAAACCAACAATATTAGAACAGCTCCCAGAGGACCACCCGCATGCAAAATTTCATCCCGATCCGAGCAACTTTTTTTTCGGCCGCCATTTTGGATCCGCCATCTTGGATTTTCGTGACCACCGGCACTTGACCCCCACCGCCCTCTATGACATTTGGTCGAACACCCCTCCTCTATCTCTAACCGTTTCCGAGATTTTCAACTTTTTATTTTGTATGGCGGCCATCTTGTTTTCCGCCATTTTGGATTTTTTTCACCAAAATCTGAAACTGCCCAGGGTGTGCTCCAAAATTAGTTTCAGGTCCACCCCCCTACCTCTTACAGTTTAGCCAGGCCGCAGGGTCACTCCATGATGAGGAGCAGTTTTCCAAGATTTCGGAATTTTCCCATACTCACCAAAACCACCTCCACACTTTTCCCATACACGACTTTCACCCCCCGACCCTCCTTCTGGGAGAACAATTATGTCAGTCAGTGAGTGGGTTTCCAGCTATATATATATTAACAGCTATATATATAGTAACTAGTGGTTGCGTAGTGCGCGGGCTGCTAAAGCAGCCCGCGGTCGTTGTGCCTGCGCTGTTTTGTTGGGCGGCGCAAGTGTTTAATTTTATATTGTTCTGGCCTGAACATTTTATTTTTGTATGGCGGCCATCTTGAAAAATAACAAATTTTCAAAACCAGTCTCAAACATGAACTCAGAAACCCAAAAAACCCATATTTGTCAATTTTGAGTCCAATCAAAGCAAGTCTTGTTTTTAACAGCCGCCATCTTAAAAATTCTCAAAATCCAAAAATCAAACAAATATTCCCCCTAAACCGTAAGTTACGATTTCTAGTCAGATCGGAGCATAATTAGTTTTAGCCGCCATCTTAAATCCGCCATTTGTTTTTCTATAACATGTCAAAATAGCTGATGAGGTGAGTTGTGCGCGGGCAGCTAAAGCAGCCCTTGCGCCGGTATACGGGTGGTGTGCGGAGTGCGCGGGCAGCTAAAGCAGCCCGCGTGCCGGTGTCCTGGTAGGGTGCGGGGTGCGCGGGCAGCTAAAGCAGCCCGCGTGCCGGTGTCCTGGTAGGGTGCGAGGTGCGCGGGCAGCTAAAGCAGCCCGCGTGCCGATGTCCAGGTAGTGTGCGGGTTGCGCGGGCAGTTAAACCAGCCCGCGTGCCGGATGTGACTTTTGTTTAGCGGCCATCTTTAAAATTCACGCAGTCACAAAAAAATAATCATGTTTATAATCAGTAACCCTGATATCCCCCAGATATCGATTTTGACCCGGATCAGAGCAACTTGACATCCGGCCGCCATTTTTAAAATATAAAAAAAAAATGTCCAAATACATACCTACCATATTTAAAAAAAAACTACCAACCGACCTGCAATTAATCCCGCGATACAATGAAATACATAATTCACCTACAAAATTTTGTATGGCGGCCATCTTGAAAAATGGCCAAATCACAAAACAAACCAGAAAAATAAAAACACTGACCCCGAAATCCCCTAGATATCGATTTTGAGCAGGATCAGAGCAACTTGACACCCGGCCGCCATCTTGGATCCGCCATATTGGATTTTCGGCAAACACAATTTTTTGATCCAATACATACCTACCATATTTCCAATGAAACTACCGACATACCTGCAATAAATACCGCGTTACAATGAAATAAATGATTTACCTGTAACATTTTGTAGGGCGGCCATCTTTAAAAATGGCAGAGTCACAAAAAAAACCACCAAAATAAAATCATTGACCCCAAAAACCCCCAGATATCGATTTTGAGCCGGATCGGAGCAAATTGCCTCCCGGCCGCCAGTTTGATTCCGCCATTTTGAATTTTGACATATACCAAAAGTTGCCTTCCCCGGAGTAGAACAATACATAGTATTGCAACCCCCACCTCGGGGACACCGTTTCCACGCCAGAGCCAAAAATAGCTCCCCATACAAAAAACCCTTGTATGGCGGCCATCTTGAAAAATGAAAAAAACAAAAAACAAACAATAAATATCAAATAAGCTCCCCGATGACCACCCGCATGCAAAATTTCATCCCGATCCGAGCAACTTTTTTTTCGGCCGCCATTTTGGATCCGCCATCTTGGATTTTCGTGACCACCGGCACTTGACCCCCACCGCCCTCTATGACATTTGGTCGAACACGCCCCCTCTATCTCTAACCGTTTCCGAGATATTCAACTTTTTATTTTGTATGGCAGCCATCTTGTTTTCCGCCATTTTGTTTTTTTTTCACCAAAAACTGAAATTGCCCAGGGTGTGCTCAAATATTAGTTTGAGAACCGTCCCCCTACCTCCAATAGTTTGGCCAGGCCGCAGGGTCTCTCCATGATGAGGAGCAGTTTTTCAAGATTTCGGAATTTTCCAATACTCACTAAAAACACCTCCACACTTTTCCCATACATGACTTTCACCCCCCGAACCTCCTTCTGGGAGAACAATTCTGTCAGTGAGTCAGTGAGTCAGTGAGTCAGTGGGTCTACAGCTTTATATATATACTAGTGGTTGCGTAGTGCGCGGGCTGCTAAAGCAGCCCGCGGTGTTTTGTTGGGCTGTTGTATGTTTGGCGGCGCAAATTTTTAATTTTATATTGTTCTGGCCTAAACATGTGTTTTTTGTATGGCGGCCATCTTGAGAATGCTTGAAATCTAAAAATCAACTTAATAATCGAGGTCATTATCCCAAATAACCCTAAGATGTCAATTTTGAGTCCAATCAGAGCAAGTTCTGTTTTTAACAGCCGCCATCTTGAAAATTCTCAATATCCAAAAATCAGCAAAATCTATGATCAGTAACCCATAAAACACGTTAGTTACGATTTCTAGCCAGATCGCAGCAAGATTAGTTTTAGCCGCCATCTTGAATCCGCCATTTTGTTTTTTTATGACATGTCAAAATAGCTGGTGAGGTGTGTGGTGCGCGGGCAGCTAAAGCAGCCCGCGTGCCAGTTCCCAAGTAGGGTGCGGCGGGCGCGGGCAGCTAAAGCAGCCCGCGTGCCGGTGTGCGGGTAGGGTGCGGGGTGCGCGGGCAGCTAAAGCAGCCCGCGTGCCGGTACCCAGGTAGGGCACGGGGTGCGCGGGCAGCTAAAGCAGCCCGCGTTCCGGTGTCCAGGTAGGGCGCGGGGTGCGCGGGCAGCTAAAGCAGCCCGCGTGCCGGTGTCCTGGTAGGGTGCGGGGTGCGCGGGCAGCTAAAGCAGCCCGCGTTCCGGTGTCCAGGTAGGGCGCGGGGTGCGCGGGCAGCTAAAGCAGCCCGCGTGCCGGTGTCCTGATAGGGTGCGGGGTGCGCGGGCAGCTAAAGCAGCCCGCGTGCCGGTGTCCAGGTAGGGCGCGGGGTGCGCGGGCAGTTAAAGCAGCCCGCGTGCCGGTGTCCTGGTAGGGTGCGGGGTGCGCGGGCGGCTAAAGCAGCCCGCGTGCCGGTGTCCAGGAAGGGCGCGGAGTGCGCGGGCAGCTAAAGCAGCCCGCGTGCCGGATGTGACTTTTGTTTGGCGGCCATCTTTAAAATTCACTAAGTCACAAAAAAATAATCATGTTTATAATCAGTAACCCTGACATCCCCCAGATATCGATTTTGACCCGGATCAGAGCAACTTGACACCCGGCCGCCATTTTTAAAATATAAAAAAAAGAATTAGTCCAAATACATACCTACCATATTTCCAAAGAAACTACCAACCGACCTGCAATTAATCCCGCGATACAATGAAATACATGATTCACCTACAAAATTTTGTATGGCGGCCATCTTGATTAATGGCAGTCACAAAAAAAAACCATCGAAATTAAATCATTGACCCCAAAAACCCCCTGATATCGATTTTGAGACCGATTGGAGCAATTTTAATCTCGGCCGCCATCTTGAATCTGCCATATTGGATTTTCGACACGCACAATTTTTTGTCCTTATACATACCTACCATAATTCCAAAGCATCTACCAATCGACCTGCAATTAATTCCGCGATACAATGAAATACATGATTCACCTACAAAATTTTGTATGGCGGCCATCTTGAAAATTTACACAGTCACAAAAAATACTTCAGATCTATAATCAGCGACCCCGACAACCCCCAGATATCGATTTTCAGCCGTATCAGAGCAACTTGACTTCCGGCCGCCATCTTGGTTCCGCCATTTTTAATTTTTGACAAACACAATTTTTTGTCCTAATACAAACCTACCGTATTTCCAAAGAAACTACCAACCTACCTGCATTAAATTCCGCGATACAATGAAATACATGATTTACCTACAAAATTTTGTATGGCGGCCATCTTAAAAATGGTAGATTCACAAAACAAACCACCAAAATAAAATCATTGACCCCTAAAACCCCCAGATATCGATTTTGAGCCGGATCGGAGCAAATTGACTCCCGGCCGCCATCTTGAATCCGCCATATTGGATTTTGACACTTACCAAAACATGCCTACCCCGGAGAGGAACAATACAAAGTATAGCGACCGCCCCCCTCCGGGACACCGTTTCCGCCCCAGAGCCAAAAAATGCTCCCCATACAAAAAACCCTTGTATGGCGGCCATCTTTAAAAATGGAAAAATCAGAAAACAAACCAAAAATATCAAATAAGCTCCCCAAAGACCATCCGCATGCAAAATTTCATTCCGATCAGAGCAATTTTTTTTTCGGCCGCCATTTTGGATCCGCCATCTTGGATTTTCGTGACCACCGTCACTTGACCCCCACCTCCCTCTATGACATTTGGTCGAACACCCCCCCTCTATCTCTAACCGTTTTCGAGATATTCAACTTTTTATTTTGTATGGCGGCCATCTTGCTTTCCGCCATTTTGATTTTTTTAAACCAAAAACTGAAACTGCCCAGGGTGTGCTCCAAAATTAGTTTGAGAACCAACCCCCTACCTCTTATAGTTTAGCCAGGCCGCAGGGTCACTCCATGATGAGGAGCAGTTTTCCAAGATTTCGGAATTTTCCCATACTCACCGAAGCCACCTCTACACTTTTCCCATACACGACTTTCACCCCCCGACCCTCCTTCTGGGAGAACAATTATGTCAGTCAGTGAGTGAGTGGGTTTCCAGCTATATATATATTAATACTAGTGGTTGCGTAGTACGCGGGCTGCTAAAGCAGCCCGCGGTCGTTGTGCCTGCGGTGTTTTGTTGGGCAGCGCAAGTATTTAATTTAATATTGTTCTGTCCTAAACAAATATATTTTATATGGCGGCCATCTTGAAATACTTGAAATTTAAAAGTCAACTTAATATTTGAGGTCAGTATTCACAAAACCCTCAAATTTCAATTTTGTGTCAAATCTGAGCAAGTATTTTTCTATCAGCCGCCATCTTGAAAATTCTCGAAAATCAAAAATAAACCTAAATCTATGATCAGCTACCCTAAAAATTGCGTGCCTACGATTTCAAGCCAGATCGAAGCAAGATTAGTGTTAGCCGCCATTTTGTTTTTTATAACATTTCAAATTGCTAGTGAGGTGCGGGGTGCGCGGGCAGCTAAAGCAGCCCGCGTGCCGGTGTGCAGGTGAGGTACGTGGTGCGCGGGCAGCTAAAGCAGCCCGCGTGCCGGTGTCCAGGTAGGGCGCGGGGTGCGCGGGCAGCTAAAGCAGCCCGCGTGCCGGTGTCCAGGTAGGGCGCGGGGTGCGGACAGCTAAAGCAGCCCACGTGCCTGTGTCCTGGTGGCTTGCCGGATGTGACTTTTGTATGGCGGCCATCTTGAAAATTCACGCAGTCACAAAAAATAATCATATCTATAATCAGTTACCCCGTTATCCCCCAGATATCGATTTTGATCCGGATCAGAGCAACTTGACACCCGGCCGCCATTTTTAATAAATGACAAAAAAAACCATTATACATGCCTACCATATTTCCAAAGAAAGTACCAACCTACCTGCAATAAATACCGCGATACTATGAAATACATGATCACCTATATCATTTTGTATGGCGGCCATTTTGAAAAAAAGGCAACATCACAAAACAAAGCATAAAAATAAAAACAGTGACCCCGAAAATCCTCAGATATCGATTTTCAGCCGGATCTGAGCAAATTGACACCCGGCCGCCATCTTGGTTCCGACATATTGGATTTTTGACGAACACAATTTTTTGTCCTTATACATACCTACCTTATTTCCAAGGTCACTACCAACCTACCTGCAATAAATACCGCGATACAATGAAATACATGATTGACCTGTATGGCGGCCATCTTGAAAAATCACAGATTTTCAAAATTAATCTCAAATCTGAAATCAGAAATTCAAGAAACTCCAAGATGTCAATTTTGAGTCCAATAAGAGCAAGTTTTGTTTTTAACAGCCTTCATCTTGAAATTCTCGAATTCCAAATTTTTTTACAAAAATCTATGATCAGCCACCCCAAAAACCAAAAGCTACGGTTTTTAGCCAGATCGGAGCAAGATTAGTTATAGCCGCCATCTTGAACCCACCATTTTGTTTTTTTTATATAAAATTTCAAAATTGCTGGTGAGGTGCGGGGTGCGCGGGCAAGTAAAGCAGCCCGCGAGCCGGTGTGTGAGTGGGGTGCGGGGTGCGCGGGCAACTAAAGCAGCCCGCATTTCGGTGTCCAGGTAGGGTGCGGAGTATGCTGGCAGCTAAAGCAGCCCGCGAGCCGGTATACGGGTGGGGTGCGAGGTGCGCGGGCAGCTTAAGCAGCCCGTGAGCCGGTGTGCGGGTGGGGTGCGGGGTGCGCGCGCAGCTAAAGTATCCCGCGAGCCGCATGTGACTTTTGTATGGCGGCCATCTTGAAAATCCACGAAGTCACCAAAAAAACTTTAGATGTATAATCAGCGCCCCCGACAACCACCAGATATCGATTTTCAGCCGGATCAGAGCAAATTGACAACCGGCCGCTATCTTGGATCCGCCATATTGTATTTTTGACGAACACAATTTTTTGTCCTAATGCATACCTACCATATTTCCAAAGAAACTATCAACCTACCTGCAATCAATTCCGCGATAAAATCAAATACATAATTCACCTACAAAATTTTGTATGGCGGTCATCTTGAAAAATGGCCAAATCACAAAACAAACCAGAAAAATAAAAACACTGACCCCGAAAACCCCTACATATCGATTTTGAGCCGGATCAGAGCAACTTGACACCCGGCCGCCATCTTGGATCCGCCATATTGGATTTTTGACAAACACAATTTTTTGTCCTAATACAAACCTACTGTATTTCCAAAGAAACTACCAACCTACCTGCATTAAATTCCGCGATGCAATGAAATACATGATTTACCTACAAAATTTGGTATGGCGGCCATCTTGAAAAATGGCAAAATAACAAAACAAACCTCAAAAATAAAAACACTGACCCCGGAAACCCCCAGATATCGATTTTGAGCCGGATCGGAGCAAATTGCCTACCGGCCGCCATTTTGATTCCTCCATTTTGAATTTTGACATATACCAAAAGTTGCCTACCCCGGAGTAGAACAATACATAGTATGGCGACCCCCCACCTCGGGGACACCGTTTCCACGCCAGAGCCAAAAAAAGCTCCCCATACAAAATACCCTTGTATGGCGGCCATCTTGAAAAATGAGAAAAACAAAAAACTAACAATATATATCAAATAAGCTCCCCGAGGACCACCCGCATGCAAAATTTCATCCCGATCAGAGCAACTTTTGTTTCGGCCGCCATTTTGGATCCGCCATCTTGGATTTTCATGACTACCAGCACTTGACCTTTATCGCCCTCTATGACATTTGGTCGAACACCCCCCCTCTATCTCTAACCGTTTCCGAGATATTCAAGTTTTTATTTTGTATGGCGGCCATCTTGTTTTCCGCCATTTTGGATTTTTTTCACCAAAAACTGAAATTGCCCAGGGTGTGCTCCAATATTAGTTTGAGAACCATCCCCCTAACTCTAATAGTTTGGCCAGGCCGTAGGGTCTCTCCATGATGAGGAGCAGTTTTCCAAGATTTTGGAATTTTTCCATACTCATCAAAATTACCTCCACACTTTTCCCATACATCACTTTCACCCCCCGAACCTCCTTCTGGGAGAACAATTATGTCAGTGAGTCAGTGAGTCAGTGAGTCAGTGGGTCTACAGCTTTATATATATAAATATATAGTAACTAGTGGTTGCGTAGTGCGCGGGCTGCTAAAGCAGCCCGCGGTGTTTTGTTGGGCTGTTGTTTGTTTGGTGGCGCAAGTTTTTAATATAAATATAATATAAGTTCTGGCCTAAACATGTTCTTTTTGTATGGCGGCCATCTTGAAAATATTTGAAATCTATAAAAACACCTTATAGCCGAGGTCAGTAATTAAAAAAACTCCCAGATGTCAGTTTTGAGTCCAATCAGAGCAAGTTTTGTTTTCATCAGCCGCCATCTTGAAAATGGACAAAATACAAAAATCAACTTAAATATATGATCAGCTACCCAAAAAACTTATTGTCTACGATTTCAAGTCAGATCGCAGCAAGATAAATTAAAGCGGCCGATTTGAATCCGCCATTTTGTTTTTTATGACATGTAAATGGTGATGTGCGGGGTGCGCTGGCAGCTAAAGCAGCCCGCGAGCCGGTGTGCGAGTGGGGTGCAGGGTGTGCGGGCAGCTAAAGCAGCCCGCGTGCCGGTGTCCAGGTAGGCTGCGGGGTGCGCGGGCTGCTAAAAGCGAAAGCAACCCGCGTGGTAAATGTGACTTTTATATGGCGGCCATCTTGAAATTTTTTAAAATCTACAAATCAACCTAATATCCAAGGTCAGTAACCCAAGAAATCCCTAAATGCCAATTTTGAGTTCAATCAGAGCAAGTTTTGTTTTTATTAGCCGCCATCTTGAAAATTCTCAAAATCCAACAAACAACAAAATCTATGATCAGCTACCCCTAATACCTGTAAGTTATGATTTCTAGCCAAATCGGAGCAAGATTCGTTTTAGCCGTCATCTTGAATCCGCCATTTTGTTTTTCTATAACATGTCAAAATTGCTGGTGAGGAAAGTGGTGCGCGGGCAGCTAAAGCAGCCCGCGAGCTGGTGTGCGGGTGGGGTGCGAGGTGCGTGGGCAGCTAAAGCAGCCCGCGTGCCGGTGTCCAGATAGAGCGCGGGGTGCGCGGGCAGCTAAAGCAGCCCGCGAGCCGGTGTGCAGGTGGGGTGCGGGGTGCGGGGTGCGCGGGCAGCTAGAGCAGCCCGCGGTGTTTTGTTGGGCTGTTGTTTGTTTGGCGGCGCAAGTCTTTAATTATAATTTGATTCGGGCCCTTTAAATTTGATGTTGTATGGCGGCCATCTTGAAAAATCACAAATAGTCAAAAACAATCTCAAACCTGAAATGAGAAACCCAAAACACCCCCAGATGTCAATTTTCAGTCCAATCAGAGCAAGTTGTGTTTTTATCAGCTGCCATCTTGAAAACTGTCAAAATCCATATTCTAACCAAACTCTATGATAAGCTACCCCAAAAACCCCTTGTCTACGTTTTCAAGCCAGATCGAAGCAAGATAAATTTCAGCCGCCATCTTAAATCCGCCATTTTGTTTTTATAATAGCATGTCAAAATTGCTGGTGAGGTGAGTTGTGCTTGGGCAGCTAAAGCAGCCCGCGAGCCGGATGTGACTTTTGTATGGCGGCCATCTTGAAAATTCACGTAGTCACAAAAACAACTTCAGATCTATAATCAGCGACCCCGGCAACAACCAGATATCGATTTTCAGCCGGATCAGAGCAACTTGACACCCGGCCGCTATCTGGGATCCGCCATATTGAATTTTTGACGAACACAATTTTTTGTCCTAATACATACCTACCAAATTTCCTAAGAAACTACCAACCTACCTGCAAAAATGTCCGCGATACAATGAAATACATGATTTACCTACAAAATGTTGTTTGGCGGCCATCTTGAAAAATTACAAAAACACAATACAAACCATAAAAATAAATTCATTGAACCCGATAACCTCCAGATATCAATTTTGAGACGGATCGGAGCATATTGACTCCCGGCCGCCATCTTTGTTCCGCCATATTGGACTTTTGACGAACACAATTTTTTGCCCTCATACAAACCTACCATATTTTCTAAGAATTTACCAACCCACCTGCAAAAATTTCCATGATACAATGAAATACATGATTTTTATGTAACATTTTGTATGGCGGCCATCTTGAAAAATGGCAAAATAACAAAACAAACCACCAAAATAAAATCATTGACCCCAAAAACCTCCAGATATCGATTTTGAGCCGGATCAGAGCAAATTGACTCCCCGCCGCCATTTTGATTCCGCCATTTTGAATTTTGACAAATACCAAAAGTTGCCTACCCCGGAGTAGAACAATACATAGTACAGCGACCCCCCACATCGGGGACACCGTTTCCACGCCAGAGCCAAAAAAAGCTCCCCATACAAAATACCCTTGTATGGCGGCCATCTTGAAAAATGAGAAAAACAAAAAACTATTAATATATATCAAATAAGCTCCCCGAGGACCACCCGCATGCAAAATTTCATCCCGATCAGAGCAACTTTTTTTTCGGCCGCCATTTTGGATCCGCCATCTTGGATTTTCGTGACCACTGGCACTTGACCCCCACCGCCCTTTATGACATTTGGTCGAACACCCCCCCTCTATCTCTAACCGTTTCCGAGATATTCAACTTTTTATTTTGTATGGCAGCCATCTTGTTTTCCGCCATTTTGGATTTTTTTCACCAAAATCTGAAATTGCCCAGGGTGTGCTCCAATATTAGTTTGAGAACCACCCCCCTACCTCTTATAGTTTAGCTAGGCCGTAGGGTCACTCTATGATAAGGAGCAGTATTTCAAGATTTCGGAATTTTCCCATACTCACCAAAAACACCTCCACACTTTTCCTATACATGACTTTCACCCCCCGACCCTCCTTCTGGGAGAACAATTATGTCAGTCAGTGAGTCAGTGGGTTTCCAGCTATATATATATTAACTAGTGGTTGCGTAGTGCGCGGGCTGCTAAAGCAGCCCGCGGTCGTTGTGCCTGCGGTGTTTTGTTGGGCGGCGCAAGTCTTTAATTTTAATTTGATTCGGGCCCTTTCAATTTGATTTTATATGGCGGCCATCTTGAAAAATCACAAATAGTTAAAAACAATCTCAAACCTGAAATCAGAAACCAAAAACACCCCCAGATGTCAATTTAAAGTCCAGCAAATTTTGTTTTTATCACCCGCCATCTTGAAATTTCACAAAGTCCAAAAATCAACCAAAAATTTCTGATGTGCTACCCCTAAAACCCGTAAGTTACGATTTCTAGTCAGATCGGAGCAAGATAAGTTTTAGCCGCCATCTTAAATTCGCCATTTTGTTTTACTATGACATATCAAAATTGCTGGTGAGGTGGGTGGTGCGCGAGCAGCTAAAGCAGCCCGCGTGCCGGTGTGCAGGTGAGGTGCGTGGTGCGCGGGCAGCTAAAGCAGCCCGCGAGCCGGTGTCCAGGTAGGCCGCAGGGTGCGCGGGCAGCTAAAGCAGCCCGCGTGCCGTTGGCCAGGTAGGGTGCAGGGTGCGCGGGCAGCTAAAGCAGCCCGCGGTGTTTTGTTCAGCTGTTTTTAATTTTATATTGTTCTGGCCTAAACAAATTTATTTTGTATGGCGGCCATCTTGAAAATATTTGAAATCTAAAAATCAACTTAATATTTGAGGTCAGTATCCCAAAGAACCCTCAGATGTCAATTTTGAGTCCAATCTGAGCAAGTAATTTTTCTATCAGCCGCCATATTAGAAAATCTCGAAATTCAAAAGTCAACCAAAATCTATGATCAGCTACCCCAAAAACCCTAACCCACGATTTCAAGCCAGATCGGAGCAAGATTAGTGTTAGCCGCCATTTTGTTTTTTATAACATGTCAAACTGCTGATGAGGTGCGTAGTGCGCGGGCTGCTAAAAGCTAAAGCAGCCCGCGTGCCAAATGTGACTTTTGTATGGCGGCCATCTTGAATTTTTTTTTAAATCTACAAATCAACCTAATATCCAAACTCAGTAACCTAAAAAACCCCTAAATGTCAATTTTGAGTTCAATCAGAGCAAGTTTTGTTTTTATTAGCCGCCATCTTGAAAATTCTCAAAATCCAACAAACAACAAAATCTATGATCAGCAACCTACCTAATACCTGTAAGTTATGATTTCTAGCCAAATCGGAGCAAGATTCGTTTTAGCCGCCATCTTGAATCCGCCAATTTGTTTTTCTATAACATGTCAAAATTGCTGGTGAGGAAAGTGGTGCGCGGGCAGCTAAAGCAGCCCGCGAGCTGGTGTGCGGGTGGCGTGCGAGGTGCGTGGGCAGCTAAAGCAGCCCGCGTACCGGTGTCCAGATAGAGCGCGGGGTGCGCGGGCAGCTAAAGCAGCCCGCGAGCCGGCGTGCGGTTGGGGTGCGGGGTGCGCGGGCAGCTAGAGCAGCCCGCGGTGTTTTGTTGGGCTGTTGTTTGTTTGGCGGCGCAAGTCTTTAATTATAATTTGATTCGGGCCCTTTCAATTTGATGTTGTATGGCGGCCATCTTGAAAAATTACAAATAGTCAAAAACAATCTCAAACCTGAAATCAGAAACCCTAAACACCCCCAGATATCAATTTTGAGTCCAATCAGAGCAAGTTGTGTTTTTATCAGCCGCCATCTTGAAAACTGTCAAAATCCAAAATCTAACCAAACTCTATGATAAGCTACCCCAAAAACCCCTTGTCTACGTTTTCAAGCCAGATCGAAGCAAGATAAATTTCAGCCGCCATCTTAAATCCACCATTTTGTTTTTATAATATCATGTCAAAATTGCTGGTGAGGTGAGTTGTGCGCGGGCAGCTAAAGCAGCCCGCGTGCCGATATGCCAGTGAGGTGCAGTGTGCGCGGGCAGTGACTTTTGTATGGCGGCCATCTTGAAAATTCACGTAGTCACAAAAACAACTTCAGATCTATAATCAGCGACCCCGGCAACATCCAGATATCGGTTTTCAGCCGGTTCAGAGCAACTTGACACTCGACCACCATCTGGGATCCGCCATATTGAATTTTTGACAAACACATTTTTTTGTCCTAATATATACCTACCATATTTCCTAAGAAACAACCAACCTACCTGCAAAAATGTCCGCGATACAATGAAATACATGATTTACCTACAAAATGTTGTATGGCGGCCATCTTGAAAAATGACAAAAACACATAACAAACCATAAAAATAAATTCCTTGAACCCGATAACCTCCAGATATCAATTTTGAGACGGATCGGAGCAAATTGATTCCGGCCGCCATCTTTGATCCGCCATATTGGATTTTTGACGAACACAATTTTTTGTCCTCATACATACCGACCATATTTTCTAAGAATTTACAAACCCACCTGCAAAAATTTCCACGATACAATGAAATACATGCTTTACCTACAAAATTTTGTATGGCGGCCATCTTGAAAAATTGCGAAATCACAAAACAAACCAGAAAATTAAAAACACTGACCCCGAAAACCCCTAGATATCGATTTTGAGCCGGATCAGAGCAACTTGACATCCGGCCGCCATCTTGGATCCGCCATATTGGATTTTTGACAAACACATTTTTTTATCCTAATACATACCTACCATATTTCCAAAGAAACTACCGACCTACCTGCAATAAATACCGCGATACAATAAAATACATGATTTACCTGTAACATTTTGTAGGGCGGCCATCTTTAAAAATGGCAGAGTCACAAAAAATACCATCAAAATAAAATCATTGACCCCAAAAACCCCCAGATATCGATTTTGAGCCGGATCGGAGCAAATTGCCTCCCGACTGCCATTTTGATTCCGCCATTTTGAATTATGACATATACCAAAAGTTACCTACCCCGGAGTAGAACAATACATAGTATGGCGACCCCCCACCTCGGGGACACCGTTTCCACGCCAGAGCCAAAAAAAGCTCCCCATACAAAATACCCTTGTATGGCGGCCATCTTGAAAAATGGAAAAATCAAAAAACGAATGAGAAATATCAAATAAGCTCCCTAAAGACTATCCGCATGCAAAATTTTATCCCGATCAGAGCAACTTTTTTTTCGGCCGCCATTTTGGATCCGCCATCTTGGATTTTCGTGACCACCGGCACTTGACCCCCACCGCCCTCTATGACATTTGGTCAAACACCCCCCCTCTGTCTCCAACCGTTTCCGAGATATTCAACTTTTTATTTTGTATGGCAGCCATCTTGTTTTCCGCCATTTTGGATTTTTTTCACCAAAATCTGAAATTGCCCAGGGTGTGCTCCAAAATTAGTTTGAGAACCACGCGCCTACCTCTTATAGTTTAGCCAGGCCGCAGGGTCACTCCGTGATGAGGAGCAATTTTCCAAGATTTCGGAATTTTCCCATACTCACCAAAGCCACCTCCACACTTTTCCCATACACGACTTTCACCCCCCGACCCTCCTTCTGGGAGAACAATTATGTCAGTCAGTGAGTGAGTGAGTGGGTTTCCAGCTATATATATATTAACTAGTGGTTGCGTAGTGCGCGGGCTGCTAAAGCAGCCCGCGGTCGTTCTGCCTGCGTTATTTTGTTAAGCGGCGCAAGTCTTTAATTATAATTTGATTTGCGCCCTTTTAATTAGATTTTAAATAGCGTCCATCTTGAAAAATCACAAATTATCAAATCCAATATTAAAAACTGCAATCAGAAACCTAAAAAACCCACATATGTCAAAATCCAACACACAACAAAATCTATGATCAGCTACCCCTAATACCTGTAAGTTATGATTTCTAGCCAAATCGGCCAAATTTAGCCGCCATCTTGAATCCGCCATATTTTTTTTCTATAACATGTCCAAATTGCTGGTGAGGAAAGTAGTGCGTGGGCAGCTAAAGCAGCCCTCGCCGGTCTCCAGGTAGAGCGCGGGGTGCGCGGGCAGCTAGAGCAGCCCGCGGTTGTAGCGAGGATATAGGGCGAGGGAGGATATAGTTAGTACTATCGATAAACAATAAGGCCGCCAATTGTACTACTTTTCTTTTTATCAATTTGTAATTTCTGTGTTTTTGAGCAATAAAGTATATTGTATAGTATAGTATCGTGAAATTAAAAAAAAAGTAAGAATATCGATAGGCCTATCGATAGTATCGATATCTATTGGAAATCAATAGTACCAATTGGTTGACGTCATAACTATCGATACTATCAATAGTATTGCTTTCCAATAGTATCGATAGTTTCAATAGTTTATAATCACTATTGCTTACAAACAATCGAAAGAACTATCGATAGTTCGCATACTTAACATCGCTCTCAATCTTGAGATCACAAAATACGACCCACAATGTACTAAAATGATATTTCTGATACGAACTCAAACTCGCTATCACTTATGAGCCTCTGGCCCGTATTTATAATCAGCACTTGAGACTGTCAGCGAGTCCAATAATCAAGCTAAAATCTACGATCAGGTACCCTGAAAACCACCATTTCTCGATTTTAGTTCCAGCCGCTATCCTGAAACCGCCATTTTGTTTTTTTTTATACGGTGACAAACATCTTCTAAAGGTTATTCTAAAGATTCCTTAAGAAATGTTGTCCTAATTGTAATACTTATACTTACGTGCCGGTGTGCGGGTGAATTGCGGGGTGCGCGGGCAGCTAAAGCAACCAGATTTTCGTGTGGCGGCCATCTTAAAAATTCACGCAGTCCAAAATGATTCCTACAATTCATCCAAAGAAACTACCAACCTTATTTTAATACTTTTCGCGATAAAATTAATTTTGTATACATACATACATACCTACATATAATCACGCCTTTATCCCTAATGGGGTAGGCAGAGCGTAAACGACGTTTCAAAAGTCGTCCCACCACGTCTGCAGCACAACATTTTGTATGGCGGCCATCTTGAAAAATGGCAGAGTCACAAAAAAAACCATCAAAGCAGCCCGCGTGCGGATATGCCAGTGAGGTGCGGGGTGCGCGGGCAGCTAAAGCAGCATGCGTGCCGGATGTGACTTTTGTATGGCGGCCATCTTGAAAATTTACGCAGTCACAAAAAACACTTCAGATCTATAATCAGCGACCCCGAACTCCCCCAGATATCGATTTTCAGCCGTATCAGAGCAACTTGACACCCGGCCGCCATCTTGGATCCGCCATATTAGATTTTTGACAAACACATTTTTTTGTCCTAATAAATACCTACCATATTTACAAAGAAACTACCCACCTACCTGCAATAAATACCGCGATATAATGAAATATATGAATGACCTGTAACATTTTGTAGGGCGGCCATCTTTAAAAATGGCAGAGTCACAAAAAAAACCATCAAAATAAAATCATTGACCCCAAAAACCCCCAGATATCGATTTTGAGCCGGATCGGAGCAAATTGCCTCCCGGCCGCCATTTTGTATCCGCCATTTTGAATTTCGACATACATCAAAAGTTGCCTACCCCGGAGTAGAACAATACATAGTATAACGACCCCCCACCTCGGGGACACCGTTTCCACGCCAGAGCCAAAAAAAGCTCCCCATACAAAATACCCTTGTATGGCGGCCATCTTGAAAAATGAAAAAAACAAACAACAAACAATAAATATCAAATAAGCTCCCCGAGGACCACCCGCATGCAAAATTTCATCCCGATCAGAGCATTTTTTTTTTCGGCCGCCATTTTGGATCCGCCATCTTGGATTTTCATGACCACCGGCAATTGACCCCCACCGTCCTCTATGACATTCCTTCGAGCACCCCCACTCTATCTCCAACCGTTTCCGAGATATTCAACTTTATATTTTATATGGCAGCCATCTTGTTTTCCGCCATTTTGTTTTTTTTTCACCAAAAACTAAAATTGCCCAGGGTTTGCTCCAAAATTAGTTTGAGAACCACCCACCTACCTCTTATAGTTTAGCCAGTGTGGAAATATGGTAGGTATGTATTAGGACAAAAAATTGTGTTCCGCGAAAATCCAATATGGCGGATCCAAGATGGCGGCCGGGCGTCAAGTTGCTCTGATCCGGCTGAAAATCGATATCTGGGGGTTTTCGGGGTCAGCGTTTATATTTTTATGGTTTGTTTGGTGACCATGCCATTTTTCAAGATGGCCGCCATACAAAATTTTGTAGGTGAATCATGTATTTCATTGTAACTCGGGATTTATTGCAGGTCGGTAGGTAGTTTCTTTGGAAATATGGTAGGCATGTATTTGGACATTTTTTTTTTTATTTATTAAAAATGGCGGCCGGGTGTCAAGTTGCTCTGATCCGGATCAAAATCGATATCTGGGGGTTATCGGGGTAACTGATTATAGATATGATTATTTTTTATGACTGCGTGAAATTTCAAGATGGCCGCCATACAAAAGTCACATCCGGCACGTGGGCTGCTTTAGCTGCCCGTGCACCACACACGTCACCTAGACAACGACCCGCGGGCTGCTGCCCGCGCACACCGCGCTCTATCTGAACAACAGCACGCGGGCTGCTTTAGCTGCCCGCGCACCCTGCCCCTCACTGGCATATCGGCACGCGGGCTGCTTTAGCTGCCCGCGCACCTCGCACCCTACCAGGACACCGGCACGTGTGCTGCTTTAGCTGCCCGCGCACCACCCACCTCACCAGCAATTTTGACATAGCATAGAAAAACAAAATGGCGTATTTAAAATGGCGGCTAAAACTTAACTTGCTCCGATCTGGCTAGAAATCGTAACTTACGGGTTTTATGGGTTGCTGATCGTAGATTTTGCTGATTTTTGGATTTTGAGAATTTTCAAGATGGCGGCTGTTAAAAACAAAAGTTGCTCTGATTGCACTGAAAATTGACATTTGGGGTTTTCTTGGGTTACTGACCTTGGATATTAGGTTGATTTGCGCCCTTTCAATTTGATTTTGTATGGCGGCCATCTTGAAAATTATTAGAATCTACAAAACAACCAAATATCTTAAGAAAGTATCCCAAAAAACCCCCAGATGTCAATTTTGAGTCCAATCAGATCAAGCTTTGTTTTTATCAGCCGCCATCTTGATAATTTTTAAATCCAAAAATCAACCAAAATATATGATCAGCCACCCAAAAAATTTCTTGTCTACTATTTCATGTCAAATCGGAGCAAGATAAGTTTTAGGCGCCATTTTGTTTTTTATAACATGTCAAATTGCTGGTGAGGTGCGGGGTATGCGGACAGCTAAAGCAGCCCGCGTGCCGGTGTCCTGGTAGGGTGCGGTGTGCGCGGGCAGCTAAAGCAGCCCGCGAGCCGGTGTGCGGGTGGGGTGCTAGGTGCGCGGGCAGCTAAAGCAGCCCGCGAGCTGGTGTGCGGGTGGGGTGCGAGGTGCGCGGGCAGCTAAAGCAGCCCGCGAGCCGGTGTGCGGGTGGGGTGCGGGGTGCGCGGGCAGCTAAAGCAGCCCGCGAGCCGGTGTGCGGGTGGGGTGCGGGTTGCGTGGGCAGCTAAAGCATCTCGCGTGCCGCATGTGACTTTTGTATGGCGGCCGTCTTGAAAATCCACGAAGTCACCAAAAAAACTTAAGATCTATAATCAGCGACCCCGACAACCACCAGATATCGATTTTCAGCCGGATCAGAGAAACTTAACACCTGGCCGCCATCTTGGATCCGCCATATTGTATTTTTTACGAACACAATTTTTTGTCCTAATACATACCTACCATATTTCCAAAGAAACTATCAACCTACCTGCAATCAATTCCGCGATAAAATCAAATACATAATTCACCTGCAAAAATTTTTATGGCGGCCATCTTGAAAAATGGCCAAATCACAAAACAAACCAGAAAAATAAAAACACTGACCCCGAAAACCCCTAGGTATCGATTTTGAGCCGGATCAGAGCAACTTGACACCCGGCCGCCATCTTGTATCCGCCATATTGGATTTTTGACAACCACAACTTTTTGTCCTAATACATACCTACCATATTTCCAAGGAAACTACCAACCTACCTGCAATAAATACTGCGATACAATGAAATACATGATTTACCTGTAACATTTTGTAGGGCGGCCATCTTTAAAAATGGCAAAGTCACAAAAAAAACCATCAAAATAAAATCATTGACCCCAAAAACCCCCAGATATCGATTTTGAGCCGGATCGGATCAAATTGCCTCCCAGCCGCCATTTTGATTCCGCCATTTTTAATTTTGACATATAACAAAAGTTGCCTACTCCGGAATAGAACAATACATAGTATGGTGACCCCCCACCTCAGGGACACCGTTTCCACGCCAGAGCCAAAAAAAGCTCCCCATACAAAAAACCCTTGTATGGCGGCCATCTTGAAAAATGAAAAAAACAAAAAACTAACCAAAAATATACAATAAGCTCAAAGAGGACCACCCGCATGCAAAATTTCATCCCGATCAGAGCAACTTTTTTTTCGGCCTCCATTTTGGATCCGCCATCTTGGATTTTCATGACCACTGGCACTTGACCCCTACCGCCCTCTATGACATTTGGTCGAGCACCCCCCCTCTATCTCTAACTGTTTCCGAGATATTCAACTTTTCATTTTGTATGGCATCCATCTTGTTTTCCGCCATTTTGTTTTTTTTTCACCAAAATCTGAAATTGCCTAGGGTGTGCTCCAATATTAGTTTGAAAACCATCCCCCTACCTCTTATAGTCTGGCCAGGCCGTAGGGTCTCTCCATGATAAGGAGCAGTTTTCCAAGATTTCGGAATTTTCCCATACTCATTAAAAACACCTCCACACTTTTCTCATACATCACTTTCACCCCCCGACCCTCCTTCTGGTAGAACAATTCTGTCAGTGAGTCAGTCAGTCAGTCAGTGGGTCTACAGCTTTATATATTATAACTAGTGGTTGCGTAGTGCGCGGGCTGCTAAAGCAGCCCGCGGTGTTTTGTTGAGCTCTTATTTGTTTGGCGGCGCAAGTTTTTAATTTTATATTGTTCTGGCCTAAACATTTTTTTTTTGTATGGCGGGCATCTTGAAAATACTTGAAATCTAAAAATCAACTTAATATTTGAGGTCAGTATCCCAAAGAACCCTCAGATGTCAATTTTGAGTCCAATCAGAGCAAGTTTTGAATTTAACAGCCGCCATCTTGAAAATTCTCAAAATCCAAAAATCAGCAAAATCTATAATCCGCAACCCATAAAACCCATAAGTTACGATTTCTAGCCAGATCGGAGCATTTTTTTTTTTCTATGATATGTCAAAATTGCTGGTGAGGTGGGTGGTGCGCGGGCAGTTAAAGCAGCGTGTGCCGGTTTCCAGTTAGGGTGTGGCGTGCGCGGGCAGCTAAAGCAGCCCGCGTGCCGTTTTCCAGTTCAGGGTGCGGCGTGCGCGGGCAGCTAAAGCAGCCCACGTGCCGGTGTCCTGGTAGGGTGCGGGGTGCGCGGGCAGCTACAGCAGCCCGCGTGCCGATATGCCAGTGAGGGGCAGGTTGCGCGGGCAGCTAAAGCGGCCCGCGTGCCGTTGTCCAGGTAGAGTGCGGGGTGCGCGGGCAGCTAAAGCAGCCCGCGTGCCTTTGTCCAGGTGACGTGTGTGGTGCGCGGGCAGCTAAAGTAGCCCGCGTGCCGGATGTGACTTTTATATTGCGGCGCAAGTCTTTAATTATAATTTGATTCGGGCCCTTTCAATTTGATGTTGTATGGCGGCCATCTTGAAAAATCACAAATAGTCAAAAACAATCTCAAACCTGAAATCAGAAACCCTAAACACCCCCAGATGTCAATTTTGAGTCCAATCAGAGCAAGTTGTGTTTTTATCAGCCGCCATATTGAAAACTGTCAAAATCCAAAATCTAACCAAACTCTATGATAAGCTACCCCAAAAACCCCTTGTCTACGTTTTCAAGCCAGATCGAAGCAAGATAAATTTCAGCAGCATCTTAAATCCACCATTTTGTTTTTATAATAGCATGTCAGAATTGCTGGTGGGGTGAGTTGTGCGCGGGCAGCTAAAGCAGCCCGCGTGGCGATATGCCAGTGAGGTGCAGGGTGCGCGGGCAGCTAAAGCAGCCCGCGAGCCGGATGTGACTTTTGTATGGCGGCCATCTTGAAAATTCACGTTGTCACAAAAACAACTTCAGATCTATAATCAGCGACCCCGGCAACAACCAGATATCGATTTTCAGCCGGATCAGAGCAACTTGACACCCGGCCGCCATCTGGGATCCGCCATATTGAATTTTTGATTAACACATTTTTTTGTCCTAATACATACCTACCATATTTCCTAAGAAACTATCAACCTACCTGCGAAAATGTCCGCGATAAAATTAAATACATAATTCACCTACAAAATTTTGTATGGCGGCCATCTTGAAAAATGGCAAAATCACAAAACAAACCACAAAAATAAAATCACTGACCCCGGAAACCCCCAGATATCGATTTTGAGCCGGATCGGAGCAAATTGCCTCCCGGCCGCCATTTTGATTCCGCCATTTTGAATTTTGACTTATACTAAACGTTGCCTACCCCGGAGTAGAACAATACATAGTATGACGACCCCCCACCTCGGAGACACCGTTTCTACTTATAATTTGATTCGGGCCCTTTCAATTTGATGTTGTATGGCGGCCATCTTAAAAATTCACGGAGTCACAAAAAAAACTATAGATCTATAATCAGCGACCCCGACAACCACCAGATATCGATTTTCAGCCGGATCAGAGCAACTTGACACCCGGCCGCCATCTTGGATCCGCCATATTGTATTTTTGACGAACACAATTTTTTGTCCTAATACATACCTACCATATTTCCAAAGAAACTACCAACCTACCTGCATTAAATTCCGCGATGCAATGAAATACATGATTTACCTACAAAATTTGGTATGGCGGCCATCTTGAAAAATGGCAAAAACACAAAACAAACCTCAAAAATAAAAACACTGACCCCGGAAACCCCCAGATATCGATTTTGAGCCGGATCGGAGCAAATTGCCTCCCGGCCGCCATTTTGATTCCAAAATTTTGAATTTTGACATATACCAAAAGTTGCCTACCCCGGAGTAGAACAATACATAGTATGGCGACCCCCCACCTCGGGGACACCGTTTCCGCGCCAGAGCCAAAAAAAGCTCCCCATACAAAATACCCTTGTATGGCGGCCATCTTGAAAAATGATAAATTCAAAAAACAAACCTAAAATATTAAATAAGCTCCCCGAGGACCACCTGCATGCAAAATTTCATCCCGATCAGAGCAACTTTTTTTTCGGCCGCCATTTTGGATCCGCCATCTTGGATTTTCGTGACCACCGGCATTTGACCCCCAACGCCCTCTATGACATTTCTTCGAGCACCCCTACTCTATCTCCAACCGTTTCCGAGATATTCAACTTTTTATTTTGTACGGCAGCCATCTTGTTTTCCGCCATTTTGGATTTTTTACACCAAAATCTGAAACTGCTTAGGGTGTGCTCCAAAATTAGTTTGAGATCCACCCCCCTACCTCTTATAGTTTAGCCAGGCCACAGGGTCACTCCATGATGAGGAGCAGTTTTCCAAGATTTCGGAATTTTCCCATACTCACCAAAACCACCTTCACACTTTTCCCATACACGACTTTTACCCCCCGACCCTCCTTCTGGGAGAACAATTATGTCAGTCAGTGAGTGAGTGGGTTTCCAGCTATATATATTATAATAACTAGTGGTTGCGTAGTGCGCGGGCTGCTAAAGCAGCCCGCGGTGTTTTGTTGCGCTGTTGTTAGTTTGGTGGCGCAAGTCTTTAATTATAATTTAATTCGGGCACTTTCTATTTTAATTTGTATAGCGGCCATCTTGAATTTTTTTGAAATCTACAAATCAACCTAATATCCAAGGTCAGTAACCCAAGGAACCCCCAAACGTCAATTTTGAGTCCAATCAGAGCAAGTTTTGTATTTAACAGCCGCCATCTTGAAAATTCTCAAAATCAAAAAATCAGCAAAATCTATGATCAGCAACCCATAAAACCCGTAAGTTACGATTTCTAGCCAGGTCGGAGCAAGATTAGTTTTAGCCGCCATTTTAAATTCGCCATTTTGTTTTTCTATGACATGTTAAAATTGCTGGTGGGGTGGGTGATGCGCAGGCAGTTAAAGCAGTGCGCGGTCGTTGTGCCTGCGGTGTTTTTTTGGGCGGCGCAAATCTTTAATTATATTTGAATTCGCGCCCTTTCAATTTGATTTTGTATGGCGGCCATCTTGAAATTTTTTGAATTCTACTAAACAACCTAATATCTAAAGTCAGTAACTCAAAAAACCCCCAGATGTCAATTTTGAGTCAAATCTGAGCAAGTTTTCTTTGTATCAGCCGCCATCTTGAAAATTTTCGAAATCCAAAAATCAACCAAAATCTATGATCAGCTACCCCCAAAACCCCTTGTCTACGATTTCAAGCCAGATCGTAGCAGGATTAGTAGTAGCCGCCATTTTGTTTTTTATTACATGTCAAATTGCTGATGAGGTAAGTAGTACGCGGGCAACTAAAGCAGCCCGCGTGCCGGTGTGCAGGTAGGGTGCAGGGTGCGCGGGCAGCTAAAGCAGCCCGCGTGCCGGTGTGCCGGTTGGGTGCGTAGTGCGCGGGCAGCTAAAGCAGCCCGCGTGCCGGTGTTCTGGTAGGGTGCGGGGTGCGCGGGCAGCTAAAGCAGCCCGCGTGCCGGTGTGCCGGTTGGGTGCGTAGTGCGCGGGCAGCTAAAGCAGCCTGCGTGCCGGTGTCCAGGTAGGGTGCGGGGTGCGCGGGCAGCTAAAGCAGCCCGCGTGCCGGTGTCCAGGTAGGCTGCGGGGTGCGCGGGCAGCTAAAGCAGCCCGCGTGTCGGTGTCCAGGTAGGACGCGGGGTGCGCGGGCTGCTAAAAGCTAAAGTAGCCCGCGTGCCAAATGTGACTTTTGTATGGCGGCCATCTTGAAAATTTTTAAAATCTACAAATCAACCTAATATCCAAGGTCAGTAACCCAAGAAACCCCTAAATGTCAATTTTGAGTTCAATCAGAGCAAGTTTTGTTTTTATTAGCCGCCATCTTGAAAATTCTCAAAATCCAACAAACAACAAAATCTATGATCAGCTTCCCCTAATACCTGTAAGTTATGATTTCTAGCCAAATCGGAGCAAGATTCATTTTAGCCGCCATCTTGAATCCGCCATTTTGTTTTTCTATAACATGTCAAAATTGCTGGTGAGGAAAGTGGTGCGCGGGCAGCTAAAGCAGCCCGCGTGCCGGTGTCCAGATAGAGCGCGGGGTGCGCGGGCAGCTAAAGCAGCCCGCGAGCCGGTGTGCGGGTGGGGTGCGGGGTGCGCGGGCATTTAGAGCAGCCCGCGGTGTTTTGTTGGGCTGTTGTTTGTTTGGCGGCGCAAGTCTTTAATTATAATTTGATTCGGGCCCTTTCAATTTGATGTTGTATGGCGGCCATCTTGAAAAATTATAAATGTCAAAAATAATCTCAAACCTGAAATCAGAAACCCTAAACACCCCCAGATGTCAATTTTGAGTCCAATCAGAGCAAGTTGTGTTTTTATCAGCCGCCATCTTGAAAACTGTCAAAATCCAAAATCTAACCAAACTCTATGATAATCTACCCCAAAAACCCCTTGTCTACGTTTTCAAGCCAGATCGAAGCAAGATAAATTTCAGCCGCCATCTTAAATCCACCATTTTGTTTTTATAATATTATGTCAAAATTGCTGGTGAGGTGAATTGTGCGCGGGCAGCTAAAGTAGCCCGCATGCCGATATGCCAGTGAGGTGCAGGGTGCGCGGGCAGTGGCTTTTGTATGGCGGCCATCTTGAAAATTCACGTAGTCGCAAAAACAACTTCGGATCTATAATCAGCGACCCCGGCAACAACCAGATATCGATTTTCAGCCGCATCAGAGCAACTTGACACCCAGCCGCCATCTGGCATCCGCCATATTGAATTTTTGACGAAAACAATTTTTTGTCCTAATACATATCTACCATATTTCCTAAGAAACTACCAACCTACCTGCAAAAATGTCCGCGATACAATGATGATTTACCTACAAAATGTTGTATGGCGGCCATCTTGAAAAATGACAAAAACACAAAACAAACCATAAAAATAAATTCCTTGAACCCGATAACCTCCAGATATCAATTTTGAGACGGATCGGAGCAAATTGACTCCCGGCCGCCATCTTTGATCCGCCATATTGGATTTTTGACGAACACAATTTTTTGTCCTCATACATACCTACCATATTTTTTAAGAATTTACCAACCCACCTGCTAAAATTTCCACGATACAATGAAATACATGCCTTATCTACAAAATTTTGTATGGCGGCCATCTTTAAAAATGGCAGAGTCACAAAAAATACCATCAAAATAAAATCACTGACCCCGGAAACCCCCAGATATCGATTTTGAGCCGGATCGGAGCAATTTGCCTCCCGGCCGCCATTTTGATTCCGCCATTTTGAATTTTGACATATACCAAAAGTTGCCTACCCCGGAGTAAAACAATACATAGTATGGCGACCCCCCACCTCGGGGACACCGTTTCCGCGCCAGAGCCAAAAAAAGCTCCCCATACAAAAAACCCTTGTATGGCGGCCATCTTGAAAAATGAAAAAATCAAAAAACGAATGAGAAATATCAAATAAGCTCCCCGAGGACCACCCGCATGCAAAATTTCATCCCGATCAGAGCAACTTTTTTTTCGGCCGCCATTTTTGATCCGCCATCTTGGATTTTCGTGACTACCAGCACTTGACCCCCACCGCCCTCTATGACATTTGGTCGAACACCCCCACTCTATCTCTAACCGTTTCCGAGATATTCAACTTTTGATTTTGTATGGCGGCCATCTTGTTTTCCGCCATTTTGGATTTTTCACACGAAAATCTGAAATTGCCCAGGGTGTGCTCCAAAATTAGTTTGAGAACCACCCCCCTTCCTCTTTTAGTTTAGCCAGGCCGCAGGGTCACTCCATGATGAGGAGCAGTTTTCCAAGATTTCGGAATTTTCCCATACTCACCAAAACCACCTCCACACTTTTCCCATACACGACTTTCACCCCCCGACCCTCCTTCTGGGAGAACAATTATGTCAGTCAGTGAGTGAGTGAGTGAGTGGGTTTCCAGCTATATATATAGTAACTAGTGGTTGCGTAGTGCGCGGGCTGCTAAAGCAGCCCGCGGTCGTTGTGCCTGCGGTGTTTTGTTGGGCGGCGCAAGTCTTTAATTTTAATTTGATTCGGGCCCTTTCAATTTGATTTTATATGGCGGCCATCTTGAAAAATCACAAATAGTTAAAAACAATCTCAAACCTGAAATCAGAAACCAAAAACACCCCCAGATGTCAATTTAAAGTCCAGCAAATTTTGTTTTTATCACCCGCCATCTTGAAATTTCACAAAGTCCAAAAATCAACCAAAAATTTCTGATGTGCTACCCCTAAAACCCGTAAGTTACGATTTCTAGTCAGATCGGAGCAAGATAAGTTTTAGCCGCCATCTTAAATTCGCCATTTTGTTTTACTATGACATATCAAAATTGCTGGTGAGGTGGGTGGTGCGCGAGCAGCTAAAGCAGCCCGCGTGCCGGTGTGCAGGTGAGGTGCGTGGTGCGCGGGCAGCTAAAGCAGCCCGCGAGCCGGTGTCCAGGTAGGCCGCAGGGTGCGCGGGCAGCTAAAGCAGCCCGCGTGCCGTTGGCCAGGTAGGGTGCAGGGTGCGCGGGCAGCTAAAGCAGCCCGCGGTGTTTTGTTCAGCTGTTTTTAATTTTATATTGTTCTGGCCTAAACAAATTTATTTTGTATGGCGGCCATCTTGAAAATATTTGAAATCTAAAAATCAACTTAATATTTGAGGTCAGTATCCCAAAGAACCCTCAGATGTCAATTTTGAGTCCAATCTGAGCAAGTAATTTTTCTATCAGCCGCCATATTAGAAAATCTCGAAATTCAAAAGTCAACCAAAATCTATGATCAGCTACCCCAAAAACCCTAACCCACGATTTCAAGCCAGATCGGAGCAAGATTAGTGTTAGCCGCCATTTTGTTTTTTATAACATGTCAAACTGCTGATGAGGTGCGTAGTGCGCGGGCTGCTAAAAGCTAAAGCAGCCCGCGTGCCAAATGTGACTTTTGTATGGCGGCCATCTTGAATTTTTTTTTAAATCTACAAATCAACCTAATATCCAAACTCAGTAACCTAAAAAACCCCTAAATGTCAATTTTGAGTTCAATCAGAGCAAGTTTTGTTTTTATTAGCCGCCATCTTGAAAATTCTCAAAATCCAACAAACAACAAAATCTATGATCAGCAACCTACCTAATACCTGTAAGTTATGATTTCTAGCCAAATCGGAGCAAGATTCGTTTTAGCCGCCATCTTGAATCCGCCAATTTGTTTTTCTATAACATGTCAAAATTGCTGGTGAGGAAAGTGGTGCGCGGGCAGCTAAAGCAGCCCGCGAGCTGGTGTGCGGGTGGCGTGCGAGGTGCGTGGGCAGCTAAAGCAGCCCGCGTACCGGTGTCCAGATAGAGCGCGGGGTGCGCGGGCAGCTAAAGCAGCCCGCGAGCCGGCGTGCGGTTGGGGTGCGGGGTGCGCGGGCAGCTAGAGCAGCCCGCGGTGTTTTGTTGGGCTGTTGTTTGTTTGGCGGCGCAAGTCTTTAATTATAATTTGATTCGGGCCCTTTCAATTTGATGTTGTATGGCGGCCATCTTGAAAAATTACAAATAGTCAAAAACAATCTCAAACCTGAAATCAGAAACCCTAAACACCCCCAGATATCAATTTTGAGTCCAATCAGAGCAAGTTGTGTTTTTATCAGCCGCCATCTTGAAAACTGTCAAAATCCAAAATCTAACCAAACTCTATGATAACCCCAAAAACCCCTTGTCTACGTTTTCAAGCCAGATCGAAGCAAGATAAATTTCAGCCGCCATCTTAAATCCACCATTTTGTTTTTATAATATCATGTCAAAATTGCTGGTGAGGTGAGTTGTGCGCGGGCAGCTAAAGCAGCCCGCGTGCCGATATGCCAGTGAGGTGCAGTGTGCGCGGGCAGTGACTTTTGTATGGCGGCCATCTTGAAAATTCACGTAGTCACAAAAACAACTTCAGATCTATAATCAGCGACCCCGGCAACATCCAGATATCGGTTTTCAGCCGGTTCAGAGCAACTTGACACTCGACCACCATCTGGGATCCGCCATATTGAATTTTTGACAAACACATTTTTTTGTCCTAATATATACCTACCATATTTCCTAAGAAACAACCAACCTACCTGCAAAAATGTCCGCGATACAATGAAATACATGATTTACCTACAAAATGTTGTATGGCGGCCATCTTGAAAAATGACAAAAACACATAACAAACCATAAAAATAAATTCCTTGAACCCGATAACCTCCAGATATCAATTTTGAGACGGATCGGAGCAAATTGATTCCGGCCGCCATCTTTGATCCGCCATATTGGATTTTTGACGAACACAATTTTTTGTCCTCATACATACCGACCATATTTTCTAAGAATTTACAAACCCACCTGCAAAAATTTCCACGATACAATGAAATACATGCTTTACCTACAAAATTTTGTATGGCGGCCATCTTGAAAAATTGCGAAATCACAAAACAAACCAGAAAATTAAAAACACTGACCCCGAAAACCCCTAGATATCGATTTTGAGCCGGATCAGAGCAACTTGACATCCGGCCGCCATCTTGGATCCGCCATATTGGATTTTTGACAAACACATTTTTTTATCCTAATACATACCTACCATATTTCCAAAGAAACTACCGACCTACCTGCAATAAATACCGCGATACAATAAAATACATGATTTACCTGTAACATTTTGTAGGGCGGCCGTCTTTAAAAATGGCAGAGTCACAAAAAATACCATCAAAATAAAATCATTGACCCCAAAAACCCCCAGATATCGATTTTGAGCCGGATCGGAGCAAATTGCCTCCCGACTGCCATTTTGATTCCGCCATTTTGAATTATGACATATACCAAAAGTTACCTACCCCGGAGTAGAACAATACATAGTATGGCGACCCCCCACCTCGGGGACACCGTTTCCACGCCAGAGCCAAAAAAAGCTCCCCATACAAAATACCCTTGTATGGCGGCCATCTTGAAAAATGGAAAAATCAAAAAACGAATGAGAAATATCAAATAAGCTCCCTAAAGACTATCCGCATGCAAAATTTTATCCCGATCAGAGCAACTTTTTTTTCGGCCGCCATTTTGGATCCGCCATCTTGGATTTTCGTGACCACCGGCACTTGACCCCCACCGCCCTCTATGACATTTGGTCAAACACCCCCCCTCTGTCTCCAACCGTTTCCGAGATATTCAACTTTTTATTTTGTATGGCAGCCATCTTGTTTTCCGCCATTTTGGATTTTTTTCACCAAAATCTGAAATTGCCCAGGGTGTGCTCCAAAATTAGTTTGAGAACCACGCGCCTACCTCTTATAGTTTAGCCAGGCCGCAGGGTCACTCCGTGATGAGGAGCAATTTTCCAAGATTTCGGAATTTTCCCATACTCACCAAAGCCACCTCCACACTTTTCCCATACACGACTTTCACCCCCCGACCCTCCTTCTGGGAGAACAATTATGTCAGTCAGTGAGTGAGTGAGTGGGTTTCCAGCTATATATATATTAACTAGTGGTTGCGTAGTGCGCGGGCTGCTAAAGCAGCCCGCGGTGTTTTGTTGAGCTCTTATTTGTTTGGCGGCGCAAGTTTTTAATTTTATATTGTTCTGGCCTAAACATTTTTTTTTTGTATGGCGGGCATCTTGAAAATACTTGAAATCTAAAAATCAACTTAATATTTGAGGTCAGTATCCCAAAGAACCCTCAGATGTCAATTTTGAGTCCAATCAGAGCAAGTTTTGAATTTAACAGCCGCCATCTTGAAAATTCTCAAAATCCAAAAATCAGCAAAATCTATAATCCGCAACCCATAAAACCCATAAGTTACGATTTCTAGCCAGATCGGAGCATTTTTTTTTTTCTATGATATGTCAAAATTGCTGGTGAGGTGGGTGGTGCGCGGGCAGTTAAAGCAGCGTGTGCCGGTTTCCAGTTAGGGTGTGGCGTGCGCGGGCAGCTAAAGCAGCCCGCGTGCCGTTTTCCAGTTCAGGGTGCGGCGTGCGCGGGCAGCTAAAGCAGCCCACGTGCCGGTGTCCTGGTAGGGTGCGGGGTGCGCGGGCAGCTACAGCAGCCCGCGTGCCGATATGCCAGTGAGGGGCAGGTTGCGCGGGCAGCTAAAGCGGCCCGCGTGCCGTTGTCCAGGTAGAGTGCGGGGTGCGCGGGCAGCTAAAGCAGCCCGCGTGCCTTTGTCCAGGTGACGTGTGTGGTGCGCGGGCAGCTAAAGTAGCCCGCGTGCCGGATGTGACTTTTATATTGCGGCGCAAGTCTTTAATTATAATTTGATTCGGGCCCTTTCAATTTGATGTTGTATGGCGGCCATCTTGAAAAATCACAAATAGTCAAAAACAATCTCAAACCTGAAATCAGAAACCCTAAACACCCCCAGATGTCAATTTTGAGTCCAATCAGAGCAAGTTGTGTTTTTATCAGCCGCCATATTGAAAACTGTCAAAATCCAAAATCTAACCAAACTCTATGATAAGCTACCCCAAAAACCCCTTGTCTACGTTTTCAAGCCAGATCGAAGCAAGATAAATTTCAGCAGCATCTTAAATCCACCATTTTGTTTTTATAATAGCATGTCAGAATTGCTGGTGGGGTGAGTTGTGCGCGGGCAGCTAAAGCAGCCCGCGTGGCGATATGCCAGTGAGGTGCAGGGTGCGCGGGCAGCTAAAGCAGCCCGCGAGCCGGATGTGACTTTTGTATGGCGGCCATCTTGAAAATTCACGTTGTCACAAAAACAACTTCAGATCTATAATCAGCGACCCCGGCAACAACCAGATATCGATTTTCAGCCGGATCAGAGCAACTTGACACCCGGCCGCCATCTGGGATCCGCCATATTGAATTTTTGATTAACACATTTTTTTGTCCTAATACATACCTACCATATTTCCTAAGAAACTATCAACCTACCTGCGAAAATGTCCGCGATAAAATTAAATACATAATTCACCTACAAAATTTTGTATGGCGGCCATCTTGAAAAATGGCAAAATCACAAAACAAACCACAAAAATAAAATCACTGACCCCGGAAACCCCCAGATATCGATTTTGAGCCGGATCGGAGCAAATTGCCTCCCGGCCGCCATTTTGATTCCGCCATTTTGAATTTTGACTTATACTAAACGTTGCCTACCCCGGAGTAGAACAATACATAGTATGACGACCCCCCACCTCGGAGACACCGTTTCTACTTATAATTTGATTCGGGCCCTTTCAATTTGATGTTGTATGGCGGCCATCTTAAAAATTCACGGAGTCACAAAAAAAACTATAGATCTATAATCAGCGACCCCGACAACCACCAGATATCGATTTTCAGCCGGATCAGAGCAACTTGACACCCGGCCGCCATCTTGGATCCGCCATATTGTATTTTTGACGAACACAATTTTTTGTCCTAATACATACCTACCATATTTCCAAAGAAACTACCAACCTACCTGCATTAAATTCCGCGATGCAATGAAATACATGATTTACCTACAAAATTTGGTATGGCGGCCATCTTGAAAAATGGCAAAAACACAAAACAAACCTCAAAAATAAAAACACTGACCCCGGAAACCCCCAGATATCGATTTTGAGCCGGATCGGAGCAAATTGCCTCCCGGCCGCCATTTTGATTCCAAAATTTTGAATTTTGACATATACCAAAAGTTGCCTACCCCGGAGTAGAACAATACATAGTATGGCGACCCCCCACCTCGGGGACACCGTTTCCGCGCCAGAGCCAAAAAAAGCTCCCCATACAAAATACCCTTGTATGGCGGCCATCTTGAAAAATGATAAATTCAAAAAACAAACCTAAAATATTAAATAAGCTCCCCGAGGACCACCTGCATGCAAAATTTCATCCCGATCAGAGCAACTTTTTTTTCGGCCGCCATTTTGGATCCGCCATCTTGGATTTTCGTGACCACCGGCATTTGACCCCCAACGCCCTCTATGACATTTCTTCGAGCACCCCTACTCTATCTCCAACCGTTTCCGAGATATTCAACTTTTTATTTTGTACGGCAGCCATCTTGTTTTCCGCCATTTTGGATTTTTTACACCAAAATCTGAAACTGCTTAGGGTGTGCTCCAAAATTAGTTTGAGATCCACCCCCCTACCTCTTATAGTTTAGCCAGGCCACAGGGTCACTCCATGATGAGGAGCAGTTTTCCAAGATTTCGGAATTTTCCCATACTCACCAAAACCACCTTCACACTTTTCCCATACACGACTTTTACCCCCCGACCCTCCTTCTGGGAGAACAATTATGTCAGTCAGTGAGTGAGTGGGTTTCCAGCTATATATATTATAACTAGTGGTTGCGTAGTGCGCGGGCTGCTAAAGCAGCCCGCGGTCGTTGTGCCTGCGGTGTTTTGTTGGGCGGCGCAAGTCTTTTATTATAATTTGATTCGGGCCCTTTCAATTTGTTTTTGTATGGCAGCCATCTTGAAAATGCTTGAAAACTAAAAATCAACTTAATATTCGAGGTCAGTATGCCAAAAAACCCTCAGATGTCAATTTTCAGTTTAATCTGATCAAGTAGTTTTTCTATCAGCCGCCATCTTGAAAATTCTCGAAATCCAAAAATGAACCAAAATCTATGATCAGGTACCCCCAAAACCCCCTGTCTACGATTTCAAGCCAGATCGTAGCAAGATTAGTATGATCCGCCATTTTGTTTTTCATAACATGTCAAATTGCTGATGAGGTAAGTAGTGTGCGGGCAGCTAAAGCAGCCCGCGTGCCGGTGTGCAGGTAGGGTGCGGGGTGCGCGGGCAGCTAAAGCAGCCCGCGTTCCGGTGTCCAAGTAGGGCGCGGGGTGCTTGGGCAGCTAAAGCAGCCCACGTTCCGGTGTCCAGGTAGGGCGCGGGTTGCGCGGGCAGCTAAAGCAGCCCGCGTGCCGGTGTCCTGTTAGGGTGCGGGGTGCGCGGGCAGCTAAAGCAGCCCGCGTGCCGGTGTGCAGGTAGGGAGCGGGGTGCGCGGGCAGCTAAAGCAGCCCACGTTCCGGTGTCCAGGTAGGGCGCGGGGTGCGCGGGCAGCTAAAGCAGCCCACGTTCCGGTGTCCAGGTAGGGCGCGGGTTGCGCGGGCAGCTAAAGCAGCCCGCGTGCCGGTGTCCTGGTAGGGTGCGGGGTGCGCGGGCAGCTAAAGCAGCCCGCGTGCCGGTGTCCAGGTAGGGCGCGGGGTGCGCGGGCAGCTAAAGCAGCCCGCGTGCCGATGTCCAGGTAGTGTGCGGGTTGCGCGGGCAGCTAAAGCAGCCCGCGTGCCGGATGTGACTTTTGTTTGGCAGCCATCTTTAAAATTCACGCAGTCACAAAAAAATAATCATGTTTATAATCAGTAACCCTGATATCCCCCAGATATCGATTTTGACGCGGATCAGAGCAACTTGACACCCGGCCGCCATTTTTAAAATATAAAAAAAAAAATTGTCCAAATACATACCTACCATATTTCCAAAGAAACGACCAACCGACCTGCAATTAATCCCGCGATACAATGAAATATATGATTTACCTTAAAAAATGGCGGCCATCTTGAAAAAAGTCAACATCACAAAACAAAACATAAAATTAAAAACAGTGACCCCGAAAATCCCCAGATATCGATTTTCAGCCGGATCAGAGCAAATTGACACCCGGCCGCCATCTTGGTTCCGCCATATTGGATTTTTGACGAACACAATTTTTTGTCCTAATACATACCTACCATATTTTCAAAGAAAGTACCAACCTACCTGCAATAAATACCGCGATAAAATGAAATACATGATTGACTTGTTACATTTTGTATGGCGGCCATCTTGAAAAATAGCAAAATCACAAAACATACCTCAAAAATAAAAACACTGACCCCGGAAACCCCCAGATATCGATTTTGAGCCGGATCGGAGCAAATTGACTCCCGGCCGCCATCTTGAATCCACCATATTGGATTTTGACATTTACCAAAACATGCCTACCCCGGAGAGGAACAATACAAAGTCTGGCGACCCCCCACCTCGAGGACACCGTTTCCGCGCCAGAGACAAAATAAGCTCCCCATACAAAATACCCTTGTATGGCGGCCATCTTGAAAAATGAAAAATTCAAAAAACTCACCTAAAATATTAAATAAGGTCCCCGAGGACTACCCGCATGCAAAATTTCATCCCGATCCGAGCAACTTTTTTCTCGGCCGCCATTTTGGATCCGCCATCTTGGATTTTCGTGACCACTGGCACTTGACCCCCACCGCCCTCTATGACATTTGGTCGAACACCCTCCCTCTATCTCTAACCGTTTCCGAGATATTAAACTTTTTATTTTGTATGGCAGCCATCTTGTTTTCCGCCATTTTGGATTTTTTTCACCAAAATCTGAAACTGCCCAGGGTGTGCTCCAAAATTAGTTTGATATCCACCCCCCTACCTCTTATAGTTTAGCCAGGCCGCGTGTCACTCCATGATGAGGAGCAATTTTCCAAGATTTCGGAATTTTCCCATACTCACCAAAACCACCTCCACACTTTTCCCATACACGACTTTTACCCCCCGACCCTCCTTCTGGGAGAACAATTATGTCACTCAGTGAGTGGGTTTCCAGCTATATATATATAAACTAGTGGTTGCGTAGTGCGCGGGCTGCTAAAGCAGCCCGCGGTGTTTTGTTGGGCTGTTGTTTGTTTGGCGGCGCAAGTTTTTAATTTTATATTGTTCTGGCCTAAACATGTTTTTTTTGTATGGGGGCCATCTTGAAAATTTTCGAAATATACAAATCAACCTAATATCCAAGGTCAGTAACCCAAGAAAACCCCAAATGTCAATTTTGAGTGCAATCAGAGCAACTTTTGTTTTTAACAGCCGCCATCTTGAAAATTCTCAATATCCAAAAATCAGCAAAATCTATGATCAGTAACCCATCAAACACGTTAATTACGATTTCTAGCCAGATCGGAGCAAGATAAGTTTTAGCCGCCATCTTAAATTCGCCATTTTGTTTTACTATGACATATCAAAATTGCTGGTGAGGTGGGTGGTGCGCGAGCAGCTAAAGCAGCCCGCGTGCCGGTGTGCAGGTGAGGTGCGTGGTGCGCGGGCAGCTAAAGCAGCCCGCGGGCCGGTGTCCAGGTAGGGCGCGGGGTGCGCGGGCAGCTAAAGCAGCCCGCGTGCCGGTGTCCTGGTAGGGTGCGGGGTGCGCGGGCAGCTAAAGCAGCCCGCGTGCCGGTGTGCAGGTGAGGCGGGTGGTGCGCGGGCAGCTAAAGCAGCCCGCGTGCGGGTTGCGAGCAAAAGTGCTGGGTGTGACTTTTGTTTGGCGGCCATCTTTAAAATTCACGCAGTCACAAAAAAATTATCATGTTTATAATCAGTAACCCTGATATCCCCCAGATATCGATTTTGATCCGGATCAGAGCAAATTGACCAGCCGCCATTTTTAAAATATGAAAAACAAACATTGTCCAAATACATACCTACCATTTTTCCAAAGAAACTACCAACCGACCTGCAATTAATCCCGCGATACAATGAAATACATGATTCACCTACAAAATTTTGTATGGCGGCCATCTTGATTAATGGCAGTCACAAAAAAAACCATCAAAATTAAATCATTGACCCCAAAACCCCCTGATATCGATTTTGAGACGGATCAGAGCAATTTTACTCCCGGCCGCCATCTTGAATCCGCCATATTGGATTTTCGACACGCACAATTTTTTGTCCTTATACATACCTACCATAATTCCAAAGCATCTACCAATCGACCTGCAATAAATTCCGCGATACAATGAAATACATGATTTACCTACAAAATTGTGTATGGCGGCCATCTTGAAAATTCACGCAGTCACAAAAAAAGATCAAATCTGTAATCCACGAACCCAAAAACCCCCAGATATCGTTTTTGAGCCCGATCAGAGCAACTTGACACCCGGCCGTCATCTTGGATCCGCCATATTGGATTTTTGACAAAATTAATTTAATGTCCTATTACATACCTACCATATCTCCAAACAAACTACTAACCCACCTGCGATAAATTTCGCGATACAATGAAATACATTATTAACCTACAAAATTTTGTAGGGCGGCCATCTTGAAAAATGGCAAAATCACAAAACAAACCAGAAAAATAAAAACACTGACCCCGGAAACCCCCAGATATCGATTTTGAGCCGGATCGGAGCAAATTTCCTCCCGGCCGCCATTTTGATTCCGCCATTTTGAATTTTGACATATACCAAAAGTTGCCTACTTCGGAGTGGAACAATACATAGTATAGCGACCCCCCACCTCGGGGACACCGTTTCCACGCCAGAGCCAAAAAAAGCTCCCCATATAAAATACCCTTGTATGGCGGCCATCTTGAAAAATGGAAAAATCAAAAAACGAATGAGAAATATCAAATAAGCTCCCTAAAGACTACCCGCATGCAAAATTTTATCCCGATCAGAGCAACTTTTTTTTCGGCCGCCATTTTGGATCCGCCATCTTGGATTTTCGTGACCACCGGCACTTGACCCCCACCGCCCTCTATGACATTTGGTCGAACACCCCCCATCTATGTCTAACAGTTTCCGAGATATTCAACTTTTTATTTTGTATGGCAGCCATCTTGTTTTCCGCCATTTTGGATTTTTTTCACCAAAAACTGAAATTGCCCAGGGTGTACTCCAATATTAGTTTGAGAACCATCCCCCTAACTCTAATAGTTTGGCCAGGCCGTAGGGTCTCTCCATGATGAAGAGCAGTTTTCCAAGATTTCGGAATTTTCTCATACTCACCAAAAGCACCTCCACACTTTTCCCATACATCACTTTCACCCCCCGACCCTCCTTCTGGGAGAACAATTATGTCAGTCAGTGAGTGAGTGAGTGGGTTTCCAGCTATATATATAGTAACTAGTGGTTGCGTAGTGCGCGGGCTGCTAAAGCAGCCCGCGGTCGTTGTACCTGCGGTGTTTTGTTGGGCGGCGCAAGTATTTAATTTAATTTAATATAGTTCTGGCCTAAACAAATTTATTTTGTATAGCGGCCATCTTGAAAATACTTGAAATCTAAAAATCAACTTAATATTTGAAGTCAGTATTCCAAAAAACCCTCAGATGTCAATTTTGAGTCCAATCTGAGCAAGTATTTTTTCTATCAACCGCCATCTTGAAAATTCTCGAAATCCAAAAATCAACCTAAATCTATGATCAGCTACCATAAAAATTGCTTGCCTACGATTTCAAGCCAGATCGAGGCAAGATTAGTGTTAGCCGCCATTTTGTTTTTATAACATGTCAAATTGGTGGTGAGGTGCGGGGTGCGCGGGCAGCTAAAGCAGCCCGCGAGCCGGTGTGCGGGTGGGGTGCGTGGTGCGCGGGCAGCTAAAGCAGCCCGCGAGCCGGTGTGCGGGTGGGGTGCGTGGTGCGCGGGCAGCTAAAGCAGCCCGCGAGCCGGTGTGCAGGTGAGGTGCGGGGTGCGCGGGCAGCTAAAGCAGCCCGCGAGCCGGTGTGCGGGTGGGGTGCGGGGTGCGCGGGCAGCTAAAGCAGCCCGCGAGCCGGTGTGCAGGTGGGGTGCGGGGTGCGCGGGCAGCTACAGCAGCCCGCGAGCCGGTGTGCGGGTGAGGTGCGAGGTGCGCGGGCAGCTAAAGCAGCCCGCGAGCCGGTGTGCAGGAGGGGTGCGGGGGGGCGCGGGCAGCGAAAGCATCCCGCGTGCCGCATGTGACTTTTGTATTGCGGCCATCTTGAAATCCACGAAGTCACCAAAAAAACTTTAGATCTATAATCAGCCACCCCGACAACCACCAGATATCGATTTTCAACCGGATCAGAGCCACTTGACAACCGGCCGCCATCTTGGATCCGCCATATTGTATTTAAAACGAACACAATTTTTGTCCTTATACATACCTACCATAATTCCAAAGAAACTATCAACCTACCTGCAATTAATTCCGCGATAAAATCAAATACATAATTCACCTACAAAATTTTGTATGGCGGCCATCTTGAAAAATGGCCACATCACAAAAAAAAACAGAAAATTAAAAACACTGATCCCGAAAACCCCCAGATATCGATTTTGAGCAGGATCAGAGCAACTTGACACCCGGCCGCCATCTTGGATCCGCCATATTGGATGTTTGACAAACACAATTTTTTGTCCTAATACATACCTACCATATTTCCAATGAAACTACCGACCTATCTGCAATACTGCTGATACAATGATATACATGATTTACCTGTAACATTTTGTAGGGCGGCCATCTTTAAAAATGGCAGAGTCACAAAAAAAACCATCAAAATAAAATCATTGACCCCAAAAACCCCCAGATATCGATTTTGAGCCGGATCGGAGCAAATTGCCTCCCGGCCGCCATTTTGATTCCGCCATTTTGAATTTTGACATATACCAAAAGTTGCCTACTCCGGAGTAGAACAATACATAGTATGGCGACCCCCACCTCGGGGACACCGTTTCCACGCCAGACCCAAAAATAGCTCCCCATACAAAATACCCTTGTATGGCGGCCATCTTGAAAAATGAAAAAAACAAAAAACAAACAAAAAATATGAAATAAGCTCCCCGAGGACCACCCGCATGCAAAATTTCATCCCGATCAGAGCAACTTTTTTTTCGGCCGCCATTTTGGATCCGCCATCTTGGATTTTCGTGACCACTGGCACTTGACCCCCACCGCCCTCTATGACATTTGGTCGAACACCCTCCCTCTATCTCTAACCGTTTCCGAGATATTCAACTTTTTATTTTGTATGGCAGCCATCTTGTTTTCCGCCATTTTGGATTTTTTTCACCAAAATCTGAAATTGCCCAGGGTGTCCTCCAATATTAGTTTGAGAACCACCCCCCTACCTCTTATAGTTTAGCCAGGCCGTAGGGTCACTCTATGATGAGGAGCAGTTTTTCAAGATTTCGGAATTTTCCCATACTCACCAAAAACACCTCCACACTTTTCCCATACACGACTTTCACCCCCCGAACCTCCTTCTGGGAGAACAATTCTGTCAGTGAGTCAGTGAGTCAGTGGGTCTGCAGCTTTATATATATAGACTAGTGGTTGCGTAGTGCGCGGGCTGCTAAAGCAGCCCGCGGTCGTTGTGCCTGCGGTGTTTTGTTGGGCTGTTGAGTTTAATTGGGCGGCGCAAGTTCTTAATTATAATTGAATTTGCGGCCTATCATTTTTTTTTGTATGGCGGCCATCTTGTTAAATCAAAAATCTTCATAAACAATCTCAAACCTGAAATCAGAAACCCGAAAAACCCCGAGATGTCAATTTTGAGTCCAATCAGAGAAAGTTCTGTTTTTATCAGCCGCCATCTTGAAAATACTCAAAATCCAAAATCAACCAAAATCTATGATCAGCCACCCCAAAAACTTCTTGTCTACTATTTCAAGTCAGATTGGAGCAAGATAAGTGTTAGCAGCCATTTTGATTTTTATAACATGTCAAATAGCTGGTGGGGTGCGTAGTGCTTGAGCAGCTAAAGCAGCCCGCGGTCGTTGTGCCTGCGGTGTTTTGTTGGGCGGCGCAAGTTTTTAATATATTTTTTGTACTGTTCTAATCGTATTCTGTTTGTATGGCGGCCATCTTGTAAAATCACAAATTGTCAAAAACAATCTCAAACCTGAACTCAGAAACCCAAAAAACCCACATTTGTCAATTTTGAGTCCAATCAGAGCAAGTCTTGTTTTTAACAGCCGCCATCTTGAAAATTCTCAAAATCCAAAAATCTATGATCATATCAGCTACCCCTAAATCCCTTTAGTTACGATTTCTAGCCAGATTGGAGCAAGATAATTTGTAGTCGCCATCTTAAATCCGCCATTTTGTTTTTTTATAACATGTCAAATTGCTGGTGAGGTTCGGGTGCGCGGGCAGCTAAAGCAGCCCGCGTGCCGGTGTGCAGGTCAGGTACGTGGTGCGCGGGCAGCTAAAGCAGCCCGCGTGCCGATATGCCAGTGACATGCGGTGTGCGCGGGCAGTTCAAGCAGCCCGCGTGCTGGTAGGATGCGGTGTGCGCGGCTAAAGCAGCCCACGTGCCGGTGTCCTGGTAGGGTGCGGTGAGCGCGGGCAGCTAAAGCAGCCCGCGTGCCGGTGTCCAGGTAGGACGCGGGATGCGCGGGCAGCTAAAGCAGCCCGCGTGCCGGTGTCCTGGTAGGGTGCGGTGAGCGCGGGCAGCTAAAGCAGCCCGCGTGCCGGTGTCCAGGTAGGACGCGGGATGCGCGGGCAGCTAAAGCAGCCCGCGTGCCGGTGTCCAGGTAGGGCGCGGGGAGCGCGGGCAGCTAAAGCAGCCCACGTGCTGTGCCCTGGGAGGGTGCTTGGTGCGCGGGCAGCTAAAGCAGCCCGCGTGCCGGTGTCCAGGTAGGGCGCGGGGAGCGCGGGCAGCTAAAGCAGCCCGCGTGCCTGTGTCCTGGGAGGGTGCGGGGTGCGCGGGCAGCTAAAGCAGCCCGCGTGCCGGTGTGCGGGTGGGGTCCGGGGTGCGCGGGCAGCTAAAGCATCCCGCATGCCGCATGTGACTTTTGTATGGCGGCCATCTTGAAAATCCACGAAGTCACCAAAAAAACTTAAGATCTATAATCAGCGACCCCAAAAATCACCAGATATCGCTTTTAAGCCGCATCAGAGCAACTTGACACCCGGCTGCAATCTTGAATCCTCCAAATTGTATTTTTGACGAAAAAATTTTTTTGTCCTAATATACGAACCATATTTCCAAAGAAACTATCAACCTACCTGCAATCGATTCCGCGAGAAAATCAGATACATAATTCACCTACAAAATTTTGTATGGCGGCCATCTTGAAAAACGGCCAAATCACAAAACAAACCAGAAAATTAAAAACACTGACCCCGAAAACCCCTAGATATCGATTTTGAGCCGGATCAGAGCATTTTGGCACCCGGCCGCCATCTTGGATCCGCCATATTGGATTTTTGACATACACAATTTTTTGTCCTAATACATACCTACCATATTTCCAAAGAAACTACCGACCTACCTGCAATAAATACCGCGATACAATGAAATAATGATTTACCTGTAACATTTTGTAGGGCGGCCATCTTTAAAAATTGCAGAGTCACAAAAAAAACCATCAAAATAAAATCATTGACCCCAAAAACGCCCAGATATCGATTTTGAGCCGGATCGGGGCAAATTGCCACCCGGCCGCCATTTTGATTCCGCCATTTTGAATTTTGACATACACCAAAAGTTGCCTACCCCGGAGAGGAACAATACAAAGTATGGCGACCCCCCACCTCGGGGATACCGTTTCCGCGCCAGAGCCAAAAAAAGCTCCCCATACAAAATACCCTTGTATGGCGGCCATCTTAAAAAATGGAAAAATCAAAAAACGAACGAGAAATATCAAATAAGCTCTCCGAGGACTACCCGCATGCAAAATTTAATCCCGATCAGTGCAACTTTTTTTTCGGCCGCCATTTTGGATCCGCCATCTTGGATTTTAGTGACCACTGGCACTTGACCCCCACCGCCCTCTATGACATTTGGTCGAACACCCCCCCTCTATCTCTAACCGTTTTCGAGATATTCATTTTTTTATTTTGTATGGCAGCCATCTTGATTTCCGCCATTTTGGATTTTTTTCATAAAATATTAAAACTGCCCAGGGTGTGCTCCAAAATTAGTTTGAGAACCACCCGCCTACCTCTTATAGTTTAGCCAGGCCGCAGGGTCACTCCATGATGAGGAGCAATTTTCCAAGATTTCGGAATTTTCCCATACTCACCAAAACCACCTCCACACTTTTCCCATACACGACTTTTACCCCCCGACCCTCCTTCTGGGAGAACAATTATGTCAGTCAGTGAGTGAGTGGGTTTCCAGCTATATATATATTAACTAGTGGTTGCGTAGTGCGCGGGCTGCTAAAGCAGCCCGCGGTCGTTGTGCCTGCGGTGTTTTGTTGGGCGGCGCAATTTTTTAATTTTATATTGTTCTGGCCTAAACATGTTTTTTTTGTATGGCGGCCATCTTGAGAATACTTGAAATCTAAAAATCAACTTAATAATCGAGGTCAGTATCCCAAATAACCCTAAGATGTCAATTTTGAGTCCAATCAGAGCAAGTTCTGTTTTTAAAAGCCGCCATCTTGAAAATTCCCAATATCCAAAAATCAGCAAAATCTTTGATCAGTAACCCACAAAACCCGTTAGTTACGATTTCTAGCCAGATCGCAGCAAGATTAGTTTTAGCCGCCATCTTGAATCCGCCATTTTGTTTTTTTATGACATATCAAAAAAGCTGGTGAGGTGTGTGGTGCGCGGGCAGCTAAAGCAGCCCGCGTGCCAGTTCCCAGGTAGGGTGCGGCGGGCGCGGGCAGCTAAAGCAGCCCGCGTGCCGGTGTGCAGGTAGGGTGCGGGGTGCGCGGGCAGCTAAAGCAGCCCGCGTGCCGGTACCCAGGTAGGGCACGGGGTGCGCGGGCAGCTAAAGCAGCCCGCGTTCCGGTGTCCAGGTAGGGCGCAGGGTGCGCGGGCAGCTAAAGCAGCCCGCGTGCCGGTGTCCTGGTAGGGTGCGGGGTGCGCGGGCAGCTAAAGCAGCCCGCGTGCCGGTGTCCAGGTAGGGTGTGGGGTGCGCGGGCATCTAAAGCAACCCGCGTGCCGGTGTCCAGGTAGGGCGCGGAGTGCGCGGGCAGCTAAAGCAGCCCGCGTGCCGGATGTGACTTTTGTTTGGCGGCCATCTTTAAAATTCACGCAGTCACAAAAAAATAATCATGTTTATAATCAGTAACCCTGATATCCCCCAGATATCGATTTTGACCCGGATCAGAGCAACTTGACACCCGGCCGCCATTTTTAAAATATAAAGAAAGAATTAGTCCAAATACATACCTACCATATTTCCAAAGAAACTACCAACCGACCTGCAATTAATCCCGCGATACAATGAAATACATGATTCACCTACAAAATTTTGTATGGCGGCCATCTTGAAAATTTACACAGTCACAAAAAATACTTCAGATCTATAATCAGCGACCCCGACAACTCCCAGATATCGATTTTCAGCCGTATCAGAGCAACTTGACTTCCGGCCGCCATCTTGGTTCCGCCATTTTAAATTTTTGACAAACACAATTTTTTGTCCTAATACAAACCTACCGTATTTCCAAAGAAACTACCAACCTACCTGCATTAAATTCCGCGATACAATGAAATACATGATTTACCTACAAAATTTTGTATGGCGGCCATCTTGAAAAATGGTAGA
This sequence comes from Scrobipalpa costella, assembly GCA_949820665.1. Taxonomy (NCBI): domain Eukaryota; kingdom Metazoa; phylum Arthropoda; class Insecta; order Lepidoptera; family Gelechiidae; genus Scrobipalpa; species Scrobipalpa costella. Next base: position 640,682 of record OX463320.1, on the reverse strand, counting down.
TTCACAAAACAAACCACCAAAATAAAATCATTGACCCCGAAAACCCCCAGATATCGATTTTGAGCCGGATCGGAGCAAATTGACTCCCGGCCGCCATCTTGAATCCGCCATATTGGATTTTGACATTACCTAAAACATGCCTACCCCGGAGAGGAACAATACAAAGTATGGCGGCCCCCCACCTCAGGGACACCGTTTCCGCGTCAGAGCCAAAAAAAGCTCCCCATACAAAATACCCTTGTATGGCGGCCATCTTTAAAAATGGCATAATCAAAAAACAAACCAAAAATATCAAATAAGCTCCCAGAGGACCACCCGCTTGCAAAATTTCATCCCGATCCGAGCAACTTTTTTTTCGGCCGCCTGTACGAGCTACACTCGTTACATTATTTTTAAGCTGACGCTGCGACCTGACTGAGGCCGCCGCGTGGTTCATTATATTTTAATTAGTGTGCAATAAACTGTTCGTGAGCAAACACGTCCTATCTTTTCTTTATAACTTAAACTGTGCACTCAAACTACTAACTAACTAAAAGGAGACGAGTCTACAAACTGTGGCTCATACATCCTTTTTGGTCCTTCGAGCCTATCAACTAGTTAAGTGTTGTGTAACTACTGTGGTAGCGGATCGGTGCATTGGCCTCCCACCAGCGGGTCTCACCAATTGCATTGAGAAGTCGCACATATCACAGTGTGATTGCACGCACTTACGTCATCAATTGCTTCAAGGATCTCACCACAGACCTTGGAGATAACTCGAGGATTGTGGAAACCTGCAGTCTTCAATCTAACGAACCAACGCTTAGGGTAAACTACCTACTGCAAACCAAAAAACTATCGAAGAAACATGTCGAACCCAAACTCATATTCGGATCAGCAACAACAAGAAAAACCAACTTTAGAAGACATGGCCGGTGAGTTGTTCGACAAACTTATGGAGAAACAGCAACATTGTTTTGACAATATCACGCAGCTTGTCAGAAACTACAACAAGGACGGGCCGTCTAGAAAAACTTTACAATACCTAACTAACCGTCTTGAGGCGCTCGACGCTTTTTGGGAGGAATTCAAAAGCAACCACGAAGTTCTCTGCAAAAGTGATAACAAAAACGATAAATATTTCAAGGAAAATATTTATCAACAAACTCAAACTAAATACCAACAAACGAAGTTCGATATTATGTCAAGGAAGCTTGATTTACTGTCACAAACTGTACAAGGTTCTTTGCAGCCTCCAACTAAACAATGTGACAACTTTTCTAATCACACCGAGGCTGGAGAGTACTCTAAAGAAAACCAACGTCGTCAGCAGGAACAAGAGATACCTGAAACAAAAGAACAAAATAAGAAATTAGTGCGGCAACAACTACAAAACTTTAACGCATTTGAACGAGCTATTTCAAAAATTGATCTGGAGAAGGCATCTGAAAAGTGGGAATTAGAAGATAACCTGAACATACTGAAGGGTAAGTGGGAAGCTATAGACAAAATCCATTGGGAATTAGATTATGAGATGACTGGTGAAGATAGGTCCAAATACCGGAAAGATTATTGTCAATATGAGATGCAGTATGACATCATCAAGAAGGCTCTCAATGAGAAAATTTGGTCTAGCGCTCACTATGACAAAACAACACCTAAAATGGAAATACCAGACTTCGCCGGAAACTATAACCAATGGATGTCTTTTCGTGACCTATTTACGGAAACCATACACAACAACCCACTACTTACCAAATCGCAGAAGATGCAGCACCTGAAAACCAAACTGAAAGGTGAAGCAGAAAAACTTATTCAGCACCTCTCCATCAGCGCTGAAAACTACGACTCTGCCTGGAAAATAATTGAACATCGCTACGAGAACAAGCGTCTTCTATTTTCTTCCTACATCAACACCCTTCTCAACTTACCAACTATACAGCAAGCATCCGTTCAAAACATCAAAAAACTTCACGACACCCTATTGGAATGTCTGAACGGATTACATAACTTGGGACTCGGTATAGAAACGTGGGACCCGCTATTAGTTCATCTTATGCTGCAAAAACTAGACGCCGCTTCGTACGCTGACTACATTCACGACCTTGAAAACCCGAGGGAACTTCCTGACCTGCAAGAGTTCATCGATTTTCTGGAAACAAAGTTTATGGCGTTCGAAGCTATGAAACAAAATAACAGCTACCTGAAAAATATAATGAAACCTATAATGCCACAGCAAAATTCATACCAGCAACAACGTTTTCATTATAAATCAAGCGAACCGAAGTCAACGAACTTTAAGAACCCAGGAAAGTGGTCGAAGACATACAATGTGACCGTAAAGAACTGTCCACTCTGCAAGAAATTCCACGCGCTCATGTATTGCAACACGTTTTTAGACATGAGTGCAAAGGACAGAAACGAATCCGTCGCGAAACTGCAAATATGCAAGAACTGTCTATTCAGTCACGGCGGACAGCAGTGCACGTCAAGCAAAAAATGCAAAATATGCGAAAAACCGCATCATACAACGCTTCATATTGAACAACAACAACATACAAACTACAAAACTAATTCCAACGGAGCAACTAATTCACCAAAAGCAACATACAGCGTAAACGTCGATGACGAGGATATGTTACTAACAACTGTCCAGATTATGGTGAAGAACATAGAAGGCAACTACGTAACTATGCGTGCCCTCTTGGACCAATGCAGTCAAGTATCGCTGGTGAGCGAAAATACAGCACAAAGGCTACGACTGCCTCGTGAAAAACTAAGCGCCGTCGTGTCTGGCATCGGAGCCACTCCGAACAACTGCAAGGGTCGGATTACACTGGAATGCAAGTCTACCTACTCGGACTATACATTCGAAACCAAAGCGCTTGTAATGAAACAATTGACCAAAACATTACCGAATGCAACTTTAACAAAAACAAAATGGGATTACATACAAAACTTGAAACTAGCAGATCCCAATTTCAACGTGGCTGGACCAATAGACATCTTACTTGGTGGTGGTGTCTATTCCAAGGTTCTAGAGGCTGGTCTCGTCCGTGTCGATCCTAACTCGCCTGTAGCACAAAACACTAAACTAGGTTGGATTCTACATGGCCCTGTGAAAACTTTCAACTGTTTCGTCACGATAAACGAGCTGGACCCAATATCAAAATTCTGGGAAACGGAAGAAATCTCCAACCAGGATGAACTAACTGACGCAGATAAGTTTTGTGAGCAACATTACGTGGAAACGACGGAGAGAACGACTACAGGTCAATATATCGTCAAGATACCATTTAAAAGCGACCTTGAAGAAAAACTCGGCGAAACTAGGCCACAAGCTTACTCTCAATTTTTACAACTAGAGAGAAAAATGGCCCGCCAAGAACACTTCGCTAAACTTTACAAAAAATTCATCGAGGAATACCAACAACTCGGTCATATGAAACCAGCCAGCAAGTCAGCAAACAACAAACTTGAAGCTTTTACGCCTCATCATGGTGTACTACGAGAAGGGTCAACGACCACTGAATTGAGAACAGTCTTCAATTTCTCCATGAAAACATCATCAAAGTTCAGTCTGAACGATCTCATGGAAAAAGGCCCGAATCTGCAAAAGGACATTTTAACGCTAATCCTAACATGGCGAACTTATAAATACGCGTTAACAGCTGACATCGCAAAAATGTTCCGGGCTATCTTATTGCATGAAGATCAACAAAGATTACAAAAAATCTTTTGGCGTGCATCACCCAGCGAACAAATTCAAGAAATGGTGCTATGTACTGTTTGTTATGGCCAAAAGGTTGCACCTTATTTGGCCATGCGAACTTTACAACAATTGGCCAACGACGAGGGACATGCATACCCACAAGCCGATATTGCACTTAGAAACCAATTCTACATGGATGATGTCATAACGGGTCATCACACCATTGAAGGCGCAAAGGAATTGCAAAAACAACTCTATAGCCTACTACAAAAGGGTGGATTCACATTACGCAAGTGGGCAAGCAACGAGCCAGCTACACTCGACGGACTCGCCGATAAGCAAAAGATATGCGATCACATGTTCAATTTCAAAACTGATGAGCCTACAAAAACATTGGGCCTCGGCTGGAACACAAAAGAAGACTATTTTTGCTTCAACTTAACAATAAAACCGAGTGATAAAACAACTTACACAAAACGCTTGCTATTATCGGAAATCAGCAAGATATATGACCCGCTTGGCTGGATTGCACCTGTAACGATCAAAGCTAAGCTGCTCTTTCAAAACGTCTGGAGCGATAACATTAGCTGGGACGAAGCTGTTCCTGCAAAAATATCTAAAGAATGGGAGAGCCTGCGAAATGATTTGATTAACATAAAAAGAATAAACTTACCTCGATGGATGTACGTGACGTCACAATCGCAAGCGATTGAGTTGCACGGCTTTTGCGACGCCAGCGAAAAAGCTTACGCTTGCACTGTGTATAGTCGAACGATGAATGACGACGGTCAATACGTCATCACACTACTAGCTGCAAAAACAAAGGTGGCACCACTGAAAAAGAAAACAACTTTACCTCGGTTGGAGCTATGCGGAGCACTTCTTCTGACAAAACTTTTAGAAAAAGTGAAGGCTGCTTTAATCGACTATCAACTACAAATCAACTGCTGGACAGATTCCCAGGTGGTGTTGGCATGGCTGCAGGGCACGAACACTAAATGGGATCGATATATAACAAACAGAACTACACAAATAACAGCAGCAGTCCCGGCAACACAGTGGCGCTACGTAAACACAAAGGAAAATTCTGCTGATTGCGCAACAAGAGGCCTCCTGCCATCGCAGCTGCTTGATTTCAAATTGTGGTGGGAAGGACCTCAGTGGCTCAAAACTTGGCAAGAAAGCTCAGCAAAACAAGAAATATTTTCAACTGATAACGAACGAGTGACTGATTGTTATATTTCCAAATTAGAAAACAACTGCGACAAAACAACAAAACAGCTGATCGAGCGCTGCAGTAGCCTCACGCGCGTCACACGATGCCTCGCATGGGTGCTACGTTGCAAGAACATACTACGTCATCGAGTCAAACCAGCTGGACCTAACTTATCACTGAGCGAACTGGATGACGCAACGGAACTTCTTATCAAGTCCGTTCAAGATGAATACTTTTCCGATGATATCGAAAGTATTAAGAAAACGGGAAACGTAACAAACAAGAGCAAGATTCTGAACTTGTCGCCTTACTTAGATAACAAAGGCATATTGAGACTCGGCGGACGTTTGCATCTGTCTTCCCTTCCAGAAGAAACGAAACACCCAGCCATTCTTCCCCATGATGGACGCCTCACACGACTTGTGATTGAACACGCACACAAGCAAACACTACACGGTGGGGCTCGCGTTACACTAGCGCAAATACGTCAAGAATATTGGATTATTGGCGGGAATCGAGCTACAAAGTCCGTTATACGTTCATGTGTCACATGCCACCGATTTAAATCATCTAAAAGTGAACAAATCATGGGAAATCTTCCAAAGGTCCGCGTTAACCCCTCTCGCCCCTTCTACAATACAGGGGTGGATTATACAGGAAATGTAGATGTAAAATTAAACCGTGGAAGAGGGGTGAAGACAAATAAAGGATACATCGCCATATTCATCTGTATGGTAAGCAAAGCAGTCCATATCGAACTTGTGTCCGACCTGAGCTCGCAAGCATTTATAGCAGCCCTCAAAAGACTATGTGCCAGAAGAGGAACACCTAAGCATATTTATTCGGATAACGGAACAAACTTCAGAGGCGCCGCTAAAATACTACACGACGAGTTTCAACAATATAAAACAATGACGTCACCTGACTTCTTCAACGCTATAAACGAACTGAAGATCGAATGGCACTTTCTTGCGCCTCGCTGGCCAACGGCAGCTGGCATCTGGGAAGCTGCTGTAAAATCGATGAAGTTTCATCTAATGCGCGTTATGGGCAGCCAGAAGCTGGACTTTGAACAACTAACAACTTTATTGGCCCAGATAGAAGCCTGCATGAATAGCAGACCGCTTTGCCCATTAACAGAAGACCCTGAGGACTTAAACTACCTAACTCCGGGACACTTTTTAACTGGGAGTCCTATGATGTCACTACCTCAGGAAAACATATCTGAACGCGACCTCGACCTACGTAATCGATGGAAGATCGTTGAACTAATGAATCAACATATATGGAATCGTTGGTCAAAAGAGTATCTGCATCAACTTCAAGTCAAAAGCAAGTGGATGAAACCGAAACCGAACTTAGAAAAGGGAGATTTGGTGCTTGTCAAAGAAGACAATGTTCCGCCCGGAAAATGGGCCATGGGACGCATTCTGAACTTACATCCCGGCGAGGACGGATATGTTCGAGTCGTTACCTTAAAAACTCAAACAAGTACTTTTAAACGACCTGTGACGAAACTATCTCCCCTTCCGAAAAACGAATACAGCATGCAGCGAACTGCTGACAGCGATAACGATGAAACGTCACCGAATACCGCGTCATCATGCGACGTTGCGCGGCCTGTAACACGATCTACTCGCTCACGACGAATGGCGCTCAGTAGCTACGTCATTACTATGCTACTTGCACTGTTTACTTTATCTCCTGTGTGGGCGCAACCAATCCCTAACTTTCAACTAACGGCCATTGATGGCAATAGAGCTATATACTACGACGAGATTGGAGAACTGCAAATGATACATGATGAGTGGACTTTGCTTATTTATTACAACATATCTACCTATTGGCAAGGAACTAAGCGGATAACAAACTACATAACTGCGCTAGATAACCTGTGTCAACGTATGGAGCATCAACCATGTGGTCCGGTTAGTGCACAACTGAAGCACGAACTACAACAAGTGGAAGACTACAACGAGCTTCTCTTGAGTCCACATCTCAGCAGAAAGAAGAGAGGTTACGTCAACGGTATTGGAAACTTGGCACGGACTCTTTTTGGTGTTCTTGATGAAGAATTTGCTAACAAATACGCACAGGACATCGAAAACATACAAGCAAACGAAAACTACCTACTGGATCTTATCAAAAACCAAACAAGCATCGTGGAAGCAGAAAACGACATCATCAAAAACAATGAACGCTTCATGAAACAGCAGCTACAGTCTATTCATGAATACATTCAAAGAAGTAACAACACCCTCGCGCAGATCACACACAGAGTAGAGATTATGACCACGATGAACGATTTTAATGCAGCATCTTTAACTGCTTCAATGATCCTGTACAACCTGAAAAGAACGCAAGACATGCTACTGAACACTATGACGAAACTATACAACGGTCATTTTGATGTTCATCTCTTCACGCCAAAACAGCTGGTACTACAACTGCATATGATATCCGCCAAGGTAGCAAGAGGCTTATCATTGCCAGTCAAAGACAACAAGATAGAGGACAATATCAGAGAGATTTACGAATTGTTGTATGTAAGAGCTCGCATAACTTCAGCCTACTTGTTATTGGAAGTTCATATACCATTAACACGAGACGATGAATATAAAATTTACCGTCCATATGCGCTGCCTATGAACATTGAAAACGGAAAATACACTTCAGTTTTACTGAGTTCGTCATACATTGCTGTTTACCTAAAGAACAATGCATACATAACCCTTGAAGACAAAGATCTAAATCGATGCATTCAAACGAATACAGACCGCTATGTTTGCAACATGATCCTCCCTGTCTCTAGCCTGCATAGTAAACACGGGCCATGTGAAGTGCAAGTTTTTAATCAACAGAGTAAACTACACTGTATTACAACATTGAATACTTGTGCTGACAGATGGATAAAACTTCACAAACAAAATAGGTGGCTCTTCATATGTTGCAATAATTCATGCCAAGCGAGAATATTATGTAACGACAGAATTTCCATTGCAAAACTGTCAAAGGTTGGAATTTTGGACTTAGACGAAAACTGCATTTTACAAAATGAAGATACTACATTATACGCTTATAATCACTTTGGCAATAAACTTGAACTAAACCTAGATACACCGGAAATAACAAACATGAACCTGAAAATAAATGAATTACTACCGTTTAACTTTACTGATATACAACTACAGCCACAATTAACTGCTACTAGCTTGGAAAGTAAACATCGAGACTTGGACAACAATCTGAAACAGCTCAAAGAGAATGAGAAACTGCCGAACAGCCTGAGCTCCCACGATATACACCAATTTTCGATACTTTATTTGTTAGTGGGAGGACTCTTGATAGCTGGCATATATTTAGCAGTAAGGCGCTGCAAAGGAAGGAGTAGTAACACAAACACAACGAGTGAACAGCCCCGGGAGCCCCGAGAGCCGCAGCAGCACGAGAACATCGAGATGCAAACGCAACAGAGAAGCTGCGACGTCTGTCCACCAAACAAGAAGTCTGAAAGAAGATTTAGTTTCGGATCTTGTTAATTATTGTTAGCTATAAGATTTTTATACATAATTTCTTAGCTACCCCACCTTCATCCCCTTCCTTTCGCCCTCCCAGCATGTACGAGCTACACTCGTTACATTATTTTTAAGCTGACGCTGCGACCTGACTGAGGCCGCCGCGTGGTTCATTATATTTTAATTAGTGTGCAATAAACTGTTCGTGAGCAAACACGTCCTATCTTTTCTTTATAACTTAAACTGTGCACTCAAACTACTAACTAACTAAAAGGAGACGAGTCTACAAACTGTGGCTCATACACCGCCATTTTGGATCCGCCATCTTGCATTTTCGTGACCACCGGCACTTGACCCCCACCGTCCTCTATGACATTTGGTCGAACACCCCCCCTCTATCTCTAACCGTTTCCGAGATATTCAACTTTATATTTTGTATGGCGGCCATCTTGTTTTCCGCCATTTTGGATTTTTTTCACCAAAATCTGAAATTGCCCAGGGTGTGCTCCAAAATTAGTTTGAGATCCACCCCCCTACCTCTTATAGTTTAGCCAGGCCGCAGGGTCACTCCATGATGAGGAGCAGTTTTCCAAGATTTCGGAATTTTCCCATACTCACCAAAACCATCTCCACACTTTTTCCATACACGACTTTCACCCCCCGACCCTCCTTCTGGGAGAACAATTATGTCAGTCAGTGAGTGAGTGAGTGAGTGAGTGGGTTTCCAGCTATATATATAGTAATTAATAACTAGTGGTTGCGTAGTGCGCGGGCTGCTAAAGCAGCCCGCGGTGTTTTGTTGGGCTGTTGTATGTTTGGCGGCGCAAATTTTTAATTTTATATTGTTCTGGCCTAAACATGTGTTTTTTGTATGGCGGCCATCTTGAGAATGCTTGAAATCTAAAAATCAACTTAATAATCGAGGTCGTTATCCCAAATAACCCTAAGATGTCAATTTTGAGTCCAATCAGAGCAAGTTCTGTTTTTAACAGCCGCCATCTTGAAAATTCTCAATATCCAAAAATCAGCAAAATCTATGATCAGTAACCCATAAAACACGTTAGTTACGATTTCTAGCCAGATCGCAGCAAGATTAGTTTTAGCCGCCATCTTGAATCCGCCATTTTGTTTTTTTATGACATGTCAAAATAGCTGGTGAGGTGTGTGGTGCGCGGGCAGCTAAAGCAGCCCGCGTGCCAGTTCCCAAGTAGGGTGCGGCGGGCGCGGGCAGCTAAAGCAGCCCGCGTGCCGGTGTGCGGGTAGGGTGCGGGGTGCGCGGGCAGCTAAAGCAGCCCGCGTGCCGGTACCCAGGTAGGGCACGGGGTGCGCGGGCAGCTAAAGCAGCCCGCGTTCCGGTGTCCAGGTAGGGCGCGGGGTGCGCGGGCAGCTAAAGCAGCCCGCGTGCCGGTGTCCTGGTAGGGTGCGGGGTGCGCGGGCAGCTAAAGCAGCCCGCGTTCCGGTGTCCAGGTAGGGCGCGGGGTGCGCGGGCAGCTAAAGCAGCCCGCGTGCCGGTGTCCTGATAGGGTGCGGGGTGCGCGGGCAGCTAAAGCAGCCCGCGTGCCGGTGTCCAGGTAGGGCGCGGGGTGCGCGGGCAGTTAAAGCAGCCCGCGTGCCGGTGTCCTGGTAGGGTGCGGGGTGCGCGGGCGGCTAAAGCAGCCCGCGTGCCGGTGTCCAGGAAGGGCGCGGAGTGCGCGGGCAGCTAAAGCAGCCCGCGTGCCGGATGTGACTTTTGTTTGGCGGCCATCTTTAAAATTCACTAAGTCACAAAAAAATAATCATGTTTATAATCAGTAACCCTGACATCCCCCAGATATCGATTTTGACCCGGATCAGAGCAACTTGACACCCGGCCGCCATTTTTAAAATATAAAAAAAAGAATTAGTCCAAATACATACCTACCATATTTCCAAAGAAACTACCAACCGACCTGCAATTAATCCCGCGATACAATGAAATACATGATTCACCTACAAAATTTTGTATGGCGGCCATCTTGATTAATGGCAGTCACAAAAAAAAACCATCGAAATTAAATCATTGACCCCAAAAACCCCCTGATATCGATTTTGAGACCGATTGGAGCAATTTTAATCTCGGCCGCCATCTTGAATCTGCCATATTGGATTTTCGACACGCACAATTTTTTGTCCTTATACATACCTACCATAATTCCAAAGCATCTACCAATCGACCTGCAATTAATTCCGCGATACAATGAAATACATGATTCACCTACAAAATTTTGTATGGCGGCCATCTTGAAAATTTACACAGTCACAAAAAATACTTCAGATCTATAATCAGCGACCCCGACAACCCCCAGATATCGATTTTCAGCCGTATCAGAGCAACTTGACTTCCGGCCGCCATCTTGGTTCCGCCATTTTTAATTTTTGACAAACACAATTTTTTGTCCTAATACAAACCTACCGTATTTCCAAAGAAACTACCAACCTACCTGCATTAAATTCCGCGATACAATGAAATACATGATTTACCTACAAAATTTTGTATGGCGGCCATCTTAAAAATGGTAGATTCACAAAACAAACCACCAAAATAAAATCATTGACCCCTAAAACCCCCAGATATCGATTTTGAGCCGGATCGGAGCAAATTGACTCCCGGCCGCCATCTTGAATCCGCCATATTGGATTTTGACACTTACCAAAACATGCCTACCCCGGAGAGGAACAATACAAAGTATAGCGACCGCCCCCCTCCGGGACACCGTTTCCGCCCCAGAGCCAAAAAATGCTCCCCATACAAAAAACCCTTGTATGGCGGCCATCTTTAAAAATGGAAAAATCAGAAAACAAACCAAAAATATCAAATAAGCTCCCCAAAGACCATCCGCATGCAAAATTTCATTCCGATCAGAGCAATTTTTTTTTCGGCCGCCATTTTGGATCCGCCATCTTGGATTTTCGTGACCACCGTCACTTGACCCCCACCTCCCTCTATGACATTTGGTCGAACACCCCCCCTCTATCTCTAACCGTTTTCGAGATATTCAACTTTTTATTTTGTATGGCGGCCATCTTGCTTTCCGCCATTTTGATTTTTTTAAACCAAAAACTGAAACTGCCCAGGGTGTGCTCCAAAATTAGTTTGAGAACCAACCCCCTACCTCTTATAGTTTAGCCAGGCCGCAGGGTCACTCCATGATGAGGAGCAGTTTTCCAAGATTTCGGAATTTTCCCATACTCACCGAAGCCACCTCTACACTTTTCCCATACACGACTTTCACCCCCCGACCCTCCTTCTGGGAGAACAATTATGTCAGTCAGTGAGTGAGTGGGTTTCCAGCTATATATATATTAACTAGTGGTTGCGTAGTGCGCGGGCTGCTAAAGCAGCCCGCGGTGTTTTGTTGGGCTGTTGTTTGTTTGGTGGCGCAAGTTTTTAATATAAATATAATATAAGTTCTGGCCTAAACATGTTCTTTTTGTATGGCGGCCATCTTGAAAATATTTGAAATCTATAAAAACACCTTATAGCCGAGGTCAGTAATTAAAAAAACTCCCAGATGTCAGTTTTGAGTCCAATCAGAGCAAGTTTTGTTTTCATCAGCCGCCATCTTGAAAATGGACAAAATACAAAAATCAACTTAAATATATGATCAGCTACCCAAAAAACTTATTGTCTACGATTTCAAGTCAGATCGCAGCAAGATAAATTAAAGCGGCCGATTTGAATCCGCCATTTTGTTTTTTATGACATGTAAATGGTGATGTGCGGGGTGCGCTGGCAGCTAAAGCAGCCCGCGAGCCGGTGTGCGAGTGGGGTGCAGGGTGTGCGGGCAGCTAAAGCAGCCCGCGTGCCGGTGTCCAGGTAGGCTGCGGGGTGCGCGGGCTGCTAAAAGCGAAAGCAACCCGCGTGGTAAATGTGACTTTTATATGGCGGCCATCTTGAAATTTTTTAAAATCTACAAATCAACCTAATATCCAAGGTCAGTAACCCAAGAAACCCCTAAATGCCAATTTTGAGTTCAATCAGAGCAAGTTTTGTTTTTATTAGCCGCCATCTTGAAAATTCTCAAAATCCAACTAACAACAAAATCTATGATCAGCTACCCCTAATACCTGTAAGTTATGATTTCTAGCCAAATCGGAGCAAGATTCGTTTTAGCCGTCATCTTGAATCCGCCATTTTGTTTTTCTATAACATGTCAAAATTGCTGGTGAGGAAAGTGGTGCGCGGGCAGCTAAAGCAGCCCGCGAGCTGGTGTGCGGGTGGGGTGCGAGGTGCGTGGGCAGCTAAAGCAGCCCGCGTGCCGGTGTCCAGATAGAGCGCGGGGTGCGCGGGCAGCTAAAGCAGCCCGCGAGCCGGTGTGCAGGTGGGGTGCGGGGTGCGGGGTGCGCGGGCAGCTAGAGCAGCCCGCGGTGTTTTGTTGGGCTGTTGTTTGTTTGGCGGCGCAAGTCTTTAATTATAATTTGATTCGGGCCCTTTAAATTTGATGTTGTATGGCGGCCATCTTGAAAAATCACAAATAGTCAAAAACAATCTCAAACCTGAAATGAGAAACCCAAAACACCCCCAGATGTCAATTTTCAGTCCAATCAGAGCAAGTTGTGTTTTTATCAGCTGCCATCTTGAAAACTGTCAAAATCCATATTCTAACCAAACTCTATGATAAGCTACCCCAAAAACCCCTTGTCTACGTTTTCAAGCCAGATCGAAGCAAGATAAATTTCAGCCGCCATCTTAAATCCGCCATTTTGTTTTTATAATAGCATGTCAAAATTGCTGGTGAGGTGAGTTGTGCTTGGGCAGCTAAAGCAGCCCGCGAGCCGGATGTGACTTTTGTATGGCGGCCATCTTGAAAATTCACGTAGTCACAAAAACAACTTCAGATCTATAATCAGCGACCCCGGCAACAACCAGATATCGATTTTCAGCCGGATCAGAGCAACTTGACACCCGGCCGCTATCTGGGATCCGCCATATTGAATTTTTGACGAACACAATTTTTTGTCCTAATACATACCTACCAAATTTCCTAAGAAACTACCAACCTACCTGCAAAAATGTCCGCGATACAATGAAATACATGATTTACCTACAAAATGTTGTTTGGCGGCCATCTTGAAAAATTACAAAAACACAATACAAACCATAAAAATAAATTCATTGAACCCGATAACCTCCAGATATCAATTTTGAGACGGATCGGAGCATATTGACTCCCGGCCGCCATCTTTGTTCCGCCATATTGGACTTTTGACGAACACAATTTTTTGCCCTCATACAAACCTACCATATTTTCTAAGAATTTACCAACCCACCTGCAAAAATTTCCATGATACAATGAAATACATGATTTTTATGTAACATTTTGTATGGCGGCCATCTTGAAAAATGGCAAAATAACAAAACAAACCACCAAAATAAAATCATTGACCCCAAAAACCTCCAGATATCGATTTTGAGCCGGATCAGAGCAAATTGACTCCCCGCCGCCATTTTGATTCCGCCATTTTGAATTTTGACAAATACCAAAAGTTGCCTACCCCGGAGTAGAACAATACATAGTACGGCGACCCCCCACATCGGGGACACCGTTTCCACGCCAGAGCCAAAAAAAGCTCCCCATACAAAATACCCTTGTATGGCGGCCATCTTGAAAAATGAGAAAAACAAAAAACTATTAATATATATCAAATAAGCTCCCCGAGGACCACCCGCATGCAAAATTTCATCCCGATCAGAGCAACTTTTTTTTCGGCCGCCATTTTGGATCCGCCATCTTGGATTTTCGTGACCACTGGCACTTGACCCCCACCGCCCTTTATGACATTTGGTCGAACACCCCCCCTCTATCTCTAACCGTTTCCGAGATATTCAACTTTTTATTTTGTATGGCAGCCATCTTGTTTTCCGCCATTTTGGATTTTTTTCACCAAAATCTGAAATTGCCCAGGGTGTGCTCCAATATTAGTTTGAGAACCACCCCCCTACCTCTTATAGTTTAGCTAGGCCGTAGGGTCACTCTATGATAAGGAGCAGTATTTCAAGATTTCGGAATTTTCCCATACTCACCAAAAACACCTCCACACTTTTCCTATACATGACTTTCACCCCCCGACCCTCCTTCTGGGAGAACAATTATGTCAGTCAGTGAGTCAGTGGGTTTCCAGCTATATATATATTAACTAGTGGTTGCGTAGTGCGCGGGCTGCTAAAGCAGCCCGCGGTCGTTGTGCCTGCGGTGTTTTGTTGGGCGGCGCAAGTCTTTAATTATAATTTGATTCGGGCCCTTTCAATTTGATTTTGTATGGCGGCCATCTTGAAAAATCACAAATAGTTAAAAACAATCTCAAACCTGAAATTAGAAACCAAAAACACCCCCAGATGTCAATTTTGAGTCCAATCACAGCAAGTTTTGTTTTTATCAGCCGCCATCTTGAAATTTCACAAAGTCCAAAAATCAATCAAAAATTTCTGATGTGCTACCCCTAAAACCCGCAAGTTACGATTTCTAGTCAGATCGGAGCAAGATAAGTTTTAGCCGCCATCTTAAATTCGCCATTTTGTTTTACTATGACATATCAAAATTGCTGGTGAGGTGGGTGGTGCGCGAGCAGCTAAAGCAGCCCGCGTGCCGGTGTGCATGTGAGGTGCGTGGTGCGCGGGCAGCTAAAGCAGCACGCGAGCCGGTGTCCAGGTAGGGCGCGGGGTGCGCGGGCAGCTAAAGCAGCCCGCGTGCCGGTGGCCAGGTAGGGTGCAGGGTGCGCGGGCAGCTAAAGCAGCCCGCGTGCCGGTGGCCAGGTAGGGCGCGGGGTGCGTGGGCAGCTAAAGCAGCCCGCGAGCCGGTGTGCGGGTGGGGTGCGAGGTGCGCGGGCAGCTAAAGCAGCCCGCGAGCCGGTGTGCGGGTGGGGTGCGGGGTGCGCGGGCAGCTAAAGCATGGCGGCCATTTTGAAAATCCACGATGTCACCAAAAAAACTTTAGATCTATAATCAGCGACCCCGAGAACCACCAGCTATCGATTTTCAGCCGGATCAGAGCAACGTGACACCCGGCCGCCATCTTGGATCCGCCATATTGTATTTTTGACGAACACATTTTTTTGTCCTAATAGATACCTACCATATTTCCAAAGAAACTATCAACCTACCTGCAATCAATTCCGCGATAAAATCAAATACATAATTCACCTACAAAATTTTGTATGGCGGCCATCTTGAAAAATGGCCAAATCACAAAACAAACCAGAAAAATAAAAACAGCGTCCCCGACAACCACCAGATATCGATTTTGAGCCGGATCAGAGCAACTTGACACCCGGCCGCCATCTTGGATCCGCCATATTTGATTTTTGACAAACAGATTTTTTTATCCTAATACATACCTACCATATTTCCAAAGAAACTACCAACCGACCTGCAATTAATCCCGCGATACAATGAAGTTCATGATTTACCTACAAAATATTGTATGGCGGCCATCTTGAAAAATGGTAGAGTCACAAAACAAACCACTAAAATAAAATCATTGACCCCGGAAACCCCCAGATATCGATTTTGAGCCGGATCGGAGCAAATTGACTCCCGGCCGCCATCTTGAATCCGCCATATTGGATTTTGACATTCACCAAAACATGCCTACCCCAGAGAGGAACAATACAAAGTAAGACGACCCCCCACCTCGGGGACACCGTTTCCGCGCCAGAGCCAAAAAAAGCTTCCCATACAAAATACCCTTGTATGGCGGCCATCTTGAAAAATGAAAAATTCAAAAAACGAACCCAAAATATCAATCAAGCTCCCCGAGGACTACCCGCATGCAAAATTTCATCCCGATCAGGGCAACTTTTTTTTCGGCCGCCATTTTGGATCCGCCATCTTGGATTTTCATGACTACCAGCACTTGACCCCCACCGCCCTCTATAACATTTGGTCGAACACCCCCCCTCTATCTCTAACCGTTTCCGAGATATTCAACTTTTTATTTTGTATGGCAGCCATCTTGTTTACCGCCATTTTAGATTTTTTTCTCCAAAAACTAAAATTGCCCAGGGTGTGCTCCAATATTAGTTTGAGAACCACCCCCCTACCTGTTATAGTTTAGCCAGGCCGTAGGGTCACTCCATGATGAGGAGCAATTTTCCAAGATTTCGGAATTTTCCCATACTCACCAAACCCACCTCCACACTTTTCCCATACACGACTTTTACCCCCCGACCCTCCTTCTGGGAGAACAATTATGTCAGTCAGTGAGTGGGTTTCCAGCTATATATATATAAATAAATCTCTAGAAGGGTCGTGTCTGTACATTGATATTTTTACAAAAATCTAATTGCAGCAGGTATTATTAACGATACAAAGATCAATGTTTTTTTTTTGTCTGTCAGTCTGTCTGTATGTTACCACATCACGCCAAAATTACTGAACCGATTTCGATAGGACCTTTTTTATTCAACTGTGTGTTACCCGAGTTGCAACTTAGGATACCTTAAATTACGCTACCTGACTTAGGGGGTAGGCAGAAAATTTAAATTTGGCTGTTTTTTAACCGATTTAATGGAACTTTTTTTATTTGACTGATCATTATTTAAAATCAAAGTAACGATACAAATAATCACGCCACCTGACTTAGGGGTAGGCAGGATATTGAACTCTGATCGTTTTTAACCGAACTTAAAAGGACTTTTTATTTGACTGAGTTTGTTTAGTTACCTGGTGTCCAGCCTAGGTTAGAAATAATCACACAAACCATTCTAATATTGAGTAAGTACCCCAGTTTGTATGGAAAACATGCAGTATGTTCCATACACAGCGGGCGTACGAAGTCGCGGGAACAGCTAGTCTTTAATAAGACTTTACCTTCCTTAAATTTAGTTATATAATTCTTTATGACATACCGTTACATTACATGCTTTTCGAAGTCGTTAAATCAAAAAGTTTTTTTTAGGCTAATAGGACTCGGATATGAGAAAGTCAACTGTTAGGTAAATACCTTCCAAAATATACATATTTTTTTTGTAGAATACAAAAATAACAAAATAAATATTAAGAGAAAGTTAAAGTCAAACTCAAATTGTTTTTTGCAAACCACATGGTAAATTTAAGATGTTCACAAGAAAAATAAGAAACATATATGGACCCGGTAGGGAACAGCAACAATATTACAATAAATGCATTTAATAGATAAATTAACATGGTAGCAAATAAATAAATTGAGATTCTAAAATAAGTTTATAGAAAAAATAAAAAATAACATTCACAATTATTGTGAATGTTATTTTTAAATGATTGTGAATGTTTTTTTTTCTGTATCTTAAGGAATCACTTATGCAACATCTATACATATAATAAATCTCTAAAAGGATCGTGTCTGTACAATGAATATTTTTACAAAAAAAAATTGCAGTAGACATTATTAACGATATAAAGCCCAAAACGATTCATTTTTTATTTTTTGTCTGTCTGTCTGTCTGTATGTTACCACGCTACGCCAAAACTGTTAAACCGATTTCGATGGGACTTTTTCTATACAACTGTGTGTTACTTGGCTTGCAACTAAGGATACATGAAATCACGCTACCTGACTTAGGGGGTAGGCAGGAAATTTAAATTTGGCTGTTTCTTAACCGATTTTTATGGAACTTTTTTAATCCGACTGAGCATTATTTCAAATCAAAGTTACAATACAAATAATTCCGCTTCATGACTTAGGAGGTAGGTAGGAAATTGAATTTTGGTAGTTTTTAACCGATTTTGATGGAACTTTTTTTATTCGACTAAATATTACTTAAATTCAAAGTAACGATACAAATAATCAAGCCACCTGACTGAGGGGGTAGGCAGAAAATCGATCTTTGATCGTTTTAACCGATCTTAAAGGGACTTTTTATTTAAAAGAGTTTTTATGTGTGAGAGTTTGTGAGTTACCTGGTGTTCTGCCTAGGTTAGAAATAATCACGCAAAACATTCTTATATTGAGTAATTACTAGACACTAAGTCAGCGATGACTGTGACAGAGTCGACGATGGAGCGAGCTGAACCAAAAGATGTCTGTTATGGTACTAGTAATCTCACGCACCGGCGGAACACAGTAAGCTGTTTGGCGCCGGACTCCGGTGGGACGGTAGTTGCGAGCCAGGCGGCCATTTGCGGAGCGTACCACCGCTTTGTAGGGATCGTTCAGCTGGACTTATTCACAGGCAAGCCTGTGTTGCCGTTGCCCAGGGTGAACCACTAGGAGGTCGATCACTTCCCACCCCAATTTAACAGTAAGCTGTGTCTACAGAATATCAGATCTTTGAATAGCGGCACAAACAACTTGCCGGCAAGAAGTTTTGTGTTGCGGAAAACAAAATTCAATTTTCGATACGAAACAACAAGCATTGTACAACATTTCAATGCAGTTTTGTACGGTCAGACGTTTTATTGTAAGAATTGTTGTGTTTGAAATGCGCAGCAAATAAACGCGGATTCTGAGTTGCTTTTGTTTTTTTTTTCTGGCGCCAAGATATTTTATCCCATAACTACCATGGTATTATAGGTTGGGGTTTTCAGCACGATAA
This sequence comes from Scrobipalpa costella, assembly GCA_949820665.1. NCBI lineage: Eukaryota > Metazoa > Arthropoda > Insecta > Lepidoptera > Gelechiidae > Scrobipalpa > Scrobipalpa costella. The sequence continues at coordinate 621,730 of OX463320.1, read as the reverse complement.
TGTTTTCTATAATTGTTGCCTTGATATTTTTGAAAAGTTGCATGATCCATGGTCACGAGATGACAATTTGATCGTGGTGTAAAACCAGATAAAAATATTTATTTAAATGTAGACTAGAGTCTATTCCAATATTAATATCACTTATGGAATTCATATTTGTTTTTTTTAGCTCATAATTTCTATTATTGTAATTAACAAAACCAATTATTATTCTATCAACAACAGAGGTGAGGTGAGCTGAGGTTCAGTTAAATAAAATTTTAAAATAAATATTTTGATTGCATTTTGGCTTATATTTGAAAAGTGTCAGATAATGTTGTGGCATATTTATAAAACTTTTAATTTGCAAATAACAAACTATCATCTACATTCGTGATATTTATATTTAAATTTATATTGTGGCTATCTTAACCCATTATAATACACATCAACAAATAATCTCGCCTTTATCCCTAATGTGGTAGGCAGAGCGTAAACAACCTAAATAAAGATCGTTCCACCACGTCTGAGATAATTCTGAGTGTTATTTAAGATAGATTTGTAGGGATATTGCTGTAGTAACAGGTTGTCAGCCCATCGCATATATTAAAATATACTAGACTTGGAGTGATAGAAAAACATAGAATAAACCAGCTAAAACCAGTTAAGGGATTTGAGGGTTTCAGTGTATTGCAATTTAGGCGATGGGCTGACAACCTGTCACTATAGCGATACACATTTCAGTCTAAAATTGCCCTCAAAAATTGTCAGACGTGGCGGAATTACAATTTTTTTTGGTTGTTTACGCACAGCCTACCCCATTCGGCATAAAGGCGTGATTAGTATTTATGTATGAAATCTTCTGATCCCTGCGCTAGTTTTTACAGCGTTTTCGGGAGGAAATGCTGCTGGCGCATTCTAATTATTTATTTATTTTATTTATTTAACAATTTATTGCACACACATGAACATACAGAGGACACAAAAATAAAAAAAAACAATAGCACAACAGGTACAGCTTAACACTAAAAAGAAATCTCTTCCAGCTGACCAACAGTCGTGAGAGTGCATAAGTGAGGCAGATATGATATGATTATTCTATGTTTTTCTTTCGCTCTCAATCCAGCATGGAAGAAGTACCGTAAGTCATACGATTCAATTACACTACATTGGGTCATCTCTGGAGGCGGGGGCGGTGCAGCTAAGTTGGGCGATAAATCATAGTAAGAGTGACAGGGGCGCTAATCTTAACGTCGCCCCCCTGTCTGCGGCCCTGTTCTTGCCGCCCCCTAGCTCTCTCTGTATTATTGTTATTGAACAACTGACATTTAAAGTTTATGAATTGTAAAAATATATAATAAAGGGTTGAGATTACCACCTTACATGCTGGCTTTGGAGCGAGAGAAAAACTTAGAACGTGCCAGCTGCGTTTCCTCCCAGGCATGCTGTTAAAACCAGCTAATAGATCTAAGTATTTCAGTATATTGTAATTTAGGCAATGAGCTGACAATCTGTCACTACAGCAATATACCTACAAATCTATCTTAAATAACCCTTAAAACTTTGTCAGACGTTCTGCCGACCCCATTAGGGATAAAGGCACATGTACGTATATAATTGAATTAAAGTTATAGCTTTATTTTAAGAACCCTGCTGTCTATATTTAGTCTAGTCGATTATTATCTTAGTCTTCTTTTACGATAACGAAGTCTTCATAAGATTGGCCTTTATTATTCACTTGGGCTGTAAAATTCCATTTCAAATTAATCATTCCACCTTAACTGGTGTTATCATAATTATTCAAAACTAATTTTAAGTACTGTATTTAAAGCCATTTAAAAGATTTATAGGACTTACTCGTAAATGACTATCGAATGACGTTAAACCCCCAAACTAACTTAATTAGTAACGAATCATTTCTATTTTGAAACAACTGAATAAATTTATTCGAAACTCAGCTCCGATATTCAGACTTAAAACAATGCTTTAACTAAGGGATCATCATCCATTTATATAATAACGCTTTTATCCTTGATGGGGTAGGCAGAGCGTAAACGACCTAAACAAAGGTACTTCCGCCACGCCTGACAAAGTTTTGAGAGTTATTTAAGATAAATGTGTAGGTATATTGCTGTAGTGACAGGTTGTCAGCCCATCTACATGACAATATACAGGAACTCCCGAATAGGGATTCGCTAAGGGTAGCTGGCTTTTACAGCATGCCCGGGAAGAAAAGCAGCTTGCAAATTTTATGTTTTTCTCTCGCTTCCAGTCCAGCATGTGAATAGAATAGAAGAGAAGTGTTGTATACATACATACATATAATCACGCCTTTATCCCTAATGCGGTAGGCAGAGTGTAAATGACCTAAACAAAGGTCGTTCCGTCACGTCTGACAAAGTTTTGAGGGTTATTTAAATAGATTTGTAGGTATTTTAAAGAGTTGTATACATGATCTAATTTTGGCTGTATGTATGTCAAAATGTATTTAGTTCACGTGTTGTGTACGCACGTGAACGTTCCTCTAAAATTCCATACATGTATTATATGAACACCACGTATCTGCATTTACAACGCTCATTTTATTTAACGCGTTTGTTGGCGCAGGCGGTAGGGTACTTAGGCTTGTCATTTCTGGGTGCAGGTTCAAAAACACTTTTGGACTGTGGTTCGGTTATTTTATTGTTCCAACTGGACGTGTTATTATGAAAAATATTTTATAAATGTAGTACATAAGCATAAGTCAAAATGTCAAAAATGCATTAAAACGAATATTTTTATTATTATTTATTTTTATTTCATTGTTTTGTCTGCCTGTTTGTATTTAGTTTGCTTATTTTCTAAGAATTAATACATTTCTATTCTATTCTAATAATATAGCGTTGTTGGCGCAGGCGTTAGTATCGCTGGGATGTTCCCTTTTGGGGTATAGGTTCTTATCTCATGGTTCAACTAATATATTTGCTGTTTGACGATATAAACCGGGACCAACCGCTTAACGTGCCTTCCGAAGCACAGAAAAAATATCCGAATAAACGTACGTATAAAATTCGAAAACCAAAATCACATTGTTACGTGGTGGAATTCAAACCACGACCCGCTCAGGTGGCAGCTGCCCTATACACTACACCATCGGGCTCTTTGAGTTTATAGCTTATTTTTAAGGAACAAACATGCTGGACTGGGAGCGAGAGAATAACTTAGAATGTCCCAGCTGCATTTACTCCCGGGTATGCTGTAAAAACCAGCTAGAAATACGAGGGCTTCTGGATATTGCAATTAAGGCGATATGCTGACTATACCCAAAAATCAATCTTAAATAACCCTCAAAACTTTGTCAGACGTGCCGAAACAGCCTTTGTTTACGTCGTTTACGTTCTGCCAACCCCATTAGAGAAAAAGGCGTCATTATTATGTATGTATGCAAAAATAAAACCTAAAGTACAACAACAAAATCAGTGCGTGAAGATAAACCAACGCGCTAACATTCAACACAATAATGAACAATCTCGTAGCAACGGGCTACGGGCTCCGTAGCCCCGTACTACGAGACCGAGGTGCTACGAACCCGCTACGAAGCCACTACTAAATATCCCTCAGTGGCCCGATGGCTCCCGTACGAAGCGGACGGACGCTTCGAAGCACATATTTGCTTCGCGTAGCAAATTTTCGTTCGTGAATTTAATGAAATAAATAAAACAATTGTTGTGGTTATATTAATAAATAATACCTCTTGTGTGACAATAGTTTTGGGTAAAAATAATTATAGTTGATGTCCATTTGTTAAGGTTAAAAGTTTAGTGCAATGTTTGAGATCAAAAGGATTTGTCATCTTATCTTCAGACTGCTGTTCCTGCTAGATGGTAAGTTTTAGAAGTTTTGCGGAATTTGACTAAATTTTAGTCGTTTTGAGATAATCGTGACGTTTTGCGATTCGTTAATTCGCCTCAACTCGAAGCGCTTCGAAGTTCGTAATTGTTTTTAATTGGTACGGATTGAGATAAGAGAAAATTTGTCATTTAATGATTTCCGAGAATTTATGACTTTGCGGGTTTTTTGGTGCGCAAAATTACAGGGAATATGAAACTCTTTGAAGACCCACGCGGTTATGTCGACAGGGTATAGAGTTTCGGGTTTTATATACAGTCAAACAAACAATTAAATAAAATAGGTATATTTTCTGGATCTGGGTGTATATGTGGTGTTTCTATACCGGGTGTAAGGGACAGCGTTAGACAAACTGATAGGGTCTACTCATTCAACGAAACTGAACTACTTTCACCGGGAAATGCTTTCAGGTAATGAAAACGATATTGAGCTTTTCCATACAAATTTTCTGATTGATTAGTAATTTTGTATTGAAAGGTAATGTTTTAAATAAAAAAGAATTTCCTTGTGTAAGTTGTTCAGTTTCGTTGACTGAGCAAGCTTTATCCGTTTTTGGTATGTTGTCCCTTACATTCCGTATATAGCACAATGACCCCTAAATAGGGAATTATACAATTTTGGATAATTGCAAAACTAGGTAAATAATAATTCCTAATTCATAATCCCGAATGGGGTAGACAGAGCGTAAACAATGAAAGATATGGTCGTTCCGCTACGTCTGACAAATGTTGAGGGCAATTTTAGACTGAAATGTGAATCGCTATAGTGACAGGTTGTCAGCCCATCGCTTAAAAAACAATGCACTGAAACCCTTGAATCCCTTAGGTGTTCTTAGTTTAATCGAAAAAAAACTATCGAATTTCTGTAATTTTCCGAAACGAACAAAAACATAATTTCCGTTTTACCTTTTCAAAGGATTTCTTTATTTTTTAAATAAGAATGTCATCAACCAGAAAAGACGATTTTAATGCGCTCAAAACCATATTTGGAGAGAGAAAACGAAAAATAATTCGTTTTCTTTTTCATTGAATACGGAAAATCATCCAGGAAGAAGCGAACGAGCTCTTTGGAATGTTTTTCTTTAATAAATACTTTCATTTCTGATGTGACAAGTGTTTTTAGAGTGTCGGCGAATATTTGATTATGAGATTGCGGAATTTAGTAAGTAATCGTAATTTTTTAAAACATTCAATCCAAATAAAACATTTCCATTTTTCTCTTTTCATCTTTCATAAAAAATAATACATACAGATAATCACGCCTTGATCGCTAATGAGATAGGCAGAGCGTAAACAACCGAAATAAAGGTCGTTCAACCACATCTAACAAAGTTTTGAGGGTTATTAAGATAGCTATCGCCTGAATTACAATATACTAAAACCTTCAGAACCCTTAGCTGATTTTTACAGTATGCCCGGGTGTAAATGCAGCTGGCACAATCTATGTTATTCTCTCGCTCCCTGTCCAGCATGGAAGAAATAAATAAAACCCAAGATGTACTAAATATGCATAATAATATTAGGATCAAAGATTACTATGATTAGGGTGGGTGCCTTTTTCTAACATATTTTTTTTTGTTGTACTTAATTTTTCCATATTTTGAAGCAAGATAATAAAAAATCACGAATATAAAAATGAACACGATTGTTTGATATTTTATCATCCATCACAATACAAGCATCTAACATAAAATATCAGTCACTACTATAGAATAACTCATACACGGAACAGCGTCCCCCAAATTGTAGGAAAACTGTATGAAAGACTTCTTTTTCAGGAAGTGAATAAAATAATTTGATTTTCCATAGAAATTCTCTGATCAAGGTGGTCCTAAATTAATGCTGATAGTTGTTCAGTTTCGTTGACTGAGCAACCCCTATCAGTTTTCGGGTCGTTGTTCCTTACACCCTGTATATCGTTGACTTACGAGTGCAATGACGATTTGCAGTGTCGGCATTATTTAATTTTCTAAAATCAGCTAGGTACTTTGAAAAGTATAATTAATACAGTAAATTTATCGCCAAAGTACTTTTTAAAGCTAATAAGGTAGGTACGTGGAATTATGAAAATTAACGTTTTCTGTTTTATCAAACACACATACATAATAATCACACCTTTATCTCTGATTTACTTCCATGCTGGACTTCGAGCGAAAGAAAAACATAGAATGTGCTAGCTGCATTTCCTCCCGGGCATGCTGTAAAAATCAGCTATGGGATCCGAGGGTTCCAGTATATTGTAGTTTAGGCGATAGGCTGACAACCTGTCACTACAGCAATATACCCACAAATCTATCTTAAACAACCCTCAAGACTTTGTCAGACGTGGCGGAACGATTTTTGTTTAGGTAGTTTACGCTCTGCCTACCCCATTAGGGATAAAGGCGTGACTATATGTATGTATGTATGTATCTCTGATGGGGTATGGAGACCGTAAACGACTTAAACATAGCTCGTTCCGTCACGTGTGACAAAGTTTTGAGGGTTATTTAAGATAGATTTTTAGGTATGCTGCTGTAGAGACAGGTTGACAACCCATACTCTAAATTACAATTTACTGACAGCCTCGTTTCTCTTAGCTGGTTTTTACAGCATGCTCGGGAAGAAACACAGCTGACACAGTCTATGTTTTTCTCACGCTCCCAGGCCAGCATAGAAATATGTTTTATCAAAAACGTGAATTATAATAAATCTACAAATTAACGATGGTTGAACAAACCTGCTATACAGAGAGTCACAAACTTGTTACAAATTAATTAAGATCTTAACAGACCACATACAAATAAAATATATCTCATCACTACATAGTACAAAACAAAGTCGCTTACTCTGTCCCTATATCCCTATGTATGCTTCGATCTTTGAAACTACGCAACGTATTTTGATGCGGTTTCTTTTAATGGATAGAGTGATTCAAGAGGAAGGTTTATATGTTTAATACATGCATTATATATTAGAGAAACACTGATTATTTCATGGCGAAGCCGGGGCGGGTCGCTAGTAGTTTTATAATAAGTTCATTATATCACACAAAATAGAACCCGATGGTGTAGTGGATTGGGCCGCTGCCTCCTGAGCGGGAGGTCTTGGTCCGTATCCCACCACGTACCAATGTGCTTTACGGTTTTAAAATTTCATATGGACGTTGATTCGGTGCTTTTTCCGTGCTTGTTTATTATCATAGATATTAGTCGTTAAGCCATGCCAGAGGCTAAGCATTGGCGGCTTGAAAATTCTGACCTAATCTAGGATTGGGTCTGGTTTCCCCTCTGGGTTGCGGAGGCCAGATGTCGGCGCTCTGTGTAAAAAACAGCAGTTCAATCACGTAGATTAGGTACCCGAACCCATGAGATACGGGATAGGGCTAGGGAGATGATAACATACATACAATTCCACAAAATATTTATAATAAATAGTTAAGCTTTCGATAAATAAAAAAGGAATAGATGGTGACAGTAAAAGCTTTAAAAAACCTAAACCTTATTTACTTTTTTAGACAAAGTTTATTTATTCCAACCACACGACTCCCTGATACAATAAGAGGCCGCTTATATTGCAAGCCAGCTAAATTCAGCTTTGTAAAACGTCAACTCTGTGACGCTTGTACGATGACTGGCAGTTTGGTAAGGATAATGCAGGCTGAATCATCTGATTGTCTATAAGAAAAAGATTTCGTTCTCCGGAGGGCACGTTAAGTTGTCGGTCCCGGTCGCTTTCTTTGGTAGTGGTTGTTGCACAAATCAGATGTCACTTGTTGTCACAAGTCTATTAGCTGTTACTAATAGCTTTAAAAATCTCAGTCACCAGGGTCTATCGGGTTGTTCGATGACTCGAAAAACTCACTCGATAAGAAGAAGAACAATAGTCTAAATTTCTTCCCAAGAAAAAAGTGCAAAATTAACGGCCCTGTACAATATTAGAATCCCTAAAATTCACCACGACAAAATACAAAGTCAATTATGTCCCGTCGACTGTCGTTTTCGTCAAAATAATAAACTTGGCAATATATTGGATTATGAGCTTCCCGTATTTTGCATTGAGGGTGAAAATTTCTCGGACAAAATACACAAAATGGAAGTTTTTATTGATTAGGTTGACGATACGCCGTAAAAATTGAGAAAATGGTAAAAGTTCTTTAAATATTATAGTAGTTTTACATTATTTTTAAATATAAAATAGATTTACTTTACGATTTACTTACTTCCATGTTGGCCTGGGAGCGAGGGAAAAACATGGAATGTGCCAGCTGCATTTCCTCCCGGGCATGCTGTAAAAACCAGATAAGGGGTCCGAGGTTCCAGCATATTGTAATTTAGGCAATGAGCTGACAACCTCTCATTACAGCAATATACCTACAAATTTATCTTAAATAACCCTCAAAACTTTGTCAGACATGGCGGAACGACCTTTGTTACGGTCGTTTACGCTATGCGTTCTCCATTAGGGATAAAGGCGTGATATATGTATGTATTTATAAAACAATTTTTCGTGAAAGTTGTTCAGTTTTGTTGACGGTGCATCTGTGTGAGGAAAGCTGTCCCTCACAACATTTATAGTAATAAATCTACAAATTTAAATTATCGCTTTTCATTGTAGCTGTAAACTATTTTCTTCCATGCTGGACTGGGAGAGATAAAAAAACATAGAATGTTCCAGCTGCCCTTCCTCCCGGGCATGCTGTTGAAGTCAGCAAAAGGGACTCGAGGGTTACAGTGTATTGTAATTTAGGCGATGGGCTGACAACCTGTCACTAAAGCAATACATATTACAATCTAAAATTGCCCTCAATTTTTGACAGACGTGGCGAAAGCGCCTTTTAAGAGGCGTTAAACGCTCTGCCTACCCCGTAAGGGATAAAGGCGTGATTTATGTATGTATGTATGTAAACAATTTGTTTTTCTGAAATAGTATACCAGGTGTAAGGGACAGCGTCCAACAAACTGAAAGGGGTTGCTCTGTCAACGACACTGAACAACTATCGGCAATTTTTTTTTTTTAGGAAGTAAAAAAAGAATGTTTTTTCATTACAAAATGTTTATCGCACAATCCTACTGTTATTCTTTCAGTGTCGTTAACCGAGCAACCTCTATCAGTTTGCGGGACGCTGTCCCTTACACCTGGTATTCGGAGAAATTTGTTTCTGGCTGGACTCAAACTTGCGTCTCTGGAATGCCGCTTTATTACAAAACGAATTTATTATTGTCTTTCTTTCATATTATGACCTAAATTGGAATTGTGAGCGCTAAATCCTCAAAAATATCTCAAATTTGTTTATCGTCGGAATTTCGTGACGTATTTCAATAATTCGTTCATTAATGAAATACTATATTTAACACGGACGGATTTGGCTATTTTTGGCGTAGTTTATTTCAACGGGAAAACTCACTAAGCCGTGGGAAAAACTGAGAGAACGAAAATAAAATTATGATTACAATGAAAAAATAAGGGTAAAAAATTAAATTAAAAAAAAAAAAAAATTTGCAAAATTAAGTTGACTGGCGTCAATTTTGCAATGCAAATATTATAAAATATCTTTTCTTATACACATCAAAAATATGTTCTTTTTTATTTTTACTGAGCCTGAAATGCAACTGCAGGGCAAAGTCCCCCACTTTCTTTTTCCACTGGTCTCGATCTACAGCTATGTTTTGCCAGTCTTTTTCAAAATAATCTTAGTCGCGCCAAAAATATGATCAAAACTAAAATAAAATAAATTATTTGCCATAAAATATTGTCTTACTCGAATTAAAGCCATATCTGAGCTTAAAACATTTCAGATTCTATTGAAGGTTACTTATTTGGTGAAGCTAATAAATGCTTGCTTCCATGCTGGACTAATAATATTTGTTTCTTCCATACTGTACTGGGAGCGAAAGAAATACATAGAATGTGCCAGCTGCATATCCTACCGCGCATGCTGTAAAAATCAGCCAAGGGATCCGAAGGTTTTAGTATATTGCAATTTAGGCGATGATCTGACAACCTGTCACTACAGCAATAGCAACTTTTAAAACTTTGTCAGACGTGGCGGAACGACTTTTGTTTAGGTAATTTACGCTCTGCCTACCCCATTAGGGATAAAAGCGTGATTATATGTGTGTGTGTGTGTGCTAATAAATACATCTCGGAGTGAAGTATTTGCAAAGCTAAATGCCCTTTGGTTTACTTTGTACTCTCGTCATAATGGAATTTTTAACCAATTTGATCACTGCATAAGATGACCAAGGAGCAAATCGTTCTTAATTAATATAGTCCATAAAGTAAAAAAATACATACATACATACAATCACGCCTTTATCCCTAATGGGGTAGGCAGAGCGTAAACGACATAAACAAAGGTCGTTCCACCACGTCTGATAAAGTTTTGAAGGTTATTTATGACAGATTTGCATGTATATTGCTGTAGTGACAGGTTGTGAGCCCATCGCCTAAAATGCAACATACTAAAACCGTCGGATCCCTTAACTGGTTTTTACAGCATGCCTGCTGGCACATTCTATGTTTTTCTCTCGCTCCCAGTCCAGCATGGAAGGATTTTTATTTAGTCTTTACGGAAATATAAAATTTTACCGTGAGGTCATTGTCCCCTGCGCTGGCGCACACAGCTTGTATGGCGTCACACCACGCGCGTATATCGGCTAACATTCTAGCGTGTTCTTTGTCTTCGCAAGTTGAGCTTAAAGCTTTCGTATCTGCAATAAACAATACATATGATCACGCTTTTATCCCTAATGGGGTAGGCAGAGCGTGAACGACCTAAACAAAGGTCCTTCCACGTCCAGCATGGAAGGAGTAAAAATTTAATTAAAATTAAATTAAATGTGGACATAAAACTACGGAGAATCAAAATGTTTATACATAATTTTATGTGCTGCATACGTTAACATTCAGTACGTTTTACATTACGGTCGCTAAGTCTTAAAAGACATTCATACATACATAGGCAGAGCGTTTAACGCCTCGTAAAAGGCGCTTTCGCCACGTCTGACAAAAATTGAGAGCAATTTTAGATTGTAATATGTATTGCTTTAGTGACAGGTTGTCAACCCATCGCCTAAATTACAATACACTGTAACCCTCGAGTCCCTTTTGCTGACTTCAACAGCATGCCCGGGAGGAAGGGCAGCTGGAACATTCTATGTTTTTCTATCTCTCTCAGTCCAGCATGGAAGAATCAGAGACAGACACATTTTATACCACTTTAAATGAAAGGTGAAGGTATATCTCCTAGAAACCTTTAAAAAGATTGGCAGAAACAATAATTAATTCATAGAACAAACATGGGGCGTAGGAAATGAAACCGCGTTGGTCTGAGAGACCGGCGGTTGATAACACGACATAAGCGAGGCGAGAGCGGTAACGGGAGCGGTAGCGGGAGTGGCCAGATATTAAGTGCTACTGTACTATTTGATAGCAGTCGTTACATACATATAGTCACGTCTTTATTCCTAGTGGGGTAGGCAGAGCGTAAACGAAAAAAACAAAGGTCAAACAACGACCCGAGAATCAACATCTATATCTTAACTCGATTATTTAACCTAAATGTGTATTTGCTTTTTGATTAATGTGATCCACAGTATTTTTTTACTAACAATTAGTTTTAAGTATAAACGTATTAATTAAAAATAAAAAACATGCAAATTGTGTGATGGAGAAGATCATTCTGTACTGGGAAGTTCAATTATTTTTTTCATATCCTGTAAGTAATTCCTGGTGATAGTTGTTCAGTTTCGTTGACTTAGGCTCGTATTTTAAAAGCGATCTCAAACTTGAGAGCAATATTAATTATGGATTTGACATGCTAGTTTGTACTGAAACGACATTTGTGATACGAACTCAAACTCGCTGTCAATCTTGAGAGCTGATTACAAATACGGCCCTTGGTATATACCCAGTGTACACCGCTTCCACTGCCTAACTGCCTCCGTGGTCTTGTGGCTAGTGTCATGGACTTCCGATCCGGAGGTCCTGGGTTCGATTCCCAGGGGGGAAACACAAAGTTGATATTTTCCCCAGTTTGGTTAGAACATTGCAGGCTGAATCACCTGATTATCCGAAGAGAAAAAAAGATTTCGTGCTTCGGAGGGCACGTTAAGCCGTCGGTCCCGGTCGCTGTCTTTGATGGTGGTCGTTACTCAAACCATGTCAGAGGCCTGATAGTTGTACTACTAGGCGGTTTAAAAAATCTGACACCAGGGTTCATCGGTTCGATAGACTCGATACCCACTCGAAAGAAGAAGACCGCTTCCACTTCTGCTGCTACCATGCCATCAGCCAACGACCGGCGGCCGAAATGAGCCGGCATACGATTTATTATGTTTTAATTTCCTGGGGCAGAAAGGTTGCGCCATCTTTAATTTCGCTGTTTGCATTCCCAATGATCATTACCGTGTTCCTGCCAAAATATTATGTTCGACACCTTTTAATATCTTTTGGGAGGTAAGGGAGGCGTATTTATAAATGAATTTAAAAGAGGATAGTATTAATTTGTATTCGGGATTCGTTTTATATGAGAAACACAACACAAACACATATAAATAATTCTAAGGAAATGTACAAAATAAGGAAATGTGTGTCTGTACTTCCATGCTGAACTGGGAGCGAGAGAAAAACATAGAATGTGTGAGCTGCATTTCCTCCAGGGTATGCTGTGAAAACTAGTTAAGGGATCCGAAGGTTTCTGTATTTTGCTATTTAGGCGATGTGCTGACAACCTGTCACTACAACAATATTTCTACAAATCTATCTTAAAAACCTACAAATCTTTGTCGTACAGACAATGTCAGTTAGACGTGGCGGAACGACCGTTATTTAAGTCGTTTACGTTCAGCCTACCCCATTGGGGATTAAGGTGTGATTATATGTATTTATGTATGGTATTTAATTGGATTCAGGTTTCGTTTTCTTTATGATTTAGAAATTATGTTAAGGAAATTTGCAAAAAAAAACAAATGTGTCTGTACTTTCATGCCAAACTAAGTGAGAGATTTTATTTCTAACATTTCAAGGCAAATTTACTCCACCTTCAATTCTATTTCGGGCACATCTATTCCAACTACTAAGAATCATACATGATGAGTCGTACATGCATACATACATATAATCACGCCTTTATCCCTAATATGGGGTAGGCAGAGCGTAAACGAACTTAACAAAGGTCGTTCCGCTACGTCTGACGAAATTTTGAGGGTTATTTAAGATAGATTTGTAGGTATATTGCTGTAATGACAGGTTGTCAGCCCATCGCCTAAATAACAATATACTGAAACCTTCGGATCCCTTAGCTGGTTTATACATCATGCCCAGGAGGAAATGCAGCTGGCACATTCTATGTTTTTCTCTCGTTCCCAGGCCAGCATGGAAGGACGTAGACATGGCGTAGACTAGAGTCAATAGTTAATCCTTTGCAAATACTATATCTATAACTGCCTCCGTGGTCTAATGGTCACAACCATCGGCTTACGATCTGGAGGTCTTGGGTTCGATTCCCAGGGGGTAAAACAAATTTGATATTTGTCAATTTATCACTTTGTGAGATTTTTCCCAGTTCGGTTAGGACAATGCAGGCTAAATCACCTGATAATCAGGTAAAAAATATATTTTTTGGTTTGGAGGGCACGTAAAGCCGTCGGTCCCAGTCGCTGTCTTTGATAGTGGTCGTTACACCAACCATGTCCAGAGGCCTATTAGCTGTGCTATTAGGCGGTTTAAAAACTCTGACACTGGGGTTCATCGGGTCAATTGACTCGAACCCACTCGACAGAAGAAGAAGACTGCCCAAAAAACCCATTTTAAGACTTAGCCTCCTGAATTGGGGGTTTTCATCATAATATTATAGATTGGCGAGCGTAAGATATTCCGTTCAAATTGGGCGTTTTTCACGATGACGTGGCTCTGTTTTTCCACCAGACGGCACGGCAACGACAGGGCAAGATCCCGATACCGTCCATCTAGTTGAAATCTGAGCGCGCCCATACACGCGCATGCTTCGTACTAATACAAAACACATTCTGTTTGACAGGCCAGGGACGGTACTGGTATCTGTCTATCTGGTATCAATGCCGTGCCGTTGCCGTGCCGGCAATTGTAAAATCGTTCTATACAATTTCATTGATTTTTGTAGATTATCTCTTCCACGGTACCGGCAATGGTGCCGTGCCATCGCCGTTCCCGTCACCGTGCTCTTTAGTCGAAAATCACCTAATTCCTTAGGCTCGTATTTTTAAATCGAACTCAAACTTGAGAGCAATATTATGTATGGATTTGACAGGCCAGTTTGTACTGAAATGACATTTTTGATACGAACTCAAAATCGCTGTCACTCTTGAGAGCTGATCACAAATATGGCGCTTAGGCCCGTATTTATATTCAGCACTTGAAAATGACAGCTAGTTCAAGTTAGAAATGTCATTCCAGTACAAATTGACCTGTCAAAACCATACTTAATATTGCTCTCAATCTTGAGATAGCTTTATAAATACGAGCCATAGTCACTTTTTAACACACTCGCTCATTATACAAGACAAGACTAGGTAGCCCGTAGCAAATAAAATAAAAACTCGCCAAAACCACTCAAACTAAAGGTCGTAGGTTGAGTTAATATTTTCTTTGTCTTCGTAAAGCGTGAGCAATAAAGCTTCGAAATAGGGATTTCAGATTCTAATTTCCTTTCTTACTACTCTTTTAGAATTTAAATGACGTAATTTTTGCTTAAGGTGTATCCCGACGGCAGATAGATTTTAAGATATGCAACCATCACCCGTAATGCTTTATAATATCGTTTAAATCAGCGCGCGCTACGACGTGGCGGTTACGTCCGTGGCCGCGACAAAAATATGCACAAAAAGCTAATTACATAAAAACTACGAGTTGGCTTAAAAAAAGCTATGTTGCGATTTTAGATAATCATAAAACGAATATTTTCCCTAAAGAACCGTGAAAGCGCTCCTAATAATTTTAAAAGGAATAGCATCGTTACTTCCTGATTCTTTTTAGCATACTTATTTATAAACTAGAATATTTTCAAATGTTGCAATTGCAGGCCATGAACTAATTCCTTAGAAGCATATTTTTTTAGAATTTTCCAATGATTCTTTTAGGAGAAATAAGCTCCTAAAAACAACCATTTGCCTTTAGGAATCATTTGCTGCCTCTGTACGTGTAATTGCGCTCTTGATCTAAACTTCCCAGGTTCGATTCCAAATTACTGGTTCTGTGACAAAATCGTGTCTCTTATGCTGGACTGGAAGTGAAACAAAAAAATTGATTGTGCCAGCTGCATCTACTCCCTGCAAAATTAGCTTAGGAATTCGAAGGTAACAGTATAAATAATTGTAATTTAGGCTATGGGCTGACAATCTGTGACTATAGAATTATAATTACATACCAATCAAATCATTATGTATCTGAAATGATCTCAAAAAACTACAGACGTTGTGGACCGACCTTTGTTTGGGTCAACGCTCTGCCAACCCTAGTAGAGATAAAGGCGTTATTGAATGCATGTGACAAAACTCGGTTTATTTCTCATAAAATGTGTTTGATTCGACGCCATTTTGAGAGCTACACACACATTTGGATGTTTGGCAGCCATGTTTGATTTCCTTATTATTTTATTGAACATGTTCCTATCTACCGTATTTGCCATTTCCCGTGGGTTTGCATGATTTTCCTTTTATCTGTTTACCTTGTTTCCAGTGTGAGATGGAATGTTTTGTCTGAAGATTATATGTGGGTACTTTAGCGAAAAATATTATTCAGTGGAAAGATGTGGTCTCTGCCTACCCCTCCGGGAAAATGGCAAGATTATATGTGTGTATTCAGTGGCTTTCAAATAAACATGTTTAATGTTTTTATTACAAATCTATCTTTAATAACCCTCTTTGTCAGACGTGGCGGAACGACCTTTATGTAGGTCGTTTATGCTCTGCATATCCCATTAGGAATGAAGGCGCGTGACTATTCCCAGGGTTGTACACAAAGTTGATATTTGAGAATTTATCACTTTGTGATTTTTTCCCCAGTTTGGTTAGGACATTGCAGGCTGAATCGCCTAATTGTCCGAAAAAGAAAAAAAAATGTGCTTCGGAGGGCACGTTGTGCTGTCGGTCCCGGTCGCTGTCTTTGATAGTGGTCGTTACTCAAACCATGTCAGAGGCCTGATAGTTGTGCTACTAGGCGGTTCAAAAACTCTGACACCAGGGTTCATCGGGTCCATAGACTCGATACCCACTCGACAGAAGAAGAAGAATTAATCGTAGTAACAAGAAGGAAAATTGCCGTTGGTAGCCGTTATTCGTCGTTTACCTTAATTACTATAACTTGATTCTGTTGGACCGGTTTTTCGATTCACTGCATTTTAAGTATATTATGTTTTTTTTCTAATAGGGGCGCCACTTGGCTAGAGGCCGATCAAAACGGAGACCATTTTCTGTAACGACAAAAATATCTACTTTCCTTAAACAATACGATCACGTACAGTGCGATGGTAACGCTTACAAAATATAAATGTTATTTTAAATTTTCAGACGTGAAAGTATATAACGCCTTTATTTACGTGCCTGCGTGAGATTTAAATACGTTTTTTATTAGCTTGTGAACAAGTGGAGGACTTGCTTTCTGGGCAAGCAAGATTTAGCCCGTGTTTCTTGCCGACACGAAAGAAGAAGAAGAATTAGCTTGTTACTATATGCCATCACTGGCTAAAGCCCGTGATTGTGTACAATACAGTGTTTAATCACTACATAGTATAGAACAAAGTCGCTTTATCTGTCCCTATATCCCTACGTATGCATAAATCTTTAAAACTACGCAACGGATTTTGATGCGGTTTCCTTTAATAGATAGAGTGATTCAAGAGGAAGGTTAACATGTATTATACATGCAGAATATAGTAGAGAAACACAGATAATTTCCGTGCGACGCTGTTGCGGGTCACTAGTAATAAATAAGAAGAAGAAAAAGGAAGGGTTTCATTTTTCGCGTCAATACTAAATCCATTAAAAGAAAACCGTTACTTATTTTTATTATTGTTTTAAGATGAAAGAACAAACCATTCTTAATTAACACGCCAACCAAACTCCAACCGAGATTTACGATAAAAAACAATTATCGTTTTAGGGTTGCCTCATAAAAAAAGAACCTTTGTAAATAAATAAAAAAATACTGTAAGAAAAAAAATGCTTTGTTAAGTCTACTGAAGTCGTAACATAAACCATATAATCAAAGAGCAATTAGGTGGTTTTAAATTTAAAAAAAAACTCTTTTACTCTGACCTGGTCAAATGAAACCCAAATGTCATCCCTCCTTCGTAAGAAGATGATATTAAAAATAATGGTTCTACTAAGTTATTTGCACTTGGCAAACTGACTGCTCCTATCTTATGTATGGGAATAATTGTTATTCAAAACCAAAGTTAAGTTTGTGTCTGATATTTATAATTTACGCTACAGACTTCAGTTCTAGCCTTGGCGGTAGGCCTAACTAAGTCGCGTGTGGGGGGGGGTTAGAATTATGGTATCAGTATAAATAATTTTTAGGCTATATTAATTGATTTTACCCCTGGCAACAAAAAAACACATTAGTCTTTTTCTCAAATTTGAATATTTCACACCCCGAGGTTTGTGCGGAACCTTCAGCGAGCGAGTTCGACTCGCACTAAATTTGTTTTTATGAAAATCCCAGGCAGCCATTAAAATTTTAACGAGAATTAGTCAAGACGATAATTCGTCTGAGAGGCACTTTGTCAAATTTGTGTTTTAGTCACAGCGCAAATTTATTGTCCAGGATTTATTCATGAATCGAAACATAAAAGGCATAATAAAATGCCCTATAGTTACCTTCAAAGCTGGTAGGAGGGGGTTTGTTCAAAGTTTGTCTGAGAAAATGCCTGCTTTCTTTTTTCTGTGTGCTAGAAAGTAAAGCACAAAGTTGATATGTGTTTATTCATCAATTTGTAACATTTTCTCTCATTTGATTAGGACTTTGCAGGCGATTCACATGTTTTTCTGAAAAAATATTTAAATACGTGTTTTGGAGAGCACGTTCATTAATCGGTCATATACTGCTGTCTTTGAATATGATCGTTACACGTACCACATAAGAGACTTTAGATGTAGAACTTTGAACACCAGCGGACATTGACTCGAAATCGTAAACTCATCAAAATAATCAATATCATAAATTATAACCGCGAAATTGTTTGTATATTTTTGCAAGAAATTAGGGCGAACAACAATAAGTTTCACAAGAACAGTCTGTTTGTTTACGTTGGAAGCTAATCTGACCTTTCTTCTTCTAGGCGAACGGATTCTCGAGTCGAAAGACGACCCAATGAACCCTGGTGTCAGAGTTTACAAACCACCTAGTAGCATAGCTATTAGGCCTCTGCCTTGGTTTTGAGTAACGACCTTTATCAAAGACAGCGACCCGGGACCGACAGCTTAACGTGCCTTCCGAAGCACGGAATCATTTTGCTTTTCGGAAAAAAGGTGATTCAGCCTGCAATGTCCTAACCAAACTAGAGAAAACCTTGCAAAGTGATAAATTGACAAATATCAACTTTGTGTCCTCCCCTGGGAATCGAACCCAGGACCTCCGGATCGTAAGCCCATGGCTCTGTCTACTAGACCACGGAGGCAGTTAAGAACTCACAGCAGTAGAACTAACTGGACGTGGCACTTAATCACAGACCGAGTGGAGTTTCGCCCACACAAGGTGAACTTATCAAATTGCTAATACCGTACGGGTTTCCGAGATATATCTATAAAAATCGGTGAGTTATAAATACAGCAGAGATTCGTGGAAATTCCTACGTATTTTGAAAGGAAATTACTAAAATGTCTTTCTTATTATTATAATTTTTGTTCCGTGCTGGACTGGGAGCGAGAGAAAAACATACGATGTGCTAGCTGCATTTCCTCCCGGGCATGCTGTGAAAACCAGCTAAGGGATCTGAGGCTTTCTGTATATTGCAATTTAGACGATGAGCTGACAACCTAAAGCAATATACCTACAAATATATCTTAAATCACCCTCAAAACTCTGTCAGACGTGGCGGAACAAGCTTTGTTTTGGTCGTGTACACTCTGTCTACCCCATTAGGAATAAGTTCGTGATTATATATACGTCTGGTTTCCCTTCTGGGTTGTTGAGGTCAGATGGCATTCGCTCTGTGCAAAACCAGTACTCTCGTTCAATCACCTAGATTAGGTCGCCGACCCGATAGATAGATACGGGATAACGCTAGGGAGATGATGATGTATGTATGTATGTATACGCTCTGCCTACCCCATTAGGGATAAAGGCTTGACTATTATATGTATGTTCATTGTCACAATGGTTTAGTTAACGCATGTCACCTCTTATCTTCCATGCTGGCCTGGTAGCGAGAAAAATCTTCCATGCTGGCCTGGGAGCGAGAAAAAAAACTAGAATGTGCCAGCTGCATTTCCTCCCGGGCATGCTGTAAAAGACAGCTAAGGGATCCGAGGGTTTCGGTATATTGTAATTTAGGCGATGGGCTGACAACCTGTCACTACAGCACTATACTTACTATACTTACAAATCTATCTTAAATAACCCTCAAAACTTTGTCAGACGTGGCGGAACGACCTTTGTTTGGGTCGTTTGCGCTCTGCCTACCCCATTAGGGATATAGGCGTGATTATATGTATGTATGTATGTCACCTCTTGCTCTAAATTGTGCTTATTGGCAGCGTGCGGAACATTCTTCCAAGATGGCGGATAGCGAAGGATTAGCCGCGTAGGGGCTAAGAGAGGAGCTCTTACCTGACGTAATTCCTGACGTCAGGATTAAGAGGAACGGTGAACGAGGTTTCTGTAAGCGATACGATCATCTGATGCTTAAAATATAATCTGTATTTTAAGTAATATATCCCTTTATTTCTAATAGTTTTTTGCACTCACAGTGCTGTTTTATCTCTGAAAATATGAGAAATAACAAATCAAAAATTTTATGGCAGATAGAATTTTTGATTTGTTATTTCTCATATTTTCGCCACAATTCCTTTTTCTTATTTCTATTTTCAGAAAATAAGTTAAGCAGGCCGATTCATTTGAGATCCTTAAAGGATTTTTAGGTCTATTTCTGTGTTTTCAAATAATTCGCTTTCCCAATAAACTCAATAATTACTTGCTTATTAACAAACAAAAGCCTCGAAGAAGCAGTCAAAACAAACTCTTTGATAATTGAAGCTGAGCCGTTTAAATCTAATTCCGAAAAACAAATTAGACGAGATAAACAGACGGGAAGCCGATAAGCTGGACGCGAGCTTTATATAATTTAGGTACTTTTACATAGAATGTTTCAGCTTTTTTACTTTGCAGGCATATTGTAAAATATTTGTTTATCTATCGCTCTTTGTACACATTATTGTATTGTATCGGGTCTAATCACGCAGGCCGCGCTAGTCAGCTCGCTACCTTGAAACATCGGGAAACGATGGGAAAAGGTATTTAACTGTTAATACCTAAATCGAAAAGAAAGAGAGAAAAGAGAGGAGGAGGTAGTCAAAGCGTAAAAGGAAGTCAAGGAGAAGGTGTAGTTGAGAGATGACTGGCGTTAACTTCATACTCCACCGACAAGAGCAGCGCTCTTAAGTTTATGATGATGACCTAAATCTAAGGGGTGGGCAGAGCGGAAACGACCTAACCAAATGTCGTTACGTCTCGTCAGACAAAGTTTTGTTAATTATTTATGATAGCTTAGGTATTTCGCTGCAGTGACAGGTTGTCAGCCGATTTAAACCCTCGGAACCCTTATCTGATTTTTACAGCATGCCCGGGAGGAAATGCAGCTGGCACATTCTATGTTTTTCTCTTGCTCCAAGTCCAGCATGGAAGAAAAAAATATCTTATTGTAATAGTCAATAGAGGTATTGGCATCTGCTCTAGCATGTTTTGTGTGGTGAACGACCACTATCAAAGACAGTCTTCAACTCTAGCTCATGCACCTATTGCCTCAATTAGAACCCATAGCCGACCCATCGAAAGCTAAATAAAAAATCTGAATTCTCACCTAACAGTATCAAACTATGTTGACTGTTTGTTTATCAAACTACGTAGACTTTCGACGGGTCAACGTGCGCCAACTAACAATTGACTTAATCACAGCTAGAACCGAGTTTCTGAACTAATCCTAGGTTTTCAAACGACACTTCTCACGCAAACACCGAAATTAGTTTGTATTGTTGGAATATTATTACTACTACAAATAGCGTGAGTAAATTACGCCGATAACAAACAATCAGGGTAAAAAATACCTGTAGTTTTGAAAATTGCTACAATTGTTCCTTAAGGTATCCAAAATGAACATATCTAGCCTGTGACAAGGTGAGAGCCGAGCATTATAAGGTAGGTCAAAGCTCTTCTATGCTGGCCTGGGAGCGAGGGAAAAACATATAATGTGCCAGCTACATTTCCTTCTGGGCATGCTTTAAAATTCAGGTAAGGGATCCGAGGGTTTCAGTATATTGTAATTTAGGCGATGGGCTGACAACCTGTCACTACAGCAATATACCTACAAATATATCTTAAATAACCCTTAAAACTTTGTTAGACGTGGCGGGACGACCTTTGTTTAGGTCGTTTACGCTCTGCCTACCCCATTAGGGATAAAGGCGTGATTATGTATGTATGTATGTCAAAGCCCCCATTTTTTTTAAAATTGCTCATTATTTGAAAATTCTGCATGAATATTACACCCATTACTTCTAGAAAAACATACATCAAATTTTCTTTAGTAGCCTGAGAAAAAATCTGTAATAGCCCAGATCATGTCGCTAGAGACAACTAAATATAACATTCTGCTAAGAGATCTTTCACGGGGCTTTACACACTGCTGAATTCAAAATTACACATTACAATCTAAAATTGCCCTCAATTTTTGTCAGACGCGGCGAAAGCGCCTTTTACGAGGTGTTTAACGCTCTGCCTACCCCGTAAGGGATAAAGGCGTGATTTTATGTATGTATGTAAGTATGTATGAATTAAAAAAAATCATGCATTTTTTTTACTTATGAGCAAAAGACTGAAACAATGCTCCTTTGGCCCCCACTACATCATCAGCTCGGTCTGCATTATTGAGGATTATCAATATCTTCATCTGGACATCTTCAGAAATAACTGTAGCGATTTTCAAAATTGCAGTTATTAAAAAAGACCATAAAATGTTTAAAAATTACTAGCGACCAAAATTATCAGTGTTTTTCGACTATATTATGCATGTATACATATAAACCATTCTTTTGAATCACTCTATCCATTAAAAGAAACCGCATTAAAATTCGTTGCGTAGTTTTAAAGATTTATGCATAGGATATAGGACAGACAAACCGACTTTGTTTTATACTATGAAGTGATTGTTACCTATTTTGTGATATATTTGACCCGAGATTTTTATTTCGTAATTTAATCGCTTTTTAAAAACGAAAAATTCTTCCATGCTTGACTGGGAGAGATAGAAAAACATAGAATGTTCCAGCTGCCCTTCCTCCCGGGCATGCTGTAGAAGTCAGCAAAAGGGACTCGAGGGTTACAGTGTATTGTAATTTAGGCGATGGGCTGATAACCTGTCACTATAGCAATACACATTACAATCTAGAAATGCCCTCAATTTTTGTCAGACGTGGCGAAAGCGTCTTTTACGAGGAGCTTGACGCTCTGTCTACCCCGTAAGGGATAAAGGCGTGATTTTATGTATGTATATGTATGTTTAAAAACGGGATCAAGATTTAAAAGGGTTTAAAAAATTTCCCATGTCAGATGCTCTTAAAAGGTTTAAAATCTCCTAATACCAGAATCAATCTGAGCATTGATCGACACAAGAACCTTTTCGATAGAAGAACTTTGGCATCCAATATTGGATTAATACATCCCACAAAAATACTTAATATACCAATAAAACTATCCTAAATAACCCCCAAAACTATGTCAGACGTGGCGGAACGACCTTTGTTTAGGTCGTTTACGCTCTGCCTACCCCATTAGGGATAAAGGCGTGATTATAAGTATGTATGTAAAAACGAGTCTTACAACGCGCACTTACAGGCAGAGGGATGCGCCGACGTAGAATTCATCGCTACGCGCGAAGAGCGTAATGTGACGCATGTGTGTTGTAGGTAATACAAAAAGCATTGACAGCGTGTTGAGTGCATCGGCCGTGCGCGCAGTAAGTGACGCCTGTGTGTTGCTGCCCCAACATTATTTAAATTTTAAACATATTTCATCCATCAGGGACAGGCATTGTGTGTTGATCGGCCCATAATGAACCGCGGACCGCAGTTTTATCTCAAAACGCAGCTGGTAATCAATAGTGCAGTATTCGCGGCCCCCGCGATCACCACAAACGGACAGTTTGCGGTTGATCAGCCTCATATCCTCTTAAAAGGTTCGACATACATATTATATACATATGATCACGCTTTTATCCCTTATGCAATAGGTAAAGCGTAAACGATTTAAACAAAAGGTCGTTTTGCCATGTCTGACAAAGCTTTGAGGCTTATTTAAGATAGATTTGTAGGTACTTCCATGCTGGACTGGGAGCGATAGAAAATCATAGAAAGGGTCAGCTGCATAATTATCCCGTGCATGCTGTAAAAACCAACTAAGGGATCCGAGGGTTTCAGTATATTGTAATTTAGGCGATGGGCTGACAACTTGTCACTACAGCAATATACCTACAAATCTATCTTAAAATAACCTTCAAAACGTTAACAGAACGACCTTTTGACCGAACGGCCTACCCCACTAGGGCGTAAAGGCGTTACTGGTTGTCAGCCCATCGCTTAAATTGCAATATCCTTAAGCGGGTTTATACAGTATGCCGGGAAGAAAATGCAGCTGGCATATTCTATGTTTTTCTCTCGCTCCCAGTCCACCATGGAAGAAAAATATAATAATGGGATTTTATAAAATATAAGCGCACACACCAGCTACGAATATGAATAGCCTCATCAGCAATTTTGTTGCTTGGCTTTTAGTAAATAATAATAAACTCCTCATAAATGGTTCGATGCTGCGTGTAATTAATTAGGAACCAACAATTTTAAAAATTTTACATCCATGCTGGACTGGTAGCAAAAGAAAAACATAGAATGTGACAGCTGCATTTCCTCCCGGGCATGCTGTAAAAACCAGCTAAGGGATTCGAGGGTTTCAGTATATTGAAATTTAGGCGATGGACTGACAACCTGTCACTACAGTAATATACGTACAAATCTATCTTAAATAACCCTCAAAACTTTGTCAGACGTGGCAGATCGACCTTTGTTTAGGTCGTTTACTCTCTGCCTAACCCATTTGGGATAAAGGCGTGATTATATGTATGTATGTATGTATGTTTATGAAAGTATAAACGAGGCTTTTCATGCCATACCAAGAATTTCGATGAGAGTTTTCAGTTTTCGGTGTCAATGCGATGCTGTGTTACGATCCGCTCGCTGACCGAACTGGCGGTCAATTTGCGGTCGGCCAGGCTGTGAGCGGGATTAAAGCTACGTTCATGCTCTCATTGACAGTTATGCTGCTAAAATCAACCCGATAAACTCTGGTGTCAGGGTAATAATAGGATGCCTCTCATAATTACTTAACGAGGCAGGCAACTTAGCCTGCGTTGTCCTTACATATCTGTAAAAAAATATACAAAATGATTTTCCTAATTTTTCTCTTCGTAAATTATCCACGCTAATGTAACCCAAAACCTTCAAATTGATACTAATCCTGGGTGCGTTGATTGTAACGGTAATGTGTGATTCAAATGGTAATCCTTCCATGCTGGCCTGGGAGCGAGAGAAAAACATAGAATGTGCCAGCTGCATTTCTTCTCGAGCATGCTGTACAGCAATATACCTACAAATCTATCTTTAATAATCCTCACGACTTTTTTCGACATGGCGAAACAACCTTTGTTTAGGTCATTTACGCGCTTTCTACTCCATTAGGGATAAAGCCGTGATTAACTGTATGTTCGTATATGTATGAAAAGATAATGGTTTCCAGTTTTTGGTAATCAATAGTGCTGTGTTGCGATCCGCCAGCTGACCGAACCGGTGGTCAATTTGCGGCGGCCAGGCTGTGGTTTGGCTCGTAGCAAACCTCATAGTTCCAAACGGTTTCTGTGCTCTCATTGACAGCATTAGGGCGACTAAAATCCATTGAATGCAACAAATTTTCAGGTGGTTCGAGGACGCGATAACTTGATTGATTCAAACTGGGGAACTTAACGCTGTGGTCATGAGTTTGAGAACTACTCTGGAACCGATTTCCCTGTTGATTTATACCCCTACCAGAATCTGACGCTTAACAAATTGCTGTGTGTCAGAGCCTTTAAAATTCTGATGAGGTCACTCAAATTACCGACTGTGCCTCTGTTTTTTTGGCCTAAACGAAGAAAACATACACACATAGCAAACCACACTTTAACACGTTCCCAATCCACCATATATCGCTGTTTGAACACCTTAAACGTCCAAAGTAAATCGTTTTTATTTTAGGTGTTTATTAATGTAGCCAACAAAATATAGATATAAGCTTTAAATATCTAAATTTAACGGATTTAAGTTGTATTTTTATTTATTCTGATATTCTCTACATTTCAGATTGGTTTTATTAAAATGAGTTTCATTACAGCTTTGCAAATCTTAGAAAGCGCGTAATTAAATACATTTAAATAAATAAAGTGCCCTGCTGAAATGACATCGTATGGAGTTATAATAATAATAAAGATTTTTATTTAAGGAACACTTATAACTATGTTAGTAAAATGAGATTCAATAAGTATATAATAACAGTACAATGAGTCACCGCAAAAATTATGAACAAAAATCAACGAGATTTTGTGCAAAAAAATCAAACAGATGAATCTGTTTGTTGATTCACAAAGTGACTTTGTCGCCTGTTTGACTCACTGAATCACTAATCAAATTGACCCAGGAACATCCCTATTACGAACAATTGTTTAGTGCGTTGATTTATTGGTTACGATTACGCACGCCGATCGTGCTTTGGCATATGTTAATCTCACCTAACTAGTGTAAATCACTACAATATAGTATAAAACAAAGTCGCTTTCTCTGTCCCTATATCCCTATGTATGCTTGGATATTTCAAACTACGCAACGTATTTTACTGCGGTTTCTTTTAATGGATAGAGTGATTCAAAAGGAAGGTTTATATGTATAGTACATGCATAATATGGTACAGAAACACTGATAATTTCCGTGCGAAGCCGGGGGGGTCCCTAGTATACTAATAATATGAAAATGTGTCTGTAAATGGGACCTTTCCCACTAAAAACACAGTAGATGCACTCTAATACCGGGTGTAGAGATGTATAACTGCCTCCGTGGTCTAGTAGTTAGAGTCATGTGCTTACGATCCGGAGTTCCTGGCTTTGATTCCCAGGCGGAAACACAAAGTAGATATTTGTCAATTAATCACTTTGTGAGGTTTTTCCCAGTTTGGTTCTCCGAAAATAAAAAGATTCCGTGCTTCAGAGGGCACGTTAAGCCGTCGGTCCCGGTCGCTGTCTTT
The DNA here is from genome assembly GCA_949820665.1 of Scrobipalpa costella. Lineage (NCBI taxonomy): Eukaryota > Metazoa > Arthropoda > Insecta > Lepidoptera > Gelechiidae > Scrobipalpa > Scrobipalpa costella. The sequence goes on along the minus strand of OX463320.1, from coordinate 595,310 downwards.
GATAGTGGTCGTTACTCAAACCATATCTGAGGCCTAATAGCTGTGCTACTAGACGGTTTCAAAACTCTGACAATCGGGCTCATCGAGTCTTTCGACTCGAGAATCCACTCGCTAAGAAGACTACCCGGTGCACATACGTAGATTTCAAGTAATTAGGCGGCCAAAACTCGCTATTCAAAAAAACAACTAAAGATAAGATAACCATTTACTCAGGTAGTAAACAGTTCCGGGAATACAATGGGCAACCCCTCCCACCCTTCTTAGATGCGCAAGAGCTTCCCTATAGCAGTCGGAATTCGATAGTCGCTTTACGTGTACGTGTCTGTTCTCGGCGCTCCTAAACTTACAACTTTTGTAAAATTTGTATTTGTTTTCCAACTACTTCTTTTCAAGTGACAGTGATGGATTGCAGTAATTCAGGTAAGAACCTTTGTTTTTCAACAGTAACTTTTTTATTTTCTACTGCCCTTAATAATCTTTTTAGTTTTTAAAGATAGCTCTTGAAAAAAGTCAGTTTTTTTGTGTTTCTAACAATGAAATATGTCTTTTAACTAACTTAAGGGTCCGTCCGAGCAATGTTTTCTTTATTTTTCAATACTTTACTTGTATTTCTATTATACCAGTAAAAAATTGGCCGCGGAAACCCGCGCGTTTCGAAAATAAGAGCATTTGAATGTAAGGGGTCAAAATTGAGAAAAAATACCACGTTCGTGCAAAATTGTATTAATTCTAATTATTTTTTGTTTCAGGTCCATCTGGTGCCTCGGGTACTAAAATAGTGACTCGGAAGTACTTGTTTGAACAAGTGCAAGAACAAAATTTACCAAGTTTAAGGGAAAAACTCGATTCGTATGAAGATTTTCTTGTGATACGTTATGGGGACACTGAAAATGCTAAAAAACGTTTGAAGCAAAGGTATTCCTTTATCAAAACCGAATTCATGAAAAGATGGAAGAAAGCCAGTAAACACGAAAAAGTTTTCCTAGAAGATAACCGAGGTTGGTTAGAAGGAACTTTCGAGATTCCGATGGAATCGGCTTCTCCTCAAGGTAGACAAGCAAAATCTTTCGAAGATTTAAGTGAGCGAAGCAAAAGAAGAAAAACCGAAGAAATTCGTGCGACTTTGGAGCATGACGTCATCATCCACGCCGCACAATCTGTTTTACAAAACACTGGGCAAAGGAATGCTTCAAAAGTTCTCAAAGAAATTACTAATTCGCCGAAACGAGCCAGCAAATATAGATCTGCCTATTCTAAAGTGAATAACGACGACGACATGTTACCTCCGCTGACGCCTCTGCAAGCACTTCAGATGTTCGTGGAAGCTGATCTTTCAAGACGGCAATATGAAATTATAAGAGCAACAAACCCAAAACATTTCCCTTGCTACGACTTGTTGCTAAAGGCGAAACAAGAATGTTATCCCCCACAAGAATCCATGAATGTTACAGATACTTCGGCAGAAAGCAACTTACAATGCTTAATAGATCTTACTGTGACACGCCTCTCAATATTCCTGGAAGAGGTGCTAATTACGCTGAACGAAGAAGAAAGGAAGTCGTTAACGATTATCTGTAAATGGGGTTGTGACGGCTCTCAGCAATCCAAGTTTAAACAAAAATTTGAGCATGACACTGACTCTGATGGAAACATTTTCTTGAGTTCTTTTGTGCCGCTACGCATTGTTTGTAGAGAGGAAAACAAAAAAGTAATATGGCAAAACCCAACACCATCCTCGTCACGATTTTGCCGTCCTATCCGATTTCGGTATGCAAAAGAGTCTACAGATGTGACGAAGAACGAAATAAATTATGTGCAAGAGTCAGTTAGGCTGCTCAATAATACGATAGTCATTTTAAACAACCAAGAGTATCAGTTTGGCCATGTGCTTAAAATGACAATGGTAGACGGAAAGGTGTGTAACGCGGCCATGGACACGAAATCAACTTCGAAGTGCTACATCTGTGGAGCTACTTCTAAAAGTTTCAACGATTTAAACAAGAGGAATGATGTGAGCTCTGAAGCTCTAGAATTCGGATTATCAGTATTACATGCTAGAATTCGGCTTTTCGAAAGTATACTCCATTTAGCATATAAATTACCTGTGCAGAAATACAGAGAGAGGAAAACTACAGAAGAAAAGGAATTGGAAGCACAAAGAAAGTCCGAAATTCAAGTCAGATTTCGTAACGAAACTGGACTTCTTATAGATATGCCAAAGGCTAACTTTGGCAATACTAATGATGGCAACACGAGCAGGAGATTCTTCGACAACCCTGAACTGGCATCGGAGATCACAGGAATTAGCTTTGAGCTTATCTACAGGCTCAAAGTTATATTGGAGACTGTTTCAAGTGGTCATGAAATTGATGTCGCAAAATATGACAAATACGCATATGACACTGCGAAATTGTACGTGGACCTGTATGGATGGCATCCAATGACGCCGACTATGCACAAAATTCTGATGCATGGTGGGCAAATCATAAGTCACTCGTTACTTCCTATTGGCCAGTTATCTGAGGAGGCAGCAGAAGCCCGGAACAAGCATTTTCGATCGTACAGGCTTAACTTTGCAAGGAAGTTTTCTAGAAAGGAATGCAATTTAGATGTATTTAACAGGCTTTTATTAACATCAGACCCCCTGATCAGCTCAAGCAGAAAAATCAAGAAACCTTGTCACAAAGTATTCCTTCCTGAAACTATGGAAATGTTGATGGCTGCCAAACCAAATACTTGTACCTAGAGATTGCTTACTTTGAAGTAGCTTACTTTCTCTCAAAGTAAAATATGTGTTTTATTTGTGATAAGTGTATATTTAAGATATAGATACATGACATTTTACCGTATTTGTGCTTGTAATATATAATTCGTAAGACGTTTTTTTATTTTTTTGGTAATTGTAAAATAATATTAATTTTTTGGTATTTTATTGATGTAAATATGTTGCATAATCAATAAATATATTTTTTCGAATCAAAAAGGGTTTAATTTAATTTCCTATTGTACGTATAGCTATTTTAGAGAAAAATATATTTTTGGCCGCCTAAATAATTGAAATCTACGTATGTGCGGTGTAAGGGGTGAAGGGACAGCCCGCAAACTGATAAGGATTGCTCGTAAGTCAACGAAACTGAACAACTTCCACCGGGAAATTCTTTCACGAAGTGAAAAAGAAAATGGATCGAGGTGGACATTTTTCATGGTAAAGCTATATATATACATACATACATACATACATAAAATCACGCCTTTATCCCTTACGGGGTAGGCAGAGCGTCAAACTCCTCGTAAAACGCGCTTTCGCCACATCTGACAAAAATTGAGGGCAATTTTAGATTGTAATGTGTATTGCTATAGTGACAGGTTGTCAGCCCATCGCCTAAATTACAATACACTTACAATACACTGTAACCCTCGAGTCCATTTTGCTGACTTCTACAGCATGCCCGGGAGGAAGGGCAGCTGGAACATTCTATGTTTTTCTATCTCTCCCACTCCAGTATGGAAGAAAGCTATAAGCTATATATATATTTTTTGTAATTTATCTTTCTGTTACTACAACCTACTATAAACCGCTAAATAATCGTTCTAAATTATCTTAATAACTATAACTTAATTATGTTGAATCGGTTTTTCAATTCACTGCATTTTTAGTGAATTATGTTTTTTTTCTAAAGGGAGCGCCACTTGGCTAGTGTCGTCACCTTAATGAGTCTCCTAAAGCACAGAAAATGTCCTATTAACCTAATATCCAGTCTCACAACTCGGAGACAAAACTTTTTACATCACAAAAGCTGCACAGTTCACAATATTTCATTTCTGTTCCATAACTTTATTTAGAAGCAGCACTTCCTTGCGAAGCTCATAAGTTTGTTCCACTTGGGATAAAGAACTTTGAACTGGAGTGTGTAATTCAGTCTTTTTACTTCCGTTTATGTTGTGCGTATCAGAGGCTTCGTAGCCTTATGCGGTGGGGTTGCCAACTGTGGAGATAAAGATCGTGCAAAACCTTAGAGGAATTATGTATTCTTTTTTTAGCGAGTGGATTCTGGAGTCGAACAACGACCCGATGAAACCTGGTGTCAGAGCTTTCAAATCGCCTAGTTGCACAAATATTAGGCCTCTGACATGATTTTGACTAACGACCACTATCAAATACAGTGACCGGGACCGACGGCTTAACGTGCCCTCCAAAGCACGGAATCCTTTTTCTATTCAGACAATCACCTGATTCTGCCTGCAATGTCCTAACCAAACTGGGAAAGGCCACACAAAGTGATAAATTGACAAACATCAACTTTGTGTCCCCCCATCTGGGAATAGAACTCAGGACCGCCAGATCTTAAGCTCCATAGCTCTGACCAATTGACTACGTCAGAAGTTAATTATGTATTCACTGGAAATGACATCCCAAATTAAAATTTTGACGCTGATCAGCGTCAACTCATTCAGTGGCTCATAAACGCTCAATGCGACTACGCATCAAAATAGTACATACATATACATATAATCACGCCCCCATCCCCAATGGGGTATGCAGAGCCTAAACGACCTTAACAAAGGTCATACCACCACTTTTGGCAAAGTTTTGAGGGTTATATGGGATTTGTCGGCATATTGCTGTAGTGACAGGTTGTCAGCCAATCGCCTAAATTACAATATGCTGAAACCTTCGGATCCCCCAGCTGGTTTTTACAGCATGCCCGGGAAGAAATGCAGCTGGCACATTCTACGTTTTTCTCTTCAAAATAGTGACTTACAATATTTCCGAAAAAATATTTGTACGGTTCAGAAAATTGCAATAGTTGCACAATTATACAGAAAAAAAACATATTAACGAGGCAAAACATCGATAATTTTACAAAATAGCCACAAATACTAACCAAATTTATTTTATGAAAATATTATTTTAATACATATTACAATCTCAAATTGCCCTCAATTTTTGTCAGACGTGGCGAAAGCGCCTTTTACGAGGCGTTAAACGCTCTGCCTACCCCGTAAGGGATAAAGGCGTGATTTATGTACGTGATTTTATTTTATAGCTCCCGTGATTCCGCCATTTCGGTAAATGACAATCGTTGATGAAAAAGTTGAAAAAAACACAACAGTCAAATTCATATTTCCGTGGGTACATTTTGTTCAAGTCTTCTCCATATAAATAAAAATGGTGCCAATAGCAATAAAAAAACAAACTGATAATGCTTAAAATCGTGCCCTTATTTAAACCAATAAGGCCAAGCAAACTGAAGACTAAACCTTGAAAGTTGAATTAAAAAAAAAACCTTTAATGAAAAACATTTTTTTTTTTCAAAAATAGGGAATCAGTATTCCCTCCTAGTTTTATCTCTACGACTAGGTAACTAATAATTATTATCAGTGTTTAAGGCCCGTATTTATAAAGCGATCTTAAGATTGAGAGCAGTATTAAATGTGGGTTTGACAGGCCATAATGTACTGAAATGACATTTCTGATACAAACTCAAATTAGCTATCAGTCTCAAGTGCTGATTATAAATACGGCCTTAATATGATAAAATAAACATTTCCTAAAAACAAAATCATATTACTAGCCTTATCCCGTATCCTACGGGGTCGGCTACCTAATCTAGGGGATTGAACGAGGATACTGGTTTTTACACAGAGCGACTGCCATCTGACCACCGCAACCCAGAAAGAAAACCAGACCCAATCCTAGATTAGGTCAGAGTTTTCAAGCCGCCAATGCTTAGAACTGGCCTCTGATATGGCTTAACGACTAATATCTACGGTATTAAACGATATTAACCGGGACCATTTCCTAAAAACAAAATGGAGTTTAGTAATTTACAGTTTGCACTGATTTAGTGAATCAGGAAGAGATCGGAAAAAAAATGTTTCAACATCTATTGGTGAAATTTTGTGATTCGCTTTCTATCTTGTATAAATTTTAAGTATTCTTGTATTGATTGCTGTTGGTTTTCCTTGAAATACAAATTAAAAATAAATCAAAATAACTGTTGCCTTGCCAAACGTCGCTATGACGTGTGTATAAGAAAGAATATGATAAAGTCACTACCGCTACCGTTTTTGTAGCTCAGTTGGCAGAGTGATGGACCGGCATTCTAGAAACGCAGGTTCGAGTCTCACCAGTTTTTTTAAATTATTTTCCTTCTTTCATATTATATAACTATTGCGTTGTTTTGTTTGTGATTAAAATCTTGGACAAGTTGGTTTTGTGTGGTTGGCAACACCGCTTCTGCGATATTATGCCTCGGCTGCTTCTCGGATTTGCATACGCAGAGCTCTGAGGCACAGTAATGGAGTCGCTGTCATTTTGAGACTCGATTACGTAGAAGTAAACAGAGAATGCGTACTGTACGTACGGAGAATTGTACCTTACGGCCTAGGCACGGAACAGGAAGAAAATATTCAGTAGTAATCGTTACATGTTGTAGCATTCACACTTTGCAAACTTACACACATATAATTATATTTTACCTTCACTTTAATATTTCACTTGGATTTGACGAACCGTGGTCTCAAAAATTAGGTTTTCAAAATTTTTACCAAAAATTAAAATAATGCAACCTACCTCATACAATTTTCATGTAAATTTCATACATACATATAATCACGCCTTTATCCCTAATGGGATAGGCAGAGCGTAAACTACCCAAACAAAGGTTGTGTCGCCACGTTTGACAAAGTTTTGAGGGTTATTTAAGAAAGATTTGTAGGTGATAGATTTTCAGACCATCGCCTTAATTACAATATACTGAAACCCAATATTTCTTCTCGTTCAGATTCAGACTAAACTACGTCGATTCAGACTGAACTAAATTTACCGATAGTCCATGCTGGCCTGGGAGCCAGAGAAAAACATAGAATGTGCCAGCAGCATTTCCCTTCCGGGCATTCTGTAAAAACGAGCTAAGGGATCCGATGATTTCAGTATATTGTAAATTAGATAATGAGCTGAATACCTACAAATCTATCTTAAATATATACATACATATAATCACGCTTCTATCCCTAATGGGGCAGACCGTAAACGACCTAACCAAAAGACGTTATGCCACGTCTGACAAAGTTATGAGGGTTATCTAAGATGGATATGTACGTATATTGCTGTAGTGACAGGTTGTCAGCCCATATGTTAATATATTGAAACCATCGGATCCCTTAAATAACATCCTATCCTATCTTAAATAACCCTCAAAAAATTTACAGACGCGGCGGATCGACCTTTTTTTAGGTCGCTTACGCTCTGCCTACCCATTAGGGATAAAGGCGTGATTATTATATGTATGTATGTTGAACTAGACACAATTACATACATTTCACTCTACACGCCAAACAATTGTCCCTTAAAATGTTCGCTTACATTGTCTGTTCTCTTATTACAAGCAAATACCGAGACGTAAAGACGGAATGATGAGTCTAGCGATCCGCACCTCCGTTTTACATACGAATATTCTCATACAGTCCAGTAAATTTACATTTTGAAACTAAGTGACATAAGAAGATATAGTGACAGGTATAGAAACAGGAATGCTGAGGTGGTTTGGTCATGTTGAGAGGATGGATGAATAGAGATTAACTAAACAGATATACATGGCGAGTGTGTTTGGGAATGTTGGAAGGGGAAGAGCTCGAAGATATTGCTACATTAGCAATAAGGCCGCCAATTGTATTACTTTTCTTTTTATAAATTTTTAATTTCTGTGTTTTGTGCAATAAAGCATATTGTAACAACGTACCGCGATCAAATTGGGGACGTCCTAGAGAATGGTCAGGTCAGGAGTACCCTAAACCGACGAGCGTGCATGAAAAGATTAATTAATGTAGATGAAGCGAAAGAAGTTTGCAAGGACCGTAGCAAATGGAAGGATGTGATCTCTGCCTAGCCTTCCATGCAGAACTGGGAGCGAAAGAAAAACATAGAATGTGCCAGCTGTATTTCCTCCCGGGCATGCTGTAAAAATCAGCTAAGTGATCCGAGTGTTTCAGTATATTGAAATTTAGGCGATAGGCTGACAACTTGCCACTACAGAAATATACCTACAAATCTATCTTAAATAACCCTCAAATCTTTGTCAAACGTGGCGGAACGGCCGTCGTTTCAGTCGTTTACACTCTGCCTACCCCATTTGGGATAAATGCGTGATTGTATGTATGTATGGATGGGTTCGCAAGTTGTCTTTTTGTATTTAGACAGCCTGATGAGGAACATGAAACATGAATCAGTGTCATTCGCATAAAAACGAGTGTCATTTTTCCGGCCACTTCTGGTTTTGTCCTTTCGGGATTTGACGGCTGTCATTCTGAGCAAAAACGAGTAGGCACCCTTATCATATCCTCAAAGTAAAGCTGTCAGCCCTGATGCAGGAACGGGTTCCATCTACGAAATTGCGAATTATTGTGCCCTAGGGGCGAACAGTGGCGCGACGGTGGATCCATCAGTTTTAAATTAGTTATGCCTGAAATACAAACGCTTCGATCCGAGGGTTTCAGTATATTACAATTTAGGCCATAGGCTGATAACCTGTCACTGCAACAATATACCTACAAATTTATCGTAAATAACCCTCAAAACTTTGCCAGATGTGGCGGAACGACCTTTGTTAAGGTCGTTTCCGCTCTGCCTACTCCATTAGGGATCAAGGCGTGATTAATGTATGTATGAAATTTACATGAAAATTGTATGAGGTAGGTTGCATTATTTTAATTTTTGGTAAAAATTTTGAAAACCTAATTTTTGAGACCACGGTTCGTCAAATCCAAGTGAAATATTAAAATGAAGGTAAAATAAATTATACTACCTACAGCAAAATACTAAAATAATGATATTACAAAAATACATAATAATGTTTTTTAAATATCTCATATTAACATTTCATTATTAAAGTTATGAACTGAAATAGAAAACCTATCGCGAAAGATTATTTTCCACTGCACGAAAGGAGCCTCCTCCAAATGTTTTTTAAACCGCTTAATAGCACAGCTACTAGGCCTCTGACAGGGTTTGTGTAACGAACACTATGAAAGACAGCGACCAGGACCAACGGCTTAACGTGCACGCCATATTTTTTTTTTCCGGACAATCTGGTGATTCAGCCTGCAATGTCTTAACCAAACTAGGAAAAACATCACAAAGTGATAAATTTACAAATATCAACCTTGAGTTCTCCCCTGGGAATTGAACCCAGGACCTCTGGATCGTAAGCCCATGGCTCTGACCACTTCACCACGGAGGCAGTTTATAAGTTATTCTTATTCTGAAATAACACATCGAAGTGCCTCTCGGCTGTAAAATATTCGAAAATGAATATATACTTACATACTATCACGCCTGTATCCCCAGTGGGGTAGGCAGAGGGTAAACGACCTAAACAAAGGTCATTCCGCCACGTCTGACAAGTTTTGAGGGTTGTTGAAGATAGATCTGTATATTGCTGTAGTGACAGATTGTCAGCCCATCGCCAAAATTACAATATACTAAAACCTTCGGATCCCATTGGCACATTCTATATTCTTCTCTTACTCCCAGTCCAGCATGGAAGATTAAATACAGTCTCTAAAATTTATTCTCATTCACTGGACTAACACATCGAAGTGCCTCTCGCCTGTAAAATATTCGAAAACGAATAGGTGCCGTAATAAAAAGGACTTTATCGTATGAGCAGCGAGTAGCAGGGTACTAGAGTAGCGAGTGCTGTGACAGTTATAACTTGGTTATTTCCTAGGGTGTTTTATGATGCATGTCGCAGCCGGGGAATCCCGGCTCACATGCCACAGAGCAAGTATAAGGGTATAACGCTGACAACAATGTATTGCCTGATATTTATACCAGCCCACTGGTTCAATTTATATTTTCCTGTGCCCTAAAGCTGCCTGGTAGAAATTGCTGCTTAGCAATGAGACCGTCATTTTGTACTACTAATTGTTTTATTTCCTTTTTTTGTTGTGTCTTTTCTGTGCAATAAAGTATATTCTTATCGCTCTCAAATCGCTTTAAATGTAGCCTTGAACATTGTCTGAATTTTAGAGTATAAATACTATTCGGATGTTATTCGGAAGCTTTTAGAAATGTCCCATATGACGTTTAATGATAATGGTTCTGAAATCATTGCTTGAAGGCTAGCAGTGGTAGCTTTGATTTAAGAATGGGACTTATTTAAATATTAGTCACAGAACCTAAGCTTGAGACAAAAAATTGGTAAAAGGACTTCCATATAAAGATACACCCACCATCAAAAGCCGCAGAAACAGGCACTACGCAGAAAACTTAATCACAATTTTAGCTATTTGGTGGCTTTGAGCTGCGCGTAGCTACCTGCTTGCCACTCCAACAGGCAATCTAATAAAATAAAAAAAGCCTTTTGCGTGTTTTTCTGTCCCCTGTGGCTCCGCAGTATGTGAACACTTGAGTTAGTTGTCTCGCGAGCGCTCCTCGTTTGTGCAGGCGGAGGTATAAATTGTGACATCTCCAGTTTGCTGGCAAGACCGGTTTTTATTTCTGATTTAGTCATTTTGAACAGCCACCGTTGTGCTTATCCCATTTGTGTAATTCTGAAAGACACTTTTGCGCAAGCTGTTGCGTCATTCCATAGGGTCTTATATTACCTTGGATCTTGTTGGATTCCCACAGCATCTATTCCTTACAGGGTAGGCTAGGTGTCAAAGATCATGAGATCTTCATTGTCTTTATGATCATTGTCAGACGGGGCTTTGGAGGGCATGTTAAGCCGTTGGTCTCGGTTAATATCAACTAATACCGTAGATTTTGGTCGTTGAGCCATGTCAGAGGCCAGTGCGAAGCATTGGCGGCTTAAAAAACTCTGACTTAATCTAGGATGTGGCCTCGTTTTCCTTCTGGGTTGCGGAGGTTAGATGGCAGTCGCTCTGTATAGAAACCAGTACCCCCGTTCAATTACTAAGATTAGGTAGTCGATCCCGAGAGATACGCGATAAGGCTAGGGAGATGATGATGTCTCCTAATGATTTCTACAGTACAACATACTAAAAAGTGTATACTCGTAACCTTTGTGAATGTGGCCAAGAAGCACAAACAATGCAGCACTTAATACAACTGTGCTCCCTTCACTGCTACCCGGGATCTTAGGAGGGTATCTATAACTACGCTAGGGTTGCCAGTCTTGTAAAATAGTATTTGACAAACTATTTTCCTATTTTTTCTCCCTTTGCCTATTGACTGGCTAGGTGTGACATCATTATGCTGCCTTTGACCAGGGTTCATCGGGTCGATAGACTCGATACCCACTCGACAGAAGAAGACTGACTTTGTTACCTGACATTGTAGTTTATTATTAGTAAGAAATGTTGCTAAGTATTATATTAATATTATCAGTTTTGCATGCTATTGTAAATAGTTAAACAAGTGATTCTAAATACTTTAATTTGTAACACCTGTATATGTATGAGCAAATAGCCGACCCCGAGAGGTACGGGATATGGCTAGGGAGATGATGATGTCTCCTTGCCCGGGAATTACAATGCCTAGAGGAATGAAGTTTACAACAAACTTAAACGTATAATAATAATTCCATGCTGGCCTGGGAGCGAGAAAAAAAATAGAATGTGCCAGCTGCATTTCCTCCCGGGCATGCTGTAAAAACCAGCTAAGGGATCTGAGGGTTTCAGTATATTGTAATTTAGGCGATGGGCTGACAATCTGTCACTACAGCAATATACCTACAAATCTATGTTAAATAACCCTCAAAACTTTGTCAGACGTGATGTTTATTTTGGTCATTTAAGCTATGCCTACCCCATTAGGGATAAAGGCGTGATGATTATATGTATGTATGTATGTAAAACGTATAATTCCCCAACTTGCCTACCGAGCTAATTGTCAAATTGCCCCTTTGGGCTACCTGCATGTCACTAAAGTGTCTCGACATGGCTCGCTCCCATGTCTGTACAATACAGGTTAACTCGAGCACTTAAGCTGCCAGTCAAAGATGTTTCATCATAATATACTTAAAATTAACTTAATCTAGATACATTATGTACAAAGGCGAGCTTAACTAAAAATATTTGAGTTGTCTTCCAGCTTACCGTGTGAAAGGAAAAAAATATAGATAACAGCAGGCGAGAGTGTACGCAAAGACTACAATAAGCTACATATAAATATCCTTACATACATTCATAAGTATAAATACTATCCAAATAATTATATAAATAATATTAGTACATACAATACGTGGAGTCCGGTGCCAAACAGCTTGCTGTGTTCCATCGATGCGTGAGATTGCCAGTGCCAGGCATCTTCTGGGTGAGCTCGTTGAAATTCTCTAACCCAATGGTCCAAAAAGGACTCTGTGCCTTTGAGGGCAAGTTGAGCGGTTGGTACCGGTAGCTAACAATCGTCAAAAAAAACTATGATTAAAACTATCCAGCTCTGTTACTAGCGGTTTAAAAACTTTGACACTCAGGGTTGATCAGGTAGATGATAAACACGAAAAGAACACGATAAGCATTTATACTATCTGTGGTACGACTCAGCCATCGCTCTAAAGCTTCATATATATAAACCCAGCTGCCCGCCCGCCCTGCGCCAAAGTAGCGCTTTGCATTCAATTGTGAGCCCTTTGGTCGCCCTTTGACGCCCAAATAGTTTAGCCTGGGTCTAAATTGACTAGCCGAACGGGTTTCACAACGGAAAATATACAGTTATAGTTTGTATAGGGCCATAGGCACAATCGGTCAAGTTGGGTTTTGTAGAAAGTTATCGCTGTATTTGAAGAACTACTAACAAAAGACACTATATTTTTTCAAGCGTTGATGTGCAATTAAATACAATATTTATATTTTTTGACACTAAACAATAAACAAGTGATTTAAAAAGTTCAAAAACCCAACTGTGTAGGATACGATGTGAGGAGCTAAAACGGTCTAGATCTAAAACCGTTGTTCAAAACTAAAAATTATGTTCGTAAACTCAAATTAATTTTCAAATGCTTATTCAATGATACCCATTACACTTAGTTCGTTAACTTATTTTTTTGCATCTTCATCAAATGGCGCCTCATTGTCGCCATATTGATTTTTTTAATAAATCATATCTTCAGTGACACTCTTGTGATTAAAACGCGATCAACATAAATCGGCATGCGGCACACGCGTTTCATCTCTAGAGCGCCACAGAGGATCAAACATACATACATAGATAGGCTGATAAACATTACCTTCCTTTGCGTTGCGCAGACGGGTAAAAAGTGTTATTCATAATGAAATCTGATCGGGTTACGTAATTGTATTGAAAGTAGGGTTATCCCTCAACTAACTAACCCTCCTTTCAATACCCCTTAGCTGGTTTTTACAGCATGCCCGGGAGGAAAAGCAGCTGGCACATTCTTTGTATTTCTCTTGCTCCCAGTCCAGCATAGTTAAATTTTAAATATGACGGGCGTTTTAATATTTAACTACGAACTTGAAGTTTAAACCACAGAATTTGGAATATTTATACAGAGGCTTTGTAAATGTAAGAAGCTCTTGAATTAGCAATGTTTGTTTAAATAATTGAGAGGATTTTGAGGATTTCGAAATCACAATACTTAAATAATTTATGCAAAGACCAAGAATATGTAAGTACAGATAGAAGTTCGTTAAAATAAACAAGATTTTAGGTTAAAACTGGTTAGGTTTAAACTGTGGGTTAAAACATTAAAATATAGAAACTAGAAACATTTATACATCATATTAGCAAGCTCTCAGATTTAGCCTTTAGTATAATCTTTAGTATTACATACAATGCAAAACAAAATTCTATATTTCACAAAAAAACACATACCTATAACAGAAATAAAAAAGAACAAAGTTATTGCTAAAGCAACAATTTCCACCAAGCAACCTTTGTGTATAGAAATTGTACAAGCAGAAAGCGGGATAGTGCATATTACTACATATAATACTTAAACAATATTTACACACTATTAAAAATATATATATAAAAATGTACTGTTCCATGCTGGTCTGGGAGCGAGAGAAAAACATAGAATGTGCCAGCTGCATGTCCTCCCGGGCATGCTGTAAGAACCAGCTAAGGGATCCGAGGGTTTCAGTATATTGTAATTTAGGCGATGGGCTGACAACCTGTCACTACAGCAATATACCTACAAATCTATCTTCAAAAACCCTCAAAACTTTGTCAGACGTGGCGGAACGACCTTTGTTTGGGTCGTTTACGCTCTGCCTACCCCATTAGGGATAAAGGCGTGATTATATGTATGTATGTATGTATAAAAATGTACTCGATCTTCAATTGTTTTTTGTCGGCCTCGGAGCAATGTACTATTCTTAACTTAATACAGTAAAACAATTTTTAAAGAAACTGGTTTCTAAAAAAGAAGTTCAATTCAATTCAAATGTGTTCGATTTCAATTGAATCAAAGGAAATAAAGACCTACGCCCGACCACTCAACAATTTGAAAGGGCAGTCGTAAGATTATACAGGACAGTGGCTGTCCGAGGCAGATACGGTCCTTTTCAACGCTGTGAAAAAGTCTTCGTATAAGCGACTGAAATTCCTTCTCTATAGATCCGCTGGGGTTTACAAATCAACGAAGTTTAGGCTCGTATTTATAAAAAAAAAACCGATCACACTCAGATCCCCCATTCAGAGCTATCTCAGGATTGAGAGCCGTATTAAGTATGGATTTGACAGGCCATTTTGTACTGAAATGTCATTTTTGATACGAACTCAAACTGGCAGTCAGTCTCAAGTGTAGATTATAATTACAGGCCTTACAGTCAAAGTTTATGAAAACAAGCTGAAACCAGGTCAAAGTAACGCTGTTTAAGGTTTACTACACTAGCCATCTGTGTAGCAACTACAACTACATCTGTGTACAATACCGAGTGTAAGAGACATTGGCGTCGATTCTCTTTTTTTCTTTTTTTTTCTTTTTTTTTATTAAAAATTGGGTTTGCTCTTGACTCCTTGACTAGGTCGGAAACGACTGAGACGGAGTCGACGATGGTGCGAGCTCACCCAGAAGATGCCTGTTCACTCTAACTTTGAAATGTTGGGGGTTGAAGGCGTAATTCTAAAAGGCGCAACAAAATCCTAATTCTAATTCTTAGCTAGCGCTGTCACTCTCTTGACTTTTACATAAGAACAGAATAGCAACTAAACACGTGACTTTGACATTCGTAATCTGACATAAGATTGCTTATTTGACGTAAAATAAGGAAGCACGCTCTGTGCTCATTTCTTATTTAAAGCGTCTTACGTCAGATAAGGAATGTCAAAGTCATGTGTTCATTTGCTATCCTGTTCTTATGTCAAAGTTAAGAAAATGACAGCGCTAGCTAAGAATTAGTTGAGGAAAAGTACGTTCAGAATTGCCGCCAATGTCCCGCAAACTGATAGTGGTTGCTCAGTCAATGAAACTGAACAACTTCCACCGGGAACTTTTTGTGAAGGAAAATAAAAAAGCTTTTCCATACAAATTGTCTGATTGAGGCGAACATTGTCAATGTAGGACTTAAAAATATCTATAAATCTTCACAGCAAGTGGATTGTGTGTATGTACAGATGTAATAGCTTCCATGCTGGACTGGGAGCGACAGAAGAACGTAGAATGTGCCAGCTGCATCTCCTCCCGGGCATGCTGTAAAAACCAGCTAAGGAATTCGAGGCTATATTGTAATTTAGGCGATGGGCTGACAACCTGTCACTACAACAATATCCAGTTCTATCTTAAACAACCCTCAAAACTTGTCAAACGTGACGGAACGACCTTTGTTTGGGTTGCTCTGCCTAACCCATTAGGGATACAGGCGTGATAGTATGTATGTATGTATGTATGTAGTACATCTACATCTGCTACTATATTTTCTGTGATACACTACGAAAAAAAAGTACTAATAAAACAGATTCCATAACGTTAGAACCAAAATTTTCGGTCCAGTTACGCCGACCCTGGTATTTGAATCTTATTCTACAGTATTTAAGCCAATTTTATTGAAATCTATTCTCAATTAGCGACTCTGGTTTTGTTTCTAATGAAAAGGCCTTTTGAACTGGCATCTGGCATAAGGTTTTGGGCACATCGGGAGTAATTTTCCTATGAAATGAAATCCTAGGGGATATAATAAAGGATCTAAGGGTTTTTGTTTATTGTAATTGAAGGCGACGAGCTGACATCCTGTCACTGCAGCAATACACCACAAATCAATCTTTATTTATATTTTTTACCCCTTAAAACCAGACGTGGCGGTACGACCTTTGTTTAGGTCGTTTACGCTCTGCTTACCCTATTACGGATAAAGGCGAGATTATAAGATCTAATACCACGTCAAAAAATTGCTCCCTATTGTCTAATATAGAACTGTTCTAAGTGTACCTTGGCCGTACTCTCTTAACCTCTGATTAAACCGCAGCCGAAACTGGTTCGTTCGGTTTGTGCAATCGGCCCGCAGATATAAACGAGTTCAAAAGGACATTTCAATGCTCTCCTTTGACTGTGAAATCTACAGTCTGTTTTAGGATTAGTTTACACCGCGACGCGACGCGAAGCAGAGCACACTTTTTGAGAAGTATTTTATTTTGTACATTTCTTCGAGAAAATTTGATTATGGGCTTTTTTCGACTAGACGGCACGGCGACGGCAACAGTACCGTGGAAGAGATAATCAATGAAAATCAATGTAATTATACGAAACAGAACGGCTTTAATTTCTACCGGTATAGTCGCCAGCCTGCCAAACTGCATGTGTTTTGTATTCGTACGAAGCATACGCGTGTGTGTGCTCTCAGATTAGAATAAGGTGGACGTTATCGGGACGTTGCCGTGTCATTCCCGTGCCGTCCAGTGGAAAAACAGAGTTACGGCACCGTCGCCGTGCCGTCTGGTGGAAAATCGCCCAATCTGACGGTGTTGCGCTAAACTGCGCTGTGCACCGGAATGCTTCGCGATGTAAATAAACGAGTGAGATGTCCGCTTAAAGGTCTGCTGGAGTAGTGAAATCACATACAAACGTAGTTTCCCTTTTATTCCTAAACAGTAAAACAAATCTAAATCAAACTTCGTACACATGACCAAATGCATCATGTCTATGCTTCTAATTAGGTTTGGTTTGAAAAGATTAAGCAAAAAAAAATAAGACCGAAAATAAGATTTGTGTAATAAGTAAAATTAGAGACAAATCGCCACGACGGCTTTAGGCCACCCCGAAAATGCTCTGAGTCAACTACCTACTCCTCTAGTATCGTCTCATCGCGTCGCGTCTCGGTGTGAACCAACGCTTTCTCGTAGCAAAACCGCGCAGTGCCAAAGTTACAGCTAAATTAACCGTGTAATGTGGTCACGAGTTGTACAATTTAGGGTTTAACAAGTGGTTTGTACTTGGAGAGATGTGTGGTGCTAATTTGCTTCCATGCTGGACTGGAATGTGCCAGCTGCATCTCCTCCCGGGTATGCTGTAAAAGCCAGCTAAGGAATCCGAGGGTACCAGTGTATTGAAGTTTGGGCGATGGGCTGATAACTTTTCACTACACCAATATACTGTATAAAATCCTTAATGACCCTTCCTCTCCTGAATATCTCCGCTCCCGATTCCGATTATTACTTCCTGACCCTCGATCTAGGCGCGCCTGCATCACAAAGATGTTGGAGGTTCCTGGATCGAACACCAAATTCTTTTTTAATTCTTTCACTGTAAGAGCCATACAACTTTGGAATAAATTACCAAAAACTCTACAAGAGAGTCCCTCGAGTTTCACCTTTAAGAAGAGACTGAAAGAGCATTTTATTAATTCTCTATGACATTTATATATTTAGATTCATATTCAATATCTTTTATACCATTTAATTATATATCATATTGATATTGTTATGTATTAGTTTATTTTATTGAAATATATTAGTGTGTATTAGTATTACTATAATTATTAATGTTATTACGTTTATTATATCTGTTCCCGTGATTTTCCCTTCTTTCATCCTCATTAGGTTGGCTGGAAGAGATCTCTTATAGAGATAAGCTCGCCTTTTGTTTTAATTTTTAAGATTACTTTTATGTTTAATTTTTTAAAACAATAAAGAATTTAATAATAATAATAATATACAGATCTATCTTAAACAACCCCCAAAACTTGTCGGACGCGGCGGAACCACCTTTGTTTGGTTCGCTGACTCTGCCCACGCCTTTAGGGATACAGGCGTGATTGTATTATAATATGTGCATTTTAATATTTAACAAACTTCCTGCGGACATCAAACAATACACTAAAACATCATTTAAAACCCATTTGACAAAATGGTTATTACAACATTGCTTTTATAGTATAAGGGAATTTAAGGATTTTAATAATTGACATAAATTGTATATTATTATTATTTTTTATTCATAAAATTTCAAACTATTTTATTTTAATTACTACTTATTTTATTTATATTTTATTATTTGACTTCAACGGACCAATGTATTAATTATTTTGATTTGTTTAATTTCTTAAATGTAATTCTTAGAGTCATATTTGCCCGCCTGCATGTAGGCTGAATACACTGACAAAGTTTTGAGGGTTATTTAAGATATATTTGTAGATACATTGCTGTAGTGACAGGTTGTCAGCTCATCGCCTAAATTACAATATACTGAAACCCTCTCATCCCTTAGCTGGCGTTTACAGCATGCCCGGGAGGAAATGCAGCTGGCTCATTTTATGTTTTTCTCTTGCTCCCAGGCCAGCATGGAAGAATTAGTTAATTGAAAGTTCGTATTTTTTCTAAATAATACCCTATACCTATAAACCGAATATGGAATAATTCCACGAAATAATTAGTCACTTTTAACTTGTCAATAACAGATTAATGCAAATAAGAGAAAATCTTATGTCATCTAACCGATACCGCAACACTTTTGTATGAAAAATGCACAAAAATAGAAAAGCCATATTAAAATTAAGAGGTAATCCGTAGCGCAACGGTGGCGCCATTAGTTTTAAATTAAAAGGACCTGCAATAAAACATTTTCATGAATATTCTAAGGTTCGCCAGAATCGCAAGTAATTCTCCATTTTATCGTCCATAATTTGATAATTCATGTTAAGTACTTAAGCTTTGTATTATTAATATGCTAAAACTTGCCATTGTAAGCATATTTGTGATACAAAACTTATATGCTTAGTGTAAATAATTGTATTTGTCGAGGGTTACAGTGTATTGTAATTTAGGCGATGGGCTGACAACCTGTCACTATACCAATACACATTACAATCTAAAATTGCCCTCAATTTTTGTCAGACGTGGCGAAAGCGCCTTTTACGAGGAGTTTGACGCTCTGTCTACCCCGTAAGGGATAAAGGCGTGATTTTATGTATGTCATGTATGTAAATAATTGTATTCTAGATTATTAAATAAGAATTAATTGCCTGAAATTCTCGCGACAAATAAAATATTTGATTGTATTTCAGGCTTAACTAATTTAAAACTAATGGAGCCACCGTCGCGCCACTGTACGCCTCTAAGGAACTAAAATTCGCAATTTCGTAGGCTCGTATTTATAAATCTTTCTCAAGATAGAGAGTAATATTAAGCATGGATTTGACAGGTCCTTTTGTACTGAAATAACATTTCTGATACGAACTCAAGGCAGCTGTCAGTCTCAAGTGCTGTTTATAATTACGGGCCTAAGATTGAACCCGTTCCTGCATCAGGGCTGACAGCCTTACTTTGAGGATTTGAGAAGGGTGCCTACTCGTTTTTGCTCAAAATGACAGCCGTCAAATCCCGAAAGGACAAAACCAGAAGTGGCCGGAAGAATGACACTCGTTTTTATGCGAATGACACTGATTCATGTTCCTCATCAGGCTGTCTGAATACAAAAAGACAGCTTGCGCACCCATCCATACATATAATTTTGTATATCCCGAATGGGGTAGGCAGAGAGTAAACGACGTAAACAAAGGTCGTTCGACCATGTCTGACAAAATTTTGAGAGCTGTTTAAGTTAGATTTGTAGGTATATTGCTGTAGTAACAGCTAACACCGAAGGAAAAGCAATGGATTGGGAACTCCGACATCAAATTTAAAAAGTTGCATTTTTGGAAACGCCATACGATGATGATGAACAGGTTGTCAGCCTATCGCTTAAATTGCAATATACTGAAACCCTCGAATCCTTTAGCTGGGTTTTACAGCATGTCCGGGAGGAAATGCGGCTGGCACAATCTATTTATTTTCTGTCGCTCCCAGTCCAGCATGGAAGCAACCCATTCATATCCGATTTATATGGAAATTTCATCGACACGATTCGGATGCGAACCGAATACGGAGCAGTGCAAAACCGCCTTTTTCATGCCGGCCTGGAAGCGAGAGAAAAACATAGAATGTGCCAGCTGCATTTCTTACCGTGCATGCTGTAAAAACCTGCTAAGGGATCCGATGGTTTCAGTATATTGTAATTTAGGCGATGGGCCGACAACCTGTCACTACTGCAATATTCCTACAAATCTATCTTAAATAACCTTTAAAACTTTGTCAGACGTGGCAGAACGACCTTTGTTTAGGTCGTTTACGCTCTGCCTACCCCATTAGGGATTAAAGCGTGATTATATGTCTGTATGTATGCAAAACCACCTTAAGTGTCAGCTTCTCCAAGGCCTAATCCAATCATCTCTAAAGTCTGTTGGCTAAATGAATGTTTCTCCCGCAAACAGCGCCAAGGGTCCGTCCCATCAATCATGCCTAATATTACAGGGTATATATATATAGGCAGAGAATAAACTAAACAAAAAAAAAAAACATTTTTAACATAATTATTTTGACAAATTAATCAATGACAACCTGTCGCTATAGCAATACACAGTACTATCTAAAATTGCCCTCAATTTTTGTCAGACGAGGCGTTTAACGCTCTGCCTACCCCGTAAGGGATAAAGGCGTGATTTTATGTATGTATGTATGTATTTTGGCAAATGATATAGGATATTTTTATATAACTGTGTATTTCTGCAGTAACAAATTGTCAGCCTGTCGTCGCTAAGATTGTGTAACACTAAACCCACTGGTACAGTAGCTTGTAAATTCCATGTTTCTATATCACTCTTAGTTTAATCTCAAGAATTTCACTTTTAAATTGTTAACTCTTTGTTCCCAACAAAACAACCTTCTTAAGTGTCAGCCCCTCCACGCCCTAATCCAAACATCTCCAAAATCTGTTGGCTAAATGAATGCTTCTTCCCAAGGGTCCGTCCCATCAGCCACTTCACAGAGAGTATTAAGATGCTGTTTACCAAACCCTTGAGGGGTTCCTCTCTGGAAGATCAGTTTTGCGCAACAAAGCCAACTTGAGACTAAATATTTGTTTTTAGGATTTACGTTGCATTTACGTTACAGTTCTTTTTTCTTTTATCGGATGTCCGATGGGGTTTAATTAATTCGCGTGCAGGACATATTGAATTTAATATTTTGTTTAAATTTTTTGCGGTAATAACAAAAATGAATAAACAAACGAATATTTAAATGGCTCTTACTTCCATGCTGGACTGGGAAAGATAGATACTTCCATGCTGGACTGGGAGAGATAGAAAAACATAGAATGTTCCAGCTGCCCTTCCTCCCGGGCATGCTGTTAAAGTCAGCAAAAGGGACTCGAGGGTTACATTGTATTGTAATTTAGGCGATGGGCTGACAACCTGTCACTAAAGCAATACATATTACAATCTCAAATTGCCCTCAATTTTTGTCAGACGTGGCGAAAGCGCCTTTTACTAGGCGTTAAACGCTCTGCCTACCCCGTAAGGGATAAAGGCGTGATTTATGTATGTATATGTATGTAATTACAATTATCAAGTTTGATGCGCCTTACATTTTAAAATACACACCATACCATACACAGAAAATGTGTAGGTACGCAATGATGCGAATCTACCCACTAAACTGAACAATTTTCTAGTGTAAAGGCACTTCGGCCTTTGTGATGACTGTGAGAGAAAACGAAACGCATCGGTTCGTCGTTTGTTGACCAGTGTTCCGTCTTCATTTCGACTCATCAGATACGGAAGTGTCTTAACGTGCCCTCCGAAATATGGTTTCCTCTTTCTTTTCGGACAATCAGGTGATTCAGCCTGCAATGTCCTAATATATATAATAATACCCATATGTTCGAATGACCCATCTAACCCAACCTTAATATGACTTTTGACCCATTGACCTACTTACCCTTATGAAACAATGTATATTTTTTATATCTCCCAATCTAGCATGGATGTTTTAATACTATGAGTATAAATATGGCCTAGATATAGCTACAATACTTCCCTCCCTATTTTCTGGTCAGTAAATACACTGAAGTGGCTAGCTATTCAGCTATTGAAGTCCTCTTTCTGCTAAGATGCTGTTGACAATACCATTGAGTCGAGGGGAAGAATATTTCTTCAGCCCTACAGTTGTCTGTAAGCTTTTATTGTATTCTTCCATGCTGGCCTGGGAGAAAAAATTGAATGTGCCAGCTGCATATCCTCCCGGGCATGCTGTAAAAACCAGCTGAGGTATCAGAGGTTTTCAGTATTTTGTAATTGGCTGACAACCTGTCACTACAGCAATAAACCTACAAATTTATCTTAAGTAACCCACAAAACTTTGTCAGACGTGGCGGAACGATCTATGTTCAGGTCGATTACGCTCTGCCTACCCCATTAGGGATAAATGCGTGATTATATGTATGTACGTATGTATGTTTATTTGTATTTTTCTGTCTTCTTCTGTCGTGTGGGTGTCGATCGACCCAATGAACCCTGATGTCAGAGTTTTTAAACTACTTAATGGAACAGCTAATAGGCCTCTGACATGGTTTTTGTAACGACCACTATCAAAGACAGCGAACGGGACTGACGGCTTATTGTGCTCTCCGAAGCATGCAATCTTTTTTCTTTCAGACAATCAGGTGATTCAGCCTGCAATGTCCTAACCAAATCTGTCCTGGGAAAACCGCAGAAATTGGTAAATTGACAAATATCAACTTTGAGTATTGAGTATTGTGTTTTCCCACTGGGTATCAAACCCAGGACCTCCGAAACGTGAGCCCGTGGCTCTGACCACTATACCACGAAGGCAGTGACTTATCTGTTATTTGTATTAATATATTTTATACCATTTACAATATTTTATTAATATGAAATTTGAAATACAGATTTTCAATCTGTGGTACCTAAGTCTTAATGAAATAATTTCACAAATTGAGGAATCAACTCCACCACGGAATCAGTAATGATAAAAACAGTTCTAAAATAAGTTTTTAATATATTTTAACTTGCGGTGTCTAGCCTTATCTGAATCTGTGGTTCGTCTTAATGAAATCATTTCACAAATTGAGGAACTCGCTTCCACCAGGGAACGTAATTTTCTTCAAGCCCCTCAGCCTTCAGATTCACCTCACTTGTTTTCTGAATTACATTAATTTATATTGCAAACTTTATTTATTCTTCTATGCTGGACTGGGAACGAAAGAAAAACATAGAAAGTGCGAGCTGGATTTCCTACCGGGCATGCTGTAAAAATCAGCTAATTTAGGCGATGGGCTGACAACCTGTCACTACAGCAATATACCTACAAATCTATCTTAAGTAACCCTCAAGGCTTTATCAGACGTGGCAAAGTGACCCGATGAACCCTGGTGTCAGAGTTTTTTAACCGCCTAGTAGCACAACTATCAGGCCTCTGGCATGGTTTTGTGTAACGACCACTATCAAAGACAGCGACCGGGACCGACGGCTTAACGTGCCCTCCAAAGCACGAAATCTTTTTCTTTTCGGACAATCAGGTAATTCAGCCCGCAATGTCCTACCCAAACTGGGGAAAAAATCACAAAGTGATAAACTCTCAAATATCAACTTTGTGTGTTCCCCCATGGGAATCGAAACCAGGACCTCCGGATCGTGAGTCCATGGCACTAGCCAATTGACCACGGAGGCAGTTGAAAACCATGCATTCGTCTCCCACCCAAGTGTAAGTTTTAGCTTGTTTATATTAATGTTTATAAAGCATTAGTGTGAAACTTTCTAAATACTATAATACCTACTAATAATACCTACCATACAGCAGGAAATAAAAAACAAGCTTCCATACTCCCAGACTTTAATTCTGCCTTGACAGCATATTACGCATACGCGCACTCAAGACTCTCCTATGGTATCATAATATGGGCACAGAATATATAATAGTACTACATAATATGGGGGAACTGCTGCGAGGCTGACGAAGTGTTTATTCTACAAAAAATGCATACGAATATTGACGGTTATAAAACAAACCGTATCATGTAGAGCCTACTTCATAAAACATAAAATATTAACCCTCAATTCTATTTACATATTAGAGTCTTGTAAATTCATCAAAAATTCAGAAATATATAGTTGGATGATTAACAATGAAGGAAACAACCGGAATATGAATAAATTAAACAGACCATTTACAGATATGACATAAGTATCTAATCACCACATGTTAATAAAAATATTGAACCATTTACCTAATAGTCTAAAAAACATTGAAAAGCCTACCTTATTTATTAATGAACTAAAAAAGTTCCTTATAGACAAATGTTATTACAATATTTCAGATTTTTTTAATGACAAAATCAATGACTAAACTATTTCTTTATAATGATAAACAATATAATCATGTTAAATAAATAACTAAATACATACATACATACATATAATCACGCCTTTATCCCTAGCGGGGTAGGCAGAGCGTAAACGACCTAAGCAAAGGTCGCGCCGCCACGTTTGACAAAGTTTTGAGGGTTATTTAAGTTAGATTTGTAGGTATATTGCTATAGTGACAGGTTGTCAGCCCATCGCCTAAATTACAATATACTGAAACCCTCAGATCCCTTAGCTGGTTTTTACAGCATGCCCGGGATGATATGCAGCTGGCACATTCTATGTTTGTCTTTCTCTCCCAGGCCAGCATGGAAGAAAATAACTAAATTATTATTCTTAAACAGGTATTACCTACTTGTATTTGAAATGCTGAATTAAGTATACATAATATAATAATGCGAAAATAGTGAACATAACTTTATATTATCATAATTTTTTCACTAACATAGAATAAAACTTGACGTCTACTAATCAATACTGACATTCATTCATTTTTACATACATACATACATACATACATAAATCACGCCTTTATCCCTTACGGGGTAGGCAGAGCGTTTAACGCCTCGTAAAAGGCGCTTTCGCCACGTCAGACAAAAATTGAGGGCAATTTTAGATTGTAATATGAATTGCTTTCGTGACAGGTTGTCAGCCCATCGCCTAAATTACAATACACTGTAACCCTCGAGTCCCTTTTGCTGACTTCAACAGCATGCCCGGGAGGAAGGGCAGCTGGAACATTCTATGTTTTTCTATCTCTCCCAGTCCAGCATGGACTCAAAATTGTAATGACATGAGCATAAAATTGTAATATTTAAATAATATTATTATTTAAGTAAGGCTAGGAAGATGATGATGATTTAAGTAAGGCAACTAGTGGCCTCTCTGATGTTTGCTGTGCTCTTAAAGGGCGTCACTTGTACTTCTTCTTAATATGTAACAACTATTTTTGTCAGACGCGGCGAAAGCGCCTTTTACGAGGCGTTTAACGCTCTGCCTACCCCGTAAGGGATAAAGGCGTGATTTTATGTATGTATGTATTTAACTTGTGGCTTTGCAATAAATGAAATGAAATACTCACCCACTCTTTTTTGAAGGGTTTGACCTTTACTCCATATGTCCACTAGGTCATTTTAAGTATTTTTAGTACAAACCTCACGGTTCTTTTATCCTGGGATTTTTTTTATCCATATTAATTTATATTGAAATATTGCTGTTTTTAAAAGTAGAAAATTAAAAGTAAGCATTTGTTTTTGCTAATTCCTTTTTCATTCCCTGGAATGTTGAAGATGTAGCAAGTCATTTGGCATATAGTTTAGCGAAAAGCATTCAGCCTGTCAGAAAGAGCCCAAACATGGCGCGTTCCAAAAATAAATTCATACATACATATAATCGCGCCCCTATCCCCTAAGGGGTAGGCAGAGCGTAAACGACCTAAACGATTTTGATTATGATTTTTTATTTTATACAAAACAGCTAGCTGTAATACAACAGAGTGATATATTTTTAGAATCAGCGTAAAACGCCCTTTCATTGGATAACCCACGCAATGGTTTTCGAACAAAATATAATAATTACCCCGTTAAAACTGTCTTCCCCTACGCTCTACCAGGATAAAAAAAAGATGACCATGTGTATTGGAGTTGACATACTTAAAATAAGCTAATAAATATGTAGTGAAGTTTAAAACCTCTAAATAAACAAGTTATGTACATAAATTCACGCCTTTATCCCTAAAGGGGTAGGCAGAGCGCAAACGACCCAAACAAAGATCGCTCCGCCACGTCTGACAGTTTTGAGGGTTATTTAAGATAGATTTGAAGGTATATTGCTGTAGTGACAGTTTGTCCGCCAATCGCCTAAATTACAATATACTGGAACCCTCGGATCCCTTAGATAGTTTTTACTGCATGCCCGGGAGGAAAAGCAGCTGGCACATTCTATGTTTTTCATTCGCTCCCAGGCCAGCATGGAAGATAACAACAAGTAATTTAAATAGTTCAAAATAACCTACTGCGTACAATAAAAAGTGAGCTCTAAAATTGTATATAGTTTTAGATCTTAAACGATTGTTCAAAACGAAAACTAATGTGAGAAACTTCTAAATGATTTTCAAATACCTATTCAAAGATGCCCCACTTAGCATAGTTCGTCGACATACTCGTAACTTTTTTATTTTCGCAATATTTACTTTTTGTTTATGATCTCTGCCTACCCCTCCGGGAAAGAGGCACCATGTATCTGAAGCTATGTATGTATGTATTGACTTTTTATAAATATCATGACTTCAGTGATATACAAGTTTAAGGCGAATCGATTGACGTAAGAATCATTAAAATCGATTGACGTAAGAATCATTAAAATCGGCCCACGCGTTTGATCTATATAGTGCGCCACAGAGGATCAAACATATATACATACATACCAGGCCACTCAGAAAGTATTGCGATAAATAGTTTTTATATATGACAGACTGGCCGGTTAGAATCTTTTTTTTAAATATGATTACTTGTAAGTAAAAATATGTGTGTTCCATTTTCAAAATTTCCCTCCACATTTTATGCGAACTAATTCAATGTATCGTGTCTTAATGAAAAATGGATCTGCGCCGGGAACATTTTAGAGCTATGATTTTTTACGATTTCAAGTGTCGCCTGAAACCGGATGAATCGTTCGATAGACTTCAAATGGCATTTATGGATGAAAGCCCCTCCAAGGCAACCGTGTATCGTTGGTATAACGAATTTAGGCGCGGTCGACCAACCTTGGGGGATGAAGAAAGAAGCGGTCGCCCTTTGACGGCTATTACGGAAGAAAACGTGCTAGCAGTGAAAAATTTAATCCAAGATAATAGGCGAATTACATATCAGGAGATTCAGCATATATTAAAGATTGGATCGGGAAGCGTTAACGAGATTCTACAAGGGCATCTTCGCGTTATGAGGATAGTATCGCGCTGGGTGCCGCACTACCTCACCGACGCTCAGAAGCAGGCCCGGGTGGAATGGTGCCGTGATATGCTGAACAAATTTGAAGCAGGCTCGTCTCGGCGTGTTTACGACATCGTAACAGGTGATGAGTCCTGGATTTATCAATACGATCCAGAAACCAAGCTCCAGTCGACAGTTTGGGTGTTTCAAAATGAACCAACGCCTACCAAAGTGAAGCGATCTCGAAGCGGGGGGAAGATTTTGATGGCCAGCTTTTTTAATTTGACTGGCCACTTGGCCTCAAATCCCTTACGAGATCAAAGAAGCATTAACGCCGAATGGTATACTACCAAATGTTTACCAGAAGTTTTTTCTGTTGTGAGCAACAAGCGACCAAACACAGGGCTCCGCGGACTACTGCTCCACCACGACAATGCGCCTGCACACACCGCGCTCAAAACGAGGGACTTCCTGGACAGCACACCAGTCAAACTCCTGGGTCACCCTCCTTACAGCCCTGATCTAGCACCGTGTGACTTCTTTTTATTTCCAAAAATAAAAAATCAGCTCAAGGGGATACAATTTTCGTCGCCGGAAGATGCGCTGGCTGCGTTCAAGCAGGCTGTAAACGAGGTGTCTACGGCGGACTGGAAAAAGTGTTTTGAAAACTAGTTCAGACGTATGAATCTTTGTATAGAGGCTGGTGGAGAGTACTTTGAAAAGATTTAATAAAAATATATATACCTGTAGAACAATTTTTTTTAGTGTCGCAAATCTTTCTGAGTGTCCCACGTACATACATATAATCACGTTTTTGTCCCTAATGTTTTTCTTCCATGCTGGACTGGGAGCGAGAGAAATTCTTCCATGCTGGACTGGGAGCGAGAGAAAAACATAGAATGTGCCAGCTGCATTTCCTCCCGGGCATGCTGTAAAAACCAGCTAAGGGATCTGAGGGTTTCAGTATATTGCAATTTAGGCGATGGGCTGACAACCTGTCACTACAGCAATGTACGTACAAAATACAAATCCATCTTGAATAACCCTCAAAACTTTGTCAGACGTGGCAGAACGACCTTTGTTTAGGTCGTTTACGCTCTGCCTACCCCATAAGGGATAAAGGCGTGATTATATGTATGTATGTATGATATCCCTAATGGGGTAAGCAGAGCGTAAACGATCCAAACAAAGATCGTTCCGCCACGTCTGACAAAGCTGTATGATATTGCTGTAGTGACAAGTTGTCTGCCTATCGCCTAAATTGCAATATACAGAAAACCTCTGTTCCCTTAGCTGGTTTTTACTGCATGCCCGGCAGGAAATGCAGCTCGCCCATTCTATGTTTTTCCCTCGCTCCCAGTCCAGCATGGAAGTATATATACATACATAGGTTGATAAACACATTACCCTTCTTTTCGTTGCGCAATTGGGTGAAGAGGTGGGTCATGTCGCTTATTTGCTGGCTGTCCCAACACAAAGTCAGTTCAAATGAAATTAATTGTGTTGTTGTACATCTTACTTTGATGCAAGAGTCAATGTTTGTGGAGTTTTCGTCGGAGATTCCGTCTCACCATTGTTTGATGTTTGCCTTCTTCCGACAAGTTTGTCTTGTTCTCAATTTGTACTTTACAAAGGCAAAAAAAAATATATTAGCTAACGCTAGAAGATGCCATGCTGGACTGGGAGAGATAGAAAAACATAGCATGTTCCAGCTGCCCTTCCTCCCGGGCATGCTGTAGAAGTCAGCGAAGGGATCCGAGGGTCAATGGGCTGACAACCTGTCACTATAGCAATACACTTTTCAATCTAAAATTGCCCTCAATTTTTGTCAGACGTGGCGATGGCGCCTTTTACGAGGCGTTTATCGCTCTGCCTACCCCCTAAGGGATAAAGGCGTGATTTTATGTATGTATGTATGTATGTATGGGATCCGAGGGTTTCTGTATATTGCAATTCAGGTGATGGGCTGACAACCTGTCACTACAGCAATATACCTACAAATCTATCTTAAATAAACCACAAACTTTGTCAGACGTGGCGAAACGACTTTTGTTTAGGTCGTTTACGCTCTGCCTACCCCAGTAGGGATAAAGGCGTGATTATTATGTACGTATGTTGTACTCATTTTACTATTGCCAAATGACAGCTGCATTTCCTCCCGGGCATGCTGTAAAAATCAGCTAAGGGATCCGAGGGATTCTGTATTTTGCAATTTAGTCGATGGGCTGACAACCTGTCACTACAGCAATATACCTACAAATCTATCTTAAATAATTCTCAAACTTTGTCAGACGTGGCGGAACGACCTTTTTTTAGGTTGATTACGCTCTGCCTACCCCATTAGGGATAAAGGCGTGATTATTTGTATGTATGTTTAACCTGTGGGTATGATATCATTATGAAATGTTTGTCGGGACCCAGGAGAACAGCTTTTTGTGAGCTTATACGGGTTGTAAGGGACAGCGTCCCACAAACTGATAGGGGTTGCTCAGTCAACGACACTGAACAACTTCCAATAGTATATTCTTCCAGAAACTAAAAATTTATTTGGCTTTTCCATACAAATTGTGTGATCGAGGTAAACATTTTGTATGGAAAAGCTAAATTTTATTTTCACTTTCTGAAAGAATTTCTTTGTGGAAGTTGTTCAATGTCGTTGACTGAGCAACCCCTATCAGTTTGCGGGTCGCTGGCCCTTTCACCCAGTATAGGCACGTGTATAAAATTAAACATTTAAATGGCGAAAAACATTTCTAATTAATTCAAACAGAGTGCCAGCATAATCGCGTAAATCTTCCATCTGTTTCAAGGTTTGTTTTTTCCCATGTTGCATAAAATCACGCTTTTATCACTAAAAGGGTAGGCAGATCATCGACGGCCTAAGAAAAAGGTCGTTCGCCACTTTGACACTTTTGAAAGTTATCTCAGATATAAATAGAGCCACGCCTTAATGAAACCCTCGAATCGCTTAGAAGGTTTTTACAGCATGCCCGGGAGGAATTTCTTTTACTTAGTTTATGTATTATATGTAATGAATGTATTTAGGATACCTATTTGACTAGGTTTGCACTATCCCGCTTACCGCTACACTTTTTTCTTTCACCCAAAGGTTGCCTGGAAGAAATTGCTACCTTAGCAATAAGGCCGCCTATGTTGTACTTGTCTTTGGCTGTTATCTGTTGTGTTGTATGTTTGTTGTATTATTACGTACAATAAAGTATTTTTTTATGTTATGTTATGTTTTTTTTTTTTTTTTTTTTTTTTATATATATAGGCGAGCATTTGTCCGCCATCTCACCTGGTGGAAAGTGACGATGCGGACTATGTTGAAACATACTCACCTATGTAGTGCCTATTCACTCTCGCCTTGAAAAGGCCCAGGTTATATTGTTCCGGAAACAGATCCGCCGGCAGGGAGTTCCACTCCTTAGCCGTTCGCATTAAGAATGTGGAAGCGAACCGCTTCGTGCGAATTTGTGGTATATCCACGACATAAGGGTGGAACCCCTGTCCACGCCTCGTGCTCCGGAGATGGAAAGGGGAGGGGGGTATAAGGTCATGAAGTGCTAACGCGCACTCCCCGAAATGTATCCTGTAAAATACCGACATGCACGCCACTCTGCGACGGTGCTCAAGGTTCTGTAGTTTTGCCTCAACCAGTGCTGAGTCTCCAATGAGCTTCTTAGCGCGTTTCTCGATTGAGTCTAAGGCAGCCAGCTGGTATTTAGCTGAACCGTCCCAAAGGTGGCAGCAGTACTCCATACACGATCGGACTTGAGCTGTGTACAACTGCAATAGCTGTCCCGGTGTGAAGTATCGCCTAACCTTCGAGAGGATACCAAGTTTTTTGGCAGCTGTTGTGGCCAGAGACTCAATGTAACGTCCAAAGTTCAAGTCGGACGTAAGGCTCATACCAAGAAGCTCAAGATGGTCAGAAATCGGTACGGATACATCCCGGAAAGTTGGAGCCAGGTTAAAAGGACTCCGTTTTGTCGAGAATAGACACGCCTGGGTTTTGGATGCGTTGAACTTGACGAGATTGGCATCGCCCCACTCGGATATCACCCTTAGCGATGAGTTCAGACGATCCACCATGGACTCCCGACAAGACTGGATTGTTTCACTGTTGGCCCTTGCACTGGACAGATATCTGTCAACAACCGTGCTGTCATCAGCGTACCCAAAGGTATCGGGTGTAAACATGTCGTTGATATGCAGCAGGAATAAGGTTGCAGACAGGACAGAACCCTGAGGAACTCCGGCATCAATAGCCTGTTGTCCGGAGGAGCAGCCTTCTAAGACCACTTGTATGGATCGTTCGCTCAAGAAGTCCGAAATCCAGTTGCAAAGGCCAGCAGGTAACCCGTAGGCGGGAAGCTTGCCAGTAAGGCTAGCGTGCCAGACCCTGTCAAAGGCCTTGGAGATATCCAGAGACACGGCAAGTGCTTCACCATGTCTCTCGATAGCCTCGCTCCATAAGTGAGTGGCATGCACGAGGAGGTCCCCCGTCGATCGCCCTCGGCGGAAGCCGTATTGGTGATCGTTAAGGAGATCATTATCCTCAAGGTATGCCAGGAGCCGATTATTCAGTACACGCTCCATAATCTTGCAGAGTATAGAGGTTACCGATATGGGTCTATAGTTGACAGGGTCTGCTCGACTACCTTTTTTGGGTACAGGTTGCACATTTGCAAGCTTCCACGATTTGGGAACAACACCAGTCTCAAGTGAGAGGCGGTACAGGCGTGTCAACACCGGAGACAACTCAGGCGCACAGTTACGCAGGACGATTGCAGGGATACCGTCAGGGCCACTTGCTTTATTCACGTCTAGATTTCGCATGGTTTTAAGGACCTCTTTTTGCCGGATGCGTACGGCTGCCATAGAGCAGTCGACACGAGGTAACGGGGGTGGTATTTTACCTGCGGCATCAAGACGCGAACTTTCCGCAAAATAGGAGGCAAAAAGATTGGCTTTCTCCTCCGCAGTATGAGCAAGCGACCCATCAGGTCTCTGCAGAGGCGGTAAAGATGGCTGGCAGAAATTTGTTTCCACTGCTTTCGCAAGCGACCAGAATGCTTTACTGCCAGCCGGATAGGAAGCAAGCTTAGCGCCTACTCGGCCTATGTGGGCAAATCGAGCCCTGCGCAATTCCTTTTTGCTTAACTTGGTGGCTTTGTTATAGTTTTTCTTCAGATCGCGAGTATTCGGAGCTTTGCGTGCACGAGCATCAGCCCAAGCAAGGAATGCCGACTGTTTCTGCGATTCCGCGCAGTTACAGTCAGCATTAAACCACGGGCGAGCTTTGCTACCGGTAGGAACATCAGAGAACGGTATGAAATACTCCATACCCTGACGTATGACTTCTGTAATAGCATCCGCGCAGCTCGACGATTCGCCTGAAGAAAAACAGTCCTGCCAAGGATACGAAGCAAAGAAGTGGCGCATCTCATCCCATTCTGCTGACCTGTATCGCCACACCCGTCTTTTACCACAAGGGCCCTGATCGGGTGGTGAATACACTGATACAGATTTCACCAGACAGTGATCTGAGGTGCCCAATGGGGCAGAAACAGACACAGAGTATCGGTCTGGATCGGTAGTCAGCAGAAGGTCTAAGCAGTTGGCTGTATGAGACTCAATATCCGGGACCCTTGTTGCACAGCTGACAAGCTGGGAGAGATTTAGCGACAATGCAAATTTGCGCGCCTCTCGCCCAGCATGATCGGTCACTAGGTATGGGAACAACCACTCTTTATGATGAGCGTTGAAATCCCCCAGGATGACTAGCTGCGCTGCCGGGTATCTCTGGAGAGCTTCATCAGCACCTTCACTGAGTTGTTCAAACAGTTTGGTTGTCTCCGTGTCTCCACTATGCGAGCGATAGACGCAAGCATACACATTTTGAGCTACACCAGTATCGACCAGTACCCACAATACGGAAAAACTTGGTGCCTCAAGGTTCTTGAGACGCTTGATGCAAATGTCATCGCGAGCGTACACACAGACTCCGGCACGAGGTAGAAACCTGTGTTCTAGTGTGTAGCCGGGATAGCTGAGGTACGCCGCGTCAGCCGGACAATTGATCTGCGTCTCAGTGAGGAACAGCAGATGCGGTTTTTCAGTCTCAAGATGGTGATGGACGGGGTTGAGATTTGAGTGCAAGCCTCGAATATTTGAGAGGTGCACTTTAAGTGGGAGGACGTGCAACCGCTGTTTAACCATTTTCCGTTTTTTGAGTGTTTTCATAATTGGTGATGTGGGGAAAAAGTGAATAGGCAGGAGGAAGGCAGTTGTACGAGGTACCGCGTTGCAATAAGCTTAGAAAATGAGCTGATTGCAGCCACACGCAAAGATAGCTGGCTTGGAGACCGCGGGGACGCCCGAACCCCCCCGGGGATTGCCACCTGGTCCTCCCATCCGGTCGCCAACCGGCAAGGTGGAGCATCCCGGGATTTTTCGTGAGGTGGCAGGGCAGCCTTTCGCGGGTGGCTTTCCCGCTACTTGGGCCCTCAACTTCCTACGGTCGGCCAGCGGTGCACCGTGCTTCGGATCCCGCTAGCCTCCAGAACCAGCCACTCGTTGTCGCAACAATCAGCCACTCCGACCTGCTATATGCCGCGGTACTACTGTACAGACCCAACCTCCATACTGGCTTCTCCTTACTACATGTCGGAACACGGCGGTACCGCTTGGCGACATTATTTAGTTAGGAGGGTGGTAACCAGCCGCGGCCGAAGCCTACCACCGGAGAGAGTGCTGTCCATTTTGCACTGCCCAGGGGCCACGTGTAGGGAAACTCGAGTAAGAGGCCCAGAAAAGGGCCTCGCCTACGGACGCGGACAGCTTTGACCCCCAAAAATGTTGTATTTCATTCTATGGTTTTCTCTCGCTCCCACGCCAACATGGAAGGAAAAACATTTTCACTAAATTCCAAGTAATTCCAACACAGTCCCGGCATAATCACGTAAATCTTCCATCTGTTTGAGGGTTTGTTTTTTCCATGTTGACATGCATAAATTGGCCTGAACACACAGAATTACGCGGACACAGTTTTACAGCAGAGCTTGTGACGGGCAGATGTTTGCCCCGGGGGGAGGGAGGGGGGAGGACCCAAGGATATGGAGGTGGGTAGTTCCCAGTCGCAGCAAAATACTGGTTATCATTTCCAACGGATACTATATAATAAGCTGAATTGTATCCAGCCCACTATTTTAACTTTTGAAATAATTGTCGGTCAAATTTTAGGGTTTGAACTTACCCATGAAACTGAACATTTTCCCCAAGAAATTAAGGCCGAAATTCCAGGAGAGTACTCGCACTCGGGATTTATACCCTTATAAAATGGATGCGTCCAAATCTTCTTTGTCGTATTTTTAAAACAGAGTAACTTTTTCTCGATAAAAAAATTTGCTATAAGTTAGTACGACGATCCATAGCAGAGACACGTCCGTCCACAATAAAAATCACGAGGAACTGGTAACCTAGTACAATACTCTTTTCCGCGGCACCGCAACACCGCAACGCAAATTGCCGATTCTAGCGTTGCATCGCCCCAACGCGCTTGTGGGTTTCGGCTCTAACAACTTGTATGTTTAACGGACGTGTTTATGAGAGCTTTCGTCATGGAAAACGAAAATCACACACCTTCAACCGCTGTGTGTGACCTCCGACTGTGGCGGTGGTATGTCATTTTCACTCTTCATGAAGAAGTCTTTCGTAAAAAGTTCAGAGTTAAACATTCAGGTTGGTAATATACATTTATTCATTCATTCATATAATCACGCCTTTATCCCTAATGGGGTAGGCAGAGCGTAAACGACGTAAACAAAGGTCTTTCCAACACGACAATGTTTTGAGGGTTATTTATGATAGACTTGCTGTAGTGACAGGTTGTCAGCCCATCGCCTAAATTACAATATACGTAAACCCTCGGATCTCCCAGCTGGTTTTCACAGCATGCCCGGAAGGAAATGCAACTGGCGCATTCTATGTTTTTCTCTTTCTCCCAGGCCGGTATGTAGTTAGTTACCAAGTGATTTATCAATATGAAAAACACTTTGTTCATCATCACTACATAATATAAAACAAAGTCGCTTTCTCTGTCCCTATATCCCTATGTATGCTTAGAGCTTTAAAACTACGCAACGGATTTTGATGCGGTTGCTTTAAATGGCTAGAGTGATTCAAAAGGAAGGTTTATATGTATAATACATTCATAATTTTGTAGAGAAACACTGATGATTTCCATGCGAAGCTGGGGCGGGTCGCTAGTTTAGTGATAAAATAAATAATGGAGCTTCGTAGAACTACCCGCTTGCTCCAGGTCACGGCGTGCCCCGGAAATGGCCCTCCTCAGTTGGACAGTCTGTTGAGCATTCTCAAAAGATTTGCAATACGTCCCGTAATTTGATGTCAATAAGGAACATAATTTACCACCCGACAGATACACGGGTCTTTTCCATTGAGATCTGATAGGAAAGGAAAAGAAGTGGGTTTTGATTGTCAGGTCAATTTGCAGTTCATAATTTTAGGTGCGAATGCTTGATAATGGTGTTGCTGAGGAAAAAGTGCGTGAAGCAATCTGCTTTGTGTCTTACATACATACATAAAGTCACGCCTTCATACCTAATGGGGTAGGCAGAGCAAAGACCTTAAACAAGGTCGTTCCGCCACGTCTGACATGTTTTGGGGTTATTAAAGATGATATAATTATTATATTGCTATAGTGAGGGGTTGTCTATGACCTAAATTGCAATCACACTAAATCCTTTAGCTGGTTTTTACAGCATGCCCGGGAGGAAAAGCACACACACACACACTCTATGTTTTCTTATCACTCCCAGTCCAGCAGGAAGTTCTCACTGTGGCACGTTTTGCTGTTTCGATCTGTAAATCCGTTCAGCAATTAGTTATGATTGTGGTATCAAGTCAGAATAGTATCATAGTAGGCACTCCATTTGCAGATATCGCCAAATGTGATAAAGATAAAACCATAGTATGGACAGCAGCGTTCTCAGTAAATGTATCCTAGTACTATTATATATGCTGTGGTAAATGTGAAATTCT
Source organism: Scrobipalpa costella (assembly GCA_949820665.1). Classification (NCBI taxonomy): domain Eukaryota; kingdom Metazoa; phylum Arthropoda; class Insecta; order Lepidoptera; family Gelechiidae; genus Scrobipalpa; species Scrobipalpa costella. The sequence continues at coordinate 558,690 of OX463320.1, read as the reverse complement.
ATGTTGTACATATAAACACGCCGTTACTCAAACCATGTCAGAGGCCCGATAGTTGTCCAACCAGGCGGTTTTAAAACTCTGACACCAGGATTCATCGGGTCGATAGACTCGATATCCACTTGACAGAAAGAGAAGAAGAAGAACACTCCTTTATTCCTAATGGTGTAGGCAGACCGTAAACGACCTAAACGAAGGTCGTTCCGCCACGTGTAACAAAGTTTTGGGGGTTATTTAAGATTTGTAGGTATATTGCTGTAGTGACAGGTTGTCAGCCCATCGCCTAAGTTACAATATACTGAAACCCTTGGATCCCTTAGCTGGTTCTTACAGCATACCCGGGAGGAGATGCAGCTGGCGCTTTCTATGTTTTTCCCTTGCTTCTCTTGATCTGAGGGTTTCAGTATATTGCAATTTAGGCGACAGGCTGACAACCTGTCACTACACCAATATACTTACTAATCTATCTTAAACAACCCTCAAAACTTTGTCAGACGTGGTGAAACGACTTTTGTTTAGGTTGTGTACGCTCTGCCTGCCCCATTAGGTATAAAGGCGTGATTATATGTATGTATTGCTTGCGAGTGTAGGTAGATATTCCTTTGGGATATTCCACCGTATCAATTATGCCGCTCATCCATCCAGTCACTGGAGGACAAAAAATATCAGCTTATTTCCAACTCTGCTTCTCCTTTTATATTTCACTAATTATTTAGTTATTTTTCCCTGTCGTTTATTCCGCAATTTATGGTTTGGGCAGGTAAATAATAAGCTGATTATCTTCTGTCCGTTTTGGAATTTTGTTAGGCTGGAAGTAAAATTATTGTTTTAAATGATGCTTTTGAAGGTAGCATTGAGAACTAGGTCAATTTTACAGTTAGTTAAATATCTTCAAAAAAAACGTGCGAGATTTGAGTATCGACACACCCTAACACACATAAGTACTACACAGACACCAGACACGTGACAACAATACATACATATAATCACGCCTTTATCCCAAATGGGGTTGGCATAGTGTAAACGACCTAAACAAAGGTCGTTCCGCCACGCCTGACAAATTTTGAAGGTTATATAATATAGATTTCTAGGTATGTTGCTGTTGTGATAGATTGTCAGTCCATCGCCTAAATTGCAATACACTGAAACCCTCGAATCTTATGAGAGCTTGTTTCTACAGCGTGCCCGGGAGGAGATGCAGCTGGCACATTCTATGTTTTTCTATCACTCCCTGTCCAGCGTGAAAGACAGTTTCACTTATCTACACTCTCTTTCTCACCAACACTTCCTCTTCTCGTCGAGTCAATGGCAATCAAAATCTCTGCGCCCAAAAAATGGCGTTTTAAAGGCCCTCCGGCGTGCAGGTGGTGGGAAGATAATATGTATATGTTTTTTTTCTTTATTATCTGTCAACAGTCGCAAGACTTTTATCAGATGAATTGGATGAAAAGCGGGCGTTTAAGAGCAACAGGGCCAATGCTCTGTCCTCATTCAGGCGAATAGGTCTTTCCTTTTTTTAAGACGGTGTATGGTAGACGGAGTCAACAAGTCGCTAGCCAGTGGGTTGCAGTGGTTAGCAATTGCTGTAGGCCTTCTTGTACATACATACATACATATAATCACGCCTGTATCCCTAATGGGGTAGGCAGAGCGTAAACGACCTAAAAAAAGGTTCCGCCACATCTGACAAAGTTTTGAGGGTTATTTAAGATAGATTTTTAGGTATATTGCTGTAGTGACAGGTTGTCAGCCCATCGCCTATATTGCAATGTACAGAAACCCTCGGATCCCTTAGCTGGTTTTTACAGCATGCCCGGAAGGAAAAGCAGCTGGCACATTCTATGTTTTTCTTTCGCTCCCAGGCCAGCTTGGAAGTAAAAGTAGTAAGTAAGTCACCTTCTTGTATCATTCTATTTCTTCGAACACTGTGAAAACTTGCAGATATCCGTGGATTTTTTCGGCTCTAGTAAACCAGGGTGCAGCACAGATTGTCTTGAGAATATTGTTCTGCACTCTCTGAAGGCACTGGATATTTGACTTGCTTGCAGTGGACCACAGTGCGAGTGCGATGCTATATAGCCAAATAGGTTTGAGTATCGCGCAGTATAGCATTGACTTGTTGTTCAAGGACAGTGCTGATTGGCGACCAAGCATCCACAATAGATTCTTGAATTTTATGTTGGTGCTGTCTCTTTTGGCTTTAATCTGGTTCTTCCATGTGAGACGTCGATCCAAGTAGAATCCCAGATATTTCACGCAAGTGGACATGCCCCATGCCTTAGTGCAAAAGTGATGTGGTGAGATTTAGGGGCGCTCACCTTTATGCGCCATTTGCTTAGCCACTTGTTTGTCTCTTCTAGTTGTTTTTGCAGCTGGGTGGAAGCAGAGCTAGGGTTTTTGTTGCAAGCCAAGAATGCGGCGTCATCGGCGTATGTGGCCACAGTTATACCTGGACACTGGGGGATGTCACAGGTATAGATGTTATACAAGGGCCAAGTACAGATCCCTGCGGTACTCCTGCGAGACAGATATGGAAGTCTGACTTCCATAATAATAATATTTTATTTTCTATACAAACCAGTTATAAAGGTTACTTACGTACACATCCACAATTACTTAATAAAATAAATTATTACTAAAAAGTAGATAATATAAAAGAAACAGCAGGAAATTACTTAGTTTTAATGTGTTATAAGGTAGAATTTGTAAAGGCTGGTGCCTTAACTAGGATACCCTTTGTTTTAGGTCAACAAGCCCCCTCATCCTGATATAAATGAGCAAACTAAACTCAAACTTAAGCCTGTATTTTAAATGTAGACTCTATAAAAACTGAATTAATTAATAAAAACGATAAGGCACGACATTAGGGATCGTAATTATGAAGCGATTTCAAACTTGAGCGCAATATTAAGTATGGATTTAACAGGCCAGTTTGTACTGAAATTACAATTCTGATACGAACTCGAACTGGCTGTCACTCATGAGCGCTGATTATAAATACGACCCTAGGTGTGACATGGATTGTAGGGCGCTACACTCGCACGTATCGACCTCAGTTAAGCCCCACCTCTTCCTGAGTTCTTTGCACCTCACTTACATTTAAACACAATGACAAGTAGAGCCTTATGGGGTATTAAAAGGGCGAGATCAGGGGTACTAAGTAAGTAGTCACCTACAAATGTCAAGTAACTTGTTAGTAGCTATTGTTTTCTCTCTTTCTGTTTCTTCTTTGACTATCTTCTGTTTTATCTCTAGATTTTTGTTTTAAGTTCACATCCGCTTACAAGCTCGTAAAAGCTTTTGCCCGCGAACTTTGTTTAGGTTATTTAAGCTCTGTCTACCACATTAGGGATAAAGGGGTGATTCTTCTTCTTAGCTAGCGGATTCTCAAGTCGAACTACGGCCCGATAAAACCTGGTGTCAGAGTTTTCAAACCGCCTAGCAGCTGGGCCTCTGACATGGGGTGATTATATGTATGTTTGTATGTAAGTGTAGTTTTTTTTATTTTATTCGTTTTCTCTGTCATTCCTCTTCTCTATCATTTACTACAAAGTCTTTTTTCTAAATACACGTACAATTTTCTTTTAAATATAACGTCCTCTTAAGGTTCTAAGTGGGTTGAGATGACGGGTACTCAGTAAGGCTCACCTACAAAACCCTCCGATTAGCAGTTCTATGTAGGGTGACGTCACTAAGCCTATGTATTCGAAACACCGTGCAACACAATTTTCTTCTGCTTTCTCGTTTCGAACCGTTCCTCGAAGACCGCCGCATGCAAATTTTCAGTAGAGGCGTTTGAAGTTTGAGACATTAAATTCTGCTTATAAATTGTGAAAAGAAATCGATAATATTCTCAAATTCTGTAGTGCATTGCATGTATAACTAGTAAAAGATTGCTATATTTAATTTAATAAAAATATTACATTTTAGAAAATCTTAGGTCGCATGTGCATGTACGGCGTTATTATATGAAAATCGAGTTGTAGCATGTGCACACGTTTTTACATGGAAAATCAAAATGTTTTGTATTTATTTACAACATTTTTTGAATAATTTATTTACATAATTTATGTCAGAAGTAACAATGCAACGTACACAACTGTTTCATAAACTACGAAAAATTCATTTGTATAATTTTGATAAAGAACGCCGCATATGATTATTCAATAGAAAAAATCGGTATTCAATATTAAAGTAAAGATGTATGCATACAAAGATTTTAAACAAAAGGAACTGACATGACGTTATAAGAAAAAAATATCTCTGAAACTATTGTACATACAAATACAATAATTTATTTATAGAAAGTTTAAAATATAAATAACGCTTTCATGAAATAAGAATACTTTGGTCGGATCTTCACATGCGACGTTCTTCAATTAACAGTACGGTTTTATCTCTCATAAACTGCGAATTCTATTCTACTCTCTGCCACTGAAATACACAACCAACCTTCCCCCAAATATAGCAACTTAACAAATAGACGGACTTCCCTATAAGGTCCTAAGTGTGTTAGATGACGGGTGCTCAGTTAGGCTCAACTACAAAAGCTTGCGATTAGCGACATTCTGTGGAGTGACGACATTAAGGACCGTGGCACAATTTCGAAAAGTTTTGCGGCAAATGCAAGACAACTAAAGAATATCATTCGACGCTATGCCAAAGGTCATTGATCATAATTCATTTATTCATGCTTTCATATAGTAGTTTACAAGATCTTAAATACTTGAATAGTTCGTACATGAACCTATTAATAACATTCCGCATTTTTTTAAATTACCTATTTGTCTCTGTCTGTTTAATAAAAAATAGACATACCATACTAAATTTTTTCCATGCTGGACTGGGAGCAAGAAAAACATAGAATGTGCTAGCTGCATTTCGTCCCGGGCATGCTGTATAAACCAGCTAATTGATCTGAGGGTTTCAGTATATAGTAATTTAGGCGACGGGCGAACAACCTGTCACTACAGCAAAATACCTAAAAATCTATCATAAATAATCCTCAAAACATTGTGAGACGAAACGACTTTTGTTCAGGTCGCCTACCCCATTAGGGTTATAGGCGTGATTATATGTATGTATTATAAATGGGTAGGGCAGCGGCTCACTTATAAAACCCAGTGATTAGCGGCTATACGTGAGATGACGTCACTAAACCCCCGCTTGGCCCGTGCGTCCGGAAAAGCTCTACCTCGCTACATGTGACACTATTTTCACACTTTCACATGGAAAGTCTTTACTTGATTTTTCTTTTGTTATTATCTTTTTAAGAGGTGCCAATTTAAGGTTGAACCCGATGGTGTAGTGGAAAGGGCCACTGCCTCCTGAGCGGGAGGTCGTGGTTCGAATCCCACCACGTACCTATCTGTTTTTCATACATACATACATATAATCACGCCTTTATACCTAATGGGGTAGGCAGAGCGTAAACGACCTAAACAAAGGTCGTTCCGCCAAAGAGACTGAGCAAATGTTTGAGAGTTATTTAAAATAAATTTGTAAAAATATCTATATCGCGTAAATTACAATATACTGCAACCCTCAGATTCCTTAGCTGGTTTTTACAGCATGCTCGGGAGGAAATGCAGGTGGCACATTTTATGTTTTTGTCTCACTCCCAGTCCAGCATGGAAGAAATGTGTTTTTCGGTTTTCAATTATCATCTGTACGTTTATTCGGCGCTTTTTCTGTACTTCGGAAGAAACGTTATACCGTTGGTCCCGGTTAATATCATTTAACACCGTAGATTTTAAACGATAAGCCATTTCAGAGGCCAGAGCTAAGCATTGGCGGCTTGAAATCTCTGACCTAATCTAGGATTGGGTCTGGTTTCCCTACTGTGTTGCTGAGGTCAGATGCCAGTCGCTCCGTATAAAAACCAGTAACATCGTTCAATCGCCTAAATTAAGTAGCCGACTCCGAGAGATACGGGATAAGGCTAGGACTAGATGATGATTCTCTTTTTAAGAAAGAAACGGAGGCCATTGCCCAGCAGTAGGATACAATAGGCTAGTAATAATCTCTTCGTCTCTTTTTTCCCATTTCTCTCTTTCTATTTTGTCTCTTTTTTTCTTATTATTTGCTTATCTCCTCATAAAATTCAAAGTGAGTAAATGTTGGGTTCACCATAGGTCACCTATAGAAGCCTGTGATTAGCGGCTCTCTATGGCATGACGTCACGAGGCCCCTGCCAAGCCCGTGGGAGCGGAAATGATCCCCCTCGCTACATATGACACTATTTTCACACTTTACTACCCTCTCCAGGGGTGAAGGTGAGGTGTGGTATATTTCTGTCTCATAATTATAATAGTCCATGTCTCATGTGTAAATCTTCCATGCTGGAGTGGGAGCGAGAGAAAAACAGTATGTGCCAGCTGCATTTCCTCCCGGGCTTATGTAAAAACCAGCTGAGAGATCCGAGGATTTTAGTATATTGCAATGGGCTGACAACCTGACACTACAGCAGTATACATTCAAATCTTTCTTAAATAACCCTCTAAATTTTGTCAGACATGGCAAAATTACATTCATTTAGGTATATTCCGCTATGCCTTCCCCATTAGGGATAAAATGTCCTAACCTAACTAGAAACAACAACACAAAGTTCTATGTTTTTCTCTCGCTTCCAGTTCAGCATGGAAGAAATGATGCCCCGCACTTTACGATTTAAGGCCATAGTTTTTAAATACGTCACGCTCTACGCCCTGCCTTCCCGTAAATTAACCCTTAGTTCAGTGTCATGGCAACCCTGTAAATAATGTGCTATGAGGTTGACACATCACTTATGTTGCGAAGATTATGGGGTCGTTGGACAACATGTGTCTGTATTCTTACATTTGATGAAGTATCGTGTTGAGAACCCTTGTTTATGAGGTCACAGTTTAATGTCCCTAATAGTTACTACAGTGATTGTTCAAGACTTTCACGCTTTGTACACATTTAAACTGTTTAATACGGGTATAAAACCATTCCATACTGGCCTCGGAACGAGAGAAAATATTACGTTACAGTGAACTACTTTAAAACGTTGATTAACTAAGAACCGGATTAATCAAATGATGATTATGACCGGTAGGTATAACAAAATTTGTCAACCCTTTTAACACGCACACAAACGAATGCCAAGTGCAACATGCCGTCTGTCGATGTATGACCAAAATTACATTGTAGTTAGGAGTGTCCGAAAAAAAAAAGCCCGATGGTGTAGTGGATAGGGCCGCTGCCTCCTGAGCGGGAGGTTGTGGTTCGAATCCCACCACGTACCAATGTGTTTTTCGGTTTTCGAATTTCATATGTACGTTTATTCGGTGCTTTTTTCCGTGCTTCGGAAGGCACGTTAAGCCGTTGGTCTCGGTTAATATCGTTTAATACCGTAGATATTATTCGTTAAGCCATATCAGAGGTGCTATGCATTGGCGGCTTGAAAACTCAGACCTAATCTAGGATTGGGTCTGGTTTTCCCTTCTTGGTTGCGGAGATCAGATGGCAGTCGCTCTGTGTAAAAACCAGTACCCTCGTTCAATCCCCTAGATTAGGTAGCCGGCCCCGTGAGATACGGGATAAGGCTAGGAAGATGATGAAGATGATGAGTTACGAGTGTCCGAGCTGTGCTATTACCCTTATTTCAATAAAATCCTTTTCGTCTATCAGTTTGATTTCTTCCAGAACCATATTACCACTATCATCAAAGATAACCGTTCAAGCCTCACTCGAGTGGTCAGATAGACGCACTCGCACTTTAGTCAATGACCTCATTATTGACACTATTGGCAGATAATGCTCCATAGGGTTGCCAGCAAAAGAGCCCAATGGTGTAAAGGATAGGGCCGCTGCCTCCTGAGCGGGAGGGAGGTCGTGGTTCGAATCCCACCACGTACCAATGCGTTTTTCGGTTTTCGAATTTCATATGTACGTTAATTCGGCGCTTTTTCCATGGTTCGGAACGCACGTTAAGCCGTTGGTCCCGGTTATTATCGTTTAATACCGTAGCCGGCTGCATTTCCTCCCGAGCATGCTGTAAAAACCAGCTAAGGGATCCGAGGGTTTCGGTATATTGTGATTTAGGCGATGGGCTGACAACCTGTCACTACAGCAATATACCTACAAATCTATCTTGTCAGACGTGGCGGAATGATCTTAGTTTAGGTCGTTTGCGCTCTGCCTACCCCATTAGGGATAAAGGCGTGATTTTATGTATGTATGTATGTAATACCGTAGCTTTTAGTCGTTAAGCCATGTCAGACGCCAGTGCTAAGCATTGCCGGCTTGAAAACTCTGACCTAATCTAGGATTGGGTCTGGTTTCGCTTCTGGGTTGCGGAGGTCAGATGGCAGTCGCTTTATGTAAAACCCAGTACACTCGTTCAATCCCCTAGGTCAGGTAGCCGACCCCGTGACATACGGTATAAGGTTAGGGAGATGATAAAGGTTGAAAATAATATAAAATAATAAATTAATTAAAAAAATACACCATAGTTGCTAGTTGGCAGTCCTTTGGAACATACATAAACAAATTATCACGCCTTCATCCATAATGGGGTAGGCAGAACGTAAACGACCTAAACAAAGGGCGTTCCGCCACGTTTGATGAACTTGTGAGGGTAACTTTAATTTAACATAGATTTGTTGGTATATTGCTGTATTGACAGGTTGCCAGCCCATCGCATAAAATACATACAATATAGTGAAATCCTTAGCTGGTTTTTACAGCATGCTAGGGAGGAAATGCAGCTGCCACATTCTATGTTTTACGCTCGCTCCCAGGCCAGCTTGGGCAACATATTACCTTGTAATAGCCGAACTACAATCGTTTTACGACTATTTTGTCGTATGGTAGTTCCATTTAAGCCGTCCAATGGCGTCCTATTACTGTAACTGTTTCTCGGCTCACTGCAAGGGAGATAGATCGTAGCCTGCGACGTGAAAAGTGACGTGTCATTTGCTGGAATGGGTTAAACACGGAAGGAAGCTAGTTTTAGTGAACGTAAGCAAGTTACGAAGAGGGGCGCGATTTGTAAAGCTATCGGGAACTCAAGGGATACACAACCAAGCTGCCTGTCCGGTAGTATGGTATTGTGTACGGGTATGCGACCCCGGCTTCCCGAGCTACTACAGTCACAAACCCAGTCTTTCGAGGCAGTAGTATCATTACACCTTGTTTCCTACCTCAAACCTTAACTTTACTTCCCTGCTGGACTGGGAGAGGTAGAAAAACATAGAATGTTCTAGCTGCCCTTCCTCCCGGGCATGCTGTTGAAGTCAGCAAAAGGGACTTGAGGGTTATAGTGTATTGTAATTTAGGCGATGGGCTGACAACCTGTCACTTTAGCAATACATATTACAATCTAAAATTGCCCTCAATTTTTGTCAGACGTGGCGAAAGCGCTTTTTACGAGGCGTTAAACGCTCTGACTACCCCGTAAGGGATAAAGGCGTGATTTATGTATTACAGCATGATAAGGAGGGCAGCTGTCACATTCTATGTTTTTCGCTCGCTCTTATTCCAGCAACAAAGGCATATTACCTTGTAATAGCCGAACTACAATCGTTTTACGACTATTTTGTCGTATAGTAGTTCCATTTTAGCCATCCAATGGAGTCCTATTACTGTAACTGTTTCTCGGCTCACTGCAAGGGAGATAGATCGTAGCCTGCGACGTGAAAAGTGACGTGTCATTTGCTGGAATGGGTTAAACACGGAAGGAAGCTAGTTTTAGTGAACGCAAGCAAGTTACGAAGAGGGGCGCGATTTGTAAAGCTATCGGGAACTCCATGCCGGCCTGGGAGCAAAAGAAAAACATAGAATGTGCCAGCTGCATTTCCTTCCGAGCATGCTGTAAAAACCAGCTAAGGGATCCGAGGGTTCAGTACATTGCAATTTAGGCGACAGGCTGACAACCTGTCACTACAGCAATGTACCTACAAATCTATCTTAAATAACCCTCAACACTTTGTCAGACGTGGCGGAACGGCCTTTGTTTAGGTCGTTAACGCTCTGCCTACCCCGTTAGGGATAAAGGCGTGACTATATGTATGTATGTATCGGGAACTTCTTTGCAATAAATAAATAGATTATTTTGATGACTATTATTTTGAAGTGTTTTTTTAATAATGCATACATACATACATAAAATCACGCCTTTATCCCTTACGGGGTAGGTAGCGCGTCAAACGCCTCGTGAAAGGCGCTTCCGCCACGTCTAACATAAATTGAGGAAATTTTTTATGTGTATTGCTGTAGTGACAGGCTGTCAGTCCATCGCCTAAATTACAGTACACAGTAACCCTCGAATCCCTTTTGCTGACTTCTACAGCATGCCCGGGAGGAAGGGCAGCTGGAACATTCTATGTTTTTCTATCCCTCACGGTCCAGCATGGAAGAATATTAAATTATAAATATATTAAATTTAAAAATGATTAATACTTAAACTTGTGTTGAACTTACCTGCAATGCAATACAATATGCTTGATAATAATTATACACATGAAATGTTTTGATATCATACATAATTAAAAAAGGACAATAAATGCAATCTTTTTGTCGCTGTGCAAAAAATAATGTCATCATCTCCCTAGCCTTATCCCGTATCTCACGGGGTCGGCTTCCTAATCTAGGGGATTGAACGAGGGTACTGGTTTTTACACAGAGCGACTGCCATCTGACCTCCGCAACCCAGAAGGGAAACCAGACCCAATCCTAGATTAGGTCAGAGTTTTCAAGCCGCCAATGCTTAGCACTGGCCTCTGATATGGCTTAACGACTAATATCTACGGTATTAAACGATATTAACCGAGACCAACGGCTTAACGTGCCTTCCGAAGCACGGAAAGAGCACCGAATAAACGTACATATGAAATTCGAAAACCGAAAAACACATTGGTACGTGATGGGAGGCAGCGGCCCTATCCACTACACCATCGGGCTCCACTAATATTGCAAAAAATAATGTAAGAGTACATAATATGTTATGGTTATGTTGTATGATAAAAATAATCATGCATTTTGTAACAAACAACATTGAACTAACATTCCGATCGTATTTTCACATTTTATTACATACATACATATAATCACGACTTTATCTCTAATGGGGTAGGCAGAGTAAACGATCTAAACAAAGGTTGTTCCGCCACGTCTGACAAAGTTTTGGGGGTTATTTAAGATAGATTTGTACGTATGTTGCTGTAGTGACAGGTTCAGCCCACGGCCCTCTTTATTGTTATTCATATCTTTCAAAAATCTTCGTTTACTTACAAAAAACCATTATTTCTTTCTTTACATGAGTTCATCCCATTACCGGAGTTTTCGGTTGTACCGCTCGGTAATACACAAAATTAATTGAATCGTTTTTTATGATCGAATCCCGCCGCTTAAATTCGCGAACATTAAGCCGTATTCAGAGTATTTACGGCGGTAATGCGCATGAAATTGCTTCGATGTGCTCATGTATCGACGAGGGTTTGTTCCACTGCGCTCTAGATATTTGTTTATTTGTACAAAGTAATAGAAATTTCCCCATTCTTACCTACGGAGCTCAGACCTGGTCTTTGACTGACGTTCAAAAGTATAAACTCGGGGTTTGTCAACGGAATATGGAACGCATGCTACTTAGAGTCAAACTGATCGATCGAGTACAGAACTCAGTGTTGCGTTCCCAAACAAAAATTGTGGATGTAGCTCAGAAGGCCGCCTACTTAATGTGGGATTAGGCCGGGCCACGTCACTCGTATGCCAAACGAACTATGGACTCGAAGAACTACCGAATGAGATCCCACCAAAGCTAGGAGAAGACGTGGACGTCCCTGAAAGAGGTGGCGAGACGAACTAGACACATATCTTACGGAATAGACAGAATGGGTACAAGATCAAGATAAATGGAAGGAAGGGAGAGTGGACTTTACCATGCAGTGGGACACCACAGGCGCATAAATAAATAAAAATAAATAAATACAAATTACAATATAATATTGAATTACAAAATGGAGCTGTATTTTATTAAATGTGAAATAATTATTGCATATTTCGCCACTGACATCAGTTTATTTTTTCAATTAATCTGAAAGTCCGGATTGTCCAAAAACAAAGAGCATTCCGCGCTTCGGAGGGCACGTTAAGCTGTCGGTCCCGGTCGCCGTCCAAAGACAGCTATTTAGTGATTTGAAAACTCGACATCAGGGTTCATCGGGTCTATTGACTCGAGAATCCACTGGCTAAGAAGAAGTGAAATTGGTGAAATTTTCTTTACTTTGATTGAGATAATGCAGACGGCATCAATTGATTGCTTGTTAAGAATCAAAACCGTGTTTTTGGAGGCGTGATTTATCGATTGTGGATGTATTTTTTGTAACTGGACGTCACACGAAATCAATATCAGAGGTCAGGCATTTAAAAAATTCAAACTTCCGCTTTTATCGGGCTGTATTATAATATCACTTTGAAAAGATAGAAGAAACAGAGCGTCTGTCGTCCTGCCATTAACAATATGAAATTGCATCGACAGTAATTCAAGACATAAATCAATATTCGGTGTCGTTTAATACGAGGTGTAAGGGACAACGTCCCGAAAACTGATAGGGGTCGCTCAGTCAACGAAACTGAACAACTATTAACTATTTTTTCAGAAAGTAAAAAAAAGACAATACAAATTATCTGATCAAAGTGGACATATTGTATGGAAAGGTATTTCTTCTTTCATCTCCTAAAGGAATTGACTGGTGAACGCTGTTCAGTTTCGTTGACGATGCAACCCTATCAGTTTGCGGGATGCTGTAAGGTCATTCCGCCACGTCAGACAAAGTCTTGAGGGTCATTTAAGATAGATTTGTAGGTGTATTGCTGTAGTGACAGGTTGTCAGCCTATCGCCTTAATTGCAATATACAGAAACCCTCGGATCCCTTACACTCAGTATGAAAAAAAACATAACAGAGTACATACAGTATAATAAGAGCGAAGTAGAATAACCCAGCTCTGGCGCGAACAACGGGAAATGACTTCGTCAAACGCGGCGGCGTTTTTTAACACACAAAGGAAAAGCGCCGAATCATCTATCTAGGGGTAATTTCACTGATAGAATGACAAAATGGTATTCTATTGGTTTTATCACAGTCATGATGCGATAATTTGCAAGTGATTTGCTGTTGTGTCCGTTAGTGTATAAGGGCCGTATTTATAATCCGCACTTGAGATTTACAGTTTAAGTTCATATTAGAAATTTCATTTCAGTACAAAATGGCTTGTAAAATCAATAATATTGCTCTCAATCTTAAGATTGGCTTACAAATACGAGCTTAAATATCTACAGGTTTTGTGTATTTATTTAAAGCGTCTTATTCATTTCATGCTCTGCCTACCCCATTAGGGATAAAGGCGTGATTATATGTATGTATGTATGTCATAATCATATTCAACAGGGTATCGTTGTATGATAGCCTGGGAGTGAGAGAAAAACATACAAAGTGCCAGCTGCGTTTCCTCCCGGGCATGCTGTAAAAACCAGCTAAGGGTTCCGAGGGTATCACTATATTGCTATTTTGACGATGGGCTGTTCTTTCACTACAGCAGTATACCTACAAATTTATCTTAAATAACCCTCAAAACTTTGTCCGACGTGGCGGAACGACTTTTGTTTAGGTCGTTTACTCTCTGCCACATAAAGGCGTGACTTATGTATGTATATATAAATCACTGTGTTTTTTTTAAAATATTATATACATTTTCTTTGAATCTAGAGATAAGGTCAGGGATTAAAGTTACAGAGTCGTTATTCGACCGAGCTCACCCAGAAGATACCTGTTATGGCACTGGCAATCTCACACACCGACGGAACACAGCAAGCTGTTAAGCACCGGACTCTGATAAGATAAAACGATTAAAATAACTTAAAGTAATGCTATAGATAATACATACATACATACATAAAATCACGCCTTTATCCCTTACGGGGTAGGCAGAGCGTTAAACGCCTCGTATAAGGCGCTTTCGCCGCGTCTGACAAAAATTGAGGGCAATTTTAGATTGTAATGTGTATTGCTAATGTGTAGTGATAGGTTGTCAGCCCATCGCCTAAATTACAAAACACTGTAACCCTCGAGTCCCTTTTGCTGTCTTCTACAGCATGCCCGGGAGGAAGGGCAGCTGGAACATTCTATGTTTTTCTATCTCTCCCAGTCCAGCATGGAAGAATTTCTATCTCTCCCAGTCCAGCATGGAAGAATATAATAACACCTTTTAAAGTTTGTGATCATCTTCCATGCTGGACTGGGAGCGAGAGAAAAACATAGAATGTGCCAGCTGCATTTCCTCCCGGGCATGCTGTTAAAACCAGCTAAGGGATCCGAGGGTTTTAGTATGTTGCATTTTAGGCGATGGGCTGACAACCTGTCACTACAGCAATATACATACAAATCTATCATAAATAACCTTCAAAACTTTGTCAGACGTGGCGGAACGACCTTTGTTTAGGTCATTTACGCTCTGCTTACCCCATTAGGGATAAAGGCGTGATTATATGTATGTATGTGATCATAGTCCAAATGTTTGCCATTTCCATGCTTCGGAAAGTATGAAAGAAACATAACCTTAAGTCCTAGTAAAAGTATGCTAAGTCAATAAAGGATAAGTACAAACTAAAGTACTCGCTTTAAAACAGAATATAATAGAACTGAACCTACTAAGAAAATTACAGTAAGAAATATAGAGCAAAGTCGTTCCAGTAGAAATAAGTGGGTATTATGATTTTTATGATGCGATGGGCCATAAGCGCGGTATTATGGAGCGAGCAGCACGCGCGCCGCCTTTTAATCGAAGCCACATAAAGACACTCGATAAACCATCGTAGCTTATTAGTATATAAGTAGACACTTATGTACAAAATTTTATTTGAAATAAAATTATTATTTAAGGTCATTGAGAGCCCGATGTTGTAGTGGATGGATAGGGCAGCTGCCTCCTGAGTGGGAGGTCGTGGTTCGAATCTCATTCACCCACCACATACCTATGTGTTTTTCGGTTTTCAAATTTTGATTAATCGGCGGTTTTTCCGTGCTTTGGAAGGTACGTTGGTAACTACATAGTATTAATCAAAGTCGCTTTCTCTGTCCCTACTATATTATGCATGTTTTATACATATAAACCTTCCTTTCGAATCACTCTATCCATTTAAAGAATTCGCATCAAAATCCGTTGAGTAGTTTTAAAGATCAAAGCATACATAGGGATATAGGGACAGAGAAAGCGACTTTGTTTTATACTATGTAGCGATGGTCAGTACTCGTATAATATACAGATATATTTCTGCCTCCATGCTGGACTGGGAGCGATAGAATAACGTAGAATGTGCCAGCTGCATCTCCTCCCGGGCATGCTGTAAAAACCAGTTAAGGGATCCGAGGGTTTCAGTGTATTGAAATGTAGGCGATGGGCTGACAACCTGTCACTACAGCAATATAACTACAAATAAACCTTAAATAACCTTCAAAACTTTGTCAGACGTGGCAGAACGACCTTTATTTAGGTCGTTTACGCTCTGCCTACGCCATTAGGGATAAAGGCGTGATTATATGTATGTATGTATTTTGTAGGTACTATAAGTACCACGACTCTATTAATTACAGGGTAACTGAATCCTCAACAGTCTAGTAAATGCGTGTTCGTTATTTATCAATATAACCTAATTGTATGAATTTAAAAGAAAATTGTGTGTTAATGTATGTTTTTCATATAATATTAGTTAAGTTTAGTTGTTTTTAATGTAAGCGGATAATGAAATCGAGACAATTTTCATTAAGGTTTAGCGATAACATTTAACTTGTTGAATAGTGTTTTGTAAATGATGAGAATAATTAATTAATCGATAACTGCCTCCGTGGTTTGCGGTCTGAGCCATGGGCTCGAGACCAGGAGGTCCCGGGTTCGATTCCCGGCGGGAGACAATCACTTTGTGTTGTTGTTTCTAGTTTGCTAAGGATATTGCAGGCTGATCACCTGATTGTCCGAAAAGTAAGATTATCCATGTTGTCGGATGGGCATGTAAATAGGCGGCCCTGCGCCTGATATCTCTCTGGTCGTGTCAGTCAGTCTGTCCTATCAGAATAAGAGATTAAAGGAATAGAAAGTGCACCTGTGTGTAGCGCAAACACTTGGGCACTAAAAACTAGTCCTGCGCAGTTAGCCTGTCTCTGAGAGATTGGCCGCCATCACCGAAAATCGGTGGGAGGTCTATTGTTATTAGTAATGTTAAATTTATTTAATTTATCTTTATTGTAAACTTCACAGCCCATATTCATAAATTACATTACAAATGTTATAAACTAATCTAGCCAGTTACGAAGTTTAACATATTAAAAGCAGAAATTAGGTAGGTTACAAAATTTAGGCGATGGGCTGACAACCTGTCACTACAGCAATACACATTACAATCTAAAATTGCCCTCAATTTATGTCAGACGTGGCGAAAGCGCCTTTTAGGAGGCGTTTTACGCTCTGCCTACCCCGTAAGGGATAAAGGCGTGATTATGTGTATGTATGTATGTATGTACAAAAATGTGTGGGCAAAGTTCATGCCATTCATATTCACCTCATCTCGAGAGATAAAAAATACTAGCGAGAATTTGAACCTATTATTGGAAGGCTCTTCCGTGACATTAAAATAGAAAACCGTACTCTTTAAATAAACAGGGTGTAAGGGACGGACTTGTGCAGTCAACGACACTGAACAACATCCACCAGGAAATCCTTTCAGGAAGAGATAAATAAAAAATGTATTTCATACAAAATGTACACTTCAATCAGACAATTTTATGGAAAAGCCGCGCTTTTTTCTTTTCCTGTGAAAAAATCCTGCTGATAGTTGTTCAGTGTCGTTGACTGAGCAACCTCCGGTCCCAAATGGGGTAAACGATAAGGTCGTTCTGCCACGTCTAACATAGTTTTGAGGGTAATTTAATTTGTAGGTGTATTGCTGTAGTGAAAGGTTGTCAGCCTATCGAATAAATTGCCAGAAACTCTCGGATCACTAAGCTGGTTTTTACAGCATGCCCGGTAGGGAATGCAACTGACAAATTATATGTTTTTCTTTCGCTCGAAGTCCATCATGGAAGAAACTAAGATAAACTCGAACGAATATTCGAAAGAAAGAGAATCGTTAACGCTATCTATTACAGAAGCTTTTAATAAACAACACTTAACTAAATAAGCAGACAATAAAGCAGGTAGCTTCCAATTGCGAGGATTGAAGGGTTGCTCCACTCTTGTCTAAAAATAGGCTGTATTAAACATGAAAATAGATTTATTCCATGCTGGCCTGGGAGCGAGAGAAAATTATAGAATGTGCCATCTGCATTTTTTGAATGCTATAAAAATCAGCTAAGGTATCCGAGGGTACCAGTATATTGCAATGTAGGCGATGGGCTTACAAGCTATCACTACAGCAATATACCTACTGATCTATCTGAAATAACCCTCAAAACTTAGTCAGACGTGGCAAAACGATTTCTAGGTCATTCACGCTCTGCCTACCCCATAAGGAATAAAGCCGTGATTATATGTTTGTATATAAAATAGATGTGAATGTTATCGTAGAAGCTATCAACAGTTGTTCCCAAACCGTTTTGTGTTTGCACTGGAAATATTAAAGCAAACAATATCAGTTGATGCAGCATTAATGGCTTATCACGGCTATGTATCATCTGAACTTAGTTACGGTTTAATACTGTGGGGAAATTTCGTTGATATTGATAGGGCTTTTAAGGTTAAAAAAAAAGTGTGTCCGTGCTATCGCAAGTACGTGGTTTGATGACAACTTCTTCTTCCTCTTCTTCTTCCTCGCCTTATCCCGTATCTCACGGGGTCGGCTACCTAATCTAGGGGATTGAACAAGGGTACTGATTTTTACACAGAGCGACTGCCATCTGACCTCCGCAACCAAGAAGGGAAACCAGACCCAATCCTAGATTAGGTCAGAATTTTCAAGCCGCCAATGCTTAGCATTGGCCTCTGATATGGCTTAACGACTAAAATCTACGGTATTAAACGATATTAACCGGGACTAACGGCTTAACGTGCCTTCCGAAGCACGGAAAAAGCGCCGAATAAACGTACATATGAAATTCGAAAACCGAAAAACATATTGGTACGTGGTGGGATTCGAACCACGACCCTCTGGAGGCAGGACCCACGGCTCAGGAGGCAGCGGCCCTATCCACTACACCATCGGGCTCTTTTTTGAGAAACTTGATATACTACCTCTACCTTGTGTATACAGGGTGGCCCAAAGAGTGACGTCCAAAGGAAAAATTTTGATTCCTTAGGTCAAGGGGTAGCCAAATCACCCCCATGTATGTTCAGCGATTTTTAGTAGTTTAGGAGTTATGAATTTTTTTGCTAATTTTCTAAGAAAATTGACCTCAGTGGATTAATTATTTTTTTGGATCACTTTTTTTATTTTTTTTTATTTTTGTGACATCCTCTTAAATTGTTCTTTTAACCATAAAAGTTTCAGCTTCCTAGCTGTAATGTAAGTTAGTTATTTTTTTATCGATAGTTCGAATTTTACGATCGAGCTAGTCTGCTCTGAATTTTCAATTTGAAATTAAAAATTGAAAAAGATAATCTCATGGTCCCTTATTAATTTTAAAAACTCCGCAAAGTTTCAAAATTACATAAAAATAAAAATAAACTATTGCTTAATGGGGTATTATTTGCAGAAAACAGCCTTCAAAGGTACTTGGGTGGAATTTACAAAAGTTCATTTATTGCAGTTCGTTTGTTTTATTGGTTTACTTAAATTTATTGTCAATTAGCGGAGAAGAGGTGTGAGGGAGATAGCAACTATGTTAAAAGTTGAGTCTAAGCACGTATGGTTTTGATAGACATAACATAACATTAAGATAATAAATGCATGATCCACTCCGAGACATTACTTTGAGTTGCATGAGAGTCGCAGTCGCGAATTTACTGGAGCGGTAAGGTGAGCATGTTGAACTACCCTCATTTAAAAGTGCGAGTTGATCATGCCACCCTGTTTTTTTTCCGGTAGCAGTTTGTTTGCTTCTTGGTGATTATCTTACCACGAAAACAAACTTTGCTTTGCCCACGGACCTTGCTGCCTTCTTTTTGTAATTAGATTACTTGTGCTTGTATTTAAGACTTTGCTTTATCAACTTGGATTTTGATGACTTGGAAAGTGTTGTGATCTTTTATGTTCAATGACGCTGGCTGGCTGAGGTGCTGGCTGGCAAACAATGACTGATGGACAGAAATACTATCTAGAAAAATAAAATTTGAAGGAAATAAAAAGACAGGCAGAATTTGTAAAATCGATAGTCGTGTCGTGGTTTTCTTTCAAGTCACAGATTATTATTATTACGAGTATGAACTACACGTTGGCCGAATATGCAGAAATGCATTATTTTTATGGAGTTGCTCAAGGCAACGGCCATGAAGCGGCAAGCCTTTATCGGGAGCAACTTCAACGCCGTGGAGGACAGGAGCCTAATAGGTATCCCGACCATCGTGTTTTTATTAACACACACAACACTTTGATGGCAGGCCGCATTCCTGGTCGAGAAGGCAGGCGTGAAGGTATCCCAATAGTTGATCCGGGCCGTCGAAACCTCGTATTGGACGTAGTAGCTGAGCACCCTTCAACAAGTACAAGAATAATGGCTCGCAATTTGAACATCCCCAGAACATCAATCCAAAGAATATTGAAAGTCGAAGGGTACCATGCATATCACATTCAACGGGTTCAAACTCTAATGCCTGCTGATTACCAACAGAGAGTTGATTTTTGCCAGACTATGTTAAGGATGGAGAGAGACGACCCGGGATTTTTCGAAAAAGTTTTGTGGACTGACGAGTCGCGTTTTGAGCGCACAGGAATATTTAATATTCATAACACCCACCACTGGGCAGTAGAGAATCCCCACTTGACCAGAGATACTAGGTTCCAGCATCGCTTTAGCGTCAACATGTGGTCAGGCATACTGAACGGAGAAATGATAGGGCCGTTCGAAATGCCGCCGAGGCTCAATGGCGAGACATACAAATTGTTTCTCGAAAATGATCTTCCCTTGTTATTGGAGGAAGTCAACCTCGATTTACGAAGACACATGGTTTTCCAAAATGACGGTGCACCATGCCACTACGCAGCACAAGTGCGTAATCATTTGAATGAAACGTATCCCAACAGGTGGATCGGACGAAACGGTCCAATCAGATGGCCTCCACGATCGCCTGACCTAAATCCGATTGATTTTTTTATTTGGGGTTATTACAAGGACATAGCTTACGCCCGAGAATCGTTAAATGAAGAGGAGCTAAGACAGCGAATTGGAGAGGCCGGAAATGTCGTTAGAGGAAACAGAGAAGCGTTTAGGCGACTTAAAGAAAATTTCTTGCGTGAATGTAGGTTGTGTATTGCTGTGGGAGGTCGCCATTTTGAAAATTTATTGTGAGTAAATGTGTAAAAGAATTATCCAAGTTTATTAACTTATTATTAATAATACAATTGTCTCATAAATCTTACAACTCACACTAAAACATTTTACTAAGAATTTTCATTCAAAAATGTAACTTAAATAACATTTTTTAGTAAATAATTTTATTTTCCCTTTAATATGATACATTTTCTAACTTAATTAGTCCTTAGTAATGACATAACAGGAATCTTTCAACTTTCTGAAACAATTTACTAATTAGGTAATTTCTACCCCAGTACCTTTGAAGGCTGTTTTCTGCAAATAATACCCCATTAAGCAATAGTTAATTTTTATTTTTATGTAATTTTGAAACCTTGCGGAGTTTTTAAAATTAATAAGGGACCATGAGATTATCTTTTTCAATTTTTAATTTCAAGTTGAAAATTCAGAGCAGACTAGCTCGATCGTAAAATTAGAACTTTCGATAAAAAAATAACTAACTTACATTACAGCTAGGAAGCTGAAACTTTTATGGTTAAAAGAACAATTTAAGAGGATGTCACAAAAATAAAAAAAATAAAAAAAAAGTGATCCAAAAAAATAATAAAAAATAATTAATCAACTGAGGTCAATTTTCTTAGAAAATTAGCAAAAAAATTCATAACTCCTAAACTACTAAAAATCGCTGAACATACATGGGGTGATTTAACTACCCCTTGACCTAAGGAATCAAAATTTTTCCTTTGGACGTCACTCTTTGGGCCACCCTGTATAAGGGATGTCTGCGTTTTTGTTTCTTCTCATCCTGAATATTGGCCAAAACGTGGCGAGGTAATTCAGAGACAAACTAGGACTAGGATAATGAATCTGTTTAATCAACCACGATGTAATAAAGACATATACAAAAGAAATATTTTTAACATGAGCATATTATTATATAACAGACTTCCAACTAATATTAAGTTACTCTCTGGGCATTCATTTAATTTAATAAAGTGGCTCCTAAAACATTGCTTCTACAGTGTTCAGGAAAATCTGAATTTTAAAATTTAATCAGATTGACTTTATGAATTTAGATAGTAATGGGTTATAACTTATGACTATATTTAAATTTTATTTAATTTTCTTATCTAATCATTAATAAATAAATTGTACAACGAGTCAAATTTGCATGCCTGCTCGCTGGTTGAATACCTACATGGAACTCTGTAATATTTTAAGATGTGACATTTTGTATTCTGGCAAATAATTATATTCTTTTTTATTCTATTATATTGGCATTAAAAGTCAATCGGTAAAATATCAGCCGAAATATTCTTTGACGTGGGCGTTAGTTTTTAATTTTATAACGAGACTTTGGCCTATCGACGAAACTAACAATAACATTGAATTTCTGGAACTTGGTTTTGAAATTGCATTTGAAGTAGCTGATATTTTGAATCAGTGCAGTTTTCTAGTACAAAAAATTAAATGCTATAATAATAAATTCGTTTCTGGCAAGACTTGAACCTGCGTCTGTGGAATGTTGGTCCATAACTCTACCAACTGAGCTACAGAAACGGTAGAAGGAGTGACAAATTTATCATATGTATGTATTAGCGACGTTAGCAACAACTAGCCATGTTGTTTAAAAACAACGTACGGCATTAGAATTCGCATTTAACATTTCAAAATTATTCAGTCGAATTGATCCAGTATTTACAAATCATTAATTTCAAGAACAATACCGTAACAATAAAATAACAGTCTTGTAGCGCCGTAGACCAACCCGAATTGAATTACCCGACTAAAGTACATCGCCTACCGGCACTGATTCAGTCGGATTATATCACTCTTCTTAATTGTTTTCAGTAATGCTGGACTGGTCAGTGTCCCTTTCTAGGTAGGCAGAACGTCAAGGACCTCATTCAGAAACGTTTTTGTCACATTTGACAAGTTTTGAAGAATGTTTAGAATAAACTACTTACCACTACTTCCATGCTGGACTGGGAGCAAGAGAAAAATGCTGCCTCCCGGACATAATCTACAAACCAGCTAAGAGATCCATGGGTTTCAGTAATTATTGCAATTTAGGCGATAGGCTGACAACCTGTCACTTCAGCAATATACCTACAAATCTAGCTTAAATAACCCTAAAAACTTTGTCAGACGTGGCGGAACGACCTTTGTTTAGGTCGTTTACGCTCTGCCTACCCCATTAGCGATAAAGGCGTGATTATATGTATGTATGTATGTATGTAAGTTATTTTAATCGTTTTATCTTATCGGAGTCCGGCGCTTAACAGCTTGCTGTGTTCCGTCGGTGTGTGAGATTGCCAGTGCCATAACAGGTATCTTCTGGGTGAGCTCGGTCGATTAACGACTCTGTAACTTTAATCCCTGACCTTATCTCTAGATTCAAGGAAAATGTATATAATATTTAAAAAAAAACACAGTGATTTATATATATATATATACATTTACGCTCTGCCTACCCCATTAGGGATAAAGGCGGGATCATATGTGTATATACGTACGTTTAGAACAAAAATATGTATTGTCTTGCCACTGTGAGTAAGTTCTAAGCATATTACTTACAAAAGTATTTTATTCATTGATGTGGGTCTTAGTTTTTTTTTTTTTTTATTTATTTATTCATAAACAATTACAAATTGTGTTTGAAATTTATACAATATACAAATAGCATTAAAACAAAATACAATAAAAACTTAAGTACATATAAAAAAACAATTAATATTTAAATACAAAGTGGTGGCCAAAATACGTATGTCCAAATCAATATAAACAGTATTAGATGTCAATAACAATAAAAGTATTTAAAATTCATCTACGCTATATATACACCTCTCCAGAAGAAGATTTCTAAGCTTCTGCTTAAAAGTGCGAATATTTCTTATAATTTTTAATTCAGTAGGCATTCTGTTAAACAATCTTACAGCTTGAACCCGAGCGTAGTGTTCAGCTACAGTCAAACTTGGTACAATGATATTTTTCAAGTCCTTTCTCCTAGTCTTTTCTCTTATTTCCATTTCAGCCTCTGTCTCAAAAATATGCCTACGCTTTAGAAGACCCGTCAATAAAACTAGAATATACAGACTCAGTAAAGTTAATATTTCTAATGATTTAAAGAATTCTTTGCATGACTCCCATGGTGGAGCTCTAACCATAGTTCGAATAGCTCGTTTCTGAATTACGAAGGCCTTTTTCATGTTGTATTTATAGCTATTTCCCCAAAGAGTGATGCTATATCTAAATTTCGACTCAACTAGTGAGTAGTACACTACTTTAAGTTGCTCAACCGATAAGATGTCTCGTAGACTACTCAGCGCATAGCAGGCTGTACTAACTGATTTTTCTACGGCTGCTACCTCTGTTTTCCAGTTGAGCAAGTGATCTATATGTACGCCTAGGAACTTAGTTAGACTTACATTATCTATCTGTTCATTATTCAATTGAGCTACTATATTGTAATTATTACGTGATGTGGTTTAAAGAGTAGTAAATTAGTTTTACTGGTATTTAACTTTAAGAAATTAGCCTTAAACCAACATACAAATTTGTCAAGAGTTCTAACTACGTCAATGTTAAAATTTACGATTGTATCTGCTGTGATAATAGCATTTGTGTCATCAGCAAAGTTAACTAAACTGATGCTATTAACATTATTATTGTACATATAAAAAATTAAATCATTAATAAATATTATAAAAAAGATTGGAAACTTTATTTTTATTGTTGATTCCTCTAATCACGTCATCCATAAGTGTTTCAATTGCGTCACTCGTCCGAATTCCTTTTTGAAAGCCAAACTGCCTTACATGCAGCACCTGGTTACAATTTAAGTGCGAGACTAAACGGACCTTCAAAATGTTTTCCAAGATTTTCGAAAGAATTGGAAGTAGCGAAATGCTTTTTATTCATTTATTGTTTTGCTTGAAATAAAACAATAAATGAATAAAAAAGAACATTAAAACCCTCGTTTTCGTCTAATGATTTCTATAATTTGCTCCGAGTCTAGAAATAGTAATAAGTTAAATCTATTTATATCTTTTCTCAGATTTCAGACCTTTACCTAAATTATTAGTCTATTAAAATCTATTTTGAAACAGTTCTTAAATTAATAACAAAAGTGAACAAAACGCCGTTTAAATCTCAAAATAGCTCCTTGTTTGAAGAACGTAAAATTGTAATGAAACAAGATCCTATTGTGTCGTGTAAAACTAAATGCCTATACCGGGTGTAAGGGACAGCGTCCCGCAAACTGATAATGTTGCTGAGTCAACGAAACTGAACAACCATCAGTAGGAAATTCTTTCAGGAGATACAAAGAAAATGACCTCCCCATACAAAATGACCAATGCGATCCGACAAATTATGTGGAGAAAGCAAAATTATATTTTTATTTCCTGAAAAAAAAAATCCTGCTGTTAGTTGTTCAGTTCCGTTGACTGAGCAACTCCTATCAGTTTGCGGGATGCTGTCCCTTACACCTCGTATAGGAGAAACGCTCGTGGTTAAACAGTAAATGCTTTTTTATTCCAAAAACGAATGTTAAGCAGCCATTGCTGTGGCCAGGATCTCGTAAATTTGAGAGATGGATGGAATAATATTGTAAGTTGGAAATGTGATCTAGTGGCCTGAGCCTTGGTTTCTTGATTGAAGATTGCATAGCGTAAGCAGAGCGTAAATTACCTAAACAAACTGCCTCCATGGTCTAGTGGCTAGTGCCATGGACACCTGATCTGGAGGTCCTGGGTTCGATTCCCAGGGGGGAAACACAAAGTTGATATTTGAGAATTTATCACTTTGTGAATTTTTCCCCAGTTTGGTTAGGACATTGCAGGCTGAATCACCTGATTGTCCGTAAAAAAAAAAGATTTCGTGCTTCGGAGGGCACGTTAAGCCGTCGGTCCCGGTCACTGTCTTTGATAGTGGTCGTTACTCAAACCATGTCAGAGGCCTGATAGTTGTGCTACTAGGTGGATTAAAAACTCTGACACCAGGGTTCATCGGGTCGATAGACTCGATACCCACTCAACAGAAGAAGAAGACCTAAACAAAGGTCGTTCCGCCACGTCTGACAAATTGTTGAGCATTATTTAAGATATATTTGTACGTATATTGCTGTAGTGACAGGTTGTTAGCCCATCGCATAAACTGCAATATACTGAAACCCTCGAGTCCCTCACTTGGTTTTTACAGCATGCCCGGGAGGGAATGCAACTAGCACAATCTTTGTTTTTCTCTCACGCGCAGTCCAGCATGGAAGAGAGTTTGAGAGCTAGGTGGAATAATATTGTAATTTGGAAATGTTGTCTAGTGGCCTGAGTCTTGGACTCTTGATTGAAATTGTATCTATGTTCTATTTTTGCGATAGATGACACTGAATTGATTTGAGCAATTTATCACGACTGCCTTGATCACCAGTATTCCCTAGAATCATAAATAGCATACAAACCCTGGTGTCAGAGTTTGCAAACACAGCACAGCTATTACGCCTCTTAAATGGTTTCAGTAACGACCACTATCAAAGACAGCGACTGGGACCGACGGCTTAACGTGCCCTCCGAAGCTCGGAATCCTTTTACTTTTCGGACAATCAGGTGATTCAGCCTGCAATGTCTTAACCAAACTTGGGAAAATCTCACAAAGTGATAAATTTACAAATATCAACTTTGTGTTTCCCCCTTTAGGAATCCAACCCAGGATCTCCAGATCGTAAGCCCATGGCTCTGACCACTAGACTACGTAGGCATTTGAATAATAAGTTAACCAATGAGAGACATAAAAAAAAAACATTAGTGTGCTGTCAAAACCACAGAAGAGTAAAAGCTAGCGCTCCTAGCGACTTCTCAAATCAGTGGTCAAAACTAATAATGAGTTCATTCACTTAATTTAAGCGACATACTTACTGTATATCAGGATTCAAAAGCAAACATCTTCCAAAGTAACTTCGTTATTTATGTACGAGTAAGTATTCCGTAAACTTTAACTAAACTAAAACGTTAATATACCTCGCAGTCGAGTTTAGCCCATAAACTTCACGTAGAGGTTCAAATTATTATGTTTATATCGCGCTCATGTTATGCTGGCCTGGTAGCGAGAGAAAAACATGGAATGTGCCAGCTGCATTTCTTCCCGGGCATGCTGTAAAACAAAAAAGGGACACACGAAGGCAGTACAGCAATACATACATACATACATGTATGTATATTGCTGTAGTGCCTTCGTGTATGTATGTATTGCTGTAGTGACAGGTTGTCAACCCATTGCCTAAATTGGAATATACAGAAATCCTCGGGTCCCTTTTTTGTTTTACAGCATGCCCGGAAAGAAATACAGAACCTGTCACTACAGCAATTTACCTAAAAATCTATCTTAAATAACCCTCAAAAATTTGTCAAACGTGGCGGAACGACCTTTTCATTTGGTCGTTTACGCTCTGCCTACCCCATTAGGTATAAAGGCGTGATTATATGTATTTATGTATGTACTACTGAATCCGCATTTTTTTCGCGTTTCGTCGACATACGGATGGAGGCCTTTTTTAAAATTAACACTACAATATAGTGCCGGAAATAGTGTTGAAATATTTCCACGTAACTGTGTTCGTTTGAAACGCTTTTTGCCCTTTTTACCTTCACAAATATCCGTCAAACGGTATTTGATGCAAAAATATAACCTTTATTTTTCTGAAAGCGTTCTTTGAATAAAAATGCGCTTTTGTTAAATCTAAATGGTTTTCGGTGCTTTGGCTATGCGAAATGGTATGTCAACACACGTTTTGTTTTGTAAATATTATTTTAAAATGGCACGTTTAATAGTACAAAATAAACAAAAAATGTTATTCCGAATTTTATATAAAAAATCGGTTTCTATGTAATTCGGATCTTTCTTTTGTAAAATCACAATTTATTCAGTTGGACGTCAAATTACGACTTTCTAGGTCATCTGAAATTGTGTTAGGATTTTGATCTTCTAACCTTTGACCATCGGAAACAATTAAGCTTTCCTTTAATTATAGATTTTTGTACTTTAATCAATTATAAGAACAAACAAGCTTTACCTATTTCAAGTTGAATTCTTACTAATTAACACTTTCTTTTTCAGGTATGTAAAAAAATCAAATCATTATTGGGTGAAAAACAAAAACATTACAGCAACAACAATAATAAACAAGTAAGTAAACTACTTTTTCACTTCTCAGACTCGTAAAGCGCCATTTTGCGCAGGGTGTAGGCTGCACAAAATTTAATTTTGTGTACGAGGGCAAAAACGTTTCTACTCTTGAATACATCTCTGTTAAGGCTAAGAAAATTAACCTTAAAAGATTAGTCTAGTATTTATATAGAATTTGTTATATAAAAATATTTACTTCAAACTATTTCCTTTTATATTTCTCTTCCATGCTGGACTGGGAGCGAGAGAAAAACATAGAATATGCCAGACGCATTTTCTCCCGGGAATGCTGTAAAAATCAGCTAAAGAATCGGAGGGTTCCTGTATATTGCAAGTTTGGTGATGAGCTGACAACCTGTCACTACAGCAATAAACAAATCTATCTTAAATAACGCTCAAAGCTTTGTCAGACGTGGCCGAACGACCTATGATTAGGTCTACCCCATTAGAGATAAAGGCGTGATAATATGTATGTTTTTTTAAAACGATAAACAAAAAAAATATAAGTATGATAGTGTATTTGATTCATTATTACAAAATTAATTTAAAAGTAGGCTGTATAAGCCTTCAGCTCAAGCTTTATATTTCATGTCGAAATATTTAAAATTTTATTGGTAATTTTTTTTTTTACTAATATTCTATTTTTGTATACTTCCTCAATATTCCTTAAAATAGAAGTGAAAAGCAGAATTTATAACTCGTGCACAAAACCATTTTAGTCCTCGACTTAATATCAGCCCTTGCCCTGCGGGCTCGAGCAGCTAAAATCTCGGACAAAAATGCCTTGTTTTGTGCACTTGTCGTAAAATCTATTATTCATTATCATTTGCAATGTATTTGCTTGACACTGCGTCGTATTCGCTCTGTTTGCCCCGTTAGAAATAAAGGCGTGATTTTATGTATGCTTGTAACTCTTGCCTTGATTAACGATAAACCAGAGACAGATTTCACATTAGTTACATCATTATTGCTATATCTGCCTCCTTGGTATAGTGTTTAGAGCAATGGGCTTACGATCCGGAGGTCCTGGGTTCGATTCCCAGGGGGGGAACACAAATATAATATTTATCAATTTATAACTTTGTGAGGTATTCCCCAGTTTGGTTATGTCATTGCAGGCTGAATCACCAATTTATCCGAAAAGAAGAAAGATTTCGTGCTTCAGAGGGCACGTTAAGCCGTCGGTCCCGGTGGCTGTCTTTGATAGTGGTCGTTACTCAATCCATTTTAGAGGCCTAGTTGTTGTGCTACTAGGCGGTTTAAAAACTCTGACACCAGGGTTGATCGGGTCGTTTGACTCGAGAATCCACTCGCTGAGAAGAATACATAATTCTTCTTTAAAGAGTTTTGAATATGTTCCTTTCTTATCCCCTGTCTAGACAAAATATTAATACAAAAATAATATAATATTCTCATTTTCAAGCAAGGTTGTCACTTTGTATACATGTGGCATTTAATAATCGTCCAAATATACAAAGCATTCATGTTTCATTTCAGTTTTATTAAATTCTTCATGAAGTTTTATGAATAACGTATTTGTATAATATTTAACATGAAATGAAATTGGTAAGATGTGTCGTTGTATTTGAGTAAGATTGAAAATGAAAGCTAGAAAATCAAATCAAAAGTGTGAATATATTTTTTTTGTTCAACAGATTTTTTTCTTTAGTCTAAATTTATTTTTTATATTAGTGCAGCTTAGCGTTAAACGTAACTGCCTCCGTGGTCTAGTGGCTAGTGCCATGGACTCCCGATCCGGAGGTCCTGGGTTCGATTCCCAGGGTGGAAGACACAAAGTTGATATTTGAGAATTTGTCACTTTGTGAATTTTTCCCCAGTTTGGTGAGGACATTCGTGAGGCTGAATCACCTGATTGTTCGAAAAAGAAAAAGATTTCGTGCTTCGGAAGGCACTTTAAGCCGTCGGTCCCGGTCGCTGTCTTTGATAGTGAACGTTACCTCTGCTGTCGCCCTTTAAGGCCAAAATTGGCTACAGTAGCCATATGCAAGCACACGACCGCGCGAAGCAGCGAGACGCAGCTGAGCCCGTCCTGCAGTTGCTGTAGTCGAAATCGGCTCAGAGATATATATATAGTGGTCGTTACTCAAACCATGTCAGAGGCCTGATAATTGTGCTACAAGGCGGTTTCAAAACTCTGACACCAGGGTTCATCGGGTCCAAAGACTTGATACCCACTCGACAGAAGAAGAAGAGCGTTAAACGTAATTTCGCGTTAAAATTAAACAAAACGGTTTTATTAAAACGCATAGCAGTTGCGCAAATAATGAAAATCACTAAAAGTTCTTTCGAATTCTCGTTAAAACACTAATTTTGCAGAAAACTTTCATAATACGTTCAGTTTAAAAGATACCCTATGGACACAAGCGCCTATGCTAGCGTCACCATGATAAATAAAAAAAAAAATCATATATACATGCATATAATCACGCCTTAATCCTAAATGGGTAGGCAGAGTAAACGACCTCAACAAAAGGTCGTTCCGACACGTCTGACAAAGTTTCCAGGGTTATTTAATATAAATTTGTAGGTATATTGCTGTAATGACAGGATGTCAGCCTATCTTCTGATTTGCTAACTAAATGCTTGCCTGGGAGCCATAAAAATGTAGAATGTGCCAGCTGCATTTCCATGCTGTAAAAATCAGCGTTGGGATCCAAGGGTTTCAGTATATTGCAATTTAGGCGATAAGCTGACAACCTGTCACTTCACCAATATACCTACAATACTATCTTAAATAACCGTCAAAACTTTGTCAGACGTGGCGGAAAGACCTTTGTTTAAGTCGTTTGCGCTCTGCCTACCCCATTAGGGATAAAGGCGTGACTGATTGCTCTAGCGTCAGTGTGCGTTAGGTATCTATTTGACGTAAAGTAAAAACTTTTTCAATTGTGCGATGAAACACAAGCGGTTATTTGAGTTCGTTTGTTTGTGCTATTTCAAATTAGTATTCGACGTTGATTGCGCGGGAAAGTTGAAATAAAAAATGAAAGTAGAGGAAATATAAATTAGTCTTCTTAGCGAGAGGATTCTCGAGTCAAACGACCCGATAAATCCTGGTGTCAAACTTTGCCGCCTAGTGGCACAGTTATTTGGTCACTGACATAGTTTGAATAACGACCACTATCAAACGCAGCGACCGGCACCGACGGCTTAACGTGCCGTCCGGAGCTCGGAATCCTTTTTATTTTCGAACAATCAGGTGATTCAGCCGGCAATGTCCTAATCAAACTGGAAAAAATCTCACAAAGTGATAAATGGACAAATATCAACTTTGTGTTCCGTCCCTGAGAATCGATCCCTGGACCTCCGGATCATAAGCCTATGGCTCTGACCACTTGACTACGGAGGCTGTTAGGAAAATGAGTGAGTGATTGCTTTAATTATTTGCATTTTTAATATTAAGGACACAAATATAATAACTGCTTTTAATTCTATTGCGAAAATTGCCTACGCAACTTAGGCGGCAAAATTTACCATGCTCCATGGCTACCTTTACACACACACCTACCTTTATACACTTTTTTCTTTCACATAAAGGTTGCCTGGAAGAAATTGCTATCTTAGCAATAAGGCCGCCTATGTTGTTCTTGTCTTTTGCTATTATCTGTTGTGTTGTATGTTGTATTATTACGTGCAATTAAGTATTTTTATGTTATATTATGTTATGTTACCAAGTATGTTACCTATAAGATATTTTTTGGACCGATGATATCTGTTTTATAATTTTGTTTAATTTGTCTGACGACGCTTTTCCTCTTAACAATACATACATATCCCTTGCCTTATCCCGTATTTTACAGGGTTGGCTTACTTATGCAAAAGCCTAGGGTATTGGACGAGGGTACTGGTTTTTACACACAGCGACTGCCATTGCTATCTGACCTCCGTAATTCAGAAGGGAAACAAGACCCAATCCTAGATTAGATTAGAGTTTTCAAGTCGCCAATGCTAGCACTGGCCTCTGACATGGCTTAACGACTAATATCTATGGCGTTAAACGATATTAACCGGGACCAACGGCTTAACGTGCCTTCCGAAGCACGGACAAAGCGCTGAATAAACGTACATTTGAAATTCGAAAACCGACAAACACATTGAAACGTCGTGGGATTTGAACCACGACCTCCCGTTCAGGAAGCAGCGAACCTATCCACTACACCAAAGGGCTCGCTAAAGTTTTTCCTCGCAATAATATTGGCCAAAAATTTATAAGTTCTTCCAAACTGTACTGGGCGCGAAAAAAAACATACAATGTGCCGGCTGAAATTCCTCCCAGGCATGCTGTAAAAACCAGCTATAGGATTCAAGAGTTTGAATATATTGCGATGGGCTGACATACATACATACATATAATCACGCCTTTATCCCTACTGGGGTAGGCAGATCATAAATGACCCAAACAAAGGTCGTTCCGCCACGTCTGACAAAGTTTTGAGTGATATTTAAGATAGATTTATAAGTATATTGCTGTAGTGACAGGTTGTCAGCCCATCGCCTTAATTACAATAAACTGAAACCCTCGGATCTCTTAGCTGGTTTTTACAGCATGCCCGGGAGGAAATGCAGCTTGCAAATTCTATGTTCTTCTCTCGCTCCCAGGCCAGCATGGAGAATGGGCTGACAACCTGTCACTATAGCAATATACCTACAAATATATCTTAAATAACCCTCAAAACTTTGTCAGCCGTGGCGAAACGACCTTCGTTTAGGTCGTTTATACTCTGTCTACCCCATAAGGGATAAAGGCGTGATTATATGTACATATCATCATCATTCACTTGCCCTTATCCTATTATTTGGGGTCGGCGCAGTATGTTTTCTTCTTCCATTCATCCCTGTATGAATGTAAATAATTATAACGCGTTTGAATTTTTAATATTTAGATAATGCGTAAATATGTGCAGCAAAACTAAACAACAGCACAAAATTAAGACCCGCACACAATATGCTAACTACTCGTACGTAACGTTACAATCAGATATCACTGTCGTCATCACGAAATTATTTATTCCATGCTGGCTTGGGCGAGAGAGAAAAACATAGAATGAGCCAAGTGCATTTCATCCCGGGCATGCTGTAAAAAGCAGCTAAGGGATCCGACGGTTTTAGAATATTGTAATTTAGCCGATAGGTTGATAACTTGTCACTACAGCACTGTACCTACAAATCTATCTTAAATAACCCCCAAAACTTTTGTCAGACGTGGCGAAACGACATTTGTTTAGGTCGTTTACGCTCTGTCTACCCCATTAGGGATAAAGGCGGGATTATACGTATGTAAACATTACGAAATTCAGCCATAATTCCATTAATACACTGATAATTACGCAAACAGTAACAGAATTTGGACATATCGCGTGTGGACCAAACAATGATTTTCAACAACAAAATAACTGCCTTCGTGGTCTAGTGGTCAGACCCATTGGCTTACGATCCGGAGGTCCTGAGTTTGATTCCCAGGAGGGGGGGATAAAGTTGATATTTATATTAGAAATTTATCTCTTTGTGAGGCATTCCCTAGTTTGTTTAGGACATTGCAGGCTGAATCATCTGATTGTCTGAAAAGAAAAAGGATTCTGTGCTTCGGAGGGCATGTTGAGCCGTCGGTTCCGGTCGCTGTCTTTGACAGGGATCGTTACTTAAAAATAATCGAGATTATGAAACCATTTCGTGTGATATTATTATATTTGGACCTAATGTTGTTGTTAACGTCTTATCCGCGTTTTGTTTCGTGCTATTTCACTTCTGTGGGTAAGTTGTAACAAATTTCTTATAGAAATAAGCAAAGCAGTGCCTGTCATGTCTTTCTTTTGTATGTATTCTGTCCTTTGTATACTTGTATAAACTGTTAAAAAAAAACAGTTTAAAGAGTAGATTACATACATATAATCACGCCTTTATTCCTTATTGTAATGTATGGTAGTTTCATATTTATTATATAGGTAGAGGGTAGTTTGTATTTGTAATGGTAAGCCAGTCATCAATATACTATTCAACCGTTACCTTGTGTCTCATTGCGCTCCCACAAAGAAATACTTCAGTGGCGAGAGGCTGATACGTTTATTTACGCGTGCTAATTAGTGTTCATTAACATGTCTATCGGCAAATTAAGTGCATTTGACATGCAGTCCGGCGTGTGGTCGTCGTATATCGACCGGATGGAGATGTACTTCTTGGCAAATAAAGTGGACAGTGAGCTGCAGCTACCTACTTTAATATCAAGTATGGGGGACGAAGCGTATGAATTACTAGTTAACCTTGCGAGTCCAAAGAAGCCTTCAGAGTTGAGCTATAAGGAAGCTAATGAGTTGATGAGTAATCACTTGCAACCGACGCCGTCTGCACTAGCGGAGAGATACCGGTTCAGACAAAAGCGGCAGGCCGCGACGGAGGATGTGGCAGCTTATGTAGCGGAATTAAAAAAGTTATCGCGTAATTGCAAGTTTGGCGAGAATCTTAATGATAATTTACGTGATCAATTTGTTTGCGGCCTCAGGAGCGATTTGATTAGACAACGGTTGTTTGCGGAGGATGACTCAATAACTTTTTCGACGGCGGTGAAATTGGCCAGTTCCTTAGAAGCGGCGGAGAAGAATGCTGCGGAGGTTGAAGGAATTTCTAGTATCCAAAACACGAGTGCGGTGCATGCGATGAGTTTTGGGCCGAACAGAGGTAGCAGCCGGAGGAATGAGGGCAATGGCGGCGGACTGTCACGTAGTGCCTACAATGGCGGCGCGGGAGGCCGTTCTAATAACCGATTTATGGAAAACAGGATTATTCACTGTGCGGTATGTGGAGCTACTAATCATGATTATGGATCATGTCGCTACCGAGATTTTACGTGTAGTAAATGTCAACGCGTTGGTCATTTGCGACGGGTTTGCGCGGAGCAGCGGGCGAAGGCGCCGAGGCGCGGAGGTCAAAGAGGTCAAGAGAAGCAGCGAGGGGAGCTCCATTTCAGCAATGTGGATCACGAGACGAGTGAAGAAGATGAGGGTCTTGAGGAGCGTTTAAACCATATGGCGCTTGACAACTATAAGGCAGTAAGTTTACCGATTAAAATTGATAGAAAAACTATTTCTATGGAAGTTGATACTGGGTCTCCTTTGTCTTGTGTAAGCAATAAAACCTACACTCAATATTTTTCAAATATTCCCATTGAGAGGGATAGCACCGGAATAAAATTTTATGATGGTTCTAGAATCAAGCCGCTTGGTATTATAAGACCTTTTGTAGAGTATAATCAGATTGAAAAACAATTAGAATTATTTATTATAAATGGCGGTTCTACTTCGTTGTTAGGTAGGCAGTGGATTGCGGAACTTGATATTGATGTTCCCAAGATTAAAAAAGAATGTAAGTTAGATAATATATGTTTAGATCATGTTGATAATGAAGTGCGTAATATCCTCGACAGATATAAAGAAGTGTTCAGTGGCGGATTGGGACGGTACACGGGAGGTAAGGCGACGCTCCGGGTGCGCGAGGGGGCGGTGCCCGTGTTCCACCGCGCGCGGCCGCTGCCGTACGCGCTGCGCGAGCGCGTCGACGCCGAGCTGGACGCTATGCTGCGCGCCGGCGTCATCGAGCCTGTCGACTGCTCCGACTGGGCTTCACCTTTGGTGCCTGTTAACAAAGCTGATGGTACGTTACGGATCTGTGCGGATTACAAAGCGACTCTAAATCCTGTTTTGTTAGTTGATCGTTTTCCATTACCTAGAATTGAAGACGTTCTACATAGTAGGGTTGAACGGGGCTCAATTTTTCAGTAAGATCGATTTATCACAAGCGTATAATCAAGTAGAGTTAGACGAGTCCAATTTATATACGGTTATAAATTCTCATAGGGGTCTTTTCCGTAATAGGTTGGCTCAAGGTTTGTCGTCATCTGTAGGTATATTCCAGCGTATAATGACAAATCTTTTCCAGGGCATCCCTAACGTTCAAGTTTTTCTAGATGACGTAATAGTAGGTGGGAAAACTAAATCGGAACACATTAAGGCGCTCGAAGTAGTTTTTAAGAGATTATTTGATAACGGTTTCAAGCTTAAGAGGCAAAAGTGTGTTTTCTTAGTTGACGAAGTTAAGTATTTGGGCTATGTAGTATCTAAACACGGAGTTAAAGCTGATGAATCCAAGGTTAAGGCAATTATGAAAATCAAAACACCTGGAAATGTTAGCGAGTTGCGTTCTTTCCTCGGTATGGTGAACTTCTTTTCTAAATTCATTAAAAACTTTAGCTCTTTGTTAGTACCTTTGAATAGATTACTAAGGAAGGGAGTCGATTGGTATTGGGATGATGAGTGTAAAAGGGCATTTACGGAAGTAAAACAGGTTTTAACTAGTACTGAAGTTCTCGCGCATTATGACCCTAAACGGCCGTTGATAGTAACGTGTGACGCGAGTGCGCGGGGGGTAGGCGGCGTGTTGTCCCAGCCCGGGCCGCGCGGGGAGCGCCCGGTCGCTTATGTATCTCGCTCACTCACTCCGGCCGAAACTAATTATTCACAGATACACCGAGAAGCATTAGCTATTGTATTTTGTATGCAAAAATTCCATCAGTATATTTACGGGAGAAAATTTTTGCTACGCACGGATCATAAACCGTTAGTATCTATATTTGGGCCTCAAACGGGTATACTTACTGGGTGGCGCAAAAGTACTGGCACTAAAGAAAATATTTTTATTTTTTTTATATGACATTTTCTGTCATTCTGTTGTTGAAAATTGTGTAGTGAACAAATGTAAAATACACTGAAAATAATAGGCCTACCTCCTTAAAAGGCCCTACAAACTTGACACTGGCGGAATCATCACGGAAACGCCAAACAACTAAAAGTTGAAGTTGAAGTTGAAAATAAACATGGACCGTTTTACTCTCCAAGAACGTGGAATAATTGTGTCAATGTTCTTACGGAATAATTCATCAGTGATAAGAACACAACGTGAATTTCGTCGACGATTTCCCCACCGTCCGGCACCGATTGGTCGCACAATTCGACGCTTTGCCACACGCCTTGAAGCAACTGGCTCAACATTGGATAGACCTAAGTCTGGGAGACCAAGAACAGGCCGTTCAGCTGAAAATATCGATGCTGTGCGCGAAGATGTGGAAGAGTGTCCAGAAACATCAACGAGGCGACGTGCCACGCAATTGGGCATTTCCAGGCGGACCCTGCAGCGTATTTTGGTGAAAGACTTAAAGATGTTCCCGTATAAAACTCAAATGACTCATCAGCTGCTGCCTGCTGACCACCGAGCTCGTCTAGATTACTGCCAGCGCGTCATAAACCTCAACCTTGAAGAGGATAATTTTCCTTCAAAATTGGTTATGAGTGACGAAGCGCATTTCCATCTCTCAGGGCATGTCAATAAGCAGAATACTCGGTTCTGGGGCACTGATAATCCGCGCATTATTCAAGAAACACCTCTACACCCACTAAAAGTTACTGTATGGTGTGGCATCTGTGTTGACAGAGTGATCGGACCCTATTTTTTCGAAGACGCTGGAGGCAATGCGATAACTGTCACTGGAGAACGCTACAGAACCATGTTACGTGAGTTTTTGATACCCAGTTTGGACGAATTGGGGCTGGAGCACATCTGGTTTCAACAAGACGGCGCTACGGCACACACAGCGCGCGACACTATGGACTTAGTGAGGGACGCTTTTCCAGGCCGAGTTATCTCTCGTTTTGGCGATTTACCTTGGCCTGCAAGATCACCCGATCTGACCAGTCCAGACTTCTTTCTTTGGGGTTTTTTGAAATCTCGGGTGTATGTGAACAAGCCACAGACTCTCGCAGCTCTAAAAGAAAACATTCGTCAAGAAATAACGAACATATCGCAGGAAGTGTTACGGCAAGTTATGCAAAATGTCATAAATAGGGCTCAAATGTGTATCAACTCTGGAGGTCACCATTTAAAAGACATCATCTTTAAATCCTAATGGTACGAAATTTAATGGCACAAATATACATTTAAAAAAACCTAAATCTAGTTTTCTAATTTAGAAAAAATGTTATAGCTGAACCAAATAGGGTCTTTACTTTTGCGCCACCCAGTACAATGACTGCTAGTCGGATGCAGCGTTGGGCGATAATTCTGTCTGCTTATAATTATGATATAGAATACATTAAAACAAGCGAGAATTGTGCGGATGGTTTATCGCGACTACCTCAGAGCTTAAAGGTTCCTTTAAAGGACGAATCTTTAATGCCTGAGCAAACTTATTTGCATTTCGCTCAGGATGCCTTGTTATTAGAATACAATGAAATAAAAAATGAGACTAAAAAGGATCCTTTATTAAGTAGGGTACTAGGCTATATTAGGGATGGTTGGCCCGACGTATGCGAAATAAATAATTTAATGCCATATTTTAATCGGAAAAAGGAGTTTTATGAGGAATTGAATTGTATAATGTGGGGTCATAGGGTTGTTATTCCAGAGGCTTGTCGTAATAAGGTATTAAAAATTATTCATGAACCTCATATGGGTATAGTGAGGTCTAAAGCGTTGGCACGCAGCTATGTGTGGTGGCCCGGGGTTGATGAAGATGTGGAGCGCGAGTGTCGCGCGTGTGAGGTGTGTGCGACGCAGGCGGACGCGCCGCCACGCGCCGCGCCGCAGCCCTGGCCTTGGCATCCGCGACCTTGGACTCGTCTCCATCTCGACTTCATGGGGCCTATAGCTGGTAAAATGTATCTGGTCGTTGTCGATTCCACGTCTAAATGGTTGGAAGTATTTCACGTTCCCAGTACAGCGGCGAGTAGCACTATTGGTAAGCTTAGGGAATTATGGAGTAGGTGGGGTATACCTAAACAAATAGTTAGTGATAATGGACCACCATTTACTAGCATTGAATTTTTAAATTTCGTTAAGTACTGCGGCATTAATCACGTTTTTACTGCTCCATATCATCCGTCATCAAATGGCGCGGCTGAGAACGCCGTAAAGACTTTAAAAAGGGTAATCAAAAAAGCAATTTATGAAAAAACTAGTGTAGATGAAGCTTTGAGCACGTACTTAATGTACTATAGGAATACAGAACATGCCACAACAGGTGAATCACCGTCTTGTATACTTATAGGTAGGCGTTTGCGTACTAGACTCGATGCTCTTAAACCTGATAGAGAAGTAAAGGTAGGAAGAGCACAACAGAAGCAGGTAGATAATGTCGGGGGTACGAATAGGAACATGGGGGTGGGGGATCAGGTTTGGTATCGCCAGTATGTCAAGGGGGAAAAGTGGGCTTCTGGAACGGTAGCTAATAAAACAGGTCCTAGTGATTTTAGCATTTTAGATAATTCGGGCAATCATGTACATAGACATGTCGATCAGATCAAACGCAGATCTAAGAGTTCGCTTGTGGTCCCCACCGATTTAGCGTCACCTTTACCGCAACAATCAGCTGACACAAATGGCATTATGGGTAGTAGCCAAGAAGCCAGTTTAGTTGAAGATGAGAAGGTTCAGTCGGAGCAGCCGCGAGCGGTTTCGGTGTCGCCGCCTCGAACAGCGCTTTCATCACCGGTCAATAATGATGATCTTTTTACTACGCCTCCTTCCGCCCCTGTATCGGCCCCAGTTCGACCCATTCGTCAATGTAGGTTACGGAACCCTATTAATTATAAGTTAAATAAGTAATTTGAGTTGTAAGTTGTTTTAAGATGAATTAAAGTGTTTCTTTTAGTTAAGTTAAAGTTAACTATTACGTTATAATGTTTTTGTAAATTATTGTAATGAATTAGAGTGGAGGGATGTAATGTATGGTAGTTTCATATTTATTATATAGGTAGAGGGTAGTTTGTATTTGTAATGGTAAGCCAGTCATCAATATACTATTCAACCGTTACCTTGTGTCTCATTGCGCTCCCACAAAGAAATACTTCACTTATGGTGTAGGCAGAGCGTAAACGACCTAAACAAAAGGTCGTTCCTTCACTTTTGAGGGTTATTTATTATAGATTTATAAGTATATCGCTGTAGTAACGTTGTCAGCCCATCGCCAAAATTGCAATATACTGAAACCCTAGGATCCCTTAGCTGATTTTATACAGCATGCCCGGGAGGAAATTCAGCTGGCACACTCCATGTTTTTCTCTCGTTCGCAATCCAGCTTGGAATGGTAGGTTAGGTTTATTCATTCATACCCTGAAATATGCTCAGCTAATTATTATAAGTAGTCATTGTCTTCTAACATATGTAAACACTATGTTACAGATAACAGACGCCATCATTAATAAATACACTGTTATTAACGCAAACAGTAAGCAGAATTGGCATTCCCGCGTGGACCTAACACGTACACGTACACAATATTTGTTTTCAAATCAGCACATTCTGGGACAGCGTTTTATGAGGCGACCACAGAGTTAGATTAAAGAAGATATCGCAAGTGATCCTACACTACCGTCATCATCACCTCCCTAGCCTTATCCCGTATCTCACGGGGCCGGCTACCTAATCTAGGTGATTGAACGAGGGTACTGATTTTTATACAGACCGACTGCCATCTGACCTCCGCAACCCAGAAGGGAAACCAGACCCGATCCTAGATTAGGTCAGAGTTTTCAAGCCGCCGATGCTTAGCACTGGCCTCTGATATGGCTGTACGACTTATATCTACGATGTTAAGCGATATTAATCGGGACCAACGGCTTAACATGCCTTCTTACACTACCGTATTCAAATTTAAATCTGAAAGTACTTACAGCAATATTGACGATGCAGGCAATGAATGAAATCAAACGCTGACAATCAAACAGATTTCTTCTTTATAGACTTTCACCTTACAAACGTGTGACAGCGTCCACGGAACTTGAATAAATGGCGTTTTTTTCTGTCTTCAGATCAGTAAAGTCCCGGCGTCCGACACTCACAAACTTTTATTTCACACACAGCATATTTACCTGCGACTGTAGTCACTATAACGCACTTTGCTCACTGACTGTACTTTTCACCACTTTTTATTTCCACTTACTTTTTCTTCCTTTTCCTTCTCAAATTCAAACTTATAACCAGACATAGAACTGTCGACTGGCCGGTCCACTTCGGCTTATATATCCCTCGAATTGGTTCTAGAAAATTCAATTTCGATTGTCATTCCAGCATTCATTTCGTTCATCACGACTCCAGAATCTTCCGTTTATCTTCCATCTCACTCTAAGATTATCTGTTTCTTTTACTCATTTCTTTCTAGGAAATACCTGAAAAAAAACAATCCTTTTTACTGCAGTTTTGACGGCCAGCCATAGATGACATGACGATGAAGTAGTTAATAAAAGAGTTTGAATACCTGAGCCGTCATACTTTTGAATCCAACTATGGCGATGCTCACACTGGCTGCAGATTTGCAAGCCACGCCTTTACGTTATTTCATCAGCACGATACAATCTAATCACACATGGTCATGCAAATCTTAATTTCATGTGAAAATCGTCAAATCTATTATATCTATCTAATCGTCAAAATTAGACAGTCTTTGAGTGAATAAATAATTAACTTGTTGCGTTTTAAAATACGACAAAATAAAGGTTTTTATTTTCACTGTACTGTGAATAAAATAAAATTTACTATTATTAATTCTTTATTGTTTTAAGAATTGAACATAAAAGTAAACTTAAAAATTAAAAAAGTAAGCGAGCTTATCTCTATAAGAGATCTCTTCCAGCCAACCTAATGAGGATGAAAGAAGGGAATTCAATTTAAGAGAATAAAATTCACGGTTTGCTGTCATGCTATTTAAAAAAAATGCGTAGTCTACCCTGATTTTGATCTGTGGATCCACCAATTCTACAGTACGGGTCCGTTCCAGTAAATATTCTGTGACGTACATTACTGTAACTTGGAGTGTATTCCAGTAATTCAATTGGCGGGTAGAGTAAAAATGTTTGCTGGTCAATATTATGAAAAGTAGGTTGCATTTTGTAAACAAGGAAATGTTGGAGGATAGGTGTTAGTGTCCAAGCTGCTAAGCAGAACAACTAAAATCCGAATCTACAAAACAGTCGTCAAACGTCGATTATAGTGTACGGGTGTAAAACTTGAACACTGACTTTGAAGGAGGAAAATAAACTCTTAGTGGCAGAACGAAAGATATTCCGGAAGATTCTGGGACCAATAAAAGGGTAGGATGGGGGATGGAGGCGGAGGTACAACCGAGAAAAAGAAGATCTATTGTCCAAGCCGAACATCATTGGCGAAATAAAATCTTCCCGACTTCGCTGGCTAGGACATGTGGAAAGGATGGAAGAGAATCAAACCCTTATAAAACCGCAAAGAAAGCCTATCTTGGTCAACCATCCGGGCGCCGTCTGGTAGGGCGTCCAAGATATTGCTGGAAAGATGAAGTCGCCAAAGACCTGAAAGAGCTGTGAGTGTCCGACTGGTCAGATTAGACAGAATAGAGCAGAATGGCGCATTTAATATCAGAGGCCAAGATCCATTTTAGGTTGCTGAGCCAGCGAAGTAAGTAAGTTCTGATCTGTCTTCTAGTGGTCAACAAGCAAGGCATTCTTCCTCCGGGATTTCACGATTTATGTAGTGTTTTTTTTTGCGAAAATTCTGATTTCGTAATTTCCCAGTGACATGTATAAAATCGTTTGATAGGTCTGTCATATCATAACTAATGAGTGGTAGATTCAATTAGCTGTTACCGCCGCTTAACTTTCGATCCGCTCCCATGCATCGTAATTATTCTAAGGTCCCACAAATTATCTTATTTACTTATTCTTCTTCTTCTTAGCGTGTCGATGGAACTGTGTCCTATTATGTCATAGGGGCCTAGAAATTCAGAGACTTGTATTGCGGACTAATCCACCGTCAAGTCAAGTGTGCCATGGTTTGCACTGCACCGCAAATACAGTCTACATCGGGGCTTGCCGAAAATTCCCACCTGACCACGTTTTTCTTACTTCTGCCAACCTGAGTCCGAAGCCTGTTTAAGGACTTCCAGATCGGTCACGGTAGTTTATATCCAGGAGGGAAATTCTCGGCAAGTGGGACAAAGGGAGTAGGCAGAGAAACTTTTTGATTCTCTGTTGCGCAGGTGGAATGCCCAAGACGCCATTTTACTCGGGTTTGGCTTCAGTGAGTTTGCCTCTTAGTAGCGACTCAAATTATTGAGGGCTGCAGTGAGGTTAGCCTCAACTTTTTCAAACTTGGAGCCCTGGGATGATTGTGCCAGATCGTCGTGTTATAAGAAGCTGGACGTGTTTATGCTGGGTGGTTGATCATTGGCGTATATATTGAAAAGGATTATACTAGTCAGAGTCAGAAGATAAAAACCTAAACTATCTACAATTATACCACTAAATATAATATAAAATACGTATAAAAGGATACATATTATTACAACAAATTAGGTACAATAGGTTACTTAAACTTACATCAATAAATAAATAATATACAATTAATACTTGCAATTGTATAAACAATAATATTAATATATCAATTGTTGCACTTCATTCGCTTAATATGAACGTTTTTTTTTCAAATGTTTTTGTGTATAAAATCCCTGATGATGCTATAAGTTAGCGAAACCAAGTAGGATTCACAAGTACAAGTGTTTTAATAACAACATTATTAATATCTTATATACATACATACATATAATCAGCCTTTATCCTTTATGGGGTAGGCAGAGCGTAAATGACATAAACAAAGGTCGTTCCGCCACATCTGACAAAGTTTTGAGGGTTATTTAAGATGATTTTTTGTAGGTTTATTGCTGTAATGACAGGTTGTCAGCCCATCGCCTAAATTGCAATATACTGA
Source organism: Scrobipalpa costella (assembly GCA_949820665.1). NCBI lineage: Eukaryota > Metazoa > Arthropoda > Insecta > Lepidoptera > Gelechiidae > Scrobipalpa > Scrobipalpa costella. The sequence goes on along the minus strand of OX463320.1, from coordinate 515,295 downwards.
AACCCTCGGATCCCTGAGCTGGTTTTTACAGCATGCCCGGGAGGAAATGCAGCTGGCACATTCTATCTTATCTCTCGCTCCCAGTCCAGCATGGAAGCATCTTACATAGTAAGTATCTTATATATCTTAAGAAAATTATATTTTAAACAAAATTGCTAATTCTAGCTCAACCAAAATTACAAATCTTTATTCTATACCCACTGTATTACTAGTACTGAGCGCCAGAATTCCGCACAAGTTATTGAAGAAAACACGTCAATTTGTATCTAATTCTATTGTGACCCCCCCCCCCCCCCCATAAACCTGTCGCGGACACACCGGTCACTACCCAACCGGTGTGTTCTAGAGCGCTACAAACCTATTCACTATTCAGTTTCACTTTCCCCCTCCTGCTTCGAGCAGCTAGTCGCCCTTTGGTTAGTGAGTTTTAAGATTCCTTCGATGCTAACCAGGGAGCGAGAGAAAAATATAGAATAAGCCAGCTGAATTTCCTTCCGAGCATGCTGTAAAACCAGCTAAGGGATCCGAGGGTTTCAGTATTTCGCAATTTAGGCGATGGACTGACAACCTGACACTATAGTAAGTTACCTATAGATTTATCTTAAATAACCCTCAAAACTTTATCAGACGTTGCAAAACGACCTTTGTTTAGGTCGTTCCTGCTCTGCTTACCCCATAAGGGACAAAGGCGTGATTATATGTATGTATGTACCCACAATATAAAAATTAAATTGACAGGCATCTTTAAATTATAGTGATTAAAATCAAATGCAAAAGATTAATACTTTTAAACTGAAACCGCATTACGTACGGAGGAGAAAATCACTTACTACTTTTGACTTTGACTTTCGGTCAATACAACAATAGACTGTACCGGACTGTAGGTATTTTTTGTACCCATTTTTGTAGCAACGTAGAGCTCTACCCAGCTACTTCCGCTCTCCGAAGGAAAATTATTTTCTTTTTATTAACGACACGCTTTCTTCGAAGACCCGTACAATAGTATAAAATATCAGGAATAAGTCTTTGTTACAGTAAAATATGGTCCGGTAGCGATGTAGGCTTCCGTTCCTGAAAAAAAAAGAAAAAAAGCTGGGTATTATTTATTACGTTTGGCGTAGTACTAATTCCTTTTGAATGAGGGACTTGAATTTATTCCTTAGGTATTCTTTTCTCTTCAAAAAATATTTTCCATTCCGTAGTAACTTCAAGCAGCTGGCACATTCTGTGTTTTAATGTCGCTCCTTGTCCAGTATGGGAGTTAAAATATTATACTGGGTGTAAGGGTCCCAAACAGTCAATGAAACTGAACCACTATCACCAGGATTTATTATCAGGAAGTAAAAAAATAAAATCTTTACTAAATAAAATGTTCACCTCGATCAGTCAATTTGTATGGAAAAGCCATCTTTTTTTACTTTCCGCAAAAAGTTTGTGGTGGAAGTTGTTCAGTGTCATAAACTGGGCTACCCCTATTAGTTCGCTGTCCCTTACACCCGGTATATCAATCCTTTACATTGTACACAAATGGTTTATCACTACAGCCTGCAATGTCCGAGTATGTCTAACGGTGTCTAGAGTGGCAATATAGTGTCCGAGAGTGGTGTCAACAGTGTCGCGAGGCGGACAGACACACAATGCTATTGTATTGCTATTAGATAGCGGGGCTTTGTGTATAGCTATTGTTTAGGGGTTGGATTGAAGGATGCTGCCTTGCTGGCCTGCGAGCGAGAGAAAAACATTGAATGTGCCAGGTGCATTTCCTCCCGAGTATGCTGAAAAAAACTACTGAGGGATCCGAGGGTTTCGGTAATGTAGCGCACATATATGGCGCCACATCAAGATACAACAGTCCTGAAACGCGGTATCCAAGTTTGCTCGGCGATCTGCATATAACTTTACGAATTGGAACTCCGGTCCCCCGGTCACAACACCCGACCAGGTGGGTGATTACTCTTTTCTCATCCGTCATCACTCGGCCAACAGGCCTCTCAAGGAAATGCTCCTAAATTGGTGGCCCCGACGTCATCGCACAAGGACGTGATGGAAGATGTGCAACCATGGACCACACCAACACCACTGGACATCACCGCCAACCTGCAACTTGGACTTCGTCATCTCAGCGCATCCAGCCTTACCGTCACAGCAACCATCTCCACTTTCTGGCACCTTGCATGGCTAAGCATCGCATGGCTCAGGCCATGACTGTCGACACACTCCAGCTTGCACGCCTGCTCACCTCTGCTCATGCTCGCCGCAATGCCCAACTGCAAACAGATGAGGCATCAACACGACATCAATGCCTGTACAAGCGTCTACGGTATCGTCTGCCTGTCCAAATAAGGGGAGTATTGTGGCGCACATAGATGGCGCCACATCAAGATACAACAGTCCTGAAACGCGGTATTGGAGTTTGCTCGGCGATCTGCATATATGCAACTTCCGAACTAATCCAGTCGGACTCCGGTCCCCTGGTCACAACACCCGACCAGGTGGGTAATTACCCTTCTCCCATCCGTCATCACTCGGCCAACTGGCCTCTTAAGGAAATGCTCCTAAAGTATATTATACTTTAGGCGATTGGTTGACAAATCAATATCTATCTTAAATAACCCTCAAAACTTTGTCAGACGTGGTGGAACGACCTTTGTTTAGATTATTTGCGCTCTGTCTACCCCATTAGGGATAAAGGCATGATTATAGATGTATGTAGTATGATCCCACGCTCTTCTACATCTATTTTGATGGGAAGTAAGTAACCAAGTGAGCTATCTAATCTTTCTATAGTCCAGTGTAGTAAGGAAGTATTAGTTATGTTTATGGCGATCCCCAGGCTGAACTGAAGCAATCGGTCCTATGATTATAGTATGAACTTTGTTGTGGTCTACGGTATGAAAAAATCATCAAGAAATGTTTGGACATAAATAATTTATAACTATTGAGTGCGGCGCCATCTATGCTCTTTTTCCACCTTAAGCTCTTTTATTTAAATTTTTGATAGATTTTCGATTACCATTTTTTTAATTGTAATGAATTTAATGTTAATTTTTATGTGTTGGTTAATAATTTGAGTTTTGTAGATTTTACTTAAATTAAAACTCTTTTATTTAAATTTTTGATAGATTTTGGATTAACATTTTTTTTTATTTTAATGAATTTAATGTAAATTTTGATGTGTTGGTAATAATTTGAATTTTGCAGTTTTTACTTATTTATTTATTATTTTAATTTAAATGGTCATATTAAAATTGCAGTTTTACATTTTTTTATTGTCAATTTATAAATATTTGATTGAATATGATTGATTGATTGTCAGACTAAGATAATATTATTAAGTTAAAATTGTTACTAAAACCTATAGACTAAGTTATCTGAAAATAAATATATATATATTTTTTTCTTTCCAATAGCGTAGTGTAATAATATGATCCCAAGCTAATACTACCAAATCTATTTTGATAGGAAATAAGTGACCGAGTGAGCTATCTAATCTTCGTATAGTCCAGTGTATTAAGGGGCTCTCGTGATATTTCGGTCGCTTGCAAGGCCTATAAAGTATACTTTATCGTTACATAAAAAATATAAAATAATTATATGTTGTAGATTGGTCTCAGCTCTTCATTACACTCTTAAGATTATTTAAAAATATTGAGTAATTAATGAGAAATACGAATTCTTCTGGCCCTCTTTCCGTGTCTAAAACATTCACTAAACTTTTATTATTTACTTGCACTTAACGACTTGCATTTATGATAATTATTTTGAAAGTTATAAATCATAAACACTAAAATGTGATCTGCTTGTTTTTTTATTTCGATTATTAGTTTTGGAGAAAAAAAATAAAATCTGATTTCTGGGAGATTCGCAAAGGGCGGGTCCGTGCGCGGGCGACGGGCGGCAGACGGCCCACGGGCTTCGCGAGGGGAACCCGCGTCGCTCTTGTCAGGCAAAAATAGTTTTCGTAAGTTCTGTTTGGACATTTTGTGTTTAAGACATTTAATATTCATTGTTTAATATTAGTGCGAATTATTCTTTATCTACATACATACATACATATAATCACGCCTTTATCCCTAATGGGGTAGGCAGAGCGTAAACAACCTAAACAAAGGTCGTTCCGCCACGTCTGACAAAGTTCTGAGGGTTATTTAAGATATATTTGTAGGTATATTGCTGTAGTGACAGGTTGTCAGCCCATCGCCTAAATTACAATATACTGAAACCCTCGGATCCCTTAGCTGACTTTTACAGCATGCCCGGGAGGAAATGCAGCTGGCACGTTCTACGTTTTTCTCTCGCTCCCAGTCCAGCATGGAAGAATCTCTCGCTCCCAGTCCAGCATGGTTCTTTATCTACTGATTATTATTGATGAGTTTCTCTAAAATTCTTAGAAAATATAAAAAAACAGTAAGTATTTACTTCAACATAATATTATTTTGTTTTATTTTACTACTATTTTATTAGTCAGCTACTGTAGAATGTAGCAAATGGTTCAGCAATGTTTTTTTAGGAAATAACAAAAATATCTTGGTTCTCTAAAAATATTGATAACTGTTTGATTGGAATGTTTTATTCTATCTGACAGCGTAAAGATTGCATATTGTCTACAAACCAATGCATAATTTCGCCACACAAAGTGTCAGCCACATTAGTGCGGTGGCAGTGCTAGAGGCTTTCAATCGCAGTAGTACGAGATCGATCCTTACCAATATTCGATTCTAATTAACTTTTTTTAATTTTATTTAATTTGTATTATATTTCTCATAGATTTTTAATTGTTTTTTTTTCCAGCAGCCATTAACAAAATGTTAAAAACGAAAATTCTGCACAAATATCTTGAATCACAAGAGTTCATAGCATTACGTCGTCGGACCAACAAAAGTAAGTGAAAATAAACTTACAGCTTTCATTTGGTTTATGTAAATTTTGTGATTATAACGGTATTCCACAACCTTGTTTCCCTTTTCGGAGTAAGTATATTATATTACTCCATGTCTCTACTGACTACAGTATGCCCGGAAAAAGAAGCAGCTGGAAGATTCTATGTTTTTCTATCGCCCCTAGTCTAGCAAAGAAGAATTAAGACATGTTAATTTAGATTTTACATTTACAGCACTTGTAAGTTTAATTATAGTCCAAGAGCTCAAACTATTTTAAGAACAGGAATAAACTACATATCCAAATAAAGGCGTTATCAAAATTATACATACATACATATGATCACGCCTTTATACCTGATGGGGTAGGCAGAGCGTAAACGACCTAAACAAAGGTCGTTCCGCCACGACTGACAAAGTTTTGAGGGTTATCTATACATATAATTAATCTCTAGAAGGATCGTGTCTATACATTGAATATATTTACAAAAAATAATTGCAGCAGGCGTTATTAACGATATAAAGATCAGAAAGTTTTTTTTTTGTCTGTCTGTCTGTCATTCTGTCTGTCTGTCTGTATGTTACCACATCACAACAAAACTACTGATCCGATTTCGATGGGACTTTTTTATTCATCTGTGTGTTATCCGAGTTGCAACTGAGGATACCTAAAATCACGCTACTAGACTTAGGGGGTAGGCAGGAAATTGAAATTTGGCTTGTTCTTAACCGATTTAATGGAACTTTTTTAGTTCGACTGAACTATATTTAAAATTAAAGTTACCTTTAATTAATTAGTTACCTTTAATTTTCTATCTACCTCGTAAGTCGTGAGGCGTGATTTGTTGTATCGTAACTTTAATTTTAAAGGTTGCTCAGTCGAATAAAAAAGCTCCATAAGAACGTATAAAAACCAGTACCCTCGTTCGATCCCCTAGATTAGGTAGCCGACCCCGTGATATACGGGATAGGGCTAGGGAGATGATGATGTATGACGCTATTGTCACAGCTCATCGCCTAAATTATAATATACTGAAACCCGAGGATCCCTTAGCTGGTTTTTACAGCATGCCAGGGACGAAATGCAGCTAGCACATTCTATGTTTTTCTCTCGCTCCCAGGCCAGCATGGAAGATCAAAATTATCCATACGAAATAATCAGTAGATTATATATTTATTATGTTCTTTTTACCATCACTATAATATTTGTTTTCTGTTTCAGTTATCCATTAGTACAAAAGAAGAAAAACTACACAATGCGACACACATCAGTAGAAGAATCATAAATTTATCAAAACTTCATATTTAATTGATGACCTTTATTACTATTACTCGTATACCTTCTAAGCTATTATTTTTAGTAGATTTATTTATTTCTAGTCATATAGTTTAAGAATCATTTCTTCTATGCTGGCCGGGGAGCAAGAGAAAAACATAGCATACCCCACTGTGGATAAAGGCGTGATTATATGTATGTATGATTTGAACTTCAAGAGATTATATTTCTGTACTTCATTATATCTTTCCAAATTTTAATCGCCTTTTAATACTACCTTTACAAAATGTCATTCCTTATAGCAGAAGACCAGAGTTAAGACACAAAAAACCTAATAATAATAATCTTTTACCTTCTGTTAGATTTTAAAATAAATTGACCTACATACTTAATTATTTAATGAATATATTTACATAAGATACATACTAATGACTGGCTATAGATTATAATCTAAAATAATACATAGCTAGGCTAGATTTTACAGCCATGGTATGCCTAATAATTGAAAATTGCATATTTTATACATAACGGGCGTAAGAGACAGCGGCCTGCAAATTCTTTCAGGAGATGAAAGTCTAGGTAGACCCATACAACATTAGAATTCACTTACCCAAGAGGTATGAAATGTTGTGGTTTCTCATGATTTTAAATACATAATTAAATTTTAAAAATATACAGATCTTGAGCCCTCTACAAGCCATCTAAAAATATTAATTTCATATAAAATTGAAAAAAAAGTCGTCGGTTTAATTTAGTTTTTTTTCTTTTGTTATTGTAATTTGGTGATTTTTTTGAGCCCGGGTATATTATAAGTGAAAAGTATTTATTATAGTAAGATTTTAGCAAATTGCTTCACATAGTCATTTTGCTCCGGACAGCATCTCAAAATTATATTTGTTTTATCTCTTAAACAGGTTTAAACTTGCTGTAATTAATTTACGCGTAAATACAAGGTCTGTTACATCATATACAGCAATACAATTTTCAAATCTTACTTAATAGCAAACCAGATGTAACAATGACGGAAACGTAGGTATTTAAAAAAAACTGCTGGTAAAGGGGTAAAAGTAGTATGGGCGTTGACTGCGGAACCTCTATCAGTTTGCGAGACGCTGTCCCTTACACCCGGTACATTTACATACATAGGGTTCATGGGGTCGATAGACTCGATACCCACTCGACAGAAGAAGAACATACATAAAAAACCGAGGTATATCATTTACCTAAGAAATTTTAAGGACTTGTTTAGACAATGAAACTGAACAATTTTCTCGATGGAATATAGGTCAAAATATGAAAAAAAAATAAAAATTCTTGCTGTATTTCAATAAAACATAATAATTTAATTCTTTAAAATGTTAGCAAGCTCTTGGACTATTTTATAGGATCATTTTGAATAAAGTGTAAATAATGATAACGGTGTGTTCTACTCATGAAACTGTACAACTTTTTCGAATAAAATATAAAATAATAATTTAATATTATTATAAATAATTATTTAATATTATATAAAATAATAATTTGGAAAATTGAATATGTACATAATAATTTAGAATCAGTAGTGTGATAGTATATATCGACACATTTGTATTTTTTTTCATATTATTTCGACAGTTGTATGTATTCTAGGAAAAGTTGTTTAGTTTAATGAGTAGAACACCAAGAGAACACCCGTAATATTTGCATTTTTAATTATAAAGTATTTTATGGATCACATGGTTCAAAAATATACCCGGTGGTAAAGAAGATGATCACAAACTAGAACCCATCGCGTGTTGTAGTAGTACAAGCTAATACCGATAGATGGCCAAGTTTATTCTCCTTTACGTAACAAACATCAGGGGAAAGAACGGGTGGGTGGGGTGTCAGGTAAGCAAAACGCTCAAGGTCATTGAGACATGGGAGCGTCTTAAGGAAGTGTTAGTTATGATTATGACAATCCCCAAGCTGAACTGTAGCTATTGATCCTGTGATTGTGGTATGAGTTTTGTTGTGGTCTACGGTATGTGGTTGGTTATTTGGTGTAATTAGTGGCCTGTAGATTTGGTAGTAAGATATTATACAAGCGATAGAGCGGTAAATGCGAGCCATATGGTGAAGTGGTTAGGTTCGCCGTTTCCTGAGCGGGGGGGTCGTGGTTCGAATCCCGCCACGTACCGATGTGTTTTTCGGTTTTCAAATTTCATATGTGCGTTTATTCAGCGTTTTTTCCGTGCTTCGGAAGGCATTTTAAGCCGTTGATCTCTATTAATATCCTTTAATACAGTAGATATTAGGCGTTAAGCATGTCAAGAGCCAGTGCTATGTATTAGCGGCTTGAAAACTCTTACCTTATCTAGGATTGGGTCTGGTTTACCTTCTGGATTGTAGAGATCAGATGGCAGTCGCTCTGTGTAAAAATCAATACCCTCGTTCAATCACCTAGATTAGGTAGCCGACCCCGTAAAACACGTTATAAGGCTAGGGAGATGATGATGATGATGCTCTCATCATCATTATTAACCGTTCTCGGTTAATGATATAGATAAATAAAATCTCTATATCTTCGTATATGCGCACTGTTTTGTTTTATAAAAAGGTTTGAGAGCCAGGGTAATTTTGGCAAATATATTTTATGAGGCAATCTGGCATTGATATATCATGGATAAAAATATTGAAATAGGAAAGTCTGAATATTTCTGTCAACATAGCTGCCTATTGACGAATTTTTACAAAACTAAATTGGGGAAAATCACAAAGCGATCACAGAAGTTGTCCAAATCGAACCCACGAACTAAAAATCAAATTGCCGAGGTTTAATCTACTACAACACTGATGCAGATGTTAAGCCGATAAGCTTGTTAAAGCTACCTTTGTGAACGGATTGTCTTTGTGTGAATGACACGTGGAAATGTGACCTATCACGTGACTATCACGTGATAGTCGTTCTGTGGTCTAGTGGTCTGAGCTTTGAGCTATTTATCTGGAGGATATAGTTTCGTATAATATGAAATAAAAAAATATATAGATTCGTTTCCGGCAGGACTCGAACCTGCGACTCTGGAATGCCGGTTCATCACTCTACCAACTGAGCTACAGAAACGGTAGCGGGTGTAACGAATCTATCATAGTCTTTCTTATGTTTACGTCATAGCAACGTTAGACATCTATCCATGTACTTTAAGGACTACGTAGGGCGTGACTAGTCCAAATTAAGATTAGAATTCATGTGAATAATAATATCACCTCACTTGAAAAACAGAATTGGTTACTATTCCTAGTCAATTTTGACAGCGGATCAATTGGCGCGTTTTACAGATTTTTTTAATAAATTGATTTGAAAAAGCTAAAGTGATTCTGAAATTCATACACCTACTTTTCACTTTTCTATAAAGTAAGATTTTTTAAGTACAAAATTTATTATTAAGGACAAGCTTTGTATGGCCCATTTCGACGTCTTATTTACCCGAATCACAAACATTCTGATAACATTGTAAATATATATTTATTATGTAATAATTGTCACTGGAGATTTTAATGTAGATATTTTAAAAAACCACGAGGGTAGCACATTTAAAAATAGATTTTTAAAATGCTTTGAAAAGATTTAAAAATAGATTTTTCAAATCATTTAATTTTAATTATATGTTTTTTGAACCTACACGCGTGACATCAACTTCTGCTACTTGTATTGATGTTTTCTGTTATTGTAAACCTGCAGAAAAAACATAATTGACTCTCTTGGATCAGATCATAGAGGTCAAAGTGTGATATTTACATTTAATAATCCTGATAAAAATCAAAGAATTAAAATTGAGTCAAGACGTATTACTACTAGTAGGTTAGAAAAATACCAAAATGTTCGCATCAATAAATTGCCTAATCTTAATTTTAATAGTACTCCCAATAACGTACATAACGTTCATATTATTTTCAAAATTAATTCAAAAGAAATTAATACGAAATTTAAATTCAGTGATTGGGCGACCACAGGTCTACGAATGAGTAGAGATAGGCTTTTTGATTTCTATGAGCAGAGTAACATGACAAATAGTGATAGCCTCAAACAATTTGTTAAAAACTATTCGAAAACATTTAAGTTAGCATGCCTAATGGCTAAAGCTAATTTTATTAGTAACAAAATTAAAACTGCTGATAGTAAAATTAAAACTGTATGGAAAGTTATCAACAGCGAAATAGGTAAAACAAAGCCACGTGAAAATAACTTTTCAATTAAAACTGACCGTGGAATGATTAGTAATGATTGCGAAGTTGCTCAGGAATTTGAAACATTTTTTACAAATATACCCCTGATAACTACTGAATCTCTCAACTTTTCACCTATGCTTTCATTAACATTACTTAAAGAAAACGTGGGAGCCTGCAATTCTGAATTTAAATTTAGTCATGTTAGCCCCAGCAAATTGTTAAATTGTTTAAAGATATAAAGGTTAAGGCAACTGAAGACTTATGGGGGATGTCAGTCAAAGTGTGTACCTCAATTATCAATGTATTTGCACCATACTTGTCAGATATTTTTAATGATTGTATTGATCAGGGTATATTTCCTGATTTGATGAAAAGCAGTAAAGTAGTTCCTTTGTTCAAGGCTGGTGACAAGTCAGATCCAAGCAACTATAGGCCTGTATCTGTTTTACCAGTATTGAGCAAAGTGTTTGAAAAGATCATGCTCAATGAAATGTTTTCTCATTTTAATCACAATAAATTATTACATAACCAGCAATTTGGGTTTACAAAGGGACCTTGCACTACATATGCTGGTGTTGCCCTTTTAAAACATATATTAAGTGCTTGGGAGGAATCAAAAGATACCATTGGCATATTTTGTGACCTCTCTAAAGCATTTGATTGCGTAGATCATGAAACTTTGTTGTCAAAATTGAAACACTATGAAATCAAAAATTAAGCCTTGAGAATTTTAAATTCTTATTTGGACGATAGGATCCAGAAGGTAAATGTAAACGGAGCTAAGTCATCAGGGTCTCGTGTCAAAATAGGTGTACCTCAAGGTTCGATATTAGGTCCATTTCTATTTCTAGTGTATATTAATAATTTGCCCTACATGATAGAGAATTTGTCAAAGATTGTATTATTTGCATATCTGATATGATACATCTCTTATATTTAAAGTTGATAGACATATCCAAAATTATGACAACGTAAATAACACTCTTGGACAAATTCATAATTGGTTCACTGTTAATAATTTAGTGCTGAATGCGAGAAAAACCAAATGTATAAAATTTACTTTGCCTAATGTACATTCTTCCAATAATGATGTTGTACTTAATAATGAAAAATTAGAGTTCACCGAAAGCACAGTTTTCTTAGGGATTACACTTGACTCGAAACTTCAATGGCTCCCTCACATAACATCTTTATCGGGGAGACTAAGTTCAGCCGCATTTGCTGTGCGAAGAATCCGAGAGCTCACGGATGTTGCTATAGCAAGACTTGCATATTTTATTTATTTTCATAGCATTATGTACTATGGAATTTTGCTGTGGGGCCGCGCTGCTGACATTGATTCAATATTTGTTTTGCAAAAACGGGCTATTAGAGCAATTTACAAACTCAGATGTCGTGATTCCAAAAATGAAAGTAAGAAAACGGAAAAACGTTAAACAGCGGTTGCACGTCCTCCCTCTTAAGGTGCACCTCACAAATATTCGAGGTCTGCACTCAAATCTCGTCTCTGTCCATCACCATCTTGAGACCGAAAAGCCACACCTGCTGTTCCTCACTGAGACGCAGATCAGATCTCCAGCTAACGCGGCGTACCTCAGCTATCCCGGCTATTCTTTGGAACATAGATTCTTATCTAATGCTGGAGTCTGTCTGTACGCTCGCGATGATATCTGCGTCAAGCGTCTCAAAAACCTTGAGGCACCTAGTTTTTCCGTTTTATGGGTACTGGTCGATACTGGGTTGGCTCAAATTGTATATGCTTGCGTATATCGATCACATAGTGGAGATTCGGAGACGACCAAGTTATTTAACCTTCTTAGTGAGGCTGCTGATGAAGCTCTGCAGAGATACCCGTCGGCACAGCTAGTGATTCTGGGGGATTTTAATGCCCACCATAAAGAGTGGTTATTCCCATACCAGAAGACCGATCATGCTGGGCAAGAGGCGCGAAAATTTGCGTTATCGCTGAATCTCTCCCAGCTTGTAAGCTGTGCAACTAGAGTTCCTGATATAGAGTCTCATACAGCGAACTGCTTAGACCTTCTGCTGACTACTGATCCGGACCGTTGCTCAGTGTCAGTCGTGGCTCCCTTGGGCTCTTCTGACCACTGTCTGCTAAAATCTGTATCTGTATACTCACCACCTAATCAGGGCCCTTGTGGTATGAGACGGGTGTGGCGATACAAGTCAGCAGATTGGGATGAAATGCGTCACTTTTTTGCATCGTATCCTTGGAAAGTCTGTTTTTCTTCAGGAGAATCGTCGAGCTCCGCAGATGCTATTACTGAAATTTTGCGTCAGGGTATGGAGTATTTCATACCGTACTCGGACGTTCCCACGGGTAGTTAAGTTCGCCCCTGGTATAATGCCGACTGCCGCCGTGCAGAAGCGCTAAAGCAGACGACTTATCAAGCTTGGGCTGATGCTCGACTCTCACTGGAGACTGGTGTAGTCCCACAGTCGTGGAAGCTTGCAAACGTGCAACCTGTGCCCAAAAAGGGCAGCCGTTCGGACCCTGCCAATTATAGACCTATATCGGTAACCTCTATACTCTGTAAGAGTATGGAGCGTGTGCTCAATAATCGGCTCCTGGCTTACCTGGAGGATAATGATCTCCTCAGCGACCAACAGTATGGCTTCCGCCGTGGGCGGTCGACGGGTGACCTCCTGGTGCATGCCACCCACTTATGGAGCGAGGCTATCGAGAGACACGGTGAAGCTCTCACTGTGTCTCTGGATATCTCTAAGGCATTTGACAGGGTCTGGCATGGCAGCCTTATTAACAAGCTTCCCGCTTATGGGCTCCCTGATGGACTTTGCAACTGGATCACAGATTTCTTGAGAGGACGATCGATACGGGTAGTCTTAGAAGGCCGCTCCTCTGTTCATCAGGCAATTGATGCCGGGGTCCCTCAAGGATCTGTACTTTCCGCAACTCTATTTCTGCTGCATATCAACGATATGCTGACACCCGACACCTTTGGGTATGCAGACGACAGTACGGTTGTCGGTAGATATTTGTCCAGTGCAAAGTCCAGCAAGGAAGCTATTCAGTCTTGTCGAGAGTCCGTAGTAGATCATTTAAATTTATCACTTAAGGCAATCTCCGAATGGGGTGATGCCAACCTGGTGAAATTTAATGCATCTAAGACCGAATTTAACGCAGATAAGACCTGTCTATTCTCGACTAAATTGAGTCCCTTCAATGTAACTCCCACTTTCCGAAATGTATCCGTGCCAATTTCCGATCAACTTGAACTTCTTGGTATGAACCTTACGTCAGACCTGAACTTTGGACGATATATAGAATCCTTGGCTTCGACTGCAGCCAAAAAACTTGGTATTCTCTCAAAGGTTAGGCGATACTTCACACCGGGACAGCTACTACAGCTTTACCAAGCTCAAGTCCGATCGTGTATGGAGTATTGCTGCCACCTTTGGGACGGATCTGCCAAATACCAACTGGCAACCTTGGATTCTATTGAAAAACGCGCCAAGAAGCTCATCGCCGACCCGTCACTGGTAGAAGAAAAGCTGCAGAGCCTCGAACATCGTCGCAAAGTAGCTTGCTTGTCTGTATTCTATAGGATGCATTTCGGAGAATGTGCAGCATCGCTTCATGACCTGATACCCCCCTCCCCATTCCATCTCCGGGGTACGAGACGCCGGTTGGGATTCCACCCTTATGTTGTCGACATTCCAAGTTTTCGCACAAAGCGGTACGCTTCTACATTTTTAATGCGAACGGCCAAAGTGTGGAACTCCCTGCCTGCGGATCTATTTCCGGAACGTTATAACCTGGGCCTTTTCAAGGCGAGAGTGAACAGGCATTTTCTAGGCAATCATGCTCCATCATAGTCTACATAATCACTTACCATCACGTGAGATGGCGGACAAATGATTGCCTATCAAATATCAAAAAAAAAAAAAAAGATTCCCTAAGAGAATTGTTCAAAGAGATAAATATTTTAACTGTACCATGTCAATGTATATATGAAAATATTATGTATGCAAGGAAAAATATTCATAGTTTTACCAAAAATGGTGACAGGCATAACCGGAACCTTAGAAGCAAAAATAAAATTGACCAACCCCCGTTTAGGTTAGATAAAGTAAAAAATACATTTGTAGGTCTAAGTATACAATACTATAACAAAATACCTGACCATATATTAAATTTGTCAGAAAATTAATTAAAAGATACTATTAAAAACACATTATGTCGGAAAGCCTATTATAAGTTAGATGACTATACTAAAGACAAAGATGTATAGAGCTCTGATATTTCAGTGAAGCCTAAGAAATTGGCACACATTGCGGTCATAAACCCTATTTTGAACAAAAAGAAGGACAAAAGTAAGAATAAGATAAAAAGAAGGGAGGTTCGCAAAGTGAACCCGATGGTGTAGTGGATAGGGCCGCTGCCTCCTGAGCGGGAGGTCGTGGTTCGAATCCCACCACGTACCAATGTGTTTTTAATGTAATACTTTATAAATACATGACAATATAGAATTTTTTATCATTTATTTGTTACTAATCCATCTAATTAATCCATTTATTTTCGATTTAATTTACAATTGCAAATATTTTAATGAAAAACATGTTTTGGCCTTCAAATTACGATTTTATAATACAGAAATATATTTTTATTATTAATTTATTATGATGTATTTTATAATTAAATAATTATTTTTCAATTCAATTTATTATTACCAATTCAATATTTTAATGCACAAACACGTTTTGACATTTATTTTTTTGAAGTAGATAATTGATTTTCTTTTTTAAGTTTATAAAACATGTATTTGATTCTTTACCTATCTACTTTTAAACAGGGACCTACGTCCTTCTATTTGGGTGAGAGCTGAAAATCAGTGTTGCTCTTTATGAGCTATAATACACTGAGCTTTGACCCTCTGCATCACTTCAGCACATATTTAACAGAATGTAGGCACTAGTTCTTATTTTTGTCGTGTCTTTATTTATTTTCAACTCTTCTTTCTTTGTGTTTACCTTTTGTTTTATGTGTGATGTTTTTTATGCAATAAACCTTTTATCTATCTATCTATCTATCTTTTTCGGTTTTCGAATTTCATATGTACGTTTATTCAGCGCTTTTTCCGTGCTTCGGAAGGCACGTTAAGCCGTTGGTCCCGGTTAATATCGTTTAATACTTTTAATTTAATTTTAATTTAATTTAATTTAATTTAATTCAATTCAATTCAATTCAATTCAATTCAATTCAATTCAATTCAATTCAATTCAATTCAATTCAATTCAATTTAATTTAATTTCTTTATTGAGAACCCAACAGCAATTATATCACTATTACAAACAGTAATCTTAAAAAACTTATATAGCCAATAACAGAGTTCATCATATTAAATATACATAATAGGGTAGTAAACAATAAACATAAGGTAGGCTAAGTGTGCGTGTAAGTGTGAATGTATGTGTATTGTGTAGTGTATGAGCTTCATGGCTTCATTGTAATGTAAGGGCATATTCATAGAGTAGAGATTTTACTATAAACACAATTGATGAATTGATTACGGGTTAGGAAGAAAATATCGGCTTCATTAAACTTCGACTCATAGGTTTGTACTATTCTGTTAATGATGGAGTTTTGGGAATAATTAGTACGTGAAAAACCGGAATAGAACGATCGAGGATATCGTGTGCGTCTGCTACAGGCGCTAATGCCAATCCGAGCAGTGAGATCAGGGCAATCCAACCGGCCGGTGACCACGTCGTACAAAAACTTCATGTCCGCAACCGATCGTCTATCCTCCAGGCAAAGCATATTGAAATGTACAAGACTGGCATCGTAGTCTTCTCTTCTCCTTGCCTTGTAGTTTATCTGTCTAATAAACCGCCGCTGAATGGATTCGATTTGGGTTTGGTGTGTTGAATAAGCCGGAGACCATATTGAAGATGCATATTCTAATAAACTCCTGACAAATGTTAAGAACAAAAGCTTGATCGTACTAGGTTTTCGAAAAGGTTTTGTAGTTCTATAAATAAATCCAAGCATCTTGCGGGCTCTCTGAGTAATGCAATCGTAATGTGTAGTAAATAGCATTTTGTTGTCTAACATAACACAAAGATCTTTTACAAGTGCAACTCTAGGTATACTAACCCCATTTAGGTGATAATTAAAAGATATAGTTTTGTGCTTACGGGTGAAGGTGATGACTTGACACTTTTTAACGTTAAGATCTAGGCAATTACGATTGCAGTACTCAGTAAGTCTGTTTAAATCTTCCTGCAACTTTATACAATCTGCCTCATTATTTATAGGCATGTATATCTTCTTATCGTCCGCATACATCAAAACGTTAGAGAAGAGAAAGCACGATGTTATGTCATATATATAAATGTTGAATAGAAGCGGCCCTAAATGTGAGCCTTGTGGCACTCCTGACGGAATTCTTTCGAAGTTAGATTTAAAAGTGCCGATTCTCACAGCTTGAAGACGTTTGCGTAAGTAAGAGTCTAGCCATCTTAGGAGATCACCATGTACACCGACTTCAAGAAGTTTCGAAATTAAAATGTCATGATCAATTCTGTCAAAGCATTTCGAGTAGTCGGTGTACACGGCATCTACCTGGCTACCCAGGGCCATGTTGCGAGCAACGAAATCCGTAAAAACTGCTAAATTTGTGACAGTTGAGCGTCTCCTCATGAAACCGTGTTGCGAGGTTGGGATACAGCATGAAATTACTGGATACAATTGATCAAAAACCACAGATTCAAATACTTTTCCGAATACTGAAAGTATCGAAACAGGTCTGTAGTTTTCAACCAATTGCTTGGAGCCATTTTTATGAATAGGCGTGACTAAAGCCTCCTTCCATTTAGCCGGATATATACCGTCACGAATAGACCATTGGAATATAATTAACAAAGGATAGGCAAGTTCTGCGGCGCACTCTTTAACAAAAATGGATGGAATACCATCGCTTCCAGCACCTTTAGATTTGTTGAGCTTCATTAAGTATTTTTTAACTAGACCCAATGAAAGTTCAATTGAGTTAATAGAGTTAGTGACAGATGAGGAGGAAGTAGTGACCGTATTGATATAAGAGCTCCCATTCCTGACATAAACCGAGAGAAAATAATCAAGAAATGTTTTACAAATATCAGCTGCACCATTCACGACTTGAGAACCGTAAGAGACTTGGCTTGGAATCCCGCGATCCTTTCTCAGATTGTTACTGTACCTCCAAAACTGCTTCGGGTTGTTAACAATAGAGTCTTCGCAACTAGTTATGTAATTATTCCAGCATTCGGCTTGTACAGCCTTATGTCGTTCACGTAATTTAGAAAATGAATCATAATCCAAGGAATTTCCGAACCTTTTCCAACGGAAATGAAATTTAGCTTTTTCTTCAATTATCTTAATAAGAGATTTAGAGAACCAAATTGGATAATTAGAGTCATTACTTAAGAAATTGGGAACCTCCTTCTCGATAATATGTTTTAACTCATTATTGAAGATACTGACGGCGTCATCTACATCATCCGCTGCATTCAATAGGCTATCCCAATCTATATCGGAAAGACGTGCACGTATAGCTTCGTAGTTAGCTTTTCTAAAATTATAAATTCTGTATCTAGGGTCTTTTAACA
The DNA here is from genome assembly GCA_949820665.1 of Scrobipalpa costella. NCBI lineage: Eukaryota > Metazoa > Arthropoda > Insecta > Lepidoptera > Gelechiidae > Scrobipalpa > Scrobipalpa costella. The sequence continues at coordinate 497,322 of OX463320.1, read as the reverse complement.
TATTAAGTCCAATATTTAATATATCCAGTTCGAGTGCATGATGGTGAGGTAAGTCCTCTCGCGTCAAAGGCAATGGACAACGGTTTATACTTACATCATTAGTGCAAAAAACTAGGTCCAGGAAGTTCCCGTTATCGTTAGGAAAGGCGTTATATTGTTCAAGTCCGAACAGCGATAAAGTTTCAAGAAAAGCCGTATGTGTATCATTGTTCACTGTTAAAGGTAACAAAGATAAAGAATCAGGTTTGATTTCCCATTTTACCTCGGGAAGATTAAAATCCCCCAATATCAAGTAGTCAACTGTCGTGTTATTAAAAATATAATTATTTAAATATTGGTTAAATTGATCAAGTTTCGCGTCATGGTCACTTTGAGTCTTTCCCGTTATATAAACAAAGATTATATGAAGATCACGACAAGAACGGAGCACTTTTGCATCTACTACCATATGTAACATATCATAGTGAGCACCGTCAGGGGTAGGAAGTGCGCGCGCGCTCAGCTCGCGGCGTGACAGCACCATCACGCCGCCGCCGATCGAGCGCATCCGCCCGCCTCGACCGGTGAGAGATCCTTCGACGGGCCGATCCTGCCTGTATACTACATAACGACTGTCACAAACCTCAGAATCTCCGATTTGGTTATGTAGCCACGTTTCACAAATACATACTATATCATAATCATTTAGTAGCAGCCCCTGAGTAAAATCCACTAACTTACCGCGAATACCTCGGGAGTTCTGTAAATATACTTTTAAATTAATTTGGATGTCTTACTACCGACTGGCGTCGGTTTATGTGTCTGGTTACTAATATGACAGAAATCCCGTGATACCACGCGGTACTGTAAACAAAAAACGTTTGGTCCACAATAGCCGAGTAGTCCCGCCGAAGAGTGAGCGAGGAGGCGGCGGCGGCGGCGGCGTCGACCCGCACGGCCGTGCCCGCGCGTGTGACAACACGGCGCGATGCGCGCCCGCGCGGCCTTTGCCCCGCCGCACGCCGTCCGCTCAGGCTCTCTGCGAGAATACCCGACCAGTGCGAACGTGCCCTTACCATGAAGCAAGATGTGTGTGTGTGTGTGATTGTGTGAAAGTTGTGTAGTTTGTGAGGATAGAAGTGTAAAAAAAAAGAGTAATGTTACGATCAATTTACAAAAAGCATAATTTGAGAGTGAATGGAAACGACGACCAATAATTTTATACATCAGACATTTCAAGTAGTTTTTTTTAGGTCCGCCATCTGGTTCAGGCTGAGCAGGCGTATAGGCGTATACCGTAGATATTAGTCGTTAAGCCATATCAGAGGCCAGTTCTAAGCATTGGCGGCTTGAAAACTCTGACCTAATCTAGGATTGGGTCTGGTTTCCCTTCTGGGTTGCGGAGGTCAGATGGCAGTCGCTCTGTGTAAAAACCAGTACCCTCGTTGAATTCCCTAGATTAGGTAGCCGACCCTGTGAGATACGGGATAAGGCTAGGGAGATGATCATGAGATATAATTTAATTTTCTTTGTAATAGACTCGCTTGTGACTTTCTAAAAGTGTTCTTAGGAATCTATTTGGAAATAAATGATTTGACTTTGACTTTATAATATTAAGCATTAAATTGTATATGTACGGTTTGTACCTACTGCTTAAAATGATAATTCTGATGTAACTGATAACTTTTATTTTAGTTGATTATTAATTGGCAAACTGATAATGAGTAAGCGCGAGGACTGATGATTGCGTACTGACGTGTGTTGATCTAAATTTGTGTCGACACACGTAAAAAGCTGATGATGCTAAATGTTACGATATTGTATCGTACAGTATATATTTATTTTAAGTAATTTTGCGTTCAAATTAGAGTTGTTAAGTATATTATTTTGTCTATGTTACGTTATATAAACGTTTACCTGCAAGCATAATTGTCTCCTCTGGGTTTATCAAAGGTTGACTGGAAGAGATCCCTTAACGGGATAAGTCCGCCTTTGTGCCACTATTGTCTTATTCTTCTTGTATTTTAGTTTTAAGATTTTTAAGGTACAATAAAGAGCTTACATACATACGTGGGACACTCAGAAAGATTTGCGACACTAAAAAAAATTGTTCTACAGGTACATATATTTTTATTAAATCTTTTCAAAGTACTCTCCACCAGCCTCTATACAAAGATTCATGCGTCTGAACCAGTTTTCAAAACACTTTTTCCAGTCCGCCGTAGACACCTCGTTTACAGCCTGCTCGAACGCAGCCAGCGCATCTTCCGGCGACGAAAATTGTATCCCCTTGAGCTGATTTTTTATTTTTGGAAATAAAAAGAAGTCACACGGTGCTAGATCAGGGCTGTAAGGAGGGTGACCCAGGAGTTTGACTGGTGTGCTGTCCAGAAAGTCCCTCGTTTTGAACGCGGTGTGTGCAGGCGCATTGTCGTGGTGGAGCAGTAGTCCGCGGAGCCCTGTGTTTGGTCGCTTGTTGCTCACAACAGAAAAAACTTCTGGTAAACATTTGGTAGTATACCATTCGGCGTTAATGCTTCTTTGATCTCGTAAGGGAATTGAGGCCAAGTGGCCAGTCAAATTAAAAAAGCTGGCGATCAAAATCTTCCCCCCGCTTCGAGATCGCTTCACTTTGGTAGGCGTTGGTTCATTTTGAAACACCCAAACTGTCGACTGGCGCTTGGTTTCTGGATCGTATTGATAAATCCAGGACTCATAACCTGTTACGATGTCGTAAACACGCCGAGACGAGCCTGCTTGAAATTTGTTCAGCATATCACGGCACCATTCCACCCGGGCCTGCTTCTGAGCGTCGGTGAGATAGCGCGGCACCCAGCGCGATACTATCCTCCTCACGCGAAGATGCCCATGTAGAATCTCGAACGCTTCCCGATCCAATCTTTAATATGTGCTGAATCTCCTGATATGTAATTCGCCTGTTATCTTGGATTAAATTTTTCACTGCTAGCACGTTTTCTTCCGTAATAGCCGTCAAAAGGCGACCGCTTCTTTCTTCATCCCCCAAGGTTGGTCGACCGCGCCTAAATTCGTTATACCAACGATACACGGTTTCCTTGGAGGGGCTTTCATCCATAAATGCCATTTGAAGTCCATCGAACGATTCATCCGGTTTCAGGCGACACTTGAAATCGTAAAAAATCATAGCTCTAAAATGTTCCCGGCGCAGATCCATTTTTCAGTAAGACACGATACTTTGAATTGGATCGCAAAAAATGTGGAGGGAAATTTTGAAAATGGAACACACATATTTTTACTTACAAGTAATCATATTTTCAAAAAAGATTCTAACCGGCCAGTCTGCCATATATAAAAACTATTTATCGCAATACTTTCTGACTGGCCTGGTACATTGCAGATTACCGAACCCAAAACTTTCAAATCAAAAGCTCAAGGAATCAGCTCTGAATCACATAAAAATTATGTCTGAATGTCACGTACATTTGTATATGACACTCGACGTTCCCATATGACTTTGTGTTCATAATGATTTTGTATCCGGATACACAGTTTATTTAAAAAATAGGGTGCGTTGTTGCTCGGGTGATTGTGCTGAATTACTTCGGAAAATAAAATGTATGTACATACATATTTTCACGCCTTTATCCCTAATGGGGTAGGCAGAGCGTAAACGACCTAAACAAAGATCGTTTCGCAACGTCTGACAAAGTTTTGAGAGTTATTTAAAATAGATTTTTAGGTATATTGCTTAGTGACAGGTTGTCAGCCCATCGCCTAAATTATAATATACTGAAACTCTCAGAGCCCCCAGCTGATATTTACAGCATGCCCGGGAGGATATATAAGATAGATTTGTACTATTGCTGTAGTGACAGGTTATCAGCCTATCGCCTAAATTATAAAATACCGAAACCCTCGGATACCTTAACTGATTTTTACAGCATGCCTGGGAGGAAATGCAGCTGACACATTCTATGTATTTCTCTCGTTCCCAGGCTAGCATGGAAGAATGTAATAAAATGTGCTGATTCTATTTATTTAATTGCATTCTTTTAAAAATGACAGCTTTTATTGTTCCCGGGCTTCGACACAAGGAATTTGAGTCGATATACGAGTATTGGAATTTGGGTGATTGGCTTACAACCTTTGTCACCATAATGACAAAAACATACCTACAGTCTACCCACGGTCAAAAATTGTTTACACGGCGGCGAAACAGTTAAATTACCCAGTCATTCTGGCTCAAATTAGGTTTTGTAGTGGGAGTCGAACGGGTTGAAATGAACATTGGTACTTATTATGGATCACTATAACTTTTTTTTAAAGAGAGGTGGTCGGGGCCATGTGGATTCGCAGCCATCTAGAAAAAATCCCCCAATTCCCAGGTATCATAGATTGCAAGGTGGCCCTCGAACTAACTTTGGAGCACAGCTTGTGCTACAGCACGTGCAGATGAATAAAATCCAAAATTATGTTAAACAAGATGGCCGCCATGCAAAATAAAAAGTCGAATATCTCCTAAACGATGAGAGATAGGTAGAAAGTGCTCAAAGATATATCAAAGAGGACAAAAAGGGGCATGTGCTAGGGATCATAAAACTCTAAGATGGCGGATCCAAAATGGCGCTTGAAAAAAAAAACCGCGCTCTTATAATTCCAACTACAATTTCAGACCTCGCCAGGCGTCTATGAGCTCCATCTCCTGGATTTCTTTTCGCTCGAAGTAGGTTTTTTTTATCGTTTTTGTAGATCGTAAAATAATTTTTCGATAGGATTTTTAATGTTTTGATGTCGTCTGTCAAAAATTTAGGCACTGTCACTTATTTTTTTTCTGCTCTGGCACTTTGTCATGCACTAAGGATTATTGATATCAACTTCGTAGCAAATTACGCCCGAAATTAATTTCTACCACTTGTTAACTGTGTTAGTGGTTGAATTTCAATAAACTACAAAAATTGTATTCCATGAATTGTGTTGAAGTATGTTTATGCAAAATTTGAAGTATACTGGACCAAGGAATCACGTTGCCCCATACAAACTTTGTCTCCCTTTTTCAACCCCCTTGGGGGTCAAAATTCGAAAAAACTAAATTCGAAATTCCTTTCTTATCGCATACCTTCATCATACAAAGAACACGCCTTCCAAGTTTCAAGTTTCTACGATCAGCGGTTTAGGTTGTTCGTTGATTTTTATTGTTTAAACTAATATTCTAATAGTACAGCGCCTGATATAGTACATACATACATACATAAATCACGCCTTTATCCCTTACGGGATAGGCAGAGCGTTTAACGCCTCGTAAAAAGCGCTTTCGCCACGTCTGACAAAAATTGAGGGCAATTTTAGATTGTAATATGTATTGCTATAGTGACAGGTTGTCAGCCCATCGCCTAAATTACAATACACTGTAACCCTTGAGTCCCTTTTGCTGACTTCAACAGCATGCCCGGGAGGAAGGGCAGCTGGAACATTCTATGTTTTTCTATCTCTCCCAGTCCAGCATGGAAGTAAGTACTAGATATAGTTTTTATATCAAATCGTTAATAAAGTAAATTTGCTATTCTATATTTTTCAGGCGTTAATTTATACGTCTCTGCATTGTTTAGCTTCATCTTGCTTGCTCTTTAGACATGATGGTGATCAGACGCCGCAATATTTTCAAAATCAATAATTATTTTGAAATAAATCTCTCCAGCTGATATTCCATAAAAACTGAAGTTTTCATTTATGTTCCTCGCGAACAGAAGTTATAAATAGTTGATCGCAAAAGAGGGCTGATATCTAGTGTGAATATGGTGTATGCGTATAGTCCGGCGGCCGGGGGGTCATTTGTCGCACTAAATCAGCGACGACACTTATTGTGTCAACGCCGCGACCCGCCTTTAATAGTTCAGTCGGTTTAGGGATGATTTTATGGGGTAGGTTGTATTTATTTTATTATTGTTGTTTGCCAGATGAGTGAATAACTCAAATTTTGAGATTTCTTTATCCACTTGGTGATGCATATTTACTAGAATAAGTCATCTGTAATCAATATAATTATAATAAAACAAAGTGTGTTATGTGCGTGCTGTTAATACTCAGAAACGAGTCCCGGTACAATTAAATTAGTTATTTGTTATTAAATTTGTGGAATATTCTAGAATACTCTCGAATTTTGGCATATAATTGGGGTCACCGCGAGTCATTTTCGGAACATTCTAGAACACTCACAAATTTTGTTGAATGTTCTTGAACTTCCTATATCATTGTCAGATATTCTAAAAAACTCTCGAATGTTCGGGATCATTGTTTTAACCAAGTGAATATGTAGGTCTTCTTAACACCAATGTTTGACATCATTGGCGTTTGGCGAACCAGTTTTAGGCACAATAATATCACGAACCGTAAGTATATTACGGCCTCGATCCTTTTTCACTGGACTACCCGCCGTAATGTGATGTTAATGTCACTTTATTTGCATACCATACAAGCCCAGGACCGTACATTATGTGTACAATTTGTGTGTGTGTGTGTGTTTATTTATTTATGTTTGGGTAAAAGGACAGCGGATAAGAAAGAGGGTACAGTGTATGTAGGTAAATGTGTCCCAGTTTTGTTATGATTTCAGACACATACAAAACTATAACATAATACCTGACCACATATAAAATTTTGACAGAAAATCAATTTAAAGATACAATTAAAAACACATTATGTCAGAAAGCCTAAGTTAGATGACTATGCTAATGACAAAGATGTATGAAGTTCTGATATTTCAGTGAAGCGCAAGAAATTGGCACACATTGAGGTCATCAACCCTATTAAAAGTAAGACAAGACAAAAATGCAAGGGGGGGGGCAAAGTGCGAGTTTCTTCATTGTGATAGAGTTTTATTTTATTTTGTGACACATATAAAATTCTTTGTGATAGACTCGCTTGTAACTTTCTATGAGTGCTCTTAGGAATATATTTAAAAAAGTCCGGGCTTTGATCAAAAACCTAGCTTGTCGCATTTTTTTAAGAAATTTGCACTCAATATGCTATTTTATTAGGAAGACTGGTAGATAATGCATTTGGCGTTAAGTCCGCCCATGTAACATTTTTGTGCATAAAGTTAAATAAATAAATAAATAATATTTTTGTATCATAATGAAAGGTAGAAAATAAAAAAAATCATTAGTATCGAGTCCGGCCAAAAACAAATTTAGTGATTTCTTTCTTTCATATTATATCTTAGTTTTCAGATCAAAAGACCGACTTCGTCATATCCTGCGACAAATATAGAGCGAAGCTTTGAAGCCATAAATAAACTTATCAAGTAAGGTATCAAATGAACGGAATCCGGATGTTAATTAAAAAAAAACATAATTTGGTTTGATATCGTTTTTAATGTTGTACATACATACATACATACATAAATCACGCCTTTATCCCTTACGGGGTAGGCAGAGCGTTCAACGCCTCGTAAAAAGCGCTTTCGCCACGTCTGACAAAATTGAGGGCAATTTTAGATTGTAATATGTATTTGCTATAGTGACAGGTAGTCAGCCCATCGCCTAAATTACAATACACTGTAACCCTCCAGTCCCTTTTGCTGACTTCAACAGTATGCCCGGGAGGAAGGGCAGCTGGAACATTCTATGTTTTTCTATCTCTCCCAGTCCAGCATGGAAGTATTTTAGTGTTGTCGTCTTCATTATTTGAGTTCTTCTTCTTCTTGTCGTGTCGTGCGTTTGGCAGAGTACTGGTCAAAATTAATATACATACATACATACATAAAATCACGCCTTTATCCCTTACGGGGTAGGCAGAGCGTTATATAAAAATTAATATAAAAACGCCTAAACGATCGACACGACAAGAAAAAGATTATTTGAGTTTAGAAGATGCTTATTTTTTGCTTTCATCCTGCAAATATCAGCTGCAGCGAATTTCCCGTGGCCACACTGCAAATAATTCAGCAGGGTTTGCCTACTGAAATGTTTATTTTATTTTCATAGTCACTGGAACATTCTATGTTTTTTCGTCGCTTCAAGCCTAGGATTGGAGATATCAGCTGCAGCGAATTTCCCGAGGCCAAGCCGTTACTCACACTGCAAATAATTCAGCAGGTCTGGACTCGGACGCAGCCGTATCACAATTTTTATCGAAAATCCAATTTTCCTAGTCCGACCCGTTCGCCCGTTCGATTGGTAGGGTTGTCCATAAAAATAATAATAAAAAAAACGTCTTTATATCCACACAACATAGTATTTACTAGGGACAATATGCTAGGCACACGAATACACTAAGTGTGAGGCTGGTGCTTAAACTAGGTAAGAAAATACATACATACGTACATATAATCACGCCTTTATCCCTAAAGGGGTAGGCAGAGTGTAAACGACTTTAGCAAAGGTCGTTCCACCACATCTAACAAGGTTTTGAGGTTATACGTGATATATATTCACTATCTTAAACAACCTCCTCCTCCTTTAGGTTAGCTCTCTCCATCGTCAAAGCTCCGTTGACCACTAACCTAAACTTAAGCCAAGAACGAATTAAAATGAACAAATCGAATGTATTTTATTCATGAAGTGACAACCCTACTCACGTATTGGCACAGACGCAGTACCCGCGGCAAACCCTTCGCTGCTATTAAACAAAATCCGATCAAATATGACGCCAACCCGCGTTTGTCGATGCTCCGCGGACGTTTGTAGACCTTTCTAGACGTTTTGTTCGATACATTCATATTATCACGCCTTTATCCCTAATGGGGTAGGCAGAGCGTAAACAACCTAAAACAGGGCGTTCCGCCACGTCTGACAAAGTTTTGAGGGTTATTTAAGTTAGATTTGTAGGTATCACACCAGGTCAGCCCATCGCCTAAATTACAATATACTGAAACTTTCGAATCCCTTTGTTGGTTTTCACAGCATGCCCGGGAGGAAATGCAGCTGGGACAGTCGATGCTTTTTCTCTTGCTCCCAGGCCAGTATGGAATTATTTTGTTCGATAACTTTGAAATAAATAGCATTAGGTGTAGACTGAGTCGGCTCAATTGCCATTTGATATGAAAATAAAAGAATGTTGAGGATATATATCAGCGGATATATATTCATGATATTTTATGTCCACTGATGTTGTAATAAATATCAATGATATAATATGTGTGATAAAGGCGTGATTTTATGTATGTATGTATATAATATGTAATTATATCCATCCACTGATATTTTAATAAAAATCAGGTATTATAATATAATTCAATAGTATATTTCCAATTTGAATAATAGTTTTTATTTAACTAATTTATTTAAAATAAGAGAAAACTTTCCTGAATTAATCACAGCTTGAATATTATAAATATAATTAAAATCTTTTAAATAACATTGATTTGGAACCAATCAATAAGAATAACCAAGGAAAAAGAATATATATTATTAATGTATATCCGATATATATTAATAAATAATAATCTGAAATAATCTAATTAAATTATCTGAGATTTTAATTTTTATTTTATAAATCGCATTTTTTCGAACCCTGCATCCTACCGTTCCAGACAGGCTGTAGATAGGTCTGCCGCATACACGGTGGTAGGATATTCAAGGAAACATCTGACTTGTAAGCCTCTTGTAATACTATTTTTTGTGGTTATAATAAATGCTTTGTAATGTCATACTGTATGCTTATAAATAAATAAATAAGCCTACCAACTAAATCCTGCGCCAAATCGCTCGCTGCCCTTTTCTGTCGGTTTATGGAAATATCTGAATGCTTTGTCTATCTTTGCTATCTGAATCTTGAAATTTATTGCAAGAAGCTCTTGAACCTCCAATAAATTACAATCCGTGCCACTTCTCTATCTGTTGCGCTATTAGCTCATCAATAAACCCTTTCTCCCATTTTCTCAGAAAAAGCTTCATTTAAAAAAAAAGTAACATAATTAGTCTCTTACAGGTCCTCAAATTCGCAGAAGCCAGCAATTTCTCCAAACGATAACAATGACAATGACACACTCGTACGGTTTTGGGTGTTTTTTAGTTCACATAATAGATTATTTTAAGGCTGAATGTGGATGAATACAACTTTTTAAATTAACAAAATGGGATAAATTAATGAATATAATATGCACCATGTATGTAAAGGCGCACTGCAAATTTTAAATGTCTAAATATTAAGGAGGAATCTCAATATTATGGAGGAAAAGCATGATGTTATTTTTAAGTGTATTACTATGGCTTCCTCGCAAAATGAGACAAAAGTACCTACTATGCTAGCCTCAGCCGAAAACGCAATATATGGTCTCGTTTACATTTGAAGGCCTCGGCTGGGTCTCGGCCTTCCAAATTTACTCGAACATATATTGCTTTCTTTTCGACTTCTAAAGTAATGTACTATTAAATTGTAACTATATATTTTTACTTGAAGTTTTATGGATCACTATGTGTACAAGTTGCAACTTTACAAGCTGGAACCCAATTCACGCCATGTTTTATTGTTAACTAGCGACCCGCCCCGGCTTCGCACGAAAATGATCAGTGTTTCTCTTCTATATTATGCCAGTATTATACATGTAAACCTTCCTCTTAAATCACTCTATCTATTAAATGAAACCGCATCAAAATCCGTTGCGTAGTTTTAAAGATTTATGCATACAAAGGGATATAGGGACAGAGAAAGCGACTTTGTTTTATACTATGTAGTGATAGTTTACAATTTGACTTCATATGGTAAAAAAATAGCAGCAACCACGAACAACCAAGCTTACAAACTAAACCTACCTGATAGTAAGCGGGTTTATTAAATTCAGTTCCCTGCCTACTACCTACCCCATTAGTACGGTAGTGTGATTATATATAGCCCATGTCCGTCTCCAGGCTACCTAACTAACACCATACCAAATTTCATCAAAATCCGTTCAGCCGTTTAGACGTGAAAGAGCGACAAACAAACAAACAGACAGACAGACAGAAAGAAAGACAGACAGGCAGACAGACTGAGTTACTTTCGCATTTATAATATTAGTATGGATATGGAAGTATGGATTATACGGAATGTATGTAACAGCGTCTCGCAAACTAATAGGGGTTGCTCAGTCAACGACACTGAACTACTATCAGCAGGATTCTTTATCAGGAAATGAAATTAAAATTTGGCTTGTCCTTACAAAATGTTCACCTCGATCAGACAATTTGTACGGAAAAGCCTTTTTTTTTATTTCCTGAAAAAAAAACCTGTTGATAGTTAACAGTTTTGTTGACTGAGCAACCCCTATCAGTTTGCGGGACGCTGTCCCTTACATCCGGTATGTGTTCTACCATATATCGGGACTATAGAGTCTTGAACTTTTGCAAGGCGTGCGTGGGCTGAAACCAATACGTAGAGGCCCTTTTAAACAACTTTAATATTAGTAACTAGCGACCCGCCCCCGCTTCGCACGGAAATCATCAGAGTTTCTCTACTATATTATGCTTGAATTATTCTATCCGTTAAAAGAAACCGCATCAAAATCCGTTGCGTAGTTTTAAAGATCTAAGCATACATAGGGATATAGGTACAGAGAAAGCGACTTTGTTTTATACTATGTAGTGATGTGTTATTTCTTCCATGCTGGAATGAGAGCGAGAGAAAAACATGGAATATGCCCGCCATATTTCCTCCTGGGCATGCTGTAGAAACCAGCTAAGGGACAGAGGGTTTCTATATTTAGCAATTTAGGCGATCGATGGACTGACAACCTGGCACTACAGCAATATACCTACAACTCTATCTTAAATAATCCTCACAACTTTGTCAGACGCGGTGGACGACCTTAGTTTGGGTCGTTTACGCTCTGCCTACCCCATTAGGGATAAAGGCGTGACTATAGTATATATGGGTAAGCAAAGCGTAAACGACCTAAACAAAGGTCGTTCCGCCACGTCTCACAAAATTTTAAGGGTTATTCAAGATAGATTTGTGGGTATATTGCTATGGATGTGGTAACAGGTTGTCACTGTTGTCAGCTCATCGCCTAAATTGCAATATACTAAAACCCTCGGATCCCTTAGCTGGTTTTTACAGCATGCCCGGGAGTAAATGCAGCTGGCACATTGTATGTTTTTTCTCACTCCCAGTCCTACATAGAAGAAAATCTCTGGTTTCATTCCATAAAACAGTTGCCAGTTGTATTGCAAAACGAATGTGGCAATCCTCACACCTATATATCAGTTGTTTATCTGTGGATTGTCATCAGGACCCTCGTCGGAACTCGAACCCGCGTGTCACGTTCAATTGTTAATTACAGATATCTCTGTTTTTCCAATATAACCTATTTAATTGATACCAAGAGCCAATTCCGCTTCTTTATCGACTGTCATTCGAATCGCAGGACCTTTACTTAAATGGTCGGTATAATTAAAAATATCAGTGTGTGTAAATGAAATTCTGTGTCAGTCATAAAATATATTTTCCCATAAAGATTTTGTATCTCCGAGGTTTATATCGTTTATTAAATATTTTCAAAGAGACTGAGAAATAATTGTCTAGTCATTTGAAGGGCAGACTCAAAGGGTTATCCTTTTCAATATTTTATTTTAAATATAAAAACTAACTGGTTTCAAAATAAGCGTCCGATTCAGAAATATTCAGGTTAGTTAAATTCAAAAATGGTCATGGTTAAATCAAATATTATCTTCCAAAATGTCAAAATAACAAAGCGTTACCTTATAATGTAACCAAAATAAAACACTTAGCTTTAGATTCTTCTGGAATTTAGCATCTAGAATTTAGCCTATTAACCAAATATTTGTTTAATCAAAATTTAATAGTTCAAAGATCTATCGAATACCGTCTGAAGAGTATTTAATAGTTCTACCACTGGTCAGCCCTAAACAGGCCCGGATCAAATAGTTGTCCATTGTTTAATATACCGAGGTCAAGTTCAGACCGAATGAAAAGGTAGATAGAACGTCTCAAGTAATAAATTGAAGCCAAATTCCTTCTTCTTCTTCTGTCGAGTGTATTTAATAGTTCCACATGCGATTGGTCAGCAATGAACAGACCCGTTTTAAATAGTTTATTTATTTATTTATTTAACAATTGTAAACAAAAAACATCATAAACACAGGACATAAAAAACAAAGACTACGCGGATAAAACTATAGTTGTCGATCTTTCTTACCCTTTAAAATGAGTGGTCGCTATCACCAGTCTGATTTAGCAAATATGGCAATCCTGCCCCAGCCCCATGAAATGCAAAGGTAAAACTCGAACTGTAATAACTAGTCCGCTGTTTTGTTTTCATTCAAGTCGTTACAGAGCACTGACTTCCTTTGTACTTAATCTGAGTAGCCACTATCGCCAGTATAAATCAGTAACTATGGCAATTCCACTCCAGTAGTTGAAACGCAAATATAAAACTCGAACAGTAATAGGTAGTTCGCTATTCTGGCTTCATAATATATTCCATCGCGACGCTCCATCTACCTTACTCACAGTTCTGAGCAGCAACTATCGCCGGTCTAATTCAGCAACCATGGCAATTCCACCCCAGTAATTGAAATGCAAAGTGAAACTCGAACTGTATACCTTGTCCATTGCAGCTTAGTGATTTTAACAACAAGTAAAATATATCAAACATTACAGGTGAGAAAGCGATGGCTATAGAAATGGAAAAATTATAAATTTACCAAAATCAAGAAGCTGCTCTAAATAGACTATAATAGTCCGCCGTTTTGGCTTCATGTATTCGTTCGTAATGCTCCATCTACCTTACTCCTAGATCTGAGCAGCCACTATCGCCGCTCTAATTCAGCAACAATGGCAATTCCACCCCAGTAATTGAAACGCAAAGGTGAAACTCGAACTGTAATAGTTCGCAAATAGAGATTTGTTCGGAACTATGTTTGTTTATTGCGAATTTAATTGTAGTAATAGGGGTCCGCGGCTAAATGGGAGAAGTTATTTGTTTAGGATTGCGATAAGGTTGGGTTCGCTATCTGTATAGTTTAGGGTTTAAATAATTTTGTGTTTGAGACAGAAATTAAAATATGTAATAGCTATACGCTAGTATGTTGCGATGTGGTTAGTTTTGAAAGTGTTATCTTCGGAATCTGATATGTATTTTCGTGGATCAAAAACTATGAATTTTGATTAAAAGAAACGTATCTATAAATTCGCATGATCTATTAACATCATTTATAAAATCATTCTTAGGCTCGTATTTATAAAGCGATCTCAAGATTGAGAGCAATATTAAGTATGGATTTGACAGGTCACATTGCACTGAAATGACATTTCTGATACGAACTCAAACTAGCTGTCAATCTCAAGTGCTGTTTACAAATACGGGCCTAAGATACCTAACAGCGTTACAGTAAAGATAGTGTCATAGAAATGAGTATTCCTCTAAACATATATATACGAGTATTTTCAGTTTCTCTGTAAGCTTTCTGTACACGAGTACTGTAAAAGAATCGTAGTAAAGTATTCAACGTGCTATTTTTTAGTCAATAACTTTATCAATTATCATCTTTATTGATTGTAATTTTGAGTGAAGTATTTTAATTAATTAACAGTGAAATTCGTCGGTAACCCTACACCGCATCAAACAATTCTGAAGTGAAATTTTGTTAAATTTAATAACGAAATGGGATCCGTTTTGTTTGAGAACAATCATTGTAGAGACGTTACGGGTTCCAGAGATCAAAAATGACGACCCTCGCAGCCTAGTTGGCAGTGTACCTGCCTGCTACGCAGAGGGTCCCGGGTTCGATTCTCGGCCAGGGCAGATATTTGAATGACGAATTGTGGTTGATTTTGAGTATCTCTTTGGCACTGCGATACAGGGAATCCTAGTGGGGGTATTAGTGCGAACGTGTCTTTTTTTTATATTCGAAAATTATGACTTGAAAGGCTTTTCAGCAAATGCGGGATGTGTGTGTAAAGTGTGGTATTGATACCCTCTTATACAGCTAGTATAACAAATCTATGCTGTCTCTCCGTTTATCTGTCTATCAGCGTATTTAATAAACCATACTGCCTCCGTGGTCTAGTGGCTGGTGCCATGGACTCCCAATCTGGAGGTCCTGGGTTCGATTCCCAGGGGAGGAAACACAAAGTTGATATTTGAGAATTAATCACTATGTGAATTTTTCCCCAGTTTGGTTAGGACATTGCAGGCTGAATCACCTGATTGTACTAAAAGAAAAAGATTTCGTGCTTCGGAGGGCACGTTAAGCCCGTCGGTCCCGGTCGCTGTCTTTGATAGTGGTCGTTACTTAAACATACATACATACATATACTTAAACCATGTCAGAGGCCTGATAGTTGTGACAAGACTCGAACCTGCGTCTCTGGAATGCCCTACGTAGTTCTTAAACCACATGGCTAGATGTCGCTAACGTCGCTATGACGTATACATAAGAAAGACTATGATAATTTCGTCACTCCCTCTACCGTTTCTGTAGCTCAGTTGGTAGAGTAATGGACCGGCATTCCAGAGATGCAGGTTCGATTCCTGCCAGAAACGAATTTATTGTTTTCTTTGTTTATTACATGATAAACACAAGCACGCACTAAAAGGTAATAAATAAGTGTTACTACACTTTCACTTACTTTAAAATATAATGTAATAAAAGCTATATCAGCACAGTTCCTCTTCACCAAATTGTTTATTCTGAATTTAAATGCTTTGATTAAATTACAAAAAATATCAAAATCACTATATGTGTGCACTGTGCCTATAAAATTTGAGGAGTTCTCTCAATTCCTCATAGATTCCATCATCAGATCCTCACGAAACTTTCTATCAAAAAAAGAATTTCACAAACCGGTCTAGCCGGTTTTGAGTAATGGCTGAACATACATTATTATTATTATTAAACTAGCCTAAACTGTCTCACTGCTGGGTAGAACATACATATAAAAATAAAAAAACTTCACGAAAAATTGAGAATTTACTCCTATTTTTGGAAGAAGTAAAAAAAACGAATCAGCCTCGTAAGTTTTCAAATCACGCCTTGTCTTGACGGCCATTAATTAGAATGGAAATGATTCCCGTTTGCCTACTTGACTCGTCTACCGTTACTTTGTAATCTGATTTAATTGTTATGCTTTAATTGTTAACTGTCTAGTGGTCAGAGCCATGGGCTTACGATCATGAGATCCTGGGTTCGATTCCCGGGGGGGAACACTAAGTTGATATTTGTCAATTTATTATGACTTTGTGAGGTTTTTCCCAGTTTGGATAGGACATTGCAGATTGAATCACCTGATTGTCCGAAAAGTAAAAGGATTCTGAGCTTCGTAGAGCACGTTAAGCCGTCGGTCCCAGTCGCTGTCTTTGATAGTGGTCGTTACTCATCAGGCGATTTGAAAACTCTGACACCAGGGTTCAAAGGGTCGTTGTACGACTCGAGAATTTACTCGCTAAGAAGAAGTTTGCTACAATGCGTCGTTTTAGTCTGAAGCTAACAGATATACTCAACTACCTCCTAGCATTTTTTTTTTCAGTTGTCATGATGGGTAACTAACGAAGCCGTTGAAATAATAAAACCTCTGTCAGGACATAATCCTTCCATGCTGGACTGGGAGCGAGAGAAAAATATATATTGTGCCAGCTGCATTTCCTCCCGGGCATGCTGTAAAAACCAGCTAAGGGATCAAAGGGTTTTGGTTTATTTTAATTTAGGCGATGGGCGTCATTACAGCAGTATACCTACAATTCTATCTTAAATAACCCTCAAAAGTTTGTCAGACGTGGCGGACCGACCTTTGAATAATTCGTTTACGCTCTGCGTATCCCATTAGGGATAAAGGCGTGATTATATATATGTATATAGTACTCGCTCTGTGTAAAAACCTGTACCCCTCGTTCAATCCCCTAGATTAGGAAGCCGACCCTGTGAGATACGGGATAAGGCTAGGGAGATGATGAAGTACTTAATTCTCATGTCCGATCCGGTCGGTTCCCATAGACCTTAAAGTTTAATGTTCTTTGTATGAAAATTCTGCTGGTTAGTAATAATGCCGTTTATTTGTATTACCAATTGTTTTATTTCCTTTTTTTTCTTGTTACTTTTCTGTGCAATAATGTATATTCTTATCTTATCTTAAATTCTAGTGTGTGTCTTAAATTCTTTGTGGTTTTTCGTCGTCAAATCTATATCGACCATATGGATTTGACTAGACAAAGGAGAGCTTGAATGAGAGACAGGTATATGGATTAAGTTTCAAGTTCTGAAAATAGATATCGTAGTTTTAAGTTTGAATATTATCGTTGCTCGAGAGACCGCTAAAGAAAAGCAGAAAATTCACAGTTCTCACCGTATTAACATACATACAATCACGCCTGTGTCTCTAATGGGGTAGGCAGAGCGTAAACGACCTAATCAAAGGTCATCCCGCCACATCTGACAAAATTTTGAGGGTTATTTAAGATGGATTTGTATATTGCTGTAGTGACAGGTTGCCAGCTTAGCCTATTGCCTAAATTACAGTATACTGAAACCCTCGGATCCCTTAGCTTGTTTCCACAGCATGCCCGGGAGGAAAAGCAGGCACATTCTATGCTTTTCTTTCGCTCCCAGGCCATTTGTAGTTTTAAGTTTGAATATTATCGTTGCTTGAGAGACCGCCAAATAAAAAACACAGTTCGCATCGTATTTGTGTGCAAATTACCCCAGTGTGTGTATTAAGCGTGGAACATCGAGTCGATAAGAAGACAAACATTATCGATAAGATGTTATTGTTCTCGGAAGGAAAGCGCGGGAGAATCGCTTCCGAGCCAACCGAGATAAAGTCAACGAGTAAATATGGGCTCCCACATGCAGAACTTAGGAAAAATCTTTTGCTGGCTTCTTCTTAGCGACTGAATTGTCGAGTTGAACGACCCGATGAACCCTGGTGTCAGAGTTTTGAAAACGCCTAGTCTCAGTGACGATTATCATTGAGTAGCGATGGCTTAACGTGCCCTCCGAAGCGTGGAAAACTTTTACTTTTCGGACAATCAGGTGATTCAGCCTGCAATGTCCTAACCAAACTGGGGAAAACCTTACTAAGTGATTAATTGACAAATATCAACTTTGTGTTTCACCTTGGGAATTGAACCCAGATCCGCAGGACAGTATCATACTTTTTCTCTAATTTGATTTGAACAACAGAGTCGATTTAGTTTAAATTTAAGTATAAATTCTGCATGTTGAATGCATCCATGCAAAATCTTGACTGGGTGCAAGAGAAAAACATAGAATGTTCCAGCTGTATTTCCCAGATATGCTGAAAAAACCAGCTAAGGGATCCGAGGATTTCTGTATATTGCAATGTAAACGATGCGTTGACAACCTGTCACTACAGCACAGCCACTACAGACCTACAAGTCTATCTTAAATAACCCTTAAAACTTTGTCAGACGTGGCGCAACGACTTTTGTTTAGGTCGTTTACGTTCTACCTACCCCATTAAGGATAAAGGCGTGGTTATATGTGTGTATGTATGTTGAATGCATTTTGAAAAGGCGAGGCTGAATTACATACCCCTCAAAATTGGCAAAGTCTGCAAACGATGCAAAACAAATATAAAATTGGTAACCATCTGCCTTTTAAGGAATATAAGTTCGTTTGATTTAGGTCCAAGACTTTTAAAGATTTATTTTCATAAAAGTTAATCTCATTCACTGGTAAATATTGAAAAATATTCATTTGCAATTAGTACGTAAAACTTTGCACCAAACCATTTCCTAATTTAAAATAATGTTTCCATCTGTAGCAATTAAAGAAATTCTTAATCCACTTCACTCACCGTATCTTTTAATTGGTATAAATTTTAGCGACATTAGCTTGAGCTTTGATGAAACCCTCCGCTGGGAAGCCCCGGACTTTTAGCGACGCCATTTTAATTTTCCGGCTATTTGGATGAAAATATAAAATGGCCCAAGCGAGGACGACGGTGTACTTCGTTCAGGGACCTTTTAGTGTTGAATTTTAGGTAGAAAAGCCTAGTATTATATTATCTGCTGCTATGCTTTAAAATATGGGCTCAGAAGGCACCAAGTTTATTCATCAGATTTGCAATAAGATTTGGAAGACGGGACAATGGCCAGTTGTCTGGACTCAGTCCGCAGTTATTCCTCTTCATAAAAAGGGCTCAACCAGAAAATGTAAAAACTATCGCACGCTATCTCTTATGTCACATGCTAGTAAAATTCTATTGCGGATTATCAACGCCAGATTATCAGCGTTTACTGATCACCAAATTCCGAGTGAACAGTCCGGTTTTGTCGCCGGCAAGGGGACTTGTGAGCAGATTTTAAACGTGCGCTTACTAATTGAGAAGTGTCGCGAGTTTAATAAGCCGCTGGTCATGTGCTTTATTGATTACGCCAAGGCGTTCGACTGCGTGCATTGGGACACTATGTTCAAGGTACTAATTGATATGGGTGTACCAACACATCTCGTGTTTCTGATCCAAAATTTCTACCTAGACAGCACGAGTTTCGTTAAGTCGGAAGACCAATATTCGAAGACCTTCCATACGGAACGTGGTGTACGACAGGGTTGTATCTTATCACCGAAGCTCTTTAACTTATATGGCGAGCATATCATGCGAAAAGTACTGGAGAACTGGAATGGTGGCGTGACGATAGGTGGCCCTAAAATGACGAACCTAAGATATGCTGAAGATACCACTATCATTTCAGCGAGTTAGGAAGAATAAATAAAAAAACAGTACTGCTGAAGAAAATTGAAGCGAAGAGCGCTAAGCTTAGTCTTAAGATCAACTATTCTAAAACCAAGATAATGGTAGTAGACAGGGCTCAGATTCTTCCGCAAACCGATGCTCTTAAGGAGTACAAAAAGGTCAATCAGTTTGTATCTTGGTTCCTTGATAACTAGTGAAGGCAAAAGTATCGAAGAGATACGCTGGAGAGCCGCTATGGCTAAAAGCGCTATGACGAACCTTGAGAAGGTCTGGAAAAACCATAGCATCCGTCGACAAACCAAAATACGATTGGTCAGAACTCTGGTTTTCTCGATTTTCATATATGGGACTGAAACATGGTGCTTACGAAGCCGGGACTGCGGTAAAATTCACGCATTTGAAATGTGGTGTTGGAGGAAGTTGTTAAGAATACAATGGACCGACTTTAGAACTAACGAGTCCATTCTGCAGGAGATAAACATCAAAAGCCGTCTCCTAGATACTTGTAAAAAGAAAACCTTAACTTTCTTCGGGCACATAATGCGATCGCCTAAACGCAGCCTGGAGAAGTTCATAATTACTGGCCAAGTGGAGGGTACGCGAGCTTGTGGCAGAACGCCCACGCGTTGGTCGGATGCAATAAAGAAAGCAACAAATACCTCCTTTCAAGACGCAACCCATTTTGCCAGCTGCCGCTGGAGTTGGAGGAACCTTGCTAATGATCACGATCCTCAGTACTTAGGGACTAATAAGAAAGAATGAAGATGTATCATATTAAGGCGCTAAAGGGGCATTCCACCAAAGTGTCCCTAAAAAAAAACAAAAAGAACCCCCAGACCCGGAAACACACATTTAAATTCATCATTCAAATGTCTGCCCCGGCCGGGAATCAAACCCGGGACCCACTGCGTAGCAGGCAGATACACTGACAACTAGGCTGCGCGGGCCGTCAAAATATGGTCAGCAAGTTAGCATACGTTGGCTTTTCATGGATGTTAAACCCACGACATCCGTATCGGGAGTCCACGGGTCAGACAACTACACCACAGTGACAGGGACGATACTGCAACCAATACACTTCGTGACTCCGCATAAAATGGCGGCAAAGAATGTAATTAAGGTGGCCCCATCAAAAATAGCCACGACAGTATATTCAATTTATTAAATTTTCTAAAGTTGTGACTCTGGCACGTAATTGAAATTTTAATATACTATTGGAACTATCTTCCATGATGGACTGGGAGTGGGAGAAAAAACATAGAATGTGCCAGCTGAATTTCTTCCCGGGCATGCTGCAAAAACCAGCTAAGGGATCTGAGGGTTTCAGTATACTGCAATTTAGGCGATGGGCTGACAACCTGTCACTACACCAACCACCTACAAATCTATCTTAAATTACCCTCAAACTTTGACAGACGTGGCGGAACGACCTTTGTTTAGATCGTTTACGCTCTGCCTACGCCATAAGGAATAAAGACTTGATGTATTGAAACTATTATATCGACAAGCTATTTAATATTTAAAAAGATGATTTCTCGGTGTTACACTAAACATTGAAAACTCTTTAGGAGCATTTCTTGAGAGGCCAGTTGGCCGAGTGATGACGGGTGGGAAAAGGGTAATCACCCACCTGGTCGGGTGTTGTGACCAGGGGACCGGAGTCCGACTGGATTAGTTCGGAAGTTGTATATATGCAGATCGCCGAGCAAACTTCAATACCGCGTTTCAGGACTGTTGTATCTTGATGTGGCGCCATCTATGTGCGCTACAACTCGTTAAATAAAACACAACCCCATACCCACTTATATGCTGTATCTGACACGCTCTTAACCAGTGCTTAATAGAGAATCTTTTACATATTTTTTTTAACAGTTCAGTAGCAACAGTATCGCCGGCATATTTTTAAACAATAAGAGAGTATTTACTGATGACAAATTGCTTCCTTGATTGAAGCGCCATGTAAAATTCAGTTATTAACACGTTGGATGCTGACGACGGGAATTTTTGTTGTGAGTTATTCGATTAACTGAGACTGCAAATAAATGGCACAAACGTGGTGTACGTGTCAACAATTAAAGTTACATACATACAAGTTAACACCTCGTTAGGCGACTTAAGAAAGTGGCTAATAAAGAATTTTGTTGTTATAATTTCTCTGATTATGGTCGTCAGAGTTAACTAGCTGCCAAATAAACTTATTCTTATCCAAACTCATTCTTTTTTCTTTTTAAAATTTAAACTGAAACAAACAGGGCATTTTATTGAATACATAACCTCACTGGAGGACAATAATTAGTTATTTGGACCATGGCACGGCCAGTTGTACTTTTTTTTCTGCCTGATAGTGTCTTTAAGGAAACCTACGTGTATACCCGTGCTTGGCAGCGAACATATTAAACGGCTGTTCCAATCCATTTTTGCCGAACTCCCGCTGTCGTATGTGCTTAATTAATTTCATTTGATAATGGTACGAGTCGTTAAAAATAATTCGCCGATATGAACACGGCGGAGGAAAATGGCGCGAAAACGTGAAAATTGTGAAAATGGTGAAAATTCACACTTGGTTAACATGCTATGATTTTAATTATGCCGATTCGCGCGTCATTAAAACAAGTTAAATCAAGTTGGTGCAATTATAACTTGATATTTAAACTTTGGTATTGATACAGGAAGTCACGGGAGGAGATACAAGAACAAAGAAAGTAACTTCAAGAACTGAACAAACTTTACAAAATATCGATGGAATATGATTGCTACAAATTTGAATAAACATTTTATGACTCGCACAATATGCGCACAATTTTTTTTGAATGGTTTTTTTTTAATGGAGCTGATGAGCTTTTGGTGTATGTAATACTGAATGAAACCCGAATGTTTTTCATTACGTACCATTTAAGATCTTTCGAGAGTTTTAACGAATGACGGTCGATAAAGAAACAAAATTGGCTCGCAGTATCAAATAAATCCTTCTTCCATGCTGGACTGAGAGCGAGAGAAAAACATCGAAGGTGCCAGCTGCTTTTCCTCCCGAGCATGCTGTAAAAACCAGCTAAGGGATCCGATGGTTTCAGTATATTGCAATTTAGGCGATGGGCTGACAACCTGTCACTACAGCAATATACCTACATCATCATCTCCCTAGCCTTATCCCGTATCTCACGGGGTCGGCTTCCTAATCTAGGGGATTGAACGAGGGTACTGGTATTTACACAGAGCGACTGCCATCTGACCTCCGCAACCAAAAAGGGAAACCAGACCCAATCCTAGATTAGGACAGAGTTTTCAAGCCTCTGACATGGCTTAACGACTAATATCTACGGTGTTAAACGATATTAACCGGGACCAACGGCTTAACGTGCCTTCCGAAGCACGGATAGCAATATACCTACAAATCTATCTTAAATAACCTTCAAAACTTTGTCAGACGTGGCGGAACGACCTTCGTTTAGGTCGTTTTCACTCTGCCTTGATTATATGTATGTATGTATCAATTAAATAGTTTATATGGGAAAAAACTAAGATATATGTAATTAACAGTTGAACGCGACACTTGGGTTCGAGTCCCGACGAGGGTCACGATGACACCTCACAGATAAACAGCTGATATATGGGAAAGAGGCTTCACCGCATTGGCATAGTAGAAAGAGGAGGAAGTAGGTTATTTTCATACAACGCAATGCGCGTGGCTTGTATGTGTGCGTCATAGTATCCTTGCATCGCCGCACGCACACTCAAACAAATTCGCGGTCTGCGAACTAGCAGTACGAGATTTTGTTCAAGGTGCATCCTGTCAGCAAATAAGCAGGTGGATTTAAAGATATGCACCTATCGGCCGTAATGCCTTAGAATATTGTTCAAATCAGCGCGTGCTACGGCGTGGCGGTTAATCCATGGCCGCGTCAAAATAGGCGAAAAATGCACAAAAATGCTACTTCAATTAAAACTAAGAGTGGGATTTAAAAAATCTTTTTGCGATTTTAGATAATTATAATACGGATATTTTCCCGTAGTAATCGTGAAAGCGCTCTTAGTAGTTTAGAAATAATATCAAATTTACTGATAAAAACAGCTTTATTTCCAGTTTTTTTTAGTAAACATATTTATGAAATAGAATAATTTTACATGTTGCAAAAGCAGGCCATGAACTAATTTATTAGAATAATATTAACATAAACTGCTTCCGTGGGCTAGTGGCTAGTGCCATGGACTCCCGATCCGGAGGTCCTGGGTTCAATTCCCAGGGGGGAAACACAAAGTTGATATTTGAGAATTTATCACTTTGTGAATTTTTCCTCAGTTTGGTAAGGACATTGCAGGCTGAATCACCTGATTGTCCGAAAAATAAAAAGATTTCGTGCTTCAGAGGGCACGTTAAGCCGTCGGTCCCGGTCGCTGTCTTAGATAGTGGTCGTTACTCAAACCATGTCAGAGGCCTGATAGTTGTGCAACTAGGCGGTTTTAAAACTCTGACACCAGGGTTCATCAGGTCCATAGACTCGATACCCACTCGACAGAAGAAGAAGAATAATATATTTGTAGATTTTTTTAATGAATTGTTTGTAAAAATAAGCTCTTAAAAACAACCATATTCCGGGAGAATCACCTTAAGTGTGCGTGAGACGATGCATAGATCCTATATAACGCACACATACAAGCTTTTCGCAGTGCGTTGTATGATGATAACTTACTTTCGCATAGGCAATATTACGATACCACTAGTGACGCCTCTATCCATCATGGGTTGGCAGTAAGGCGATTTTGCTATACCTGACGAATATCAAGGGTAATTTCAAAAAGAAAAATCACGGTAAGTAATTAAAAGTTATGAGCTAAGGATTATCATATCAGGGTCTCCAATACTATCATCATCTCCCTAGCCTTATTCGGTATCTCACGGGGTCAACTAATAATAGTTTGCGTGTGTACTTAGACCCTAGAAATCTTAATCGGGCAGTTAAGCGAAGCCATGTTCCATTACCTATTCTTGAGGAGATTTCTAGTAATTTATCTGGCGCTAGATATGATGACGTCGTGGTGCATGTCAACATGCTGATACAAAATGTAGAAGCGACTCCGCAGATGCTAGTAAACATCAAGATGGAAACGGAAAGAGATGAAATTTAAAGAAAGTGTGTCAATAAGATTATGAAGGACTGCCCTACACGAAAGTTCAGCAGCGGATTCGAGGGGCTTCACCAGCTAACGCCGGAGGCAAAGCAATGGATTGCTAACTCCGACATCAAATTTTAAAGTTGCATTTTTGGAAACGTTATACGATGATGATGATGACGACGTCGTCGCAAGGATAGCCATGGCAAAACGGGCCTTCAACCAAATAAATATCTTCTCAAAGCCAAAATAGCAAGGCAGACCAGGAAACGACTTATAAAAACATACATCTGGAGCATTGCACTCTACGGTAGTGTAACTTGGACCTTAACAAAGAAAGAAAGACAGAAACTCGAAGCATTTGAAATGTGGTGCTGGAGAAGAATGATGAAAATAAGCTGGACAGAAATGAAGTCCAACGATGAAGTACAGAGTGTGGTTGGAGACAAGCGGAATTTACTGAAGACCATAGAAAACAGAAGAGGGAAAAAGATAGGTCACCAGATGCGACACGATAACTTCTTTAAGACTATCTTGGAAAGAAAGATAGAGGGAAAGAGAGGACGAGGAAGACCGAGACGAACTTACATGGACCAAATAAAAGAAAAAGCTGAGGTCGTGTCGTACCAGGATGTCAAGAAACTTACACAAAATCGATCCGAATGGCGATTACTTCACAGACAAGAGCCCTGCTCTTAAATTTAAAGAAGAAGAAGGCCTGCTAACAAAAGAGAAACTAGATAAGATGTAAGAGATGATTGGAAACTACAGGAAAGTTACATGTTGTTGATAGAATTTTATTAAGGACCAAGTTGTAATCCCAACATCGTTACGAGAAGAAATGTTAACACGTATACACGAAGGGCATCTCGGCGTGGATAAGTATCAGCGTCGTGCACGTGATGTGATGTGGTGGCCAGGCATCACTGCTGCGATTGAGCGCACTGTGTTGAGCTGTGACATATGCCAGCGGCATCGCGCTTCCAATCCGCGTCAGCCTCTAATTCTTCTGTCGAGTGGGTATCGAGTCTATCGACCCGATGAACCCTGGTGTCAGAGTTTTTAAACCGCCTAGTAGCACAACTAACAGGCCTCTGACATGGTTTTAGTAACGACCACTATCAAAGACAGCGACCGGGACCGACGGCTTAACGTGCCCTCCGAAGCACGAAATCTTTTTGTTTTTCAGACAATCAGGTGTTTCAGCCTGCAATGTCCTAACCAAACTGTGGAAAAATTCACAAAGTGATAAATTCTCAAATATCAACTTTGTGTTTCCCCCCTGGGAATCGAACCCAGGACCTCCGGATCAGGAGTCCATGGCACTAGCCACTAGACCACGGAGGCAGTAATGCCGCATCCTGTGCCGGACCTGCCCTGGCAGTTGCTGGCCGCAGACATTTTTGAATTCAACGGTTAACAGCATCTTTTGGTTGTGGATTACTATTCTAAGTTTGTGGAGATAGCATTGTTACCAAACTTACAGAGTGTAACAGTTTAAAAAAAATATGTTTGGTCGGTTTGGGATTCCACAAAAGGTTGTAAGCGACAATGGAACTCAATTCTCGTCACAAGAATTCCAAGTGTTTAGAAGATCGTGGGGATTTATTCATGAAACCAGCTCGCCTTTATACCCGCAGTCCAATGGACTTGTAGAACGTAATTTGCGTACAGTCAAAGCGTTATTGACTAAAGCACGTGACAGTGGTGAAGAATGGCAGCTGGCGCTATTCTTCTTCTTCTGTCGAGTGGGTATCGAGTCTATCAACCAGATGAACCGTGGTGTCACAGTTTTAAACCGCCTAGTAGCACAAATATCAGGCCTATGACATGGTTTGAGTAACGACCACTATCAAAGACAGCGACCGGGACCGACGGCTTAAAGTGCCCTCTGAAGCACGAAATCTTTTTCTTCTTCTGACAATCAGGTGATTCAGCCTGCAATTTCTTAACCAAACTGGGGAAAAATTCAAAAAGCGATAAATAAATAAATTTTCAAATATCAACTTTGTGTTTCCCCCCTGGGAATCGAACCCAGGACCTCCGGATCGAGAGTCCATGGCACTAGCCACTAGACCACGGAGGCAGTTTATAGCTGGTGCTATTGAACTTTCGTAACAGTGCGATAACAGGCGAGCAATATTAGCCAGCTCAGCTGTTGATGGGGCGGCGGCTGCGTCCGCGACTGCCAGCCAGCACGCAGGCGCTGCGCCCGGCCGTAGTGGATGTTCGGGCTCGTAGAGGAATTAACACGGGAATGTTAAGAAACATTATGATAAGTTACTTCCATGTTGGACTGGGAGCGAGAGAAAAACATAGAATGTGCCAGCTGCATTTCCTCCCGGGCATGCTGTAAAATCCAGCTAAGGGATCCGAGGGTTTCAGTATATTGTAATTTAGGCGATGGTCTGACAACCTGTCACTACAGCAATATACCTAAAATTCTATGTTAAATAACTCTTTAAAACTTTGTCAGACGTGGCGGGACGACCTTTGTTTAGGTCGTTTACGCTCTGCCTACCCCATTAGGGGTAAAGTCGTGATTATATGTATGTATGTATGTAATGTTAAGAGCATTATGATAAGGGTACTAGGAAGCTGCCAACTTTGCATCCTAATGAGTCGGTGCGAATGAGTGGATAAAATCGAGAGTCGTAAAATTTGCTCAAGGTAATCGTTCTTATTGGGTTAGGACTGAAAATGGTGGTTTATATCGCCAACATCTAATAAGAATACCTAACTCTAATGATAATTATACTCGTCATAATACAGATCGTTATCTAGACATTAATAACGACAACGGAATCTCGATACCTAATCAGAGTCCAGCAAAGGTGCCGACACCAACGCGGCTACCTACTCCGCAGGACCACTCGGCCGTGACCGTGAGGATGATGGGGTCACAGTTACCAGAAGCGGTAGGGTGGTGATTTCGCCTAAACGGCTCATTTAATTCGATTAGATAAATTTCTATGAAGAAAAAACTTATAAATATGTAGGAAATACCTCTAATGAATTAATTACGTAATTCAAAAATAAAACAGCGTAAAATAATATATAATATATATATATATAAAAAAAAAGTTTTATTAATATGAAAAAATCTAATGTCTTTAGTTAGGTATTTTAAAATGATAACTAATTGTCAATGTCATATTTTATTATATTATCTTATCTTATTTAGCCCACATCATCCCACTGCTGGGCAAAGGCCTCCCTCTTCTCCTTCCACTTATCCCTATTATGTGCCTCCAGGCGCCAATCCTTCGAAAATATTTACTGGTGTAAAAAAAAACTTTGCGTTATTCTATAGATAAAAGAATTTATTATATATAAAACAGTTTATTGGGTTTATTACAATAACTGAACAGTAAAATATTAAATAAATAAATTAAAAGAAGTATACATATTATTGAAAATAAATTATGCAATATGTAGTTATCATAATAATATTCAATAAATATTATAATTATACTCTACTATTATTTATTTGCATGAAAGGTAAATAGAATTTAATTATGTTTTTTTTCATCACATTATTGGAAGGGACATGTTGTAGGTATTTGTAATTATTTATAAAATAAACCAGTCGTTTCGTATCCGGCGTTTGATTGACACACATAACCTCATTACACAGAGTCTCTAGGTACAATTTATGTTAATGTATTTAACAGGTCATTTCCTTGCAACGCATCAAATTTATGACAAAGTGGAATTTAGTCAAATATTATTACGATAACGGGATCCAGATCGGGATTTTATTTGAGACTAGAATTACAGCTTCGTTCCTAAAGTGTGGTTAACCACTGTTTCGTCTTCATTTCGACTCATTAGATGCGGAAGTGCTTTGCCCTCGATCTTAGCTCGTTATTTAAAAAAATAAAATAAACTTAATTAAAAATGTTTGTTTTGTGGCTGTGTGTGTATTGTCTGTCTATCTTATAGCACAACCATAGGTGTCTGTCAAGGTTTGTGTTGTGTAATCACCACCATCAAAGACAACGACCGGGACCGACGGTTTAACGTGCCTTCTGAAGCTCGGAATCCTTTTCTAAAAGATAGGTGCGCCAGCCTGTATTGTCTTAATCTCTCAAAGTGAAAATTGTATTTTTTTAATTGTGGTAATTGAATCCACTATCTCCAGATCGGGAGTCTGTGGGTCAGACTACACGACCACGGAGGCAGTTGCAACGTGAATTTACTTCCTTTATCCTGAATTCTCATCTAGTTCGCTTGAGCATTTGGGAATACGCGGGGTAAATTATTGATAATCTCTCCCTCTATGTTTGTTATGCACCTTTCTATTAATATTATAGCATCCTCGGCGTTAGGGAAAGTTCAGTTAAGGAGGATTTTCACATATTTATTTGTTGGATTATTAATAAACATTGCTTTATTAATAGTCTTCCATGCTGGCCTCGGAGCAAGAGAAAGCCATAGTTTTTTTTTTTTTTTTAATATATACGATGCGGACTATGTTGAAGCATACTCACCTATGTAGTGCCTATTCACTCTCGCCTTGAAAAGGCCCAGGTTATATTGTTCCGGAAACAGAACCGCCGGCAGGGAGTTCCACTCCTTAGCCGTTCGCATTAAGAATGTGGAAGCGAACCGCTTCTTTTTTTTCTCCCGGGCATGCTGTACAAGCTAGCTGAAGGATCCGAGGTTTTCAGTACATTTTAATATGGGCTGCCAACCTGTCACTACAGCAATATACCTACAAATCTATCTTAAAAAACCGTCAAAACTTTGTCAGACGTGGCGAAACGATCTTTGTTTAGGTCGTTAACGCTCTGCCTACCCCAGTAGGGATGGAGTCGTGATTATATGTAATTTAAAATTCCCATTGCGATGAGATATTTTTACTACTGTTTTATTAACATACATACATACATATAATCACGCCTTTATCCCTAATGGGGTAGGCAGAGCTTAAACGACCTAAACGACGGTCGTTCCACCACATCTGACAAAGTTTTGAGGGTTATTTAAGATAGATTTGTAGGCTATTATATTGCTGTAGTGACAGGTTGTCAGCCCATCGCCTAAATGACAATATACTGAAACCCTCGGATCCCTTAGCTGGTTTTTACAGTATGCTCGGGAGGAAATGCAGCTGGCACATTCTATTTTTTTCTCTTGCTTCCAGGCCAGCATGGAAGAAATTTTGTTAACTGTTTCCTTCTTTTGTTCCAGGTATGTTATTTCTTCATATCTACGTATTGAAACAAGCTATTGTTAAGGAGGTAATGTATACTGGAAGAAGACACCATAGCAAGCGGACGTCAGTAAGAAATAGTCACTTGACAAAACAAAATGTTTATGAGGATTTTAGCTCTCACAAAGCTTTTATTTCATATGGGGTGTAAGGGACAGAGTCCCGCAAACTAATAGGGGTTGCTCCGTCAACGACACTGAACAGCTTCCACCAGGAAATTCTTTAATTAATAAAAAAAAATGTCTCTTCCATATGAATTGTCTGATCTAAGTGGTCATTTTGAATGGAAAAGCCATTTTTTGACACTTCCTGAAATAATTTCCTAGTGGAAGTTGTTCAGTGTCGTTGACTGAGCAACCCCTATCAGTTTGCGGGACGCTGTCCCTTACACCCGGTTATATGAAAGAAAGAAAATAACGTCGGTATGATGTACATAAGAAAGACTATAGTAAATTCATCACTCCCTCTACCGTTTCTGTAGCTAAGTTGGTAGATTAATGGACCGGCATTCCAGAGACGCAGGTTCGAGTCCTGACAGAAGTGAATTTATTATTTTCTTTCTTTCATACTATATAAAAAAACGTATTTCTCTTTACAGTGATAATCTAAATATCTACGAAATTTTCGGAATATACATTAATATCCAAACCGGAAACCAAATATCGGACTTGCAAGACAAAGAATGTTCTAAATTACGAGCTTTACCGAGAGCACAGGTGGTCTATAGACGGTATTGCCAAGTCTTTAGTTATAGACCGTTCGAATTTTAAAGAAAGTGTAGCAAGCTTGTAGTAAGAGTCAGAGATTTAGTGTTGCCAACTTTTTGTGAGATAAACATAATACTGTTTTTATTTTACACAGCGCGTAAAACTAGCACAAACAATATAATATGTGATACTATCGTGAATTTATCTAATAGTGTAAATAATAATGCCGGGCATGCTGTAAAAACTAGCTAAGGGATCCGAGGGTTTCAATATATTACAATTTAGGCCTGTACCTACAGCAATATACTCTATCTTTAATATATCTATACAATATTTATTATTTTTTTTTTTTTTTATTGAAATATGTCCCTTTTTAGGGGGTGTCGTTTGTTTCAATTATGATTATTATACTAGCCTAAACTGTCCCACTGCTGGGCAAAGGCTTCCTCTTTCTTCTTCCAAGGGAAGCCTAAACAATATATCTATCTTAAATAACCCTCAAAACTTTGTCAGACGTGGCGGAACAAAATAACTGTAAGTTGCCCTTGGTGGGAGGTAGAGTGTGACTATTTTCTCTTCTGATGAAGATCCTCGTATAGAATTGAGACGTCGATGGCTAACCCTCCAGTCAACATACAACTAGTAAGGCGTACAGTTTTCATTATTAATAACTTTTGTTCCTTGTCCTTAAAATAGGAAGAAAACTTGAAGCTATTCTTAACCTATTAAGGCCTGTAATGATTATTCATGCTAATTTCTTACATGCTGGACTGTGAGCGAAAGAAAAACATAGAGTGTGCCAGCTGCATTTCCTCCCGGGCATGCTGTAAAAACCAGCTTAGGACAGCGATGGGCTGATATTTTGTCACTACAAAATTATACCTACAAATCTTTCTTAAATAACCCTCAAAACTGTAAGATGTGTCGGAATGACCTTTGATTAGGTCATTTGCGCTCTGCCTACCCCATTAGGGATAAAGGCGTGATTACATGTATGTAAGTACCTATGTATGTAATGATTATTCATTTATTATTGAGCCTGTGAAATGATATTAATCAAATATTTAGAGCAATGTAGAATAGTCCACTAAAAGACAAAGTCCTTACGAAACAAAGAAACTCGTCATTTTGCTTTTCTAATGAGAGCTTTGTTACAAAGAAACTGTTCCTTTGTCATCTCATCACACTCTTAGCTTCCTTTGCTCTTGAACTGTGTACTTTTACAGCTTAGCAAAGACATAAGTACATAAATACAGACATATATATTATCACGCCTGTATCCCTAATTGGGTAGGCGGAGAGTCAACAACTCAAACAAAGGCCGTTCTTCCACGTCTGACAAGTTTTGAACGTTGTTTAAGAGAGATCTGTATATAGCTGTAGTGACTGGTTGTCAGCCCATCGCCTAAATTACTGAAATCCTCGAATCTTTCAGCTGGTTTTAAAGCATTGCCGGGAGGAGATGCAGCTGTCACATTGTATGTTTTTCTACCGCTCTCGTTCGTTGTAGTAACGGGAAGAAAATTTGCGAATAACGGCCAACAACGGTAATTTTTCATCCTGTTACTATAACGAGTTCTAAATTATCTTAATTACTAAAACTTGATTATGTTGGACCGGGTTTTAAATTCACTGTGTTTTTAGTATATTTTTTTTACTAATGGGGCGTCTCTTGGCTAGTATTGTCACCTTAACATTTATAAGAAGTGGCAAAATAACTCTTACGAGTAAATGATGTCATTGATGCTCCGCCAACACCGTGACGAGCATAGGCGTGGCTTCCATGTATACTATACGTAAACTAAATTACGTAGATGCGAATAATAATTCAACGTTTGTTGATGCGAATAATAATTAAACATCATTATCAACTGCATTAATCAAAGCTATTGGGTTATTTGAATGATGCGAAAATCATAACATGTAAAAATATAATCACGTCTTTATCCCTAATAGTAGGCAGAGTATAAACGACCTAAACAAATTTCGTTCCACCACGTCTGACAAAGTTTTTAGGGTAATTTCAGATAGATTTGTAGGTATATTGCTGTTGTGACAGGTTGTCAGCCCATCGCCTAAATTACAATATACTGAAACCCTCAGATCCCGTATCTGGCTTTACAGCATGCTCGGGAGAAAATGCTGCTGGAACATTCTATGTTTTTCTCTTTACAGCATGGAAGTCATTTGAATGATGCGAAAATTATAAACAATATAAAACAGATAGTAAACTCATAATCACTTAATTAATTCCAATAACAAAATATTCAATGAACAGTAAATTAAGATTAACGAACATTTCATATTAATTTAATAGAGAGCCCGATGGTAAAGTGGATAGGGCCGCTGCCTCCTGAGCGGGAGGTCGTGGATCGAATCCCACCACGTACCAATGTGTTTTTCGGTTTTCGAATTACATATGTACGTTTATTCGGCGCTTTTTTCGTGGCAAGGCAAGTTAAACCGTTGGTCCCGGTTAATATCGTTTAATACCGTAGATATAAGTCGTTAAGCCATGTCAGAGGCCAGTGCTAAGCATTGGCGGCTTGAAAACTCTGACCTAATCTGATATTGGGTCTGGTTTCCCTTCTGGGTTGCGGAGGTCAGATGGTAGTCGCTCTATGTAAATACCAGTACCCTCGTTGAATCACTTAGATTAGGTAGCCGACCCCGTAAAATACGTGATAAGGCTAGGGAGATGATGATGATGCTCTCATCGTCATCATTAACCGCTCTCAGTTAATGATATACATAAAGATGAAGTAAGTCTTCCATGCTGGACTGGGAGCTAGAGAAAAACGTAGAATGTGCCAGCTGCATTTCCTCCTGGGCATGCTGTAGAAACCAGCTAAGGGACCTGAAGGTTTCAGTATATAGTTATTTAGGCGATGGGCTGACAACCAGTCACTACAGCAATATACGTACAAATATTTCTTAAATGGCCCTCAAGACTTTGTCAGACGTGGCGGAACGGCCTTTGTTTAGGTCGTTTACGCTCTGCCTACCCTATTAGGGATAAAGGCGTGATTATATGTATGTATATGTATGTAAGATGAAGTAGAAAATCTCTTCCATGTTTCCCATGAGATACGGGATAAGGCTAGGGAGATGATGGCATTTCATATTAATTTAATTACACCCAGATTTAAAAACAAAATGGCGAATTAATATGAAATCCTCAAATATTTCAAGGGATTATTTGTTGGTGTGACAGTAAAACGGAATAAAATAAATATGGTGTGTTTAACGTGGGCAGGCCACACCTGTGACCAGCTTTGACCGTGTGTTTCCGTGGTCTAGTGGTTTGAGGCCTTGGCTCCAGAATAAAATTCAAATTGTTATTTTTTATATAAATATACGGTACGGTACTATAATAATAATACATAATATTGTCAATAAATTACCTCTCGTATGTACCTATTTGTTGTTATACTATTTGTCTTTCTGTTTTATATTTTATTTTATTTTTTATTTTATTTTCTCGTTCTTGGTAGCCGTCTGACTTTGGGTGGACTTAAAATCAGCAATGCGCTGTGCCCACACCATTTATCCACTTTATTTTGTGTATTTTAATAATAGGTATTTCTTATGTGTATTATGTTTGTAATGTTCTGATTTTGTTTGTTTATTGTTTCAAATGTTTGTGAATGTGTGTAACTAGTTTCTGTTCGTAAATGTGGATAATAAATGTATTTGTACTGTATTGTATATCAATCGCAGAGTTTGCAAACAATAGGCTTACAGCCAGTTACATGCAAAGAACGTGGTATGAGTCACACCTTCAGTTGCAGCAAGAGAAAAAAATAATAAAAGAAAGAACAACTTAACTAGAACGAAACGCACTTATACACTTATCTAGTAGTATTTGACATGTTTTTAAGGATGTTTCTTCCATGCTGGCCTGGGAGCGAGAGAGATAAATATAAAATGTGCCAGCTGTATTTCCTCCCGGGCATGCTGTAAAAACCAGCTAAGGGATCCGAGGGTTTCTGTATATTGCAATTTAGGCATATGCTGACAACCTGTCTCTACAGCAATATACTCGTACCTACATAATATCTGTCTTTAATAACCCTCATAACTTTATCAGACGTGGCGGAACAACCTTTATTTAGGTCATTTATGATCTGCCTACGCCATTAGGAATAAAGGCGTGATCATATGTATGTATGTATAATAAGTCTATTTATCATTATTGTTATTTAATCCATAACTTTGAATCAACATAGCAATGCTTTTACTTCCATGCTGGACTGGGAGAGGTAGAAAAACATAGAATGTTCCAGCTGCCCTTCCTCCCGGGCATGCTGTAGAAGACAGCAAAAGGGACTCGAGGGTTACAGTGTATTGTAATTTAGGCGATGGGCTGACAACCTGTCACTATGGCAATACACATTACAATCTAAAATTGCCCTCAATTTTTGTTAGACGCGGCGAAAGCGCCTTTTACGAGGCGTTTAACGCTCTGCCTACCCCGTAAGGGATAAAGGCGTGATTTTATGTATGTATGTATGTATGCTTTTAAACTAAACTAATTTTCTTTTCTTAACTTAAGTAGTTCATCTCCAAATCAGGCTCGTATTTATGTAGCGATCTCAAGATTGACAGCCATATTAAGTATAACTTGACATACGCTTTGGTACTGAAATTACATTTCTAATACGAACCTGAAACTGACTGTCAGTCTCATGTGCTGATTATAAATACGGGCCTTAGTTAATTGATCCCCTAATTACTTATTTACCTGTAGTTTCTACCAAAACAAGTTTACAATTTTAACCCTTCATTAGTTTTCATTACACAGTTTGAGAGTTGCAGATAAAGGTACGAGTACGTTCGGACTAATAAATATAGGGCAGTGCCCAAAAACCGGTATTGTAACACTGGTTCTTACTGGTCTTTACCGGTTCTTACCTCCACAATAATTTGAGTTAGTAGTACGTAGATCTATTATACATTATCTGCGAGTACCTGATATTGTGCACATTATATTCGCTTTTAGATTTTGAATCTCACTAGTGTAGATCTGCTGTAAGAAATTTCTTTATAGAGACAAGCAGTGCCTGTTGTGTCTTTTTTTTTATGTGTGTATTTTATGCTCCTTATTGTGTTAATTAAATATAAAACCACTTTATCACTACATAGTATAAAACAAAGTCGCTATATCTCTATGTATGCATAAATATTAAAAACTACGCAAAGGATTTGGATGCGGTTTCTTTTAATGGATAGAGTGATTCAAGAGAAAGGTTTATATGTATAATACATGCATAATATAGTAGATAAACACTGATAGCTTCCGTGCGAAGCCGGGGCGGGTCACTAGTTGTATACAAAAGACAAAACGTACAAAAAAATATGTGCAAAAAGGTGATCTTTTCGGTGAAAGCAATCTCTTCCAGATAACCTTTGGGTAGAGAAGAATGTAAACAGGAGAGACGTGCTGAAGTATAGAGAAATCGTGATACTGGTACCGGTTATTTTTGTGTGTACATCAATTACCAGCTTGGAAAAATAAAAGCGAAGATTATACTTTATTATTATTATACTAGCCTAAGCTGTCCCATTACTGGGCAAAGGCATCCCCTTTCTTTTTCCACGCTTCCCGATCTTTGGCAGTTTCCGACCAGTTTGAGCCAAACGCTGTGAGGTCATCCCACCATCTCTTCTTTGGTCTCCCTCTAGGCCGACGTGCTTGAACGACCCAATCGGTGGCTAGCGTTGAAGATTAAATTTAATCTAATAAATTAAATTATGTAACTAGTCCTGCCACAGACCTTGGTCTTTAAGGACTGTTGCTGCCTACCACTGTGATGACGTTTTGTTGGCGCTTGTTGTAATACTTATTATTGGGGTTATAATTAAATGCTTTGTATTAGAACCCGATGGTGTAGTGGATAGGGCCGCTGCCTCCAGAGCGGGAGGTCGTGGTTCGAGTCCCACCACGTACCACTGTGTTTTTCGGTTTTGAATTTTATATGTACGTTTATTCGGCGCTTTTTCCGTATTTCGAAAGGCTCGTTAAGCCGTTGGTCCCTAATAATATTGTTTAATACCGTAGATATTAGTCGTTAAGCCATATCAGAGGCCAGTGCTAAGCATTGGCGGCTTGAAAACTCTGACCTAATCTAGGATTGGGTCTCGTTTCCCTTCTAGGTGGCTGTCAGATGGCAGTCGCTCTGTATAAAAACCAGTACCCTCGTTCAATCCCCTGGATTAGGTATCCAACCCCGTGAGATATGGGATAAGGCTAGGGAGATGATGATGAATTAAATGCTTTGTAATGTCACACTGTATGCTAATAAAAAAAAAAAAAACGAAGCCAAATACTCTTCAAAATTCATTGAATGTGCCAACTGCATATCCTTCTCCTCCTGGGCATGCTGTGAAACCAGCTAAAGGATCCGAGGGTTTCTGTATATTGCAATTTGGGCATGTCAATACAGCATTATACCTACAAATCTATCTTAAATAACATCCAAAAGTTTGTCAGACGCGGCAGATTGACCTTCGCTTAGATCGTTTATAATGTTTACGTCTGTTTTTCCATAAGAATCGTACTCATGACCTCCGTATTAACTACGGAGTTCCAAAAAACCGGTATCCCAACCCTAGCTGAAATACGCCCGGGTCGCTTGCCCGGTCGCCGGACAACAATTTGGACTTGAGATAGCGCGGGTAGTTTTAGTTTTAAAACTAGTCTGCCCGTATTTCACTGCTATCGGGATCATCCTGCCTGAATATCCTCCAAGTAGTGTTACCGTAAGAATTGAGACTTATACTGGCCCATTTTAAGAAATATATTTTGCATGCTAGACTGGGAGCGAGATAAAAACATAGAATGTGCCTGTTGCATTTCCTCCTGGGCATGCTGTAAAAACCGGATCTCAGTGTATTGCAATTTAGGAGGTGGGCTGACAACCTGTCACTACAGCACTATACCTACAAATCTATCTTAAATAACCCTCAAAACTTTGTCAGACGTGGCGGAACGACCTTTGTTTAGGTCGTTAACGCTCTGCCTACACCATTAGGAATAAAGGCTTGATTATATGTATGTACTAGTCCAATTAACAATTAAATGATAAACATGAATTTCATAAATAAATGCTAACAGCGTTTAATATTTCCATTAAAGCGAAAATTTAAATTTGATTCGTCATTATACGCAACTGCTTCCGTGGCCTAGTGGTCAGAGCCATCCATGGGCTTACGATCAGGAGGTCCTGGGTTCGATTCCCAGAAGGGGAAACACAAAATATTCGTAAATTTATCACTTTGTGAGATTTTCCCCAGTATGGTTAGGATAAGGCAGGCTGAATCACCTGATGAAGTCGGGAAGAAAAAGGATTCCGTGCTTCGGAGGCCACGTAAAGCCGTCCTGGTCGCTGTCTGTGATACTAGTCGTTACACAAACCATGTCATAGGTATATCAGAGTTTTGTATAAATTATTGTTGTACTTGAATAAAGATTTTATTATTTTTATTATTATTATCAGCTGTGCTATTAGGCGGTTTATAAACTCTGACACCAGGGTTCACGGCAGAAAAATAAAAATTACTGAATTTGTTTTGTTCAGTAAATGTTATATTTTTTATTTATTTATATATTATTTATACTTGTTATTGTCACTTGATGAAACGCCATAATCACTTTGGGAGATAAGATTGACGTATGTAACAACACTTGTACTCAATCACAATAATTTTCCAATGTAATTTGACCATTATAAATAACCTGCTGGACCATGCATGCTGGACTGGGAGCGAAAGGAAAACATAGAATGTGCCAGCTTCCGGGCATTCTGTAAAAACCAGCTAAGGGATCCGAGGGTTTCAGTATATTGCAATTTGGGCGATGGTCTGACAACCTGTCACTACAGCAATATATCTACAAATATATCCTAAATAACTCTCAAATTCTTGTCAAACACCTTTGTTTAGGTCGTTTACGCTCTTCCCCCCCATTCGGGATAAAGGCGTGATTATATGTATGTATGTAAATACCCACCCTGAAGATGCTGTATTAGCGTAACCGTTCAGTGAATAAACGAAAATTATTGTGGAACGAGTAATAGTCGTCCCACCGATTTTCGGTGATGGCGGCCAATCTCCCGGAGATGGGCCAACTGCGCAGGACTTGTTTTTAGTGCCCAAGTGTTTGCGCTACACACAGGTGCACTCTCTGTTCCTTTAGTCTCTTATTCTGATGGGACAGACTGACTGACACGACCAGAGAGAAATCAGGCGCAGGACCGACTATTTACATGCCCATCCGACAGCATGGATCATGTTACTTTTCGGACAATCAGGTGATCAGCCTGCAATGTCCTAACCAAACTAGAAACAACAACACAAAGTCATTGTCCCCCGCCGGGAATCGAACCCGGGACCTCCGGGTCGAGAGCCCATGGCTCAGACCGCTAGACCACAGAGGCAGTTAACTATTTAGTTTGTGGAACGAGTACAAGTGTTCTTACATACATCAATCCCCCAAAATGATTAAGGGCCGTATTTGTAATCAGCTCTCAAGAGTGACAACCAGTTTGAGTTCGTATCAGAAATGTAATTTCAGTAAAAACTGACCTGTAAAATATATATTTAATATTGCTCTCAATCTTGAGATAGCTTTAAAAAATACAACCCTAAGGCCCGTATTTATAATCAGCATTAAAGAATAACAGCTAGTTTGAGTTTAGATCAGAAATGTAATTTCAGTACAAAATGAACTGTCAAATCCACA
This sequence comes from Scrobipalpa costella, assembly GCA_949820665.1. NCBI lineage: Eukaryota > Metazoa > Arthropoda > Insecta > Lepidoptera > Gelechiidae > Scrobipalpa > Scrobipalpa costella. The sequence goes on along the minus strand of OX463320.1, from coordinate 457,937 downwards.
CTTAATATTGCTCTCAATCTTGAGATCGCTTTAAAAATACGGCCCTTAATGTCTTGTCACTCCCAATCCAAGATGAAAGTATTAAACATTTTGTAGAGTGAAATGAAGCTGGGTTCAATGACACTTATTTCCTTTTAGCATCTTCGTTTCAGTCAAAGTCCCGCTTTCTTTATTCAAAGCAGACTGCAAATTACTTTCTTAAGAACTGTCCCAAGAAATTTAAACTAGTATCCACATTGGGCTCGATTCTAGATTCCACCGGCTAAAACTATGAATAAAATCTGTCTGTCACTTTCGAAATAATACAATTGAAAAAAGACAGGCAATTTATACTCTATGGTTTTATACTTAGTCCGCTAGATTTTGATACTGTCCCAGTATTTCTGGTAATTTTATCCGCCATATCATCTGACGGCGGATAAAAATGACAGATAACGCATAACACTACCGACTTCAATCAAAAACCAGAGTAGGAAATAATAAAATCACTTTTCATGAAGTATTGCAAAAGTTTTAATTAAATAAGTAAAAGTTACGTCAAAAACAGAAAAAAATAAAATAAAGAGTAACAGTTTATTTAATTATTATCCAAACATATTTTCAAGAGGAAATTGTGACAAAGACATTTTAACCGTACAAATCCGATACTCTTAGTAAACTAAAACCAAACTTAACCCAACCCTTACCGCAATGAAAGCTCAGGGGCGATCGGTGGCAACCCTAAACACTTTTATTGTCAGTAATACAAAACTATAAACCGGGTCCTCTTCGGTTTCAATCGTTTTACCGTTAGAGGGCGCGCGGGTTGAGAAATAAAACCTTCTTCAAACAACATGGGTATGGGAATTAGGGCCACCTCACACGAGCGATTTTTCTTAACTGTTTTTTTTATATTGAAGGTGGGGTTTATTCTTAACCAGAATTAAGAGTCAAACAACGACCAGATAAACCTTGGTGTCAGAGTTTTTATACTGCCTAATAGCTAATAGACCTTTGGGTTTGTGTTGTGTAACGACCACTATCAAAGACAGCTGTCAAGACAGACAGATTAACGTAGCCTCCGTAGCACTGGATCTTTATCCTGATGGACAATCAGTTGATTTAGCCCGCATTTTCATAAATAAAATGTGGACATACTCACAATTTAGTTATTAGTTTGTGATACAAATCTATAAAATAAATTCCTTATTACTCATGACTAGCGACCCGCCCCGGCTTCGCACGGAAATCATCAGTGTTTCTCTACTATATTTTGCATGTATTATACATATAAACCTTCCTCTTGAATCACTCTATCCATTTAAAGAAACCGCATCAAAATCCGTTGCGTAGTTTTAAAGATCTAAGCATATATCCCTATAGGGACAGAGAAAGCGACTTTGTTTTATACTATGTAGTGATAGTGATGAATTTAGTATCGATTTACTGTTAGAGGACACATGGGTTGACAAAATAAAACCTTCTACAAACAAAATGGGTATGAAAATTTTTGCACTGCTCCGTATTCAGTTCGTATTCGTGAAAAATTATATAGCAGCTTTCATACATTTTCGCGCCAATCCATATAATTTTTCACGGATACGAACCGAATACGGAGCATTGCAAAAACGCTTTTAGGGGTAAGACACACGGACTACTTTTAGTCGAAAAAAAAATTGATATTAAAAATTTACATTAGTATTTTACTTGCAATAGGTTTTTTCTTGATACTTGTTGAGGTGAGAGGTAGTTAAAGAAATAATGTGTCTTTAGGTAGTTCAAAAAAAAATTGTAGGCAAGTCTATGTGTGGCAATGCAAATGAAATTCTTCCATGCTGGACTGGGAGAGATAGAAAAACATAGAATGTTCCAGCTGCCCTTTCTCCCGGGCATGCTGTTGAAGTCAGCAAAAGGGACTCGAGGGTTACAGTGTATTGTAATTTAGGCGACGGGCTGACAACCTGTCACTACAGCAATATACGTACAAATCCATCTTGAATAACCCTCAAAACTTTGTCAGACGTGGCGGAACGACCTTTGTTTAGGTCGTTTACGCTCTGCCTACCCCATTAGGGATAAAGGCGTGATTATATGTATGTATGTATGCAAATGAAATAAAGGTTTTATCTATCGATCTATCTAATGCCAGCGCTTTTAAAATTTCTGAGCGAGCTAGTTGTATCATATCACTCTGTCTTACTCGCTTATTATAAAAAAGAATAAAGCTCTTACATTTTGCAATAAAACATGATTTAAAAAAATATGAATACTGGGATGACAATTAGTTTAAACAAGGAGTAAAAAAAAATAGCACACCATATTTAAGAGTGCGATTGCTGATGAAAATTAAGTGTTAGGTTGAAATAAGAAAAAAAAATTACCCTCCAAAACAAATGGTGTCTGCGGCTTGAACCAATTTGTATAGGAGGGCCAAATTTATTTTTCATATATCGACCTATGTTCCTAGCAGAAAGTTGTTCAGTTTCATAGATAGAATCAGACCCTAAAATATGGTGAGCTATATTGTTTATACCTTTAGATAAATAATTCATGAGATAACCTAAGACACCTAACTACACTTTTGAGGATAAATACGTCTTAAATTTAATAAACACATTTTAAAATAATTTATGCCTTAAATCTGCTTAAATTGCTTTTAATCATGAACCTTTCTATTATGGTTAAATGCAAACTAAGTACCAACGTGTATTTAATGCTAAAATCATTAGTCTGCGTCTAGCCTAAGCCGGTCCCACTCTGTAATGTGTGCAAGATATTCTTTAAGGGGCTTCTCTGAGCTAAGTGGCGCCCTCATCAGTGAAAAAATCTCTCAAAAATCTTAAAACACAATCAAACGACAATCCAATAGATCAGATTAAAGTTTATGCAATGATGGTCATTTAGAACCTCATAAACTGCAACTTATAGTTCGTTGTAGTTACAGACAGATAATTTGCGAAACACGGCCAATTTTAGAACTTTTGCTGTCTGTAACTGCAGTGAACACTGAATTACTAATTTATTATGCTTCAAATAAACTTCCGTACGTTTACTTCAGTCTGATTTACCGTATTTTGGATTAATTGCGTTTTCAGTGAGTTTTTTTTTCAATTTACATGCTGGACTGGGAGCGAGAGAAAAACATTGAATGTGCCAGATGCATATCCTCCTGGGCATGCTGTAAAAAATAGATCCGAGGGTTTTTGTATATTGCAATTTAGGCGATAGGCTGACAACTTGTCACTACCGCAATATACCTTCAAATCTATCTTAAATAACCCTCAAAACTTTGTCAGACGTGGCGGAACGACCTTTTTTTAGGTCATATTCCTTCCGCCTACTCCAGGGATAAAGGTGTGATTATATGTATGTACTTCCATGCTGGTCTGGGAGCGAGAGAAAAGCATAAAATGTGTCAGCTGCATTTCCTCCCGGGCATGCTGTAAGATCAAGCTAAGGGATCCGACGGTTTCAGTATATTGTAATATAGGCGATGGGCTGACAACCTGTCACTACAGCAATATACCTAGAATTCTATCTTAAATAACCCTCAAAACTTTGTCAGACGTGGCGGAACGACTTTTGTTTAGGTCGTTTACGCTCTGCCTACCCCATTAGGGATAAAGGCGTGATTATATGTATGCATGTATATGTATGTATGTTTTTTTAACATGGGAGCCAATAGGTAGAAGTCGTCGAGGCAGACTTGTGATGACCTGGAAACGTACAGTAGAAGCTGAGCTGAAGGCAGTCAATTTAACCTGGCGACAAGCGAAGATCGCAGCGCTGAACAGGGAGGAGTGTAAGAAAGTCTCAAGAGCCCTCTGTACCAGCGGGATACCATAGGACGACAACAACATGTTTTTTTAATAGATGAGGGCGCTGGCGTGCACTGGGGATCCCTTAAGCCTCGTGTGCATCGTGCAGTGGTAAAACAAATCTCCTCTTTGAGGTTGTTTCTTTTTCTTTTCTTTTTTCTTTCCCGTATAGATGCTAATGTAATTTCAAGGAAATAAGCTTTTGTGTCTAATACTGTGTAGTTTTGTTTTAGTGTTGTGATTCATTCTGAGACTACTTTTATGACCTAATCGTATGAATACAAAATGTTTTTATTTTACAACGGTTTATTTTGTCGTCCATGCTGGCTGGACAGGGAGCGATAGAAAAAAAATGCTAGCAGCATTAGCAGCGATATGGCAATGCGGAAAAAGCCGTCAGTTCGTTGTTGTTCCTTCCATGCTGGACTGGGAGCGAAAGAAAAACATAGAATGCGCCAGCTGCATTTCCTCCCGAGCATGCTGTAAACACCTGCTAAGGGATGTGACGGTTTCAGTTTATTATAATTTAGGCGATGGGCTGACAACCTGCCAGTACAGTAATATACGTACAAATCAATCTTAAATAACCCTCTAAACTTTGTCAGTCGTGGCGAAAAGACCTTTGTATAGGTCGTTTGCGCTCAGCCTACCCCATTAGGGATAAAGACCTGATTATATGTATGTAGTTCGTTGAAATTTTATTGTGATTTGTTAATTTAATATTTTGCCTTATTTCCATGCTAGTGTTAGTAAGTAAATGGTATATAATGTGTGGGCAATAAACCTGCCATGATCTACCTATTCCGTTGTTTTTATCACCAACCGGTAGATGACACCACAGCTGCATCTACTCCTGGGCATACTTTAAAAACCAGCTAAAGGATTTGGGAGTTTCTGTGTATTGTAATTTACAACAATACACTATCTTTCTGAAATGAACCTTCAAAACTTGTCAGACGTGGCGGAACGATTTTTATTTAGGATTTTGACGCTTTGCCTACCCCATTACATTTGTGTGATTACGATCATAATGAACCAGCACCTTCTGTCCTGGCACACTGTAATGTTAGTAAAATATAGACGATAGGCTGACAACCTGTCACTGCAGCATTTCACCATCCTATGACTTATCCAAAATATTCCTCATTTTGTTATGCCTAGAGAAAATAGCTTTTAGTAGTTAAAAAATGTGACACCAGGGTTCATCGGCTCGATCAACTCCATACCCGCACGACAGAAGAAGATGGTAGTAGTTGATATATACAAATAATCACGCTTTTATTCGAAATGGGGTAGGCAGAGCGTAAACGACCAAAACAAAGTTCGTTCCGCCACGTATGACAAAGTTTTGAGGGTTCTTTAAGATAGATTTGTAGGTATATTGTTGTAATTACAGGTTGTCAGCGTATCGCCTAAACTGCAAAATACAGAAACCCTCGGATCCCTTGGCTGGTTTTTACAGCATGCCTGGGGGGTAATGCAGCCGGCACATTCTATATTTTTATCTCGCTCCCAGTCCAGCCTGGAATGTTAGTAGTTCATGGTTATTTTATTACGCCTACCTACCTAAAAGTTTTACGTAAAAGGGTATCATCATGATCTTACATACATAAGATTTATGTACATACGTACATAAAAATATACAAGAAATACGAAAACCGCAGACCAATTAAATTGGTCATCGTTTTCCGTCCATGACTTCATTCGATATTTATAATTTATTCATTACTATATATAATTAAAAATGGCCACCGCCTTTGAAGTGCTTGTTATTCTCTCGTTAATTAATTTAAAATTTTCTGTTCGCCTTAATGAATAAATATTATTGTATGAGAGGAATAATTTATATCATTAAAATAAAATATGAGAACTTCCTTGCAGAGGGGAAGAACCCGGACAAATAAGGCAGGGTGGTTCTGAAGTGCACCAAAATCTATTGTGCTCAAAAATATTTTCACATGTTATTCAACTACCACATTTTTTGGTTACCTATTTCTGTGTTTTTGCTCTATCATGCCTTAAAAAATGTTTGCGTGGAGTGAACGATGTTTGAATTTCGGATGCCACGCCGTGAAAATTTGTACTATATTGATGACAGCTGGTCAGCGCATCATCGTCACCACCGCTATCTATGAGTCTGAAGTAAAAAAAATCATCACCTTTTAAATAATAATACTAAATAATAATATGTATTTATTTCCACACACGCATAAAACAACAAAATACAATGGAATCATTAGTTACATAAAAAAATATAGCTTTGAGATGATACATAAGTATAACAATGTGGTGTCCAGTACTGCGGCTATTATTAACCCTATTTCTCAAACTAGGAGCCCTGTATCTTGAGAGGCAGTTTTCAGTCGTAATATACAGCTAGACAGGCGGTGCAACATTTTTTATCATTATTACAAGTATTTCTTCCATGCTGGCCTGGGAGCCAGAGAAAAACATAGAATGTGCCAGCTGCATTTCCTCACGGGCATGCTTTAAAAACCGGCTAAGGGATCTGAGGGTTTTAGTTAATTGTAATTTAGGCAATGGACTGACAACCTGTCAATACAGCAAAATACCAAAAATTATATGTTTAATTAGTTTTTACAGCATACCCGGTAGGAAATGCAGCTGGCACATTCTATGTTTTTTTCTCGCTCCCAGTCCAGCATGGAAACGACTTACCATGCATTTTTGATTCAAGGTATGTCTTTAGCGTTTTGAGCGAGGGTTGTTTCGTGAAATATCGCTAACTTTAATTAACTATCTATTATTCTATTCTATTTGATAGCTTATCTTTAAAATAATGCGTTGAAAATATCAATAAATTAAATAAGTGCAATAAAAATTGGATCATCTCAGAACGACCCAGGGGTCGTTCATCACAAGGTGGGTCAGAGTGGTGATACGTCATCATTACCAACTCCTCGCGAGAGTTATTAATATCAAGGATCGCTCTTCACTGACTTAGTGAAGAATAAGCACGGTGGTGATTGGAGGATTCTTCCATGCTGGACTGGGAGCGAGAGAAAAACACAGAATATGCCAGCTGCATTTTCTGCTCGACATGCTTATCAAATATCATTCGATTACTGTGTCAATCAGAGCTCTATCACGGATTTCCGTGGTCCCAAAATCAAATAGGTACCGTTCGCGTTTTTTCTGTTTCCATATTTTAAAATAAAGAACCTACACTAAAGCTATCTTTCCATGCTGGAATGACACTGAAAAACATAGAATGTGCCAGCTGCATTTTCTCCCGGGCATGATGTAAAAACCAGCTAAGGGATCCGTGGGTTTCAGTTTATTGCAATTTAGGCGATGGACTGACCACCTGCCAGCAGTATACCTAAAAATGTATCTTAAATAACCCTCAAAACTTTGTCACACGTGACGGAACTGCGTTTATTTAGGTCGTTTACGCTCTGCCTTACCCATTAGGGATAAAGGCGTGATTATATGTATGTACCAAAGCTAAATCTAAAAGGCCAAGTGAAGTTTGTAGCAAACAGACACTACACAAATACAAATATTTATTTATTGTTGCGAAACTTCCCTTGAAACTTTCCGAGATACAACTAAGCGATGAATTCACGAAGGTAATTTAAGTTGCGGAGAATGCTGATATTTCTCAACTTGAATAATAAGTATAGTTTGGAGCGTCGTTCGCCTTAACAACTCGCGGATTCGCCTTAACAGCCCCAAGCAGTTTGTCAGTATTTACTTCGGTGAGTTATTTGAATGATGTTAATTAGTTAAGTTGTTTAGTTAAAGTTTTATAAGGATCCATTCTTCCTTTATCTTGTGGGTTAACTTTTCCTACTCTATGGTTAGCCGCATGAACCCTGTTATCATAGTTATTTTTATAACAATTAGGGCCGATTCAAGCCGGGATGGCAGTAGCCGGTAGCGGCGCGACGAGCACATTCAGTGTTACATACATACATACAATCACGCCTTTATCCCTTAAGAGGTAGGCAAGGCGTGAACGACCTTAACAATGCTAGTTCCGGTACGTCTGACAATTATTTTAGGGTCATTTAAGACTTGTAGGTATATTGCTGTAGTGACAGGTTGTCAGCCTATCGCCTAAATTACAATATATTAAAACCCTCGGATCCCTTAGCTAGTTTTTACAGCATGCCCGAAAGCAGCAAGTAGCTGACACATTCTATGTTTTTCTCTCGCTCCCAGGCCAGCATTGAAGTAAATTGCATTTTCAGTGTTAAATAATAATAAACTTTGTCTACATACTTTTTAAGACTAGTATCGTTTGAAAATTCCGAAAACGACGCGCGGCTGCACTTGAGTTCTCTGGTTGCAGCCGCCCACGGCGACCATTAGGCTATACAAACGGCAGGCCGAGCGGCGACGCGCGGCTGTCAGCGTTGACGCGCACGGCTGTCACTCCTCTGCCAGCCGCGTCGCTGCCATTTCGGTGTGAATTGAGCCTTAGTCATGTCGACGCTCTATATATCATCGACTTTGAATTAGAATTACGGTACACCATTTATTTAATGACTGATTCTAGTACTGTTTGATATGTTGAACCATAATCCGAGGAATGCCAGTCATTAAGTAAATGTTGAACCCGAATTCTAAGTCACAGGGCTCGACGACGAAACTACAAGTATCAACTTCTTCTTCCATTGTGTGGGTATCGAGTCGATCGATCCGATGAACCCTGGTGTCAGAATTTTTAAACCGCCTAGTAGCACAGCTATTAGGCCTCTGACATGGTTTGGATAACGAACACTATCAAAGACAGCGACCCGAACCGACGCCTTAACGCACGGCATTCTTTTTCTTTTCGGACAATCAGGTGATTCAGCCTGCATCGTCCTGACTTAACTAGGGAAAATCTCACAAAGTGATAATTGACAAATGTCATTTTTGTGTTTCACTCATGGCAATCGAACCCATTACCTCCAGAATGTGAGTCAACAGCTCTGACCACTAGAACACGGACGCAGTCCGTTGAATGAAATTCTTTTTTTGCAGATGTCCAGATAGTAATACATTGTCCTAACCATTCTTGCTAACTAATTAAATAACATTAATATTGTGTTACCTCCTTGGTAATTAAACCCACATACTGGATCTGGAGTTCAATTATACATAGCAGTAGCAGGGATCGCCGAGGACTTAGGTTCGATTCGCGCTTTCTTAAATTTTTTTTTTCATGTTTTTGATAAGTATTTAAGTATCACTCTGGAATACATGCATACATTAATCACGCTTTTATCCCTAATGGGGCTGGCAGGGCGTCGGCGATCCAAATAATGGTCGTACCGCCACGTCTGACAAGTTTTGAGAGTCTCGAATCTCTTATCTGGTTTTTATGGCATACCCGGGAGGAGATGCAGCTGGCGTATTCTATATTTTCTTCCAGTCCAGCATGGAAGAGACCTTGAATACCAAATTCAGTATTTGAGTAATAAATTAATTACTCAAGTATTATGGTTTTTCAAATATCTTCATGCATGAAATTTTGCAAGTCAAATAGTGTCACACGAAACGAGAATTTAATGAAAAAGGTTATAACATTTCGCATCCCTTTGTGAAAATTTAATAAAAGTTCATTTTGAGCTTTTAACAATAGTATGACATACGACAGCTGACTTGCAGATTCGGAATGTAACCTATTAACTGCCTTCGTGGTCTAGTGGTCAGAGCTATGGGCCTATGATCAGGAAGTCCTAAAGTTGATATTTGTCAATTTATCACTTGTTGAAATTTTTCCCAATTTGGTTAAGACAATGCAGGCTGAATCTGATCTGAGAAATTCCGTTATTTGTAGAGCATGTCAAGTCGTTGGACGCTGTCTTTTATAGTGGTCTTTACAGAAAACCATGTCAGAGGCCTATTAGCTGTGGACCATCTTTTTGCTATATTACTATAAATGTCTTCCATGCTGGACTGGGAGCATGAGAAAAACACAGAATGTGCCAGCTGCATTTCCTTCCGGGCATGCTGTATAAACTACAGTAACTAAGCTACAGGATCCGAGGGTTTCTGTATATTGCAATTTAGGCGATGGGTTTACAACCTGTTACTACAGCAATATAAATGACCGTGAAAACTTTGACAGACGTGTCGGAACAACCTTTGTTTATTATTTTTGAATCAGGCGTGATCCGGCAATCGCAGCCAAATTTGTGACAGAGACGTAATGAAAAAAGAACAACTTTCTTCCAGTAGCATCACTGCTTCAATTAAAAAGTTAATAATGACTTTTTGATTTGATTACAAACTGTCAAACCATTAAGGTCTTTTTTGGTTCTATTCCTAACCACATTTTTCAAGGTTTAACTTGACCACGTATTTTTTATTCTTTCTAATCATTATCACTATCGGTAGCTAAACAATACAAGGTTCGCCCTCGCACCCGCACTTAATTCACACACCTAATATTACTATCCCTTACACACAATATTTCTTCCATGCTGGACTGGGAGAGATAGAAAAACATAGAATGTTCCAGCTGCCCTTCCTCCCGGGCATGCTGTTGAAGTCGGCAAAAGGGACTCGAGGGTTACAGTGTATTGTAACTTAGGCGATGGGCTGACAACCTGTCACTATAGCAATACATATTACAATCTAAATTTGCCCCCAATTTTTGTCAGACGTGGCGAAAGCGCCTTTTACGAGGCGTTAAACGCTCTGCCTACCCCGTAAGGGATAAAGGCGTGGTTTATGTATGTATGTATGTACACACAATATTACTTACTGTCTATTATACTATAATTGTCCCTTGCACTTAGTATGCTATCCCATAAACCAAGTATTTTATCCCTAAACTTGTTTTCCCTTTGCATGTTTACCAAAATAAATCGTGGTTCGCTTCCCATGAAAGGAACAAACAGTTTGTTGATATTTATCACTTTACGAGTTTCTGTTTAGTGTGGTACATACATACATACATAAATCACGCCTTTATCCCTTACGGGGTAGACAGAGCGTTTAACGCCTCGTAAAAGGGCTTTCACCACGTCTGACAAAATTTTATTGCAATTTTAAAGTGTAATATGTATTGCTATAGTGACAGGTTGTCAGCCCATCGCCTAAATTACAATACACTGTAACCCTCGAGTCCCTATTGCTGACTTCTACAGCATGCCCGGGAGGAAGGGCAGCTGGAACATTCTATGTTTTTCTATCTCTCCCAGTCCAGCATGGAAGTACGTTTAGTGTGGTTCTACAGAAAATAAGCTAAGACGCTCTTTATCACAATTTTTAATAGAAATCGTTACACAAACTAGGCTGGAGGAGTTTTATTAAATGGTTTAAAAACTCTGTCACCAGATTTTTTCGTTAGATCATCGGATGATCAATGCTTTGATCTCAAACGTTACTTTTAAGCGATCCTTTTTAATTGTCTTCTCACTCCCAACTCCTCTCCCCCCTTTTGAACGTCTTTTGTTTACCCAACAAAATCGTGAAGAACAAAAACTTTATATTCATCACTTAATATTATTAAGTATACTTCCATGCTGGACTGGGAGAGATATAAAAACATAGAATGTTCCAGCTGCCCTTCCTCCCGGGCATGCTGTAGAAGACAGCAAAAGGGACTCGAGGGTTACAGTGTATTGTAATTTAGGCGATGGGCTGACAACCTGTCACTATGGCAATACACATTACAATCTAAAATTACCCTCAATTATTGTCAGACGCGGCGAAAGCGCCTTTTTGTAGGCGTTTAACGCTCTGCCTACCCCGTAAGGGATAAAGGCGTGATTTTATGTATGTATGTATGTAATATTATTAAGTAAGGTTTTACTCAGTTTGATGAGGACAATGCAAGCTGGATCACTCGATTGTCTGTTTAAATTGAATTCCGTACTATTTCTATCGCTGTCATTCAATTTCAAAATACTGTACAATATACGTACGTCTAACACATAATAAAAGTATAACATATTGCTAAGGTAGCATTTTTTTCCATGCAACAGTGACTTTGATAGTTTTTAAATACATAAACCACGTCGGAAGCCTATTGACTATGCTGTTAGACGGTTTAAAAACTCAGACTTTTGTATCAGATCAACGAATGACAAATGGTATCAAAATGCTTTGATCTCCTTGTTTGATCTCCAACGCATTGGTTTTTCAGCGAACCATTTTAATTGTCCCCTCCCCCCTTCCTTTCCCCCTCCCCGTCTGGACCGTCTTTTCGCTACACTAATTGGCTTGTTTACCGAACAAAAGCTGGTATTGTTTCTTTTGTGCCTTGCCCACGGTCTCTTTTGTTCCGCCGTTGTTTTTGGCAGTAGTTCCACAAGTATAATCTGGGTCGGATGGCTGACTATCGCCTGTTTCATCTGAGACCCGGTCAAGTGTAAATTTGTATCTGTAGTTTGGTGAGTTGGCTTGGTGGAAGTTTAATTTGATTTTGCTTTACCGCTCTGTTTTATGACTCTTTTTATTATTTTTTTATGTACTACTCCTCTGGAAATATATATGTACCAATTCATTTGAATCATTCTGTTTTCCTGTACCATTATTTTTCCTGGAAGAAATGACTTATTCTATCCCATCTGAGGTAAGTAGAAAGGAAAAAGGAACAATCTGTTAAAAATATACACAGTATTTTTTTCCATTTTGAACCTATAAAGAAATATACAGTTTATATACATATACATACATATAATCACGCCTTTATCCCTAACGGGGAAGACCTAAAAAAGGTCGTTCCGACACGTCTGAAAAGGTTTTGAGGGTAATTTAAGGTGTATCCGAACGGCGATGCGAACGTCAAACGACCCGATGAAACCTGGTGTTAGAGTTTTTAAACCACCTTGTAGCACAACTATTAGACCTCTGACATGGAGTAACGACCACTGCCGAAGACAGAGACCAAACCCAACGGCTTAACGTGCACTTAAAGAAAACAAATGCTAAAGCTTTAAATTATAGCGCCAACACATCAAAACTGGATGTTCAGTAAAACCTTTGAACGCGAATAGAACTGAGCGCATTCTTAAAATAGTCGAGTTATTTCCACTGGGGCTCAATCCGCTCAATAGCTATTCCTCTTTTATGCCGTAGGGTATCTGGTCAATTGACCCAAAAAAACTCTGATGTCAGAGATCTTAAAGGAACACCATCTCTCCGAGTGGATTCTCGAGTCGAACGATGCGATGAATCCTGGTGTCAGAGTTTTCAAACCGCCTAGTAGCACAACCATTAGCCCATGGTTTGAGTAACGACTACTGTAAAAGACAGCGACTGGGACCGACGGCTTAACGTGCCCTCTGAAGTACGGAATCGTTTTTATTTTTTGGGCAACCAGGTGATCCAGCCAGCAATGTACTAACCAAACTGGGGAAAACCTCACAATGTGATAAATTGACAAATATCAGTTTAGTGTTCTTTCTTTCAAGCTGGACTGGGAGCGAAAGAAACACATATAATGTGCCAGCTGCATTTCCTCCCGGGCATGCTGTAAAAACCAGCTAAGGGATTCGAGGGTTTCATTATATTGTAATTTAGGGAATGGGTTGACAACCTGTCACCACAGCAATATACCTACAAATTTATCCTAAATAACTCTCAAAACTTTGTCAGACGTGATTATATGCATGTTAGAACTGCACTGCAAACACAGTTCATATCGGGGTTCTATGAGAACGACCATGTTCTCTTTGCTTGTGCCAATCTGAGTCCGAAGTCTATTAAGACTTCCAGGTCAGCCAGAAATAGTTTGATCTTGACGACCGGGAGCGTCTGAGACGTAGTCGACGATGGAGCGGGCTTACCCTCAACATGACTGTTTACTCTTACTTTAAAGTGTTAGGGGTTGTTTGCATTCTGAAACACAGATGTCATGTTCTTGAAGTGCTTCTTCCAATCAAGTATAGAAGTCAATAATGTTGTCTTTCAATTTGTGAAATAATTTCCGATTTGGTTAAAAGTTTTTAGGCTGAATCACAAAAAGCATAATAAAATTGCTTCAGACATAGTATCCAGACAATCAGACCACAAAAAAAAGCTATTCAAGTCTCTTAACTAAAATGAGTCGCTCTTCATACATATATCACGCCTTTATTCCTAATGGTACTCCATTATGTATTGCTTACTGGCAGAGCGTAAACTACTAAACAAGGTCTTTTCGCCACGTCTGACAAAGTTTAGAGGGTAGAGGGTCTTTCAGATAGTTTTGTAAGTATACTGCTGTTGTGACAGGTTGTCAGCCCATCGTCTAAATTGCAATATACTGAAACCCTCTTCCGTCAGCTAGTTTTTACAGCATGCCCGGGAGGAAATGCAGCTGGCACATTCTATGTTTTTCCCTCGCTCCCAGGCCAGCATGGAAAAGTCGCTCTAGTTTATCTAAATTTGTAATTTAACTCAGACAGAGCACTTCATTAATACTTATTTGTTAAGACTAAGACTGTAGAACCTAACCTAACCTAACCTAACAAAAAACGACTTAATTCAGACAGCAAATTGTAATCTTCTGTTTATTTAATACTGCTGGGGAATACAAACAATTACTTAGAAAATGGGTTTTTCCATTTCTAAATAAGTTTTTTAGTACCTAATATTTTTATTTGAATTGGATTGCATTGAAAATTAAGTTTAAGTAACAGTAGTCATAAAACAATCCACTTTGAAGCGAGTTCATTTAAGGTGTCAATACTAGCCAAGTGGCGCATTTTTAGTTAAAAAAAAACATAATTCGCTATAATCGTAGTGAATTGAAAAACCGGTTCAACAAACTCAAGTTATAGTAATAAAGATAATTTAAAACCTTATAAACAAGCGATTCAGTGTTCGTTGTAGTAACAGGAAGAATTGCGATTAACGGCCACCAACGGTTTTTTTTTCTACCTGTTACTATAACGAACAATAAATCGCTTGTTTATAAGGTTTTAAATTATCTTCATTACTATAATTTGTAATTTAGGCGATGGGCTGACAACCTGTCACTACAGCAATACACATTACAATCTAAAATTGCCCCCAATTTATGTCAGACGTGGCGAAAGCGCCTTTTAGGAGGCGTTTTACGCTCTGCCTACCCCGTAAGGGATAAAGGCGTGATTTTATGTATGTATGTATGTTACTATAACGAGTTCATTTAAGGTGACGATACTAGCCAAGTAGCGCATACGCTGTCAATGCTTTTTGCATTGCCTACAACACACATGCGTCACCTTCCGCTCTACGCGCGCCTAGCGATGAACATTATTAGGCAATTATTAGGAGGAGAGAGAATATTAGCTTTTCAATTGCCCTTTGCGGAAGTTCACAGAAACGTCACTGAATTGTTTTTCAATTGAATAATATTTAATAACTTATATGTACAAAATTGGGTTAAGATCCTGTAATAAATAAGTAAATAAAATAACTCTACGATTATTACGATGCGCTGAATCCCTCTGCCAGTACACGAGCGTAGAGTGTAAGGTGAAGTATATTTGTTGTAGGCAATGCAAAAATCATTGACAGCGTGTTGAGCGCAATCTTGCGCGTAGTAAGTGATACTTGTATGTTGCTGCACTTACTTAATCCAACCTCTATTGTTTATATACATAGTTAATATGATTTATTCCATGTTGGACTGGAAGCGCGAGAAGAACATAGAATATGCCAGCTGCATTTCCTCCCGGGCATGCTGTAAAAACCAGCTAAGGGATCCGAGGGTTTCAGTATATTGTAATTTAGGCGATGGGCTGACCACCTGTCAATAAGCAATATACCTACTAATCTATCTAAAATAACCCTCAAACTTTGTCAGACGTGGCGGAACGACCTTTGTTTAGGTCGTTTACGCTCTGCCTACCCCATTAGGGATAAAGGCGTGATTATATGTATGTATGTATGTTAAATATGATTTTATATTTCGTTCATTCTCCTAACACTAGTCAAAAGCGCTCGTAAGCTCTCCAAACATGCTTGTAAGCTCGTGTAAACTCGCGCGGTCGCTCTGACAACTAGCTGAATATTTCATATACACCCTTGTACCCAAGCCTGCTTAATTTGTCTACTGTAAGGTTAAGGGGTAAGCTGAGCATCAGCGGCCTATATGTGACAGACTACATTGTACTGAAATTACATTTCTGATACGAACTCAAACTAGCTGCCAGTCTCAAGTCCTATTTATAATTACGGGCCTTAGTGAATTATGTTTTTTTACTGATAGGAACGCCATTTGGCTAGTATCGTCACATTTATTATAATTAGTCTGTTCTCAGTCACGGATAAGGTGTAAATGCTGTGAAGGAAGTTCGGTTACATACATACATATAATCACGTCTTTATCCCTTATGGAGCGTAAACGACCTAAACAAAGGTCGTTCCGCCACGTCTGACAAAGTTTTCAGGGTTATTAAAGATAGAGTAGTACATATATTGCTGTAGTGACAGGTTGTCAGCCCATCGCCTAAATTACAATATGCTGAAACCCTCAGATCCCTTAGCTGGTTTACGTAAGTTAAGTTCTGTTTCGTATACGTATTTACAATTTATGAAACGCTATCAAAAATATATCATCGAAAACTGTAAAAAAGTACTCCAAGTTGCTGACTACCGAATAACATTTCAGGTTTAGACCTGACATTAGTGTCTGCCTATTGAAACAGACACTGCACTATGTGGAGTGTAATATTTTTTTAAATTAGACTTTTAGAAATAACCACACGGATTTGTTTTGATAGCCAAATTGCAATCTGGTAAAGCTTTAGTTTTGACGCGAATAAAATATATATTTCTGTTGATAAAATATTTAAATTGTGCACGTCTTATCTGCTTTACATTTTATGCTATCACACTTTTATTAGGTCTGCTGTAAGACATTTCTTTGTAGAAATAAGCAGTGCCTGTTTTGTCTTAATTCCTTATGTAATTGTTCTGTGTATGTTTATGTGAACAATAAATTGATAAATAAAATAAATAAAACAACCATGTTCTTCACCCCGCAATTTCAGCTGGTTTATTCATGAAAATGGATTATTTTCCCTTAGTCAAAGTTACCCATACAGACATACATATAATCACGCCTTTATCCCTAATGGGGTAGGCAGAGCTTAAACGACCTAAACAAAGGCCGTTCCGCTACACCACGTCTGACAAACTCTTGAGGGCCATTCAAGAAAGATTTGTACGTATATTGCTGAAGTGACAGGTTGTCAGCCTATCGCCTAAATTACAAAATACTGAAATTCTCTCTGGTCGTGTCAGTCAGTCTGTCCCATCAGAATAAGAGATTGAGGGAACAGAGAGTGCACCTGTGTGTAGCGTAAACACTTGGGCACTAAAAACAAGTCCTGCACAGTTGGCCCATCTCCGGGAGATTGTCCGCCATCACCGTAAATCGGTGGGAGAACTATTATTATTATTATACTGAAACTCTCAGATCCCTTAGCTGGTTTTTACAGCATGCTCGGGAGGAAATGCAGCTGGCACATTCTATGTTTTTCTCTCACTCCCAGTCCAGCATGGAAGAAAGTAAAAAAAAAGTTAAAAGTTACCCCATGTTACTGAAAACA
This sequence comes from Scrobipalpa costella, assembly GCA_949820665.1. Lineage (NCBI taxonomy): Eukaryota > Metazoa > Arthropoda > Insecta > Lepidoptera > Gelechiidae > Scrobipalpa > Scrobipalpa costella. Next base: position 440,650 of record OX463320.1, on the reverse strand, counting down.
ATTTTCTTAAAATCTTTTTCTTCACACATAATATGTTGCCTTACTTCCATTCTGGCCAGGGAGCGAGAAAAACATAGAATGAGCCAGTTGCAATTCCTCCTGAGCATGCTGCAAAAACCAGCTACGGGATCCGTGGGTTTAAGTATATTGTAATTAGGCGATGGGCTGACAATCTGTCACTTCAGCAATATACCTACAAATCTATCTTAAATAACTCTCAAAACTATGTCAGACGTGGCGGACTGACCTTTTGTTTAGGACGTTTACGCTCTACGTCTACGTCTTATTGGGGATAAAGGCGTGATTATTGTAGTGATCATAATGCATGAAACTGCGTTAAAATATTGGACACTCATACAAAAATGGAAAACCACTGTAAATTGTTTAATCATTACAAGTTATATACATACATATACATATAATCACGCCTTTATCCCTAATGGGGTAGGCAGAGCGTACACGACCTAAACAAAGGTCGTTCCGCCACGTCTGACAAAGTTTTGAGGGTTATTTAAGATAGATTTGTAGGTATATTGCTGTAGTGACAGGTTGTCAGCCTGTCGCCTAAATTACAATATACAGAAACCCTCGGATCCCTTAGCTGGTTTTTACAGCATTCCCGGGAGGAAATGCAGCTGGCACATTCTACGTTTTTCTCTCGTTCCCAGTCCAGCATGGAAGTAACAAGTTATATTGTTGAAGTAACAAGTTGTATTGTAATAAGTTATATTGTTGTTTCAAATATTGTTTCAAAGATGAGTACTTATTAATTACTAGAGTGACTGACCAAAAGCAAGGCTAAAGATTAAAATAAACTTTCATAGTTTGTTATATAGTAAGGACCCCTAAAATGTGCAAAATTTCGCTTACACCAACAACCAGTTAGTCATGTTTTGTTAATCCAGCATTTCCGTATCTCTGTTAGTTCCACTTCAAATATTTCAGTGTCCAGCTTTTAACTGGGGTATTCTCATGTCTATCAATACAGCCCGATGGTGTAGTGGATAGGGCCGCTGCCTCCTGAGCAGGGAGGTCGTGGTTCGACTCCCACCACGTACCAATGTGTTTTTCCGTTTTCGAATTTCATATGTACGTTTATTCGGCGCTTTTTCCGTGCTTCGGAAGGCCCTTTAAGCCGTTGGTCCCGGTTAATATCGTTTAATACCGTAGATATATGTCGTTCAGCCATGTCAAAGCCAGTGCTAAGTATTGGCTTCTTGAAAACTCTGACCTAATCTAGGATGGGGTCTGGTTTCCCTTCTGGGTTGCGGAGGTCAGATGACAGTCGCTCTGTGTAAAAACCAGTACCCTCGTTCAATCCCCTAGATTAGGTAGCCGACCCCGTGAGATACGTGATAAGGCTACGGAGATGATGATTCTCATACATACATACATATAATCACGCCTCTTTCCCGGTATTCTCATGTCTCTCAATAAGCTTTAAAAGTATTTCGAACATTTGCCAACCAATAATGAACGTTTGAACAGTGTTAGTATTAACTAGTTTGGCTTAAAATTTAAAGATTCCTACGAAAGTATATTCCATTATAACTAAAAAATTACCACAAAACATGGTTTATTATACTATAGTTTACTAACTCTGGTTTTGAATAAATGTAAACATGGTTTCATGTCTTTTTATGTGTAAAACACATTTTTAATAAAAATAATACATGTTGGCAAAAACTACTATTTCATTACGTCGTTATATCTAATAGCTATAACTTGTTTTAGAAACAAGATCTTTGATTAAAAGAGATGAAATTTTGCTTAGTTTTATTTTAAAACTGAGTTGGAAATACTGTAGCCCGGAATATTTTTGTTAACAGAAAGCTTGGTTGTAAGAATCTATTGAGTTATACCGGGTGTAAGGGACAGCATCCCGCAAACTGATAGGGGTTGCTCAGTCAACGACACTGAACAACTACCACCGAGAAATTATTTCTGGAACTGAAAAAAAAAAATGGCTTTTCCATACAAAATCCACCTTGATCAGATAATTTGTATGGAAAAGCAATTTTTTTTCACTTCCTAAAATAATTTTCGGGTGGAATTTGTTCAGTGTCATTGACTGAGCTATTCCTATCAGTTTGCGGGACGCTGTCCCTTACACCGCGTATAACGTAGTTCACAGGCAATCATTTGCAGGGACCTGGTTAACGTTTCTTTCTATTCTTTTTAAGTCTCCAGTTACTGCTTCATTCTCTATTTAGGTCGAGGAGTAAAAACTGCATAATTCCCAGGCTAAAGTAACTTTTCAGCGGAGACGAACTCTCTGCGAATAGTAAATGGACTTTTTCCGCTCGAGTGTGTATCTCGTTTAAAGTTTAGGAACCGCTGTCAACCGTCTGTCCCGGGGTCTGGCCGGGAAAAACAATACCTTTGATCCATATTCAATGCACTTCAATATATTATTTATAGAACAATAATCCATGCTGGACTGGGAGAGATAGAAAAACATGGAATGTTCCAGCTGCCCTTCCTCCCGGGCATGCTGTTGTAGTCAGCAAAAGGGACTCGAGGGTTACAGTGTATTGTAATTTAGGCGATGGGTTGACAACCTGTCACTAAAGCAATACATATTACAAACTAAACTTGCTCTCAATTTTTGTCAGACGTGGCGAAAGCGCATTTTACGAGGCGTTAAACGCTCTGCCTACCCCGTAAGGGATAAAGGCGTGATTTATGTATGTATGTATGTATAATAATTTTCACGTCACATAATGCATTATACTTATAACTTAATTACAAAATTTGTTTTAGAATTAGTCATGGCATGTCATTTTAAAATACAAAATAGTTAATTTAATTTATAATGTCAGGCCTGGCCAAAACAAATCCATACATATAATCACGTCTTTATCCCTAATGTGGTGGGCAAAACGTACACGACCTAAACAAAGGTCGTTTCGCCACGTCTGACAAAGTTTTGTGGGTTATTTAAGATCGATTTTTAAGTATTTTGCTGTAGTGACAGGTTGTCAGCCTATCGCCTTAATTGCAATATACAAACCAAACAATCGGATCCCTTAGCTGGTTTTTACAGCATGCCCGGGAGGAAATGCAGTTGGACATTCTATGTTTATCGTTCACTCCCAGTCCAGCATGACAGTGGTCGATATTAAAACCACGTCAGAGGCCTAAAAGCTGTGCTACTAGGCGGTTTGAAAACTCTGTCACCAGGGTTCATCGAGTCGATTGACTCGAGAATCCACTCGCTAAGAAGAAGAAGAAGTCCAGCATGGAAGAATTCTATGATTTTCTTTCGCTCCCAGACCTTTAATCCGGAGACTGAAAAACAAAAAAACTAAATGTTACTTCGTGTATGGTTCAAATAGTCACGTTTACGTGCACGTTATATGCAGATATAATTATTTTTTTCTCTTCTGCAGGTCTGCTGTATGATTCTTTTTTAGAAATATGCAGTGCCTGTTGCGTCTTTGTTTTTTATGTCCTGTGTTTAATGATGTTCTTGTGTACCATAAAAAATGTGCCAGCTGCATTTCCTCTCAGGCATGCTGTAAAAACCAGCTAAGGGATCCGAGGGTTCCAGTGTGTTGTAATTGGCTGATAACCTGTGACTACAAGAATATACAAATCTGTCTTAAATAACCCTTAAAACTTTGTCAGACGCGGCGGAACGACCTTTGTTCAGGTTGTTTACGCTCTGCCTAACCCATTGAGGATAAAGGCGTGTTTATATATATATTTAGGTAGGGAAAGTTTGTGTTACAATAACAGTGGTTGAAGCAATAACAGCTAATGGTGGCGACTTGACCAAAAATCGCGATCGATCTGTATTAAATTTATAGATATACCTGGTGACATTGACACCGAAAAACTGTAACATGTAAAATGGTCTGTGACAGATGCCATTCCTACATATTTCTAAGGAAAATTATTTTAATTTAATCTTTTAATTTTATTTATTGCAAGAAATTTTACAGCCAGCAGCAGTTGCTTAAAAAACATACATAGAACTACATTTTGTTTACGAAAATAGATTTCAAATTCATTCATTTACATTTTATTTAACAAATAACAGCTAAATTAAGTTACCTACTAATTTTAAATAAAATTTTGTGGAAATTAAAATTTAATGAAATGATATTAATTCAGATATGATAATCGTACTGACATAAAATAGAATACAAATATAAGAATATCAATTTAAATAAAAAAAGAAAATACACATGTCACTAAGCGCGAATATGAATGCGTGTGTGTGTGTACATGTAAAAAAAATTATGTAAAATCATCTGTCACAACCACCATCTTACAGTTTTTTAAGTATAGGCTTAGAGTAACCTATGTTAATAGTTATTGAATACCTACTATGGCTGTATTATACCGATGTTAAAATTATAAAGCTTCAGCTAATTTCCTTTTCGATATTTATTATTATAGCTATCCTTCTAGATCCCACTGCTGGGCAAAGGCCTCCCCCGCGTTCTTCTACTCATCACGGTCCAATGCAACCTCAGTCCAATCTTTCAGATAGGCGTCGAGATCGTCACGCCGTCTTTTCCAGGGTCTACCTCTTCGCCGAAATCCGCCTTGAGGTATCCAATTTTCTATGACGATCTTTGCCCATCGACCTGGGTGCATCCGACAAACATACCCGGCACAATCCCAATTTAGCTTGGCGGTTTTGAACTCTACGTCAACTATGCCCATCTTTACTCGAAGCATGGTGTTACGGACTCTGTTCGTTCTTTTTACGCCTAAGATGCTCCGCTCCATCGCTCTTTGGCAAACCTTGAGTTTGGACTTGTGACCCTCGTTAAAAGACCATGTTTGTGCACCGTAGGTTAGGACAGGCAGAATACATAAGTCGATGAGTTTCCTTTTGAGTGAAGTGCACAAATCACCCAGAAGCTATTCCAGGCATTTTCGATACGGCGATCCATATATTTTGAAATATTGCATATATATTTTATAATATCTAATTACTATACTTGGTATTGATAGGTTAAATAGGCTAGCGCTACAAATTTGTTACTAAACTCTACCAAATAACCAGATTTTCTGACAAAGTAATCATCATAATAAATCGATACCCACTCGACAGAAGAAGAATTGCGCTTTTGATTTAATTGGTCAAAACGTGATAATATGAAAACAATAACATTTATATTTTGATCTCTATTTACCAAACGCTAATCAAAATGCTAAACGATTTGCAACAGCACTCATAATTATAATTATAACGTATGAGGTTATTAAAACCGAAGACTAATTATTATTGTTTAGCAGTGTTGATAATCGATAGAGTCGGTATGTGGTTTATCGATGTGGTATCGATAAAACATTAAATGAAAATAACGGTAGGATCCATACAGAAAAAGAAAATGGTTGATTTTATTGTATAATTTGTTTTTTTTTGACGATCATATTATTCTCTGTCATTTTTATTATTATTGCAATGTAATAAAGAAAGAAATCTACATCTATGCTGTGTGGTTTACCTCCATGCTGGCCTGGGAGCGAGAGAAAAACATAGAATTTGCCAGCTGCTTTTCCTCTCGGGCATGCTGTAAAAACCAGCTTAGAGATCCGAGGGTTTCAGTATACCGTAATTTAGGCGATGGACTGACAACCTGTCACTACAGCAATGTACCTACAAGTTATCTTAAATTACCCTCAAAACTTTGTCATACGTGGCGGAACGGCCTTTGTTTAGGTCGTTTACGTTCTGCCTACCCCATTAGGGATAAAGGCGTGACTATATGTATGTATGTATGTATGCTGTGTGGTTTACAAGCAAACCCCTACGGTAGTCAAACACCAAGAATCGGTGAAATATCAGCCAGTTATGGATGGTATCCTGCTGTGAATTTGAATGTTCGATAGTAGAGGGGAGCTGGTGTGTTAAGGCCGTGGACATCTTGAGCACACTCACTGAAGCTTTCACACAAAATCTATCTTTATTGGGGCTATTGTTTCACTGGGAGTCCATGCTGGACAGGGAGTGAGAGAAAAACATAGAATCTGCCAGCTGCATATCCTCTTGAGCATGCTGTAAAAACCAGCTATGTGATCTGAGAGTTTCAGTATAGGGTAATTTGGGTGATGGGCTGACAACCTGTCACTACAGCAATATACGTACAAATATATCTTAAATGACCTTCAAAACTTTGTCAGACGTGGCGGAACGACCTATGTTTAGGTCATTTGCGCTCTGCCTACCCCATTGAGGATAGAGGCGTGATTATATGTATGTTTAGTCTACGCCGAACAGTATGGCCGTTAACTGCCGCTAGTCGTTAATGAATCGCAAATTACATATCAATGGTTGGCTGAAGAACTATCGACACAAATCTATCGATAATTTCGCATCACTATTGTTTAGTCTGTGCCAGCCAGCATGGCCGCTAGTCATTAATGAATCACAGATTATATTTCAACGTAGATTTCGCAGACTAATTGTGTAACCACATATCGCTTGATCGTATTTCAACACCGCTAAATATCAATTTGGAATCACTGTATTTCCAGCAAATAGTCATTATCACGGCCATAATAGTAAACAATGAATCATGAGGAGCTAAATTAGAAACACATGCAGTCAGGTTTTTGTCCCTTACGAGGTTGGTAGAGCATAAAATCGCTGGCAAAATATGGAAGGTAATTAAAGATTGTTTGTATATCGCTATTTTAGGTAAAGTGATAGGTTGTCAGCCCATCGCGTAAATTATCTATAATCTACAAAGTTTACAAAACACTGAACGTCTCGATATACCTTATTTTATTTTTACAGAATTAATTACAGTTCATTATTTTCACATGAAACTATGAATTGATTTACGTGTAGATTATCAGTATCGCTGCTTCAGTGACTATTATTTATAATTTTGTATATACTTCCATGCTGGCCTGGGAGTGAGAGAAAAACATAGAATGTGCCAGCTGCATTTCCTCCCGAGCATGCTGTAAAAACCAGCTACGTGATCTGAGGGTTTTAGTATATTGTAATTTAGGCGATGGGCTGACAACCTGTCTCTACAGCAATATACGTACAAGTCTATCTTAAAAACCCTTAAAATTTTGTCAGACGCGGCGAAACGACCTTTGTTTAGGCCGTTTACACTCTGCCATTAGGGATAAAGGCGTGGTTATATGTATGTATGTATAATTTTGTAAATTTTTAAAGAATATTTTTTTAAATATGAATCATTCTCAAACGTCGTAACTCACAAATTTAGGACGCGTGTAACTTTTACCTTTTTTTTATCACAGATTAAATACAAGGCTGGGTCAACTGGCAAGACATAGGCATACCTAGATATTAGGCAAATGATATTTAAAGATTAATCCGACACCGGCCCAAAAACTTTTTTTTCTTAAAATAACTTATATAGTAGTGTATTATCAAATTACCATGTTACGCATCAAAAAATCTTCCAGGCTGTATATATATTTCAGTAGGTACTTAATGAAAAATTAAGTCATGTGAATTGCTAGGAAAAGAAGCATCCCTAATATCATCTATAGCTTTTCTAACGCTCCTCCAGTATGGTCGAAATATACATACATACATATAATCACGCCTTTATCCCTAATGGGGTAGGCAGAGCGTAACGACCTAAAAAGTTTTGAGGCTTTTTTAAGATATATTTGTAGGATATTGCTGTAGTGACAGGTTGTCAGTCCATCGCCTAAATTACAATATACTGGAACCCTCGGATCCCTTAGCTGATTTTTACAGCATGTCCGGGAGGAAATGCAGCTAGCACACTCTATGTTTTTCTCTCGCTCCCAGTCCAGCATGCAAGAAATTATAGTATTAGATATTTGGCAAAACATATTAAATTTTACCCAGCGCTATAAAAATCGTTGACATTATAGGGCCTTAAATAATGGTCGGTATACATTAGCTACAAGAACGGCTATTTCTGAAATGTGAGTACCTAAGACAAATTATGTCTACTGGCTATAGCTGTTTTCGGCTCCATGTCAGACCCAGTGGTTTTATGGCTATTTAGCCAAAAGGGTTCGGGCCTTAGGACTCTATAAAAAACAGCCGTCGGCCTAGCGTAGTACTGATCGATAAATCTCTGATAAACATTGGTTTATTTATGAAAAACGCCTTTTTTAACATAAAAGTAAAAAAGGTAGTAATTTGTTTAAAAACACAATGTAGCACAAATAGCTACAGAAAAGGCCTACGACAGAACTTCAAAGTGGGAAAACAAAACGAATAAAAATAATATAAAGCGTTGTCGGGTGCTTTATGGGGTGTGCGCGACGATAAAAATTTAATTTACGCCGTCAACAACTCTGTGCAGAGCGTGGAATGGAACGGGGCGAGCTAGCGTGGAACGGAGCGGGCTTGCAGCATAAGAGATGAGTGAATCATAGCTTCAGAGAGAAAATGGCTTCTGTGTTCTAGTGTTCTGTGCTTTAGGATCTGGATTTGGAAGGCAAGGGTTCGATTTCTACGTTAATTTACATCATTAACATCTCGGTGGAGAACGTGGAATGGAACGGAGCGAGCTAGCGTGGAACGGAGCGGGCTTGTAGCATGAGAGATGTGTGAATCATAGCTTCATAGTGAAAAAGGCTTCTGCACTCTAGTGGTCTGACCTTTAGGCCCTGGATTAGGACGCAGCTGTTTCTCTTCCTGTGGATACAAATCGAGGGTTTTAATATTCATTACTTCCATGCTGGACTGGGAGCGAGAGATAAACATACAATGTGCAAGCTGCATTTCCTCCCGGGCATTGTAACACCCTATCCCTAATTAAATAATAATCTGATAAAATTAATATGGCCAAAGATAAATAAATATGTGATCGTCTAAAAACTGATTTTATGTCAAATTAAAAGACCCATACGTTGTGTATTCAAATAGAAAATTGAAATAAATCTAAGTTAAGTTTGAATAGGGTAATCCTAATTGAAATTATGACGTCAGTAAATAAGGTAATTGGTAAAAAAGTTCATAAACAAATTCAGCTGAAAAATAACACAGAATGACAAAAAATTAAATATAAATGAGTAATATAAAACATGCGACTCACATAAAATATTTTCAGCTGAAATGCAGGAATCAGGAATCTCCATCTTCTTTCTTCTTGCGCATAACTAACCCAAATAAAATAAAACCAAACATACTTAATATTAAATCTCCCGGCTAATGTAGCGTGCTGAAAGGTACAAAGACTCAATAACCAGGGAAGGGAATTTGAATAAAGATCTTTAAGATCTTAGAATTAGGATACCTAGGCAAATGAAATGGCCCTCCCTTCCAACCTACAGACCATGCCAACGCGCGAAAACCTTGCACAGACTAACACTAAACCCTAGTCTTATCTAACTTGCAAACCTTCCATCAAATATCCGATCATCTTAATTCATTCACAAACTTCTTTCATACTACCAATCATTCATCAAAGTCATACAAGTTACCTATTAACTGCAGTTTTGGTCACCTGTGACGGTGTACTAATGTTCAAACCTTTTAATAATCAATTTCTCTGTTCAGTTTGCAATATGGTATAATTTTCAAGGACTGCTGTACCAAAATCACATGATATGCGCTAAGAAGTCAGTTCAAATGATAAAGACTGTGTCAAGAAATTATCACCTTTATAGCTCGCTACGTCAGCTGAGAAATAGACCATTAAAGGTTTGTATGAATACCTATTCGAATGAATTCTCGAGAGGGATTATGGGCCAGCTAATCTCGGAGCCCATAAGCCTTGTCGATGTGTATTTAATGTATGTAAAGTGTTATCCTGAATATAAAAATAATTAAATATATAAAAAAAATACAAGTAATTGATTTTAACCACTAATATCTTTAAAACACCGCGTTTTGTTTTAACGTGTAACACTGTATCTTAAAGACATATCAAAATATTCCTATTAGTTTTTATTGCATTTATTCATCCTCACACTCTCGCACACTGATATTTTACACATAACACACACCTTCTATTTCCTATTCTAATAACACATTTCCCTACGATTATCATTGAATGATGTTTGAAAACTCGCAACGCTGCAGATACAGAAAGCTGAAACTATCACTTTATTACGAAATCGTCTATATATGTAAGGTTAAGAATCACTTGCAGTAATAATCACAACGATAGACTTCGAATTAAAACACAACGCCGAAAATAAACAACACATGATGCTCGGCATCGCCAATTACCGCGTTAGAACATCGTCCCGGCCCGTCAGCAACTGCCAACCCCTACTGCATGCCCGCTGTTCCTCTGTTTTTTTAATCTTCCAAGTTCTATGCTATATTAAGACAAAGTAAAATATCTTTTGTAACATTCAAAATTTAACTCTATTTCTAAGAAACAAGTATGGGTATTTATGCATTTGATACTCTTGTTTAAATGCTGGGTCATGTCAGTTAAAGATGTCTCAATTTTTGACCGAAAAATCTAAATGCTATTTGTTTAACTGTTGGGTCGATTTTATAAACTAATTATTCTATATGTAATGATAAACGATCGTTACAGCATGCTGTAAAAACCAGCTAAGGGATTCGAGAAACCCTCGAATACAGAATATATTGCAATTTAGGCGATAAAATCTATCATAAATAACTCTCAAAACTTTGTCAGATGTGGCAGTGACCTTTTTTTCAGGTCCTTTACGCTCTGCCTATTCCATTAGGGATATAGGCGTGATAATATGCATGTATGCACACAGACACGCACACACAACTTAACTTTACTCACGCATTTACAAACACCCTACAAAGTAATTATATCCCACATCACATAGCTAGTAGAATATTTTATGTACCGTCCGCTACTGTGTTTTCACCAGGTTCGGAGTGCGGAGAGGCTGGTGATCTTTTATACAGGTCTCCTAGGCGGACACCAGTCTCTCACATAGATAAGATTATTAACACTCATTTATGTAAGTTTCACCTAGTTATAAGTTTTACTTGTATGTAAAAGAAAATAAAAACATTTTGTATTGTATTTGTATTGTATATATCAATTTACGCGAAAGGCTGACAACCTACCAATACTAACAGCAATACACAGTTCTTTCTTTCTAAAATAACCGTGCATCCTTGTCAGAGGACTTTCAATACAGAGATCGTGAGTTTGATTTCCGAGGGATACAATCAAAATGTTCTCATTTTGAATAGAACAAGAATATTTGCACAACGTGCACCACACGCATCCAAGTGCATTTTCTACATACATGCATATAATCACGCCTTTATCCCAAATAGGGTAGGAGTAGGCAGCGCGTTAACGACCTAAACAAAGGTCAATCCGCCACGTCTGACAAAGTTTTGAGGGTTATTTAAGATCGATTTGTAGGTATATTGCTGTAGTAACAGGTTGTCAGCCCATCGACTAAATTACAATTTACTGAAACCTTCGAATCCCTTAGCTGATTTTTACAGCATGCTCGGGAGGAAATGCAGTTGGCACATTCTATATTTTTCTCTCGCTCCCAGGCCGGTATGGAAGAAATTTGTGCATTTTATGAGTTCTTCAATTACCTAATTCTTATTATTATAATGGTATAATGACGGCAAATATAGTACGTTAGTCCATCCATACCTGTCATTTTCTATCACGAGAGAACAGAAAAGGACGGCAATAATAGTTAAGCCATGTTCATACCGAAGTGCCTTTAATGGGTTAGATGTCCAAAAGCTTGAAGCGTCTGAGTTTTTGGCAATATTAGTGCCTCCAATGTCCTTGTTCTTCTGCCTAGCCTTTTCCCGGTCTAATACTGGGGTCCGCTTTCCGGCTTTTTCTACTCCACTTTGCCCGGTCTTCAGCATCCACTGGTGTGAGATCGATCTCTTCCATGTCCGCATTTACGACGTCAAGGCAGCGCTTCTTTGGTCTGCCGCGTGATCTAGGGCCTTGGACAGTGAGATCGAGACATCTTATTTAAGTAAAATAAACTAAACGACTTAAAGTCGCACCAATAGGGACCATGAAAACAGTAAAAAGAAAAAGAAAACAATTACTGTTTAAGACTAGAAGTCACTGATATTCCCAAGTGCCTTATAATAAATGAATAAATCCTTAAGATGACGATACTGGCCAAGTAGCGCCATCATAAGTAAAAAAAAACTGCCTCCGTGATCTAGTGGTTGAGCCATGGGCTATCCGGAGGTCCTAGGTTCGATTACTAGAGGGGGAACAAAAAAAGTTGATATTTGTCAATTTATCACTTTGTGTGATTTTCTCCAGTCTGGTTAGGACAATGCAGGCTAAATCACCAGATTGTCTGGAAGAAAAAAGATTTAGTGCTTTGGAGGGCACGTTAAGCTGTCTGTCCCGGTCGCTATAAAAGGATAGTGATCGTTACACAAACCATGTCGGAAGCCTATCAGCTGTGCTACTAGGCGGTTTAAAAACTCTTGACACCAGAGTTCGTCAGGTCGATTGACTCGATACCCACTCGACAGAAGAAGAAGAAGTAAATAAAAACAAAATTCGAAAAACTGGCCCAACCGACTCAAGTTATAGTTATTAAGATAATTTAGAACCTTATAAATTAGCGATTCATAGTTCGTTGTAGTAACAGGAAGATAGTTTGCAAATAACGGCCACCGACGGCAATTTTTCATCCTGTTACTACAACGAACTATGAACCGCTAATTTATAAGGTTCTAAATTATCTTAATTACTATAACTTAAGTCTGTTGGACCGGTTTTTCAATTCCCTGCGTTTTAAGTGAATTATGTTTTTTTTTACTAATGGGGGCGCCACTTGTCTAGTATAGTTATCTTAAATCTAGAAGTCCAGTGACTTCTAGTCCCATGTGCCAAACAATAAATTAATAAATACTTAAACACTAGCGTCTAAACATGAAATTCTGTAATGCATCCCATGGGATCAAAAGGTGAGCTGTATTTGAAGCGAATTTCGTAAAAGTTCAATGTACATTACGTAGTTGTTTAATTAAGTCACGCCTTTCTACTTGACAGGGTAGGCAGATAGTCTTCTCCTTAGCGAGTGGATTCTTGAGTCGCACAACGACCCGAAGAACCCTGGTGTCTGAGTTTTCAAACCGCTTTGTAGCACAGTTATTATTTATTTATATTCGGATTTTTTGTTTATCTATGTATATTAGTATTTAATATGTACTATTATGTAGATCTTAAGTATTGATGGTTATTTAAGTCGTTAGTTCTTTCTTTGATATTGCCGCAGCTACTTGCTATGTGTAACTTTTCTTTATTAAATGCAGGGTTGTCTGGAAGAAATCGCTTGAAGCGATAAGGCCTTTGCGCACACTGTTATTTTTAAGTTTTTCCAAACTGTACGATTTATGCGCAATAAAGAGTGTATCTATCTATCTATCTATTAGGCCTCTGGAATGGTCTTGAGTAACGACAGCTATCAAAGACTGCGACAGAGACCGACGGCTTAACGTGCTCTCCGAAAGACTGAATTCTTTTTACATTTCGGGCAATCAGGTGATTCAACCTGCAATGTCCTAACCAAACTGGGAAAAACCTCACAAAGTGATAAATTGACATTGATTGATATCATCTTTTTTTCCCCTACCGGGAATCGAACCCAGGACCTCCGGATCGTAAGACCATGGCTGTGACCTTAAGACCACAAAGGCAATTATTGGACCACAGAGACATATAGTGAAACGACGAGTAAAATGCTTTTACTCCATGTCTTGTATGAAAGGTTATTTCAAATAAATCTGCATATTGCTGTAGTGACAAGATTGACTCTCGAATTACTTTTACTAGATTTTACAGCATATTCGGAGGAGAAGCTATTAATTGCACGGATGGGTAAATGTATTAACATACATTCATACGTATATAATCACGCCTTTATCCCAAATTAGGTAGGCAGAGCGTAAACGAGAAAATTGTAATGCCTTAGCCCACGATATATGATAATTAAATTGCTATCCGAACTTATCCAGTATTGCAAAGCAAGACGATAAAGTCAATGTAGATTATCTAGATATTAATAGTACATTACTCCGAAGCCGAAAAAAAGCAAATAAAGATCGAGTAAATTTGGAAGATCGAGACGCAATCGAGTCCTTCCAATGCAAACGAGACCTTAAATTGCTATTTCGGCTGAGAGAAGTACAGTTATACTTCCATGCTGGTCTGGGAGCGACAGAAAAACATAGAATGTGCCAGCTGCATTTCTTCCCGGGCAAGCTGTAAAATCCAGCTAAGGAATCCGAAGGTTTCAGTATATTATAAATTAGGCGATGGGCTGACAACCTGTCACTACAGCAATATACCTAGAATTATATCTTAAATAACCCTCAAAACTTTGTCCGACGTGGCGGGACGACCTTTGTTTGGGTCGTTTGCGCTCTGCCTACCGTATTAGGGATCAAGGCGTGATTATATGTATGTATGTATGTAGAGCGTAAACGACTTAAACAAAGGTCGTTCCGTCACGACTGACAAAATTTTGAGTGTTATTTATTTTTAAGATAAATAGTCTGCTAGCTACACGATGTACATCGAATTATTTAAGTATTTTGAAAAATCTTTCTTTAATAAGCCCCAGGAGCGCATATACAAAATGGCGTTTCACTTTTAATGACACTCTGAAAAATTAAAACCTCCGGAGAGACCCAAGGGGCACGTCTGTAATTTTCAAGACCCTGAAAAAGCGTCAAACGACAAAAACAAAGACAAGACAATAGAAAAAAGAAATATTTTATTCAGTGTCTGAAAAATGAGGACATAAAACTACGTAAGAAAGATATTATAAGTTTTATAAAAGCATTCAGTCAGCTAAGGGATCCGGGGGTTTCAGTATATTACAATGTAGGCGATGGGCTGACAATCTGTCACTACAGCAATATACCTACAAATCTATCTTAAATAACCCTCAAAACTTTGTTAGACGTGGCCAAACGACCTTTGTTTAGGTCTTTTACGCTCTGCCTACCTCATTAGGGATAAAGTCATAATAATATGTATGTATGTATGTATAAAAGCATTCCATGCTGGACTGGAGGCGAGAGAGAAACATAGAATGTGCCATCTGCATTTCCTCCCGAGCATGCTGTTAATTACAATATACTGAAGCTCTCGGATTCCTTAGCTGGTTTTTACAGCATGCCCGGGGGGAAATGCAGCTGGCACATTGTATGTTTTTCTCTCGCTCCCAGTCAAGCATAAAAGAATTCTCCGAATTATGTGAAATCCATTGTATTAGAATAGAACAGAATAGAATAACGTTTATTTATGAAACAATACAAAACTCAACATACAGTAAGTAGACTTATTGAATGCTCTGATCTGTATTGCACAAGAAATGGAACTGACTCAGCATTTGTAACAACTTGAAACTAAGAAATGCAGTTTTAGTTGAAAATTTTATTTCCTTGCCATATCGTCAAAATGCCTAATGCTATGCTATGCTATCTTTAGTAATCTAAATTTAGAGACTTCCGTGCACTCATAAGCCAGAGACGAGAGTTAAGTATTAGAGAGAAAAAATAATGTTGTTTTAGGTGAAGGCAATTTGCCTTTGTCATCCTCTTTCGCCTCTGTCACCGAGAACGGTGCCACAGTGAAAAAAAGGCGCAGTAAGTCTACAGTACAGTACAATTCATTAAAAGCAATTTATTTGTCATTCTGACCCTTTATGCACAAAATAATCAGTATTTAGTATCAAAACTTCTAAAATATTGATAAAATGGATACTTAAAATATCATAATATCGTAGTATCATACTACGCAGAGCTCAGGACGTAGGGACAGACAAAATAAATATATTAAAAATGCTGTTTATTGCAACATATTATATACAAACATATAATCACGTCTTCATCCCTAATGGGAGGCAAAAAGCATAAATGACCTAAACAAAGATGCTCCGCCACGTCTGACAAAGTTTTGAGGGTTATTTAAGAAAGATTTGTATGTGTATTGCTGAAGTGACAGGTTGTCAGCCCATCGCCTAAATTACAATTTACTGAAACCGTCGGATCCTTAAGCTGGTTTTTACAGCATGCCCAAGAGGAAATGCAGCTGGCACATTTTATGGTTTTCTCTCGTTTAGAGGCCAGCATGGAAATTATTTTGTATTAAAATTTATTTCTATCTTAGATAACAAAATGTTGATTCAGTCTTCCCAGTAAGTAGTCAACGACACATGCATTGGGATAGGCTCGCTACTTCCGTCAAATATATAACATCAGTGATTGAGAAAATCTATAGTTTTCTTCCATGCTGGACTGGGAGCGATAGAAAAACATAGAATGTTCCAGCTGCCCTTCCTCCCGGGCATGCTGTAGAAGACAGCAAAAGGGACTCGGGGGTTACAGTGTATTGTAATTTAGGCGACGGGCTGACAACCTGTCACTACACATTAGCAATACACATTACAATCTAAAATTGCCCTCAATTTTTGTCAGACGCGGCGAAAGCGCCTTTTACGAGGCGTTTAACGCTCTGCCTACCCCGTAAGGGAAAAAGGCGTGATTTTACGTATGTATGTATGTATGTATAGTTTTATAAATAAAAATAAATATTTTGAACTAGGTAACAACAAAATACTATGTTAATAAAAACAAAAGAAAATAAATTTAAAGACAGCAAAATAAAAACAATACGGTTTGCTTATGTTATTTCTTACATAGACATATTGCTATCATTTACCCTATAAGGCCGTCTTCTGACACTTAAGTCATGTTTTGTCTGTACCTTTCGTTTGAAGATGTAATACTGCTTTTATTTACTCTGTGGCAATGTTAAAGTAAGTAATCTGCTGAGTAGCGGATGCTGCGCGGTTGTCTGGTAAAATGCCTCCATCTCCTAATTTCACGAGGTTTTACATTTTGTTTCAAGATATTATACATGATCATCATCATCATGATTTCAGCCTACATACCTACATATAATCACGCTTTCATCCCGATTAAGATAGGCAGAGCCTAAACGACCTAACCGAAGGTCGTTCCGCAACGTCTGACAAAGTTTTGAGGGTTTTAAGATAGATTTGTAGGTATACTGCTGTAGTGACAGGTTGTTAGCCCATCGCGTAAATTGCAATATACTGAAACCCTCGGATCCCTTAGCTGGTTTTTACAGCATGCCTAGGAGGAAATGAATCTGGATTTTCTATGTTGTTCCCTTCCCTCCCTGGAAGATGTTATACTGCTTTGATTTACTCTGTGGCAATGTTTAGGAAGTAATCCGCTGAGTAGCGGATGCTGCGCGGTTGTTTAAATGATGAAACGCCCCCTCTCGTAATTTGACGAGGTTTACTTCTCTGACTTGAATTTATTAAGGTTATTGCAATTTTTTTACGAAAACTCTGTCAACAGTATAACATTTAATGTTTTTAAAAGGACACAACGAATCTAGGATCGTATTTAAAGCAATCTCAAGATTGTGACTAATATTAAGTTTAGATTTGACAGGTCCTTTTGTACTGAAACGACGTTTCCGATACTTGCTACCTAATCAAAATGATTGAACGAGGGTACTGGTTTTTACACAGAGCGACTGCCATCTGACCTCCGCAACCCAGAAGGGAAATCAGACCCAATCCTAGATTAGGTCAGAGTTTTCAAGCCGCCAATGCTTAGCACTGGCTTCTGACATGATTGAACGAGTAATATCTAAGGTATTAAACGATATTGACCGAAACCAACGCTTTAACCTGCCTTCCGAAGCACGGAAAAAGCGCCAAACAAAAGTAACTAAACCGAAAAACACTTTCGTACGAGGTGGGATTCGAACCATGACCTTCTGCTCAGGAGGCAGAGGCCGTATTCACTACACCATCCAGTTTAAGTAATCTGTGCTACGATTTTGTTTGTCTGTCTGTTCCTACTGGCCTTCCATGCCGGCCTGGGAGCGAGAAAATAACATAGAATGTGTCAGCTGCATTTCCTCTCGGGTATGCTGTAAAAACCAGCTAAGGGATCCCAGGGTTTCAATATATTGTTATTTAGGCGATGAGTTGAAACCTGTCACTACGGAAAAATACCTACAAATCTATATTATCTTCTCAAAACTTTATCAGACGTGGCGAAACGACCTTTGTTTAGGTCTTTTACGCTCTGCCTACACCATTAAGGATAATGGCGCGATTATATGTATTTATGTCTATCTCCGTATCACTGATTACGTATTGTTTTTCTCGCTTAGACCCCGGGACAGACGGTTGACAGCGGTTCCTAAACTTTAAACGAGATACACACTCGAGCGGAAAAAGTCCATTTACTATTCGCGGAGAGTTCGTCTCCGCTGAAAAGTTACTTTAGCCTGGGAATTATGCAGTTTTTACTCCTCGACCTAAATAGAGAATGAAGCAGTGGAGACAGGAGTAAAAAGAATAGGAAGTAACGTTAACCAGGCCTGCAGTTGATTGCTTGTGAATTACGTTACAAGATATTAGCGTTTCTCTTAAATTCATGCATACATACATATAATTACGCCTTTATCCCTTATTGTTCGATTGGCATACTTTTTCGTACCATACTTTGTACAATCTGTCTGGTCATACATATTATTATAGTTGGTGACATGACTTTAAATTCTTATTTCAATGGTTTGTTTACTCTGTGTAATCTTTCATATCTCGGCCTATATACATACATACATGAATCAAGCCTTTATGGGGTTAAGCAGAACGTCAACGACTATATACATAAAGCAAATAAAATATTTACAAATTATATAGGCAGATCTCTGCTTAAGTTTCAAGCTACACTAATGGGGTTGGTAGATCGTAAACGACCTAAATAAAAGTCGTTTCGCCACGTTTGACAAACATTTTAGGGTTATTTTAGACAGATTTGTAGGTATATTTTTCAGTCCGTCGCCTAAGTTGCAATATACAGAAACTCTTAGATCCCTAACCTGGTTTTGCCAGCATGCCCAGGAGGAAATGCAGCTGGCACATTCTATGTTCTTCTCTTGCTCCCAGTCCAGCATGGAAGAAATTTCAATACTAAACTATTAAAATATCTATCTGTTGTCTATCTTGCGCGTAAGTATTAAAATCAATGCATGGTATGAGAACACTTTCGTTGAATTTCCCAAATTTGTATTTATTGTTTTGTCTATGTCCCATAACAAAAGTAGAAATTTTAGCTTCACTACATTGTATAAAACAAAGGCGCTTTCACTGTCCAAATATCCATATGTATGCATAAATCTTTCAAACTACGAAACGGATTTTGATGCGGTTTGATAGTGGATAGAGTGATTCAAGAGAAAGGTTTATTTATATAATACGTGCATAATGTAGTGGAAAAACACTGATAATTTCCGTGCGAAGCCAGGGCGGGTCGCTAGTAAAATAATTCTAAACTAAAATTAAAATCTATTTGTCACTTTTAGAAAAAAAAAACTAAAAGCATTGGAAAAGGACAGGAGATCAATTCTCTTCGGTATTTGATTTATTTTCGGTGGTTTTATGCGTTAACTATGGCGGATAAAATTGATTAGAAATACTGGGAACCGTGAAAAAGCAAGTCAAAATCTAGCGGAGAAAGTCTAAAACCACAGAGTGTAAATCGCCTGTCCTTTTTCAATTTTATTATTTTGAAAGTAACAGCATTATTTTAATTTTAGTTTTAGTAGGTGATATCTAGAATCGAGTCCATTATCACCTTGATAACTAAGAACTAACGAATATTAATTTCAGTCAACATTAAATTATTTCTACGAAATTCGTACGAAACATATTTAATCTCAGAATAATTGTAATCTGATGTAATCTATATTTAGACTTTGGATTATTTACAGTTGATTAGAATGTCATGTGATTTATATACAGAATGTTACTTCCATCCTGGCCTGGGAGCTAGAGAAAACATAGAATGTGCCAGCTGCATTTCCTCCCGGGCATGCTGTATAAACCAGCTAAGAGATCCGAGGGTTTCAATATATTGTAGTTTAGGCGATGGGCTGAAAACCTGTCACTACAGCAATATACCTACAAATCTATCTGAATTAACCCTCAAACCTTTGTATGTGTGTCTACTCCATTATTGGTAAAGGCGTGATTACATATGTATGTATGAACACTGAAGCCATCGTTTCACTCTATAGCAATCACACATTTTTTCAAAATGGAACCTCGAAACAAGTTTTAAGGTTTTTGATGCTCTAACTACCCTGTTAGGAATGCAGGCGTGAGTTCTTATGTATACATATACAGAGTGTAAGTGACAGCGTCTCGCAAACCGCTCAGTCAAGGATACTGGACAACTATCACCAGGAAATTCTTTCAGGAAATGAAAAAACAATGCTTTTCCATACGAACTGTCTGATCCAGGTTGTCATTTTGTATGAAAAAGTAAAAAAAGAAGGTCCTGAAATAATTTCCTTTTGATAGTTGTTCAGTTTCTTTGACTGAGCAGCCCCTATCAGTTTGCGGGACATACATACTTACATACAATCACGCCCATATCCCTTATGGGGTAGGCAGAGCGTAAAACGCCTCGTAACAGTAGCTTTCGCCACGTCTGACAAAAATAAAGGGCAAATTTTAGATTATGATGATTTGTATTGCTGTAGTGACAGGTTGTCAGCCCATCGCCTAAATTACAATACACTGAATACATTTTGCTGACTTCTACAGCATGCCCGGGAGGAAGGGCAGCTGGAACATTCTATGTTTTTCTATGTCTCCCAGTCCAGCATGGAAGAAACGCTGTCCCATAGGCCCTGTATAATTGATCATCTTAATTTATTAGTATTCTACTTGTTTTAACACCCTGTATACAGTATACTTTATCTTTAATCACGTATCTTGTAGGCGTTAACTAAAGCGTTCATTAATTAGGCTTTTCTATTCAATTTACTCTCTTTAGCCAAATTTGCGAAGGTAATTCCTCTTAGTAAAACAATTCTTTTGGGTGTTTCAGGGAGCTAATTGTTTTAGGTTTTTCAGTAAGCTATTTCTATTGGGTATTTCAGTAAGCTCATTATTTTGGGTGTTTCAGTAAGCTAATTATTTTTGTTGCTTAGTATATCAATGATTTTGTGATTTTAAAGATTAGGTATCCTCAAGTTTGAATTTAAATAAGAAATGTCATTTCAGTTCGAAACGTTTTTCAAATCCATACTTAATATTGATTTCAATCTTGAGATCGTTTTATTAAAGGTTGTTTTTAGGTTGTTTATGCTTTGCCCACCCCATTAGGAATAAAGGCGTAATTATATTTATGTATGTATGTTATTTTTCTAGACTAGAGATGTAAAAAAATTAAAAAGTGTAGCAGAGTGAAAAAAATGAGGTAGCAAAAGAAAAAGAACATACATACAATTCGCCTTATATTACATACATACATATAATGTCTTCCATGCTGGACTGGGAGAGATAGAAAAACATAGAATGTTCCAGCTGCCCTTCCTCCCGGGCATGCTGTTGAAGTCAGCAAAAGGGACTCGAGGGTTACAGTGTATTGTAATTTAGGCGATGGGCTGACAACCTGTCACTAAAGCAATACATATTACAATCTAAAATTGCCCTCAATTTTTGTCAGACGTGGCGAAAGCGCCTTTTACGAGGCGTTAATCGCTCTGCCTACCCCGTAAGGGATAAAGGCGTGATTTATGTATGTATGTATGTATGTATGCATACATATAATTCGCCTTTACTCCTAATGGAGTAGGTATAAACAACCTTAACTAAGGTCGTTCCGCCACGTCTAACAAAGTTTTGAGGGTTATTTAAGATAGATCTTGTTGTAGTGACAGGTTGTCAGCCCATCGCCTAAATTGAAATATACTGAAACCCTCGAAGCCCTTAGCTAGTTTTTACACCATGCCCGGGATGAAATGTAGCTGGCATATTCTATGTTTTTCTGTCGCTTTTCGGCGAGCATGGAAGAAAATAAAAATATAATTAAGATTGTGTCAAACTACCAAATTGAACTTACCACCTCATGAACAGCAGTTAGAGTACAACCAACTGAACTACCCGGCAAGTCAATACTCCCTAATTCTTTTGATTGTTTTGCGTAGCTCACTTGTAGAGTTGTTTCCCTACTTTATCCTTCTTTGTAGTTCACTATACTGTTTATAGTGTTGTAACTAGTCCACTATCGATATACGTATCGATTTTATCAACAAGTATCTATGTAGAATGTACCAGCTGGATTTCCTTCCGGGCATGCTGTAAAAACCAGCTAAGGGATCCGAGGGTTTCAGTATATTACAATTAAGGCGATGGGCTGACAACCTGTCACTACATTGTTTATTCAATAAACTCCCCCCGGAGATGGGTTGACCTCCAGCGAAAGAAAAAACCTGTCAATACAGCAATATACCTCCAAATATATCTTAAATAAACCTGAAAACTTTGTCAGACGAGACGGAATGAGTTTAAGTCATTTAAGCTCTGCCTACCCCATTACGGATAAAGTCGTTATCATATGTATGTGCGTATATACGCACATACATATGATAATGATAGATATATATCTATGTCAAACTAAATACGTACATTCATATAATCACGCCATTATCCCAAATGGGGTAGGCAGAGCTTAGACGACCTAAACACAGGTCATTCCGCCACGTCTGACAAAGTTTTGAGGGTTATTTAAGATAGATTTGTAGGTATATTGCTGTATTTATTTATTTTTACAATTTATTGTACATAAAAAACATTATAAACTCAGGACATAAAATACAAAAACACAACAGGCACTGTTTATTTCTAAAAAGAAATTTCTTACAGCAGACCTACAGAAGTTATAATTTTAACGATACGCGGATAAAACGTGCACAAAATGTAATACCTATCAATAAAATAATACTACTGTAGAATACTAGTGTAGTGTAGTAACAGGTTGCCAGCCCATCGCCTCAATTACAGTATACTGAAACCTTCGGATACCTTAGCCAGTTTAGCCATTTACAGCATGCCCAGGAGGAAAAGCAGCTGGCTCTATGTTTTTCTCTCGCTCCCAGGCCAGCATGGGCCTTTGTAATAGTCTCGATACAAAAACTATCGTCAGTTCGCCAACACTAGATGTATATTGTTTGGTGTATTAACGGATTGGTTCTTTTTCCTCGACCCAGTTACGAGTTGTCTGAATTATGGCCTTTTTATATCTTCACTAGTTTCAGACGATCGCCCACTTCGCTAGATTGTTCTCGTAAATTTGGGTATTTTGTATTGAAATATTAGAATTATTTAAGGTGATAGCAGTGCATTGATTGCGCCCTCAATAGTAATAATTTAATTGTGCTTGAAGAAATACAATAATTATTATGACCATTTTACTTTTCCTTCCATGCTGGTCTGGGAGCGAAAGAAAAACATAGAATGTGCCAGCTGCATTTCCTCCCGGGCATGCTGTAAGATCCAGCTAAGGGATCCGAGGGTTTTAGTATATTGTAATTTAGGCGATGGGCTGATAACCTGTCACTACAGCAATATACCTAGAATTCTATCTTAAATAACCCTCAAAACTTTGTCAGACGTGGCGGAACGACCTTTGTTTAGGTCGTTTACGCTCTGCCTACCCCATTAGGGATAAAGGCGTGATTATATGTATGTATGTATGTATTTTACTTTTTGCGACAATCGCAACAAATTTGCCATTTTATAATCCATAATAATTCACACTAAGAATAAAAGCTATGTGTTTCAAATGCGCTTAAAGTGGCCACAGTGGTAATACAAAACTTAAATACTCATTATGAATTTATTATATTACAGAATACAAAATGGAAAATTTGTTGCGATTGTCGCAAAAAGTAAAATGTTCATGAAAATGATTGTATTTCAGGCACAATTAATTTTTAACTGATGGCGCCACTGTCGAAGCTCTCGAACCACTTTAATGGAGAATATTTGCAGAAGTTTTTACCTGAGACTAGATTTTTGAACTCACTTTGAACTGCTTGTTCCACACGTGACTTAAGTTTGGAATAGTTTGTTTTTAATGTACTAACCAATATGTTTCTTTTTAAAGGTAAGTTCAACAACGTGAACATAACATACAACACCTAACTACAAAAAGGTTTGTACCCAGCACACAAGGCGGCAAGAGGACAAATCTCTGTAACAAAACTTCAACGCTTGCCTGTCAAAATCAGCTGGCACATTGTTTTTCTAGTTCATAAGAAATATTTTATCTCTCTGTCTGTACGTATTTGTTCTCCGTCATCAGGATCAAAAGCAAGCTAATAAAACTGACGCTGATTCTGTACTCAAACCCTGCAATCTGGCTGCGATGGACCGAAAAGGTTTCTCTCGAAGGTTTTCATTTGGCGGCGTATAAATCTCATGACAGGCACAAATTGTTACCGATGGCATCCGAGCGAGCGCGGTCGACCCAATGTATCATGTCGAACTGTTATCGACTGTCCGCCACTTTTATAAAGGAAGGAGGTTTAAATTTCTGTCGGGACTTCCGGCTTTCATTGTATTTTCAATGGTTGTAAAGCGAGTTTATAATGAGCTATCTGAGGTATCTGTACGCATTTTTCTTTCAGCCAAAGGTGGCTTGGAAGAAATTGCTACCCAAGCAATCAAGCCGCCTGTGTTGTACTTGTCTTTTGTGGTCATCTGTTGTTTTGTATGATTTGTTGTCTTACGTGCAATTTGACGGTATAAGGATTACTAACAGAGACAAAGATCAAACGATTTACCGAGCACTCCAACTTTCCACTGGCTGCTCAGCCAGTTAGGTTTTACAGCCTGCATGGTCCTCATTAAACTGGAATAAATTTTTCAAAGTAATCCAACCTATATCGATATCCCAAATCAAACCAATAGACCTCAAAGGCATGAAGGTAAGTACTTTTCGAATTGGCTACAACACACATGCGTCACCTTAGGCGGTGCACACATTGAACTCCGCGCTACGTCTCGTAGGGCAGGTATTGTCTATTTACCATTGTTAAAACCAACTACTCTGTGTTTCAAGCAATTAAACATAGACACTATCTGCGCTGTACGATGTAACGCGGAGCTCAATGTGTGCATCGTTTTACGCTATAAGGGCACGGACTGTCAGAAGGATGCGTCTACATAGAGTTCATCGCACGCGTAGAGCGTAAGGTGACGCATGTGTGTTGTAGGCAACGCAAAAAGCATTGACAGCGTGTTGAGCGCAAGCTTGAACGCAGTAAGTTGCTGCCCTAAGCCATTTTATTATAGGCTGACAACCTGTCACAACAGCCTACAAATCTATCTTAAACCACCCTCAAAACTTTGTCAGACGTGGCGGAACGACCTTTGTGTAGTTCGTTGACGCGCTGCATACCTTATTAGGGATAAAGGCGCGATTATATGTATGTAAATGTCGTAATTATAAATCAATTTCAAGATTGAGAGTAATATTAAGTATGGATTAGACCATTTTGTACTGGAATGACATTTCTGATACGAACTCAAACTGGCTGTCAATCTTGACATCGCTTTAAAAATACGAGCCTATGTCCGTGCTTCGGAAGGTACGTTAAGCCTTTGGTCCCGGTTAATAACGTTTAATACCGTAGATATTAGTCGTTAAGCCATGTTACAGGCCAGTGCTAAGCATTAGCGGCTTGAAAACTCTGACCTAATCTAGGATTGGGTCTGGTTTCCCTTGTGGGTTGCGGAGGTCAGATGGCAGTCGCTCTTTAAAAACCGGTACCCTCGTTCAATCCCCTAGATTATGTAGCCGACCCCGTGATATACGACATAAGGCTAGGGAGATGATGTATAACAATAAAGGTTACATTAAAATTTCCCACAAAAACCATTAGCAATTGCAGTGTAAATTGCACACAGCATGGACACAACAATTACTCGGCACGATCAAACGCCAGCAAACACCTGCACAAGTGGCTCCATTTAAGCTAATTGCTAGAGCATTTGAAAAGAGGCACAGATTATACCTGGTGCAGGGGACAGCGTCCCGCAAACTGATAGGGGTTGCTGAGTCAACGAAACTGAACAACATTCGTTAGGAATTGCTTTCAGAAGATGAAAAAGAAAAATAACCTTCCCATACACAATGTACATCTCGATCAGGCAATTTGTATGGAAAATCTGATTTATTTTTTAATTTATGGAAAAAAAATCCTGCTGATACATATTTTTTTCAGCAGGAAATTTTCGTAGAGGAAAAAAACTGATATTGAAGTGTTAGGTACTTGTATCAACTATTAAATGGGATGTATAAGCTTCTTCCATGCCGGCCTGGGAGCGAGAAAAAACATAGAATGTGCCATCTGCATTTCCTCCTAGGCATGCTGTAAAAACCAGCTAAGGGATCTGAGGGTTTCTGTATATTGCAATTTAGGCGATGGGCTGACAACCTGTCACTACAGCAAAATACGTGTGTACAAGCACATACATACATACATATAATCACGCCTTTATCCCTAATGGGGTAGGTAGAGCGTAAACGACCTAAACATAGGTCGTTCCGCCACGTCTGACAAAATTTTGAGGGTTATTTAAGATAGATTTGCACGTATATTGCTATAGTATTAGGTTGTCAGCCCCTCGCCTAAATTGCAATATACTGAAACCCTCGGATCCCTTAGCTGATTTTTACAGCATGCTCGGGAGGAAATGCAGCTGGTACATTCTTTTTTTTTTTTTCGCTCCCAGTCCAGCATGGAAGATGTACAAGCACAGAATATATAATAAGACTACACAGTATAAGCAAGGAAGTTTTCTATTTAGATGGGCGGTTTTTCGACTACTTTTACTTCTATGCTGGACTGGGAGCGAGAGAAAAACAGAATTTTCAGGTTTATTGCTGAGGTGACAGATTGTCAGCCTATCGCCTAAATTGCAATATTCAGAAACCCTCGGATCCCTTCGTTGGTTTTTACAGCATGCCAGGGAGGAAATGCAGCTGGCACATTCTATGTTTTTCTCTGTTTCCCAGGCCAGCATGGAAGAAGCTTATACATCCCATTTAATAGTTGATACGAGTACCTAACACTTCAATATCAGTTTATTCCTCTACAAAAATTTCCTGCTGAAAAAAATATGTATCAGCAGGATTTTTTTTCCATAAATTAAAAAATATATCAGATTTTCCATACAAATTGCCCGATCGAGATGTACATTGTGTATGGGAAGGTTATTTTTTTCACATTCTATGTTTTTCTCTGTTTCCCAGGCCAGTATGGAAATACTACAATCCCTAAAAGACCCCATGAGTGCATAGGCGTCATTACATTTTCATGGTGTGTTGTGAGCCCGATGGTGTAGTGGACGGGCCTCTGCCTCGTAAGCGGGAGGTCGTAGTTCGAATAGTACCACACACCTATGTGTTTTTCGGTTTTCAAATTTCATATGTACGTTTATTCGGCAAGCACGTTTAGCCGTTGGTCCCGGTTAATATCGTTTAATACCGTAGATATAAGCCGAGAAGCCATGTCAGAGGCCAGTAGTGCTAAGCATTGGCGGCTTAAAAACTCTGACCTAATCTAGGATTGGGTCTGGTTTCCGCTCTGGGTTGCGGAGGCCAGATGGCAGTTGCTCCCTGTAAAAAGCGGTACCCACGTTCAATCACCTACATAAGGTATCCGACCCCGTTAAATACTGGTAACGCTAGGGAGATAATGGTTTGTTTTGTGTGCAATCCAGTGTCAAATTTTAATGCACTGTTGTTACCGAATCGAAAGCTCTGTCGAGGTCAGTTCGGGAGCACAAAATTAGGTTCAACCAAATTCATTGGATAGGTATCGGGATCGAATCAAACTCAATCTGAAAACGAAATCGAACGCAAGAGTCTGATTCGAAATAGATACGCATTGGATGTGACTCGAAATGGGGTGGTTTTGACTATATCATTTCCCTAGCCTTATCCCGTATCTCGCATGGTCGACTACCTAATCTAGGTGATTGAACGAGGGTACTGGAGTGACTGCCATCTGACCTCCACAACCCAGAAGAGAAACCAGACCCAATCCTAGATAAAATCAGAGTTTTCAAGCCGTCAATGCTTAACACTGGCCTCTGACTTGGCTTAGCGACTTATATCTACGCTATTAAACGATATTAACCGGGACCCACGGCATAACGTGCCTTTTGAAGCACGGAAAAAGCAAGCAGGTGGGATTCGAACCACGACTTCACGCTCAGGAGGCAGAGGCCGTTTCACTACACCATCGAGTTTAAGTAATCTGTGCTAAGATTTTGTTTGTCTGTCTGTACCTACTGGCCTTCCATGCTGGGCTGGGAATGAGAGAAAAACATAGAATGTGTCAGCTGCATTATCTCCCGGGCATGCTGTAAAAACCAGCTAAGGGATCCCAGGGTTTCAATATATTGTTATTTAGGCGATGAGTTGAAACCTGTCACTACGGAAAAATACCTACAAATCTATCTTAAAATAACCCTCAAAACTTTGTCAGACGTAGCGAAACGACCTTTGTTCAGGTCTTTCCCGCTCAGGAGGCAGCGGCCCTATCCACTACACCATCGGGCTCTCAATAGACTATACTAAGAATCCTCGTACGAAAATCGAAACCACAATCGTCGTAGCGAGAGTCCTAAGCTCAAACCACTGGACCACAGCTAATGCGAATGAATCGGAAACTAATTCTTATTCATTGACTGCTAATTACGAATAGGTAATAGAATTGTGCATTTGTCACTGGCTAAAGTTCGCCCTCTAACATTGTGAATAGAGATCGATGGGTTTAACCTCTGCAGTAATGGATGAGAGTTTTTAGCTCTTTGATTTCAGTTACTTTACCCTCTTCAAAAACTTTTGTTGCTTAGCAATAGTTGAGCAGTAACGTTCCTTGTGAAACCAGCTAAGAATATTACAAAGAATATCATCAAGGTAAAACAGTATCCTGTCCTATATTGATCATTAACCTATACTCCGTATTTTACCAACTTGTTTTGCGGCCCATAACCTGTTTTTGCTTTACAGCTTTATAGGAAGTCCACCGCAAAACATTTGTTTGTAACAAGGTTACATATCGTCTGCCTGTTTGAACTGTTAAGTTGCAAAGAAAAACCAGTTAATAGGCCGCAAAACATTTCGATATCGGTAACGCCACGTTAAAAAAAACAACTCAAGCAGAGGTGGGACTTCACTGAGGACGACACGTGGCAGTGTGGCGCACTACAATCCATGTCACACTTAGAGCCGTATTTATAAAGCTATCTCAAGATTGAGAGCATTATTAAGTATGGATTCGACAGGTCATATTGTTATGAAATGATATTTCTGAATCAAACTCAAACAAGCTGTCATAAATACGGGCCCTAATGTCGTGCCCTACCGCCCCTGCCGCCTGCATGCAGGAGGATCTTTACTACACAAATCAGGCGATTGATGTAAACACTTTATAGGCGCAGAGATTGATTGCCATTGACAAGACAAAAATTAAACAAACGTACCGAAAAGAACGGAGTATAGGTTAATGATCAATATAGGACAGGATACTGTTAGCTTGGAGCGTCCGATGGTGTAGTGGACAGGGCCGCTGCCTCCTTAGCGGCGAGGTCGTGGTACGAATCCCACCACGTACCAATGTGTTTTTCGGTTTTAATTTCATATGTACGTTTATTCGGTGCCTTTTCCGTGCTTCGGAAGGCACTTTAAGCCGTTGGTCCCGGTTAATATCGTTTAATACCGTAGATATTAGTCGTTAAGCCATATCAGAGGCCATTGCTAAGCATTGGCGGCTTGATCACTCTGGACCTAATCTAGGATTGGGTCTGGTTTCCCTTCTGGGTTGCGGAGGTCAGATGGCAGTCGCTCTGTGTGAAAACCAGTACCCTCGTTCAATCCCCTAGATTAGGAAGCCGACCCCGTGAGATACGGGATAAGGCTAGGGAGATGATGATGACTGTTAGCTGGTTTCACAAGGAACGGTGCTTTTCGTTACCTGGAATTTCGGCTTCGTCGCCATATAAATAACAAGTAATCGCAATTAGTTAGGCCCATTTTATCAATATCGGTTTTCAATCAAATCGAGTTTAAAGTTGTCCAGCAGACATTAAACATTTCATTCGATTCATATTGAAATCGGCGCGATCGGCGTCGGCAGGCGTCATGATTTAATTCGAGAAAGTTCTGGAAAGTTCCAGCAAATTCTAAATGTTCATTGGCAATGCAAATACTGCTCACTTTTTGCTGAAAACTTTTCTATTTGCTTCGATACTCTCATTTCATGTGGTAGGTATTATATGTCTATTTATTTGCTTTTTAGTACATACATATAGTCACGCCTTCATCCCAAATGGGGCAGGCAGAGCATAAACGACCTAAACAAAGCTCGTTCCGCCACGTCTGACAAGTTTTGAGGGTTATTTTACTGCAGATATAGCAGAAATTTCTAACATGCTGGACTGGGAGCGATAGAAAAACATATAATGTACCAGCTACATCATCTCCTGCACAAGCTCTAAAAATCAGCTGAGCGATCCGAGGGTTTCAGTATATTGCAATTTAGGCGATGGGCTGACAACCTGTCACTACAGAAATATACAGATCCATCTTAAACTAATCTTAAAACTTGTCAGACGAGGCGAAACGACCTTTGCTTAGGTCGTTGACGGTCTGCCTATCCTATAAGGGATAAAGGTGTGATGTATGTATGTAGATATAGCAATCAAAAAAGCCATTCGAGATAGCTTCCCACAGATGTCGTAAAAATTGTAATCTCATCACATCACGAATTGCAAAATGTAAATTTAAATTCTTAAGCAACATACATATATTTTTTTTATATATTATATTTATCTATATATACATATATTTATCTATATATATTTTTTCCTCTCACACGGTAAGCTGGAAGACAACTCAAATATTTTGAGTTAAGCTCGCCTTTGTACATAATGTATCTAGATTAAGTTAATTTTAAGAATATCTGTGTGTACAATAAAGAATTAAGAATATAATCACGCCTTTATCCATAGGCAGAGCGTAACCGACCTAAACAAAGTTTTGGGGGTAATTAAAGATATATTTGTAGTAAGTGCATTGCTGTAGTGACAGGTTGTCAGCCCATCGCCTAAATTACAATATATCAAAACCCTCTGCTCCCTGAGCAGGTTTTTACAGATTTATTTTAATATTATTATTACAAATACAGCTTTGGAAGCTTCGCAAACGGAAGAAAAGAAAACTGAGCAATAAAAGTACCGGAGAAGTTAAAAATAAAAAGTGACGAGCGAATGAACCGCGAATATCTTTAGTAATTGTTGCATAGAAAAGATCGCGCTAACGACCGCCGAGAGAAATAAAATGATTCGGTACAGGGCCAGTAGAGCAGCGGGAAAGATTTACAGTATACATACACATAATCACGCCTTTATCTCTAATGAGGTAGGCAGAGCGTAAACTACCTAAACAAAGGTCGTTCCGATACGTACGACAAAATTTTGAGGGTTATTTAAAAAAGATTTGTAGGTATATTACTTTAGTGATAGGTTGTCAGCCCATCGCGTTAATTAAAATATACTGACCTAAAATATACTGGCAGCTGGCACATTCTATGTTTTTCTCTCGCTCCCTGGCCAGCAGGGAAAGATGTCCTAACCAAACTGGGGAAAATCTCACAAAGTAATAAATTGACAAATATCAACTTTGTGTTTCTCCCTGGAAATCGAACTCAGGACCTTCAGATCGTAAGCCTATGGCTCTAACCAGTAGAAAAAGGAAGCAGCTAATGATTTTTGTCATTTAAAAGGATAAGAGCAAAAAATAAGTGTGTTCTTCTGTCGAGTGGGTATCGAGTCTATGGACCCGATGAACCCTGGTGTCAGAGTTTTTAAACCGCCTAGTAGCACAACTATCAGGCCTCTGACATGGTTTTGTGTAACGACCACTATCAAAGACAGCGACCGGGACCGACGGCTTAACGTGCCCTCCGAAGCACGAAATCTTTTTCTTTTCGGACAATCAGGTGATTCAGCCTGCAATGTCCTAATAAGTGTGTTAACTGGCTATTATTATTTAAAGGGGCTTTCAAAACTTTTCATTGAAAATACGCAAGAATCTCTAAATGTTTATTTTCATGTCTATCGTCCATGTACAGGGCGCGATAGAAAAACATATACAATGTGTAACAAAAAGAGTAAATGCATCGAAAGGTCTATGAACCAGCCCATAAAACTGAACAACTTTCCCAAAGGAACATAGGTCAAAATAAGACAAAAACGTCTGATCTTCTATACAAAATGCATCAGCTGATAGCTTGTGTAGTATGGGGAGTCAATTTTATTTTCAAAAAGTTATTCAGATTCATGGGCTGGTTCATATCCTTTCTGGTGCATAAACCCTTTCTTATACATGCTACGAATAAATTCCTTATTCGTAGGTTACACGTTGTATATCTGTGGTACTAGGCAGTTTTAAAACTCTGACACCAGGGTTCATCGGGTCATTCTCCAAAATCCACTCACTAAGAAGAAGAAGGCAAACATTATCTGCAGCCGAAGTTTCTCGTCCCTCACTGCTGAGTGCAACTAAGAAATTGACTGTTTGGACCATTAGAGAGTCCGCCATCTTGGCAAGGCGTCTAATGTGATTCAACAGCCTGAATTATGCGTCGTGGCTCCATTCCAGATCCAACTGGTTCTAACTGGTTACTTCCTCTTGATCGGATGCTCATCTCATTATGTTCTGGCGAAGATATTACCCACGTTATGAGGATACATACGTATGGAAATTCAAGCCTGTATTTCTTTGGAGGTACGCAGAGCATCAACGACATGCCTAAAGTTCGATTGTGTCATGTCTGACTGAATGAGGTAGTAAGGATCATTTCTGCGTACGTGGTCTAGTGGTCAGAGCCATGTACTCACGATCTGGAGGTCCTGGGTTCGATTCCCGGTGGGAACACAAAGTTGATATTTATCAATTTATAACGTGACATTTCCCCCAGTTTGGTTAGGACAATGCAGGCCGAAGTACCTGATTGACTGGAAGAAAAAAGATTTCGTGCTTCAGTGGGTACGTCAAGCCGTCGGTCCCGGGCGCTGTGTTTAATAGTGATCGTTAGCTGTTCTATTAGGCGTTTTAAAAATTCTGACACCAGAGTTCATCGAATCGATTAACTATAATTTCAGGGAAGAATCAAATGTAGAAAGTGATTTTGTACGTCTTAGAGCACGTTTAGCCAGTCCAGCCGCTAAGTCCAGTCACTAACTTTGAAAGTGGTCAAAAGTCGATTAGTAATATTATTACTGATACCTACCTTTTTTTCCATGCTGGGAAAAAAAGACTGGGAGCATGAGAAAAATATAGAATGTGCCAGCTGCATTTCCTCCCGAACATGCTGTAAAAACCGTCTAAGGGATTCGAGGGTTTCAGTATATAGCAATTTGGGCGATGGGCTGACAGAAAAATACCTACAAATTTATCTTAAATTACCTTCAAAACTTGGTCAGTCATGGCGGAACAACCTTCGTTTAGGTCGTTTACGCTCTGCCTACATCGTCAGGAATAAAGGCGTGATCTTATGTATGTATGTAACTAATACCGTATTTCTGGGTCATCCGTTGGTTTAAAAAACCACCTCAATAGAAGAATAAAATTTCAACTCTTCTTTTTATAAAATTAAATAGATCCCGCCGTTTTCGCAGCCACTTTTCGAAAAGAAAATCAGAGCAAATAATAAAAGGAACTCCGTTTCTTTTTGATGAAAATAAAACGTCTCCTTCATTAACCGTCGAACTTGCATTTCTGATTTATTAAGTTTTCAACTGGAGAGTTAGGGGAATTGATGTTTTTGCATCTTGATTGCTCCAAGTTCCTGAGTGGCCATCCATATTGTACTCAATTGAGGAAAATACTCTGTTTGGTACATTTTGAGTTTTTTGCTTAGGTAGATAACTTATTTACTTGTTGTAGAACACAGAGTAAATTTAATTTTCAACTTAATTTTAGAAGAAAGGTAAACAAAGTTTCATGTCTTTTCATAGAAAATCTTATTTTTAAAATAAGTTTTAACTATTAGATATGACAACATACTGAAATAGTAGTTTTAGTACATAGATACATACATATAATCACGCCTTTATCCCTAATGGGGTAGGCAGAGCGTAAACGACATAAACAAAGGTCTATTGAAATAGTAGTTTTAGTATTTTAACTATTTTGCCAATACGTATCATTTATTTTTGTAATGAGTTTTTGAATAAAATGACATGAAATTTTGTTTACCTTTATTATAAAACTGAGTTGGAAATACTAGGGTAAAGTCTGTTTTGTAACTATTATAATGGAAGAACCAGGGCTTAGAAAAGCTAAGAAGACTAAGAAATAGATGGCGGTAGTTTTAGTTTTTTACCTCGAATTTAAATTCGAAAGAAAGAACGGAAGAAAAGACGCACAACAGTCAAAGTCATCTTATTTATTTCCAAATAGATTACTAAGATCACTTTTAGAAAGTCACGAGCGAGTCTATTACAAATAAAATTATATCTATATCATAATGAAGAAGAAGCATGAGAAACTCGCACTTTGCCACAGAATATATATTAGTACTACATACTTTGCGACACATAACCACCTTTATTTAGTTGCAAAAATATATATATACATATATAAGTTTTATTAATCGATATTAAAAACTAAACTATCAGTTGAACTTCCATACTGGACTGGGAGAGAAAGAAAAACATAGAATGTTCCAGTTGCCCTTCCTCCCGGGCATGCTGTATAAGTCAGCAAAAGGGATTCGAGGGTTACAGTGTATTGTAATTTAGGCGATGGGCTGACTACCTGTCACTACAGCAATACACATTACAATCTAAAATTGCCCCCAATTTATGTCAGACGTGGCGAAAGCGCCTTTTAGGAGGCGTTTTACGCTCTGCCTACCCCGTAAGGGATAAAGGCGTGATTTTATGTATGTATGTATGTATCAGTTGAAATAAATATATACTTCCGATGTTGTAGATTATCGCTTAGCTTAGTCTTAATCCTTAACAATCTCTTAAGCTGAAGAGAAAAAACAAATTAAGTACTTAATTAATCCCTTAAGAGAGTTTAAATCCTTTAGCAAATTATTTTCAACCAGTTCAAGAATTTTCTTCCATGCTGGACTGGGAACGAGAGAAAAACATAGACTGTGCCAGTTTCATTTCCTGCCGAGCATGCTGTAAAAACCGTCTAAGGGATCCGAGAGTTTCAGTATATTGCAATTTAGGCAATAGGCTGAAAACCTGTCACTACAGCAATATACCTACACATCTATCTTAAATCAAATATAGTCAAATATTAAGTGTAGATTTGACAGATCGTTTTGTATTAAAATTACATTTCTGACACGAACTCAAACTTGCTGTCAGTCTCAAGAGCTGATCATAAATACCGGCCTTAGATAACTTTCACAGACTGGCAGAAGTGTGACTCTTTGCGGCATTGCACTACTTCGCGCTAACATTATGTGTGTTGGTAATGTTGGCAACACTGTCGCAGTTGGCAGCCCCGGGGTAATTGGATTGTGGAGGGCAACCCCAATGCTGGCACGACGAATACGGACTTGTATAATTGCATCGAGCATAAGTTCTGCATCCGTTTTGGGGAGTTTTTCATTTTTATGCGTCGTACATTTCATTTCATTATATTTTATCCATGCTGGACTATGAGAGAGAGAAAAAAAAACACGATAACACTCATAGTCCCATCGTAAGATTAAGTTATAGATATATAGTACAAAGTTGTGGAGTTGTGAAGTAAATAAAATATACTGAATAATTATTATGCAGTGTTGTTGTCTTTTTGACTGTCCTGGCCTCTTCCGGAACACGCAATTTACAATTTTCTGTATCGGGGTGCCATGGACATACACAGAAACAACCACAAATAACACAGAGACCCAGAAACAGACATTTAAACTCATCATTCAAATGTCTGCCCCGGCCAAGAAACGAACCCGGGACCCTCTGCGTTACAGGCAGGTACACTAGGCTGCACTGGTCGTCAACATTGAATATTCCAGCTGCCCTTCTTCCCAGGCATGCTGTCGAAGTCAGCACAAGGGATTTAAGGGTGTTTTGTATAATCATTACCTGAAATTCATATAAACTAACTGAAGTATTGCATCCGCTTCTTCCATGCTGGACTGGGAGCGTGAGAAAAACATAGAATATGCCAGCTGCATTTCCTTCAAGGCATGCTAGAGAAAAAGACAGACCGGGACCGACAGCGTAACGTGCCCGTCGACAGACAATCAGATGATTCAGCCTGCATTGTCCTGACCAAACTAAACTTTGTGTTTTCCTCTGGAATTCGAATTTGGGACATTCGAAGCGTAAATCCATGGCTCTGACCACGATACCACGGAGGCAGTTGAAGATTCATACCCTCTATTCAATAAACTCGACGATTTAAGTGAGTCGCCAACGTAAACGTCTATCTATCAAGCGGACAGAGTGAACGTTAAAACAGTAGACTCAATTCACGGCACAGAGTAGACAAAGTATTTCGATTATGCCCCACATTTGTCTTGCAAAGACAATGAAATATAGCAAAGACTCAGGCGCACGACGTCTTAAGTAATTTAGGACGCTTTTAAAGGTCGTACATGGATTGGATTGGAATTACTGCTAGTCTAGGATCCTGTGCTAAAAAATAAGACATACATGTAGTCACGCCTTTATCCCAAATGTGGTAGGCAAGGCGTAAACGACCACAAACGATCCGAGGGTTTCTGTATAATGCAATTTAGGTGATGAGCTGTCCTTACAGCAAGATATCCACAAATTTATCTTAAATGACCCTCAAAACTTTGTCAGTCGTGGCCTACCCCATTAGGGTAAAGGCGTATATGTATGTTTGTATGTAAAATAAGATTTTAAGAGTGAAATATGGTAGGTTTTTGTGATAATAATACTGGATCTCAAACTACCCTGCTAACTCCTGTTTACCCGCTAACCAGTCTGTAATGCTGGAAGCCACAGGTTATGGCCCAGCTGTAGTCTGCAGCAACGTAATTGAGAAAAGGTCTAGACAAGGAGCACTTAACCTATAGAGTGAGCATTCATGGGGGAAGGGAAATCTTCTGGCTGCTATAAGCTGACGCAACCAAGGCACAATGACATACCTCGGATCATTTTATTATATGTAATTTTTTTTTATTGCAATTTTATTATGAAATTGATAATAATGAAATAAATGAATAAATCTAAATGGAGCAACTCGTATGGTTACCAGTATTTTTTTACAAGGGGATGGTTATAATTTAAGTAAGGATTTAGTTAAGTTGTGGTCTCTACGAATCGATAGCAATGCAACTGATTTATTAGCCAATCAGTGCGTTAGAATTCTGAGAAAAATACTATTGCAATCAATAAAAAGGTCTTATATTTAGTGAGTGCATTAGCGGCTGATTTTCGATTCCAAGGACTCGATGAACCCTGGAGTCAGAGTTTTCATACCGCTTAGTAGCACAGCTATTAGACCTCTGACATGGTTTGAGTAACGACCACTATCAAAGACAGTGAATGGGACCGATAGCTTAATGTGCCCTTCAAAGCACGGAATAATTTTTCTTCCAGACAATTGGGTGATTTAGCCTGCATTGTCCTAACCAAACTGGGGAAAATCTCACAAAGTGATCAATATTGACAAATATAAACTTTGTGTTGTCCCCCTGGGAATCGTACCCAAGACCTCCGGATCATGAATCCATGGCTCTGACCACTAGACCACGGAGGCAGTTACGACATAGGTTATAAACCTCCTTGGGTCTGGGAAAGCTTCTAATAGCACGTCTAAATCCTTTTTAGATGTTGCAACAGTAAGTGCGTACTAAGTATCATATATACTGCAAGCGGTGGGTAGCTTTTACAGTAAATCTTTTATGTTTTAGAGATATTTTGTTTCTGTAAGCATATTCATGCTTAAAATATGCTTGTATTTTTTAGGGGAAAGGCAGAGCGTTGCCGGCTCAATGAAATATTTTTCCCCAAAGCACAGATTATATAATAGTACTACATACCCAAAGGACACAGGGCCAAATTCATTAGGATGTGGTCTATGATGACGATCCCGCCCCGTTTCCTTTCATGAAATAATATAAATTCAGAAAAAAAACTTAGTTACATTTTTTTTTTATAGTAAAACAAGGAAGAATTACTTTATCAAAAATTAAATCAAAAATGGAAGATTCAAGATCCAGAGGCGAGGTCAAAAATTGCGGAAAAGAAACTGAATGTTATTCTATCTTGCTGAAGTCGTAACGTTAATCAAGAAACGCCGCATGTGCAAAAACTCAACTTTTCAGTAGAGGCGTTTTAACTTAATGAAAAAATCGCTAATATTCTCATATTTCTGTAGTACACTACATGTATAACCAGCAAAAGATTGCTGTATTCAATTTTAAAATAAAATGAATATTTTAGGAAATCGTTGGTCGCATGTGCACATGCTACGTTGCACTTGGAAAATGAAACGTTTTATATTTACTTGCATAATTTTTCTATGATTTCTTCACATAATTTATGTCAAAAGTAACAATGGAACATACATACATACATAATGTGTAATTGTACAAACCACTAAAAATTTATTCGCAAAATTTCGTTAAGGATTGCCACATGTAAATATGAAACTTGTGCGGAAAATGTACAACGTGAAAATTTTATATTTGTTTGGCGCGGCGCGTTCAAAGTTAAAGTAAGGATTTCCGCATACAACGCTTTTAAGTGAAACGAAATCAGACACGACGTGTTAAGGACAAAATATCGCGGAAACTACTGAACAGAAAAATACAATTATTTTTTATAGGGATACTAGCGACCCGCCCTGGGAGCGCACGGATATTATCAGTGTTTCTCTACTATATTATGAATGTATTATACATATAAACCTTTCTCTTGAATCATTCTATCCATTAAAAGAAACACACACATCAAAATCCTTTGCATAGTTTTAAATATTTATGCATACAAAGGGATAGAAGGACAGAGAAAGCGACTTTGTTTTATACTATGTAGTGATAAATAACGCTTTGATGAAATAAAAACACTTTTGTCGGATCTTCACATACGGCGTTCTCCGATTGTAGAGCGTCCTACTGGAGAAAAAGCGGAGCAGAAAATAAATTAGAGCACATACTGGACTGGGAGCGATAGAATAACGTAGAATGTGCCAACTGCATCTCCTCCCGGGCATGCTGTAAAAACCAGATAAGGGATTCGAGGGTATATTGTAATTTAGGCGATGGGCTGACAACCTGTCACTACAGCAATATACAGTTATATCTAAAACAACCGTCAAAATTTGTCAGATGTGGCGGAACGACCATTGTTTAGGTTGTTCGCGCTCTACCCCATTAGGATACAGGCGTGATAGTATGTATGTAGAAAAGAAATTAACCGATTTCCTACTAACAAGGCACATTGAAAGTAATAAACAGAAAAATAACATTTAATACAAGTGACCAAAATGTGCTTCAGAATCAGGTCGCAAAATACATTTTAAGTATAAAAGCATTCTATTTCTTAAAATAAAAAAATTTGTGCTGATCCATAAAAAAACCAAGTAATGTTGTATCTTCCATGGATTAGGAGCGAGACAAAAACATAGAATGTGCCAGCTGCATTTAACATAACATAAAAATACTTTATTTCACGTAAGAATACAACACAACAGATAACAACAAAAGACAACATAGGCGGCCTTATTGCTAAGGTACCAGTTTTAAAAATAATATTTAGAAATCATTTATTTCAAGAAATGTTTTTTAATTCGGCTCCTAAAAGTGTCAAGAGACGGTGCAAGTCGAGAAAGTCTTTGGGCTAATCATTCCACAGCTTGATCGTTCTCACTGTGAAATACTTTGCGTAGAAGTCAGTCTTGTGAGAAGGCAAGTTAAGCGTCAATTTAGAGCTGGCACGCAAATCGCGGGCCAGGGTTGCTATTTCCTCCCAAGCATGCTGTAAAAACCAGCTAAGAGATCCGAGGTATATTGTAATTGAGGCGATGGGCTGGTTACCTGTCACTACAGCAAAACACCTACAAATCTATCTTAAATAACCCTCAAAACTTTATCAGACGTGGCGAAAGGACCTTTGTCTAGGTCGTTTACGCTCTGCCTACTCCATTATGAATAAAGGTATAATTATATGTTTGTATACATTTTGTTCGCAAAAATGCACAAAGCGATTTTCTAAAGCTCATAATCCTATGACACATAAAATGATAAAAAAAATATTTTATTGAATTGAGCCAAAATAACAGAAACTTGCATTAATAGCAAATAAAAGCTTGTTGGCAAAACTCGGCGCAAAGTCGGGATCCCGTCGTATCAACGGAGGGGAAACAACATCAAGGGTAACTTAGTTGAGGGGGGGGGGGGGGTGTGTTTAGAACTAATTGCAATTAAACCACTCTGAAGCACCCACCTCCAAATTAATTTTAACGGAACTCGCCCTGGGTGGTCATAGGGTTGCCAAAAGTAAGTTTTCTTTTTTTTAAATAGGTTTGCTCTTGACTCTAGACACTAGGTCAGGGATGACAGTGACAGAGTCGACGATGGAGCGAGCTCATCTAGAAGATGCATGTTATGGCACTGGCAATCTCACGTACCGACGGAACACAGTAAGCTGTTTGGCCCCGCAATAAATGTTGGTAACCCTACGTGCCCCCAAAATATCTCTCTTTCGCTTATCCGTATTATCTCCGTCTCATTAAGATCTCTATTAGTTTTTATCGGTTCCGAGTTATTTCACTGATAGATACTGACTGGTCTACTTTGATCAGTGTTTCTGAAGGGAAGCCATCTTTATTTGATTAATTCTCGGAATCGTTGTGACATTTTGTATGGTGGGTTGGTAACAAAATGACTAGGAAAATTTAAGTAGCATTGATTTTTAGTACTTGAACTGTCTCTGTTGAGGTGACTTTACTCATAATTCACTAAAAACGCAGTGAATTGAAAAACCTGTCCAACAGAATCAAGGTATAGTAATTAAAAATTGCCGTCAGTAACCGTTATTCGCAAATTGTCTTTATGTTACTACTAGGTTCTTGACTAACGTAGTTACTATACCTTGATTCTGTTGGACCGGTTTTTCGATTCACTGCGTTTTTAGTGAATTATGTTTTTTTGCTAATGGGGGCGCCATTTGGCTAGTATCGTCACCTTCAGAAATGTTATACGACTACAACATTGGTGCGGATTCTGTTACAGACACAATTTAAGGTGATTCCTACCGGCAAATGGATGTTTTTAAGACCTTATTACTCCTAAATTTTTAAGAACTTATTATTTTTCTTCTATGCTGGCCTGGGAGAGAGAGAAAAACATAGAATGTGCCAGCTGCATTTCCTCCCGTGCATGTTGTAAAAACCAGCTAAGGGATCCGAGGGTTTCAGTATATTGTAATTTAGGCGACGAAGGCAACCTGTCACTACAGCAATATACAAATCTTTCTTAAATAACCCTCAAAACTTTGTCAGACGTGGCGGAACGACCTTTGTTTGGGTCGTTTACGCTCTGCCTACCCCATTAGGGATAAAGGCGTGATTATATGTATGTATGTATTACTCTTCAACGAATCATTGGAATAATCTAAACCAATTACATCTAAGAAATCTGTTCATGGCCTGCAATTGCAACATTTAAAAATATTCTAGTTCATACGAGTAAATAAGTATGGGAAAAAAATCTGGAAGTAAATCTGTTTTTATTAGTAACTTTGATATTCCTTCTAAACTATTAGAAGCGTTTTCGAAAATATCCGTTTTATGATAAATTAAAATTGCTACAAAAGTTTTTTTAAATTCAATACGTAGTTTTTATGGGATTAGCTTTGTTGTGCGTTTTTCGCATATTTTTGGACATAACCACCACGCCGCAGCGCGCGCTGACTTAAATGATATTCTAAGGCATTACGGGTGATGATTGCATATCTTGAAATCGATCTGCTCGTCTGCCGTTGGGATGCATCTTATCTTACTTACTTTAGTTTGGACGTGTCATTTTAAATTTTGATTAAAGAAGAGACAACAATACCGCAGTTGATTATAATCCTGTAAAAGTTACCTTACATGCATAAAATAAGATTATATATATATATATATATATATATATTTTTAAGTGGATTCATTTATTATGGATTTGTGTATGTTATTAAGTATATGCTGACATAGATTTATTTTTTATGAGTCTTCGACTAATTTAATATATTTTTACTAAAATTTGTTATTTTATTTGTTATTCTATATGACCTTAAGTTTTTGTTAAATATGCATGTTAACTGTTTGTATGCTCACTGTAAGCAAGACTAACATCTTTATATTGTTCCCGTTTCTACAAATGAATATTTGATTGATTGATTGAAAACGGCATGCTACACTGAAAAGGTGTTTGTGCAAGTTTTTCTCTTCATCATAAATATATTTTCACTACTTTTGCTCTGAAAGTGAAATTTTGTGTAGGCTGTAGACTGCACAAAGTTCAATATTGTGCACAACGGCAAAAACGTATCTACTCATAAATGCATCTATTCTCGCGAAAAGAACATAATGCCCTTCAGCCAAACACAACACGAAAATCATAGACAGAACTTGTTATTTTAAAATATTTACTTCAAATTATTCGCAAGTTTGTGTTTTTTATGACATAAAACGATAATCAAAATTAATTTAATAGAAGGATGTATAGGTCTCCAATCCTAATATTTCTTGTCAAAAGATTTAAAAACTTAAATGGCGAGAATGAATTGTTTAGCTTACAATATTCTTGAAAAAAATCCTCAATTTCCTCGGAATCGAAGTGTAAAGTTCATAACTTGTGCACAAAACCATTTTTGTCCTCGAATTAATATCAGCCCTCGCACTGTGGGCTCGGGCAGCTAAAAATCTCGGAAAAGATTGACTTCTTTTGTGCACTTGTCGTACAATCTACTATTTATTTTCTTAATTTGTCAAAGCTTGTCATAAAAATACGAGTAAGGTGAAACAACGAAATTAGATTTAGCTGGATATAAATTCTAATAAAATCTCATAATTTTGTTTGAAGTGATGGCAATGATTGTTCTTAAAATAAATTAATTTGATTTCACAAAGTTGGCTTCGCGAGGAAATCAAATACATATATTCTTATTGCATTAAAATATGAGAAATGAAGTTTACAGAAAGGTATGCAAGGGCGAACTTATCTCTATGAAGAGATCTCTTCCAGCTAACCCACTGGCAGTAGAGAGAATGAGAAACATTTTAAACAACAAAGTGAAAATTTTATATATTAAAATAGCTGCTGCGTTCTGTGTTCCGTCGGTGCTTCAGAATTCCAGTGCCATAACAGGCATCCTCTGGGTGAGCTCGCTCCATCGTCGACTCTGTCACGTTCATCCCTGATTTAGTGTCTAAAGTCAAGAGCAAACCCATTTCAACTAAAAAAAAACTTACAAAATACTATTACAAATAATTTATTGAACAAAATAAACTTAGGCCTATTACAAATTTCCATTGGATACCGTACTAGGAAAATCCTGTATCGCGGCAATCCGAATTAATCAAATAAACGAATAATCAATTCCCAATCAGGCGAACTGTATGGTTACACTTTTTTTTTAAAGAAGTTAAGTAAATAAAATTCAGTGTCAATTTTAGGAACAAACAAACAAACTGACTAACAATATAAGGAACATGCAAAAGTAAGACATTACTTTAGTGTGAGTGTATGTGTAGTGTGAGTGTATGTGTAGTGTGAGTGTATGTGTAGTGTGAGTGTATGTGTAGTGTGAGTGTATGTGTAGTGTGAGTGTTAATGGAA
Organism: Scrobipalpa costella; assembly: GCA_949820665.1. Taxonomy (NCBI): domain Eukaryota; kingdom Metazoa; phylum Arthropoda; class Insecta; order Lepidoptera; family Gelechiidae; genus Scrobipalpa; species Scrobipalpa costella. Next base: position 397,010 of record OX463320.1, on the reverse strand, counting down.
TAGAGGGAGTGAGAGTGAGAGAGCGTTTTCATAATTTATTTATCACTATCTTAATTCATTTCATGACTGTATGTATTCGATTTGATGTAGCAATTTTTTTGTAGCTGTGTAACTCAATGAAAGAAACCAGCCGCTTGTATCGTCAGATCAAGTTGAAGCTATCTATATCAATACCTACTTTAGCTAGGCCACAGTAGAAGTGAATAAAACCAAGGTGCTACTACATACATACATATAATCACGCTTTTATCCCTAACGGGGTAGGCAGAGCGTAAATGACCTAAACAAAGGTTGTTCCGCTACATCTGACAAAGTTTTAAGGGTTTATTTATGATAGATTTGTAAATATATTGCAGTAGTGATAGGTTGTCAGCCCATCGCCTAAATTGCAATATACCGAAACCATCGGATCCTTTAGCTGATTTTTACAGCATGTCCGGGAGGAAATGCAGCTGGCACATTCTATGTTTTTTTCCTACTCCCAGTCCAGCATGGAAGTGCTACTACAGCTGCTAAAAATTGCAGGTCTTGAGCTTTTTCCACTTCTGCTTCTTATCGATCAGGACCGCTGGTTGTGCCGGTGCATAACGTACCATTCGAAGCACGAAATCTTTTTTCATACAGATAATCAGTGATTACTTCCATGCTGGACTGGGACCGAGAGAAAAACATAGAATTTACCAGCTGCATTTCCTCCCAGGCATGCTTTAAACCAGCTAAGGGATCCGAGGGTTTAAGTTTATTACAATTTAGGCGATGGGCTGACAACCTGTCACTACAACAATATACCTACAGATCAATCTTAAATACCCTCAAAACTTCGTCAGTTGCGGCGAAACGAACTTTGTTTAGGTCGTGTACGCTCTATCTACCTTTCGTGTAAAGTTTAAAGTATAAAGGCGTCATTTTATGTATGTATGTACGTATCGTTTGTCATTTCCTCCCAAACCTAACGCGTCTTCTGCATTACATTTGATAAAAGCTTATTGAAATGTGGGCATCTATTTCCTACTGTGAAATTTTACAGCTGAACATGGACCTTCCGTAATATTAAGGTCTTCTTCTTCTGTCGTGTGGGTATCGAGTCAATAGACCCGATGAACCCTGTCAGAGTCTTTAAACCACCTAATAGCACAGCTAATAGGCCTGTGTAACGACCACTATCAAAGGCAGCGACCCGGACCGATGGGTTAACGTACCCTCAGAAGCACGGAATCTTTTTTCATCTGCATTTGCATTGTTTAACCAAAACTCACTAAGAAATAAATTTACTAATAATAACTAACTAATAATAACAACTTATAGGCTATTAAAAAAAAAAAAAAAAACTTTGTGTTCCCACCCCTGGAAATCAAACTCAGGACCTCCGGATCCTAAGCCCATGGCTCTGACCACTAGAACACGGAGGCAGTTGATAATATTCCGGTGATTCTCTATCATTCCCGCAAAGGGTGAATGCATGAGCGTGTAATGATAATTATGTTATGATTATGACAAATTAGTGTCGCCGCCACATCGCTTCGTTCCTGTCAGTGTAACCGTAGCCTTAAAGGCCGGTTTAAACGGTTCAAGCTGATTTTAGGTCTAAGCATGTCTAAGTATACAATACTATAACAAAAATACCTGACCATATATTAACTTTGTCCGAAAATTAATTTAAATATACTATTAAAAACACATTATGACAGAAAGCCTACTATAAGTTAGATGACTAGCTCTGATATTTCAGTGAAGCCCAAGAAATTGGCACACATTGCGGTCACAAACCCTATTTTGAACAATAGGAAGGCCAAAAGTAAGAATAAGACAGAACGAATCGCAAAGTGCAAGTTTCTCGTGCTTCTTCTTAATTGTAATATATTTTTATTTTATTTTGTATATAATTTTCTTTGTAATAGACTCGCTTGTGACTTTCTAAAAGTGTTCTTAGGAATCTATTTAGAAATAAATGATTTGACTTTGACTTCAAGCTGTAAGACATTTAATTTTAGAAATAAGCAGTACCTGTTGTGTCTTGATTCCTATGTAATTGTTCTGTATATGTTTCTGTGTACAATAAACTGTTAAATAAATAAATAAATAGATTTGTAGTTATATTGCTGTAGTGACAGGATGTCAGCTCATCATCTAAATTGCAATATACAGAAACCTTCGGATCTCTTATCTGGTTGCCGATATGTCCTAGAGGAAATGCAGCAGGCACATTCTATGTTTTCTCTCGCTCCCAGTTCAGCATGGAAATATCAAGTACTTGGTAATCTCAATCAATGGCTTCGCATTGCGGTCGAAGCATTCCAATTCCACAACAAACATCTAGAATTAAACGAAATTCCAACTTTAACACTTTCACGGACAGAACGGTATAGTACGTCGAAAACCATACTTTGGATATGACACAACGTACCTATACGGTCATACTAATTAATTTCCTTATGGCAGATCGTACAGTCACGGTGAATTTTAGTAATATTTTCTGCGAGTTAAGTCACTGTGTCACATCATATCAAAACCCCAAAGTCCTACTGCCACGCAGCACGAAATTATTCGAAGCCAAAGTAAAGTCTATGTGTGGGTGCAGTAACCGCACACACATGTGCACAACGTGTATATACGCCCTCCGCTGTTCCGCGTCCCGAACTTTTAGTCCAGCCGTGTCAAGGCAGGGGTGCGCGCGCGCCGTGTTCGCCGGGATCGCCATTTATCGATCTTTGTAACCGCTCTGATTGTAAGTATTTTTTGTATATTTGCTTTTTGAATTATTATAGTGTATTGTTTGTTGTACTTAGAAACATATAGCATTGTAAAAATACGTTTTTATTCTGTTATAGATGGATAAACACAAGAAGAAATCCATGAAAATCTTCGAAGGAGACTCGGCAGATGAATCTATAGAAGACCCCTATCATGACGATGGCGAGTACGGATCGGATCAAAATTATGACCCAAGCAGTGAAGATGAAGGTAGTAGTAATTCTACTCAAACATTGACCCCATTACAACATAAAAGACCGCGTAATTACAGTCGGCGTACAACGAAGAAAGCGAGGACATCCCCGATCGAAAATCGTTCTGCTATACGACCATTAGACTCGAGTCATGGATCTTGTTCAGGTTCTGCATCCAGCAGTGCTACTGGTGGGTCATATGGCTCTGATCGGGATGAAGGTAGTGATTGCGGCAGTGCAGATCCAGTAAATTCCGACGAAACTATGGGTGAAGAATCACCTTCGAGGAAAATGCCTCCTGATGAAAATCAGGACAGCTCTGATTCATCAGAAATTTTTCCACTTGCAGAACGTATAAAAAATTCATTTTTTTCCAAGCACGGAGATTACTTGCTTGCTTCACCAGAAAAATGGATTATGCCTAATCGTAATCAAGCCTCATTAGATCCGTCTGTCTCAAATGCTTGTGCGCAAAAAACTGATAAGGCGATGGCTAAAAAAGCAATCGGGCTACGTCAAGAACAGCAGGACCTTTTCATGGCTACTAGAGATAAGGTATGTGATATGGAGAACTCAACACCTATGTCTAAAAGTACCTTTGTTCAAAATATGCATTCCGCATCATCATCGGCCACAGACAACGATCATTGGAATCTGCAAAATCGACCGACAAACGCAACCATAGGTTCACAATCGTTAAAAAGCTCGTTGAATGTCCAAACTCAATCCGAACCTGGTCCCTCTGATACTAAAATTAGCTCAAAGAGTCCCCACTCCCCTGAAAATGTAGTTATTAACTCAAGTTTAAATGTGCCTCATTTAAAATCTAATGATAACGAATTATGTGAATTTCAAGCTCAAATCAGCTCCAAGTCTCCACAAACTTCCAAAAATGTAGTTACTGAGCAAAGTCAAGAGACGCTTCACCGAGATCTTCATGATATTGACATTGTTGAATCGCAGCATCTAAATAGATCAAATTTACCTCCTCCTCTTCCTGAGATTCCAGTGAGTAAATCAAGCCATGAGAAGGCTTCAGATACAGAAACTAACTCACTTCAACATAATGCCCAATCGGAGTCTTTACCGAATCGAGAATCAAATTCAGTTCCAAATAGAGCAGATATGCCTCCCGCAAACCAGTCCATTCTCCATGAGAATTCAGAGCTACCTAATATGACACAGAACCAAGCACCAAATTTAGTGCCAAATAGAGCAGATATGCTTCACACAAACCAGCCTACTCTCCATGAGAATCCACCACATAGCAACAACGAGCTACCTGATATTACACAGAATCAAGAACTTAATCAAGACCCAAATAGAGCACAAAATAGGCCTCCCACAAACCATCCTAATCCTAATGAGAATCCACCACATAACAATAACGAGCTGCCCAATGTTATCAGCCAAAATCAAGAACCAAATCCAGTCCCAAATAGAGCAGATATGCCTCACTGTCCCACAAACCAGCCTCTTTTGAACGAGAACCGACCACTTAGCAATAACGAGCCTAATATACCTAATCCCAATGTCAATGTGAACAATGAAAATAGTACCACAGCTCCAGGTAGAACCCCAACCCCAGATGATGAATGGGAAACATCCACTAAACCTATACCAAATTTTAATTTTAATTATGAGTCTTCTGGAGTACAATTCCCCATAGATGAAAATACAACTGTAATAGATATTTTCAATCGTCTGTTTCCTGAAGAAATTATAGATTATATTGTGGAGTGCACGAATGCTTACGGTCATAAACTATGTCAGACTGACAGGCCAAAAACAAGACACAGTCGTTCCTACTCATTCAAACCTACGACTCGTGAAGAAATAAAAAAGTTCCTCGGTTTATGTTTATTGATCGGCCAAGTAGATATCCCAGTAAAAAGAAAGCTCTTTACTATGTCTGATGTATTATACTATCACCCAATTTTCGTATCCACAATGTCAGGGCGGAGATTTGAGCAGATTTTGCGATGCTTATATGTAGCACCAATAAATTCTACTAGACAGGATAAGATTTCCGAGTTTATTGATGCAATTACCAGGAACTTCCGCATGTGCTATAAGCCAGAAAAAGAATTATCCCTAGATGAATCTTTATTATTGTTTCGAGGCAGACTGCGGTTCAGACAATATATAAAATCGAAAAAAGCAAGGTATGGAATTAAATTTTACGAATTAACTTCTGCAAGTGGATATGTTTTAAATCTGATCATGTATACAGGAAAAAATGATAATGTAGAAAAAGGAAAAAAAATCGAAAAGACTGTTTTAAGACTGATGAGACCATATCTTCTGAAAGGACATGAATTGTATATGGACAACTATTACAACTCAGTGGGTCTGTCTGAAAAATTGCTTGATCTCCGAACACATACCACTGGTACTCTCAGGGTGAACCGCAAAGGTAACCCAAAACATGTTATCCAAAAGAAGTTATCCAAGGGCCAGCATGTATGGACACAAAAACATAGAGTTTATGTGTCAAAATGGGTAGACAAACGTCCTGTACACATGGTTACTACCTTAAACCACCCCAAAATGATTTATTTGACTAATCGTCATGGTAAGGCCAAGCAAAAGCCAGAAGAAGTTGTAATTTACAACGCACATATGTCAGGTATTGATCGCGGTGACCAAATGGTGTCTTATTATTCCTCACCAAGAAAGACCTTGCGCTGGTACAAAAAAGTATTTTTTCATCTGTTAGATCTCTGCACGTGGAATGCTTTTTACCTTTACAAGAGATATTGTAAAAACAATGAAAAGAAATATGGCTTTCTGTGTTACAGAGACGAATTAATTCGAAACTTGATTCAAATTAAGCAAGAGCTGAAACCTGAGTCTTTAATTAGGCATTCCAGGAGTGATAACCGAACCGTAGAAAGGACGTCAGAGCCAGGACCTTCACTGATTGACGCTGGTAGTGGTGGACACTGGCCTGAAAAAATACCAATTCCATCAGGTTCTAAAAAGAACACCAACTACCTAAAATGCAAGATGTGTTCTAAGAAGAAACTGCGTAAGGAAACGGGTTTGAGATGCAAAGGTTGTAAAGATCGCCCTGCATTGTGTGCTCTTTGCTTCGAAGAGTGGCATGCTCAACATAACATATTTTAGGATTTCCTTTTATATTTTTATATTGTTTAACTAAAATAGCCAAATGAGAGTTTCGACCAGAAGAAGTCTTAATTTTAGTGTTTATGTTATGATTTTTATGCAGAGGTGTATATTTTTGTTTGTTAAAGTGATTAGTTTTTCTAAGTTGTTTAAATTAATATGTAGAAGTAACATTTTATGTTTGTAATATTTTTTGTTACCTGTTTATCTGTGATTTTGCAAACATTGACATTATGAGAATATTACTAATGAATAAGATAAGCTATTGTTATGATTGTAAGACTGATACTTAACATAGTTATTATTTGTTGAAGTTGTGATTTTATGTGTAATCTTGCCTAAAGTAAATTGGATTACCATTTTTCGAAACTTTTCTTGTACATTGTACGTTATGTCGTTTTAATTATTAATATGCAGAAGTTGCATTGTATGTTTAGAGATGCAGGGTCAAATTTTGTGATTTTTAATTTGTTACCTACGATAATGTAAAACTTCAGAGATTCTCAGTATTTTACTTTTAAGATTAGCGTTGTAAGACTGATGCTTGGAAAATAAATATTTCCTTCATAAAAACATATCTTTTTTTATATTTTTAATTCATCAAATATTTGTCGATATTTAATTTATCAACATACTTATACGTTCTGTCTCTTTTAACAATATTTTTCTTTTGTGAATTGACAACACGTTATAATACGTTGTCGTATATTGACGTTGTGATGTATGTTGTATTATCAGGCAATGTAAATATGACAGAACGTATATACATGTCCAACGTTAACAAACGTCCTGCCATATGCATTGAAAATAAGACAATGCAATATGACGGAACGTTCATTTACGTCAGACGTTAAGAAACGTTGTGTCGTCAAAACTAATGCGTGAAGTACCTAAAGTGACAGGACGTGTGTATACGGTTGACGTAAACAGACGTTGTGTCACAGTCACTTACCTTAAGATGTATAAAATATGCCTGAACGTCTATATACGTCTGACGTATAATAACGTTGTGACCACATAATACAGGAACTGAACGATCACAGGTGACATGACGTTTATATACGGTGACGTATCTTAACGTTCGTGCTGTGTCCCGTATGATTCGGGAATACACTCTCAACACATCGTATATAAACGTCGTGTACTTTTGTATGGAGAAAATTGTGTCAAACTAAAAAATGTCGAGACCCCCAACTGTCCGTGAAAGTGTTAAACAGGGACACAATCAAAGCAGGACAAACAAACAAACGTATTCATTAACTGCAACCAAAAACAGAGTCGATTACAGAGTGACAAAGCTTTAGATGAACGCGACAAAAAAAGGACCCAACGCTGCCAACGCCATTATTCTCTTGTGTTGGTTTCGAGTCGATCGACTCGATGAACCCTGGTGTCAGAAGTTTTCAACTGCCCAATAGCATAACTAAAAAGCCTCTAAAATGTTTTTTGTAACGAACTCACTATCAAAGACAGCGACCTAATGTGCCCTCCGAAGCACGGAACTTTTTATCTTGCAGACAATCAGGTGATTCACTCCGCATTGTCCTGTTCAAACCAGGGAAAATCTGAAATAGTGATTAATTAACTAACACCAACTATGTGTTACCCTCTAGGTAATTAACCCTCCGGATTGTGAGCTTGTTGCTCAGACCACTGAACTACAGAGGCTGTTAGAAATCATTATTGATAAGTGTCCATACAAAGCAGCGCCCCCAGCCACGTTCAATTTAAGTCTTGCCGTACAACGCTGTTTGTAGATTCGGCAAAAAATACCTTTTACGCGAGAATCGAATTAAAATTTCGGGGTCGATCATTACACCCGTACGCTTAGAGAATAAAGAGCAGGTTTTGGCCGCCATGTTTGTTTCAGGCGCACGTACCTCCCTTTGACACAAAAAAGACACCTGGAATTCACCCAATTTCCCTGAGAAAATGTTACTGAGATTGAAGGAGGGAATTTGTTATCTCGTTCATCAAGTTAGTGCCCCATATGTCTCAGAATAGCATTACCCCATAAGTTAATTACATAGAGGTGTCGTAAAAGCATTATGTGAAGATTAAGTACCGTTTCAATAAAATCTCTAGTTAGAAAATTACTGAACTGGATAGTGTGATGCATATTTCAGAACTTTAAACCTTTTTCCTTTAAATTCTATTAACATTCGTACCTATTTTCAAAATGAGCCACCAGCAAATAGGATTCGTGAAAAGGAGCGACTCGGTTTGCTCCCAAATGGAATAGCTATTGGACTCAATTCTATGTGCAACTTGCTAAATCTAAAATTAGAGTACCTAAGTTGTTTGATTAAATTTTAAATTATCACGGGATTATTTATTAATTTTCAATTATTTTGCTCTTTGCTCATCAATAATTGTGGATGCAATTTGCTTAAGTAAAAATATGCTTATTTCATATTATTATTGAACAGAAAATTAAACTTAATTATTTTAGCAAGTGTTACCTAGAATTGAGCGCAGGGAACTAATGCTTGTATTTATAAAGGTCACTCAAATTTGATACGAGTTTTATGTAGAGTTTTAAGTTGCCTGTCGTACTCAGTCTTATTTTTAGTTCCAACTTAGGTACGCCATCAAGATTCAGACTTCAGCTGAGTGACTGATTATTTATAAACGTTATATTTCAAACTAAGAACGCGGGCGCGCACTCGATATGCGTTCCTGAGGACGTATCAGTTAATTGTGGTCTGGAGGTGAGTTAAGTATGGATCATGTATGTGTTTTACGCCATTTTGGTTTATTTAGTCGTCACAATAGTTTTGCTTACAGGGTTCACAGATGAATCCCGTACAGTACACTAATAATAATGATTTTATTTTCATTTATATTCTTCTTTTGTCGTGAAAATTTAGTGTCGATCGACCCGATAAACCCTGATATCAGTGTTCCAACCCCCTAATAGCACAACCTACAGGCCTCTGACATGGCAAGTGTAACGAACACTATGACGACAGCGACTGGCACCGACGGCTAAACGTGCCCTCCAAAGCACGAAATCCTTTATATACAAGACAGCAAGTGATTCAGCCTGCATTGTCTTAGCCAGACTGAGAAAAATCTTAGACTGACTGAGAAACCCGTATCAGTTTGCGGGACACTGTCCCTTACACACGGTATTGAAAAATAACAACTTTGTTTTTCCCCCCTGGGTATCGAACCCAGGACTTCCGGATCGGGAATCTATGGCTCAGACCACTAGACATGGAATCAGTTAATAACTTAGTAATTTCCCTACTGCCAGAGTAATAATATTAATAATTAATTGTTTCAGTGATTTTGTTTAGGGAAAATAAAACTCACAAATACCAACCCATTTTATTGCACTAAAGAAATACAAAAACGTACATACCTACATATATTTGTTGAAATAAATGCTTTAAATTAAAAATAACAATTAAAGGTTTACTGATTCAGAAACATATAGCACAGTATAACAACTAATGGTTAATTGATTCTTAACTTATATTACAAAACACAAACTTATTTTATTTAAAAATATACTTCTATCATAGTAAAAGATATACATATTTTACATTTATTGTGTAAGTTTCAGTAAGCCCGTCAGGTACCTATTGCAGCAAACAAATGTATGAGCAGGAGTCGTTGTTGCTCAATTAAAATCTGAAAAGCAAAAACAAATTATTATATTCTATGAGTATGGGTAAGGATAGTGAGATAGATGGTTGTGTTGCACTCTTAGCACCACCAGGGGGCCATGTATTTTTTAGGATTTTTGAGGATTAATGTGCCCTAAATGTAAGTTTTTTGTCAGTTTATTATGGATGTTCAAGATTTTTGAGAGAATAGGTACATAATAACTTGCTACTTACCTACTTTAGCTCAAATCATTATGATGTTCTGTGTTTCTGTATTTCTAATAAAGCTTGTTTGTTCCCGTTGAAACAAGCAATGAGTTTTTGAGACAGCAATTGTAGATTTTCCACTTAATAATAACAGAAATTATTGTAATATATTTGACACACACAATGGCCACAATAAAACACATAGGAAGAGTAAACTTCAAGACCTGGAATAAGACTTTAAATAGGAATTTAATTACTTAATTTAGCATGAAAAATATTTTAGACGTGGATGAGAGAAGTGAAGTCGAAACTTCCACCACAACTTCATAAACCTTATGTTAAATCTTTACCTTTAGAAGCTGCACAACACAATACTGGGACAATGCCGCATTTCCAAAGATATTCTTTGCGATTTTCCACTGAATGTAACCATAGAAATATGAAATAACCTCAACCAAAATATGTTGTCAAAACAAGAGACGTCACACACAAATATCGCGCCGCGCCTACGCCGCGCCATTATTGATTTTTTTTTATGAGATACGTTCCATTTCAAGTTACAGGTAATTTTCATTAAAATGCACAACATATTATCCAATACTGTTTAGAAGAAACTGCTGGAAAGCAAGCACAAACTAAAATTTTAATATGTGACGTGTCAAAAGTCAAATCATTCATTTCCAAATAGATTCCTAAGAACACTTTTAGAAAGTCACAAGCGAGTCCTGTTACAAAGAATATTATATCTTTGTCACAAAATAAAATAAAAATATAACACAATGAAGAAGGAGCATGAGAAACTCGCACGTTGCGCCTTTTTATCTTACTCTTACTTTTGGCCTTCCTTTTGCTCAAAATATAGTTGGTGACCGCAATGTATGAAAAATTCTTGGGCTGCACTGAAATATCAGAGCTCCATACATCTTTGTCATTAGTATAGTTATCTAACTTATACATACATACAATCACGCCTTTATCCATAATGGGCAGAGCGTAAACGGCCCAAACAAAGGTCGTACCGCCACGTCTGACAAAGTTTTGACGGTTATTTAAGATAGATTTGTAGCTGTATATTACTGTCGAGAGCGGTTGTTAGCCCATAGCCAAAACAGCAAATTACTTCTTCTTTTCGTATCAATGGCAAAAGTCACACGGTCGATCTCCAATAGTCGGCGACGCCAACTGCCTGTTAGCCTCGAGTAAGTCAAGTAAGCAATATACTTCTTCTTAGCGAGTGGATTCTCGAGTCGAATGAACCCTGGTGTCAGAGTTTTTAAACCGCCTTGTAGCACAACAAATAGACCTCTGACATGGTTTGAGTAACGACCACTGTCAAAGACAGCGACTGGGACCGACGGCTTTACGTGCCCTCCGAAGCACGGAATCTTTTGTTTTCGGACATAACCAGACTGGGGAAACCTCACAAAGTGATAAATTGACAAATATCAACTTTGTGTTTCCCCCCCGGGAATCGAACCTAGGACCTCCGGAGCAATATACTAAAACCCTCGGATACCTTAGCTGGTTTTTAAGGCATGCCCGGGTGGAAATGCAGCTGGCACATTGTATGTTTTTCTTTCGCTCCCAGTCCAGCATGGAAGTGATCTAACTTATAACGTGTAGAATTGAGTTCCTCACCTGTGGGCTGGCGCTAGCGAGCTGTTTTCCAATACTCTTTGAAGGAAGCTGCGCTCTTCCTTTTAGGTTATCCTGATATCATTTCATTAGGAAGTTGATAAACATACATATAATCACGCCTTTATCGCTAATGGGGTAGGCAGAGCTTAAACGACCAAAACAAAGATCGTTCCGCCACGACTGACAAAACTTTGAGGGTCATTAAGATCAATTTGTAGGTATTTTGCTGTAGTGACAGGTTGTCAGCCCATCGCCTAAAATGCAATATACTGAAACTCTCGGATCCCTTAGCTGGTTTTACAGCGTCCCCGGGAAGAAATGCAGCAGGCACATTCTACGTTTTTCTCTCGCTCCCAGTCCAGCATGGAAGTATGAAGCATGGAGGTTGATAAACCACCTGGTTAATAACAAAAACAAGTTTGGATATCGGAAAGTTATTTTATTATCAAAGTAGTGAAATGATCTATAGAAGGTACTCACTGGTTTAGGCACGTAAAACTTATACCACCAATTTGTCAGTTCGGTATACTGAAAGAACAGGTGGGTTAAAAGTATTTGTTCCATGCTGCACTGGGAACGAGAGAAAAACATAGAATGCGCCAACTGCATTTCTTCCCGGCCATGCTGTAAAAACCAGGTAAGGGATTCGACGGTTTCAGTATATTACAATTTAGGCGATGGGCTAACAACCTGACACTACAGCAATATACCTACAAATCTATCTAAAATAAACCTCAAAACTTTGTCAGACGTGGCCGATCTTTGTATAGGTCGCTTACGCGCTGCCTACCTCGTTAGGGATAAAAGCTTTATTTTATGTCTGTAAAAGTAAGTATTAACTTCAATCCCATCCTCTACACAAAACAAAATAACTAGGAATAAAAATATATTTTTATTTTTTATTTATCATTTAATTATAATGAGACGTCCAAATCACGTTGTTTAATTTGTAAAGGAATATTAAGGCACGTATTCATAATCAGCACTTGAGACTGACAGCTAGTTTCAGTTCGTATCAGAAATGTCATATCAGTACAAAATTACTTGTCAAATCCATACTTAATATTGCTCTCAATCTTGAGATAGCTTAATAAATACATACATAAAATCACGCCTTTATCCCTTACGGGGTAGGCAGAGCGTTAAACGCCTCGTAAAAGGTGCTTTCGCCGCGTCTGACAAAAATTGAGGGCAATTTTAGATTGTAATGTGTATTGCTAATGTGTAGTGATAGGTTGTCAGCCCATCGCCTAAATTACAATACACTGTAACCCTCGAGTCCCTTTTGCTGTCTTCTACAGCATGCCCGGGAGGAATGGCAGCTGGAACATTCTATGTTTTTCTATCTCTCCCAGTCCAGCATGGAAGAAAATGTAAATACGGCCCTTAATATCCTAAGTATTTTTTTGTATCAGAATTCCACATTCAGCGAATGCGACGCATTTGAATGACTTGTTTTGTGAGATTAATAATATACTCTCTTTCTTATTCTTTGGAATTCCGAGCAAATATTTATTAAATCAAATATTCCTAAATTCCATCGTTCATTCAGTAAAAAAGTACAAATAGACGTTTGTCCCTTAATAAGTAATAAAATAGGGTCGTTTTTAGGGTTCCGTATCCAAAAGTTGCTTCTTCTTCTTCTTAGCGAGTGGATTCTCGAGTCGATGGTAAAAACTGTCAAAATGTATGAACTGACATGAAATGCAGTTGCCGCGCGGTGTACGCCGCTGCAGCTGCATTCTAGTGCGCGGTCGAAACTTAATAGGTTATAACTGTTGCATCTATAAAAAAAAAAATAATATGAAAGTTAGAGGTCCTGACTAGTCTACCATAAACTATTATAAAAGTACACAATATTAAACCTTGTATGATAGTACTGAACCCTTCGCGCGCGACTTCGACTGGCACTTGGCCAGTATTTACTTTTTTTTGTAACAAACGAATTCGGTATTATTTCTTTGTAGCTTTGTCATCCCATATCAACTTACATTTTGTGATCATTAGCTACCAAATACCAAAAGTCATGATAGAAATATATTGAAGGATTCTTTTACTAAATAATAATAAGGAACACTACATCATATTCTTTCATGCTGGACTGGGAGCGACAGAAAAACAAAGAATGTACCAGCTGAATTTCCTCCCGGGCATGCTGTAAAATCCAGCTAAGGGATCTGAGGGTTTGTATATTGCAATTTAGGCGATGGGCTGACAACCTGTCACTGCAGCAGTATACCTGCAAATTGGTCTTAAATAGCGTCAGGTCTTTGTCGGACGTGGCGAAGCGACCTTTGTTTAGGTCATTTACGATCTACAAACCCCATTAGGGATAAATGCGTGATTATATGTATATATGTAATCATGCCAGCTGCATTTCCCCGGGGCATGCTGTAAAAACCAGCTAAGGGATCCGAGGTTTTCAGTATATTGTAAGGGTCGATACCCACTCGACAGAAGAAGAAGAAGTATATTGTAATTTAGGCGATGGGCTGGCAACCTGTCACTACAGCAGTATACCTGCAAATCTATCTTGAATAACCCTCGAAACTTTGTCAGACGTGGCGGAACGACCTTTCATTAAGTTGTTTACGCTCTGCCTACCCCATTAGGGATAGAGGCGTGATTATTTGTATGAATGTATGTATGTAGTCATATGACCGTGCAAAGTGGCTTACCATGAAACTTTATTTTAAAAAAACATGGTTTAATTTCCACAGAGGAACCTTCTCTTTTAACCACTGGATTTCTCTTGACTTCAGTCACCCAAAGACATAATACCAGGGGTAAGGGACTGCGTCCTGAAAACTGTTAGGGGCTGGTCAACGACACTGAACAACTCCACAAGAATATTCTTTCAGGAAGTGAAAAAGTAGGCATTTCCACACAAAATGAATTGAAGATTTTATATGGAAAAGCCATTTTTTTTTTCAATTCCTGTCAGTGTTTTCTGGCGAAAGTTGTTCAGTGGTGTTGACCCAGCAACCCCTATCAGTTTGCGGGACGCTGTCCCTGACACCCGGTATTAGCGTCCCGAAGTTGCCTGGTATTCTGTGCTAACTGTTCTTTTTGAAAAGACAATCATTATTAAAATAACCTTTCTTTTGGACATATTAACAGGCTTTCTAACATTGTAAAATATTCTTCTTCTGCTATAATAAATATACAAACAATCATTCTTCTAAATTTTGTTTTCGATACGACTTATCACGGAAGTATCAAATTCAAATTAAACATTATTTGTTTTTGGCAAATTTTATGTTGGTAATTAGATGCGACTTATATCTAACTGTTTTCAAAATAAATTGTTACCAAGAATCAGAAGGTTGAGGAAATATGCTTCCACGTGTAACAGTTCCAAAATTAAGTTCGTGATACAAACACATAACTACTGCCGTTAATGAAAAAATTAAGATCCGAAAGTTGAACACCATGGGAAATTAAACTCGAAACTAATAGTGTAAAGACACTTTGGCCTTTGTGATGACTGTGAGAGAAAACGAAACGCATCGGTTCGTCGTTTTTTGACCACTGTTTCATCTTCATTTCAACTCATTAGATGCGGAAGTGTCCGCATGGGTAAACCATTCTGCGGAGATCATGTTTAACGGTTGTTCTTAAACAATTGGATTGCGATCCGATCCAAACAAGTTAAGCTCACAAAAGCGAAGCACTTGCAAACTAAAAATAGAACCCAAAAATATTAAAATAGAACGTACCGTGGGTGCTCAGCCCACGTCCGTTAGTGACTACCCCAATATACCTATAAATTCTTGAGTTTCTTTTAGCGGGCAATCCACCGAAAACACAAAGAAAAATCTTTTAGTAGTAAACGGACAAGGTCTGATTCATTTCTAAAATTAAAAGTTTCCTACGCGTTTTTTTTTAGGGTTCCGTATCCAAATGTCTGTCTGTCTGTCACCAGACTATATCTCATGAACCAAAGCTTTATAATTGAAATTTTTATTTTATTTCTGTTGCCGCTCTAACAGTAAATACTAACAACAGAATAAAACAAATATTTAAGGGGTGCTCCCATATAATTACTATGAAATTAACTAATTAAAATAAAATAAATATTTAAGGAGGGCCCCATACAAAGACGTGATTTCTTTGCCGGTTTTTTGCTTTATATTAATAACGGTAGGTAATTGGTAACAAATGGTTAAAATATAGTGTCTATAATATACACAATATATTATATTGTACAGATCTTCTTCTTCTTCTTCTTGGTACGGAACCCTTCGTGCGCGATTCCGACTCGCACTTGACCGGTATTTTTTTTGTTTCTCGTGTGATTTTTCAGGTCAATACAATTTTTTAAATCAAAGACAGCGCCATTGTTTTTACATAGCCTTATGACACAGCTACGAATAATTTATCGGCCTAGAATTGATCAGCCGTGTTGGTCTGGGAGCGAGAGAACAACACAAAATGTGCCAGCTGCTTTTCAAAAAAGCAAAGGTTTTGCTGGCTTGTACAGGGTTTGAGGGTTTTTATGTATTGTTATATTTTCAAATACAATAATCTTTCATCGAAAAAAGAAAACCAAGCAATTATTCAGCAAATTTCTCACCAAACTAAAAATTATTTCAGCTAGTGATTGCCAATTCAGAAATAACACAAACAATTTTTTTGAAGCTTTTGACCTCAAAGTTTCTTAACTTTTTACGTTCGTATAGTAACTGAACCCATGACCTCAAAACCGAGATCTCAAGGCTTCACTAGCCTACAGAAGCTGTAACTAATAAGCGATTTATCGACGATCAATCAGAGCCCTTCAATCGGCCCTCAATCGGCGCGGATCGGCGGCAATCGGCTCCGATCGGCGTGGATCGGCGGGGCTGTGATGTACGGCCGGATTACCAACCCTCGGAAATGCTACTCCCACTGACCTGTATTGGAGGAGATTCCGCAACTCAACTTACTATGTGTTCCAGAAAGTCTGACTACCTATCTGGAGTTAAACTCAGTAATAGAAATGGGAAGCAAAGGCAGATTATAGCATCAACTGTCTCTAGAGGACGTAACCTGTATAAATAATTTTAAGTCTCACTTCCGTAGGTCAGCTGGAAGAAATTTCTTAGTAGAAATAAGCTGTAGTTGTGGTGTCGGTATTCCTTGTGTATTGTCTTTCTCATGTGACTTGTGTACAATAAACAGTAAATAAATAAATAAATATCCAACTCCAAGCTCCATTTCGCATATAGCAAAAGATAGAGGCGAACAAAATGGAGGGCTATTCTACGTTATTCAACTTTTGGTTATCACAACCCATAGCCATAAAACTATGAAGGAAAAAGAACCGGCCTGTTTGATCTGCTTTAATCGCAATTATTGTTAAAATGGTTTTTCCAGCTAGTGCTGGGGTTTCAGTTTGTGTACTCCACCAGTCCAGGTGCTGGGTGTAAGATGTCATCCCAACTCCCATGTTCACTTTTTTTTTTTAATAGCATATAAGTTGTCCCACTGCTGGGCAAAAGCCTCCCCTTCATCTCTCCAGGTGTCTCTGTTTACATGTTCACTTAGCCATATTAAATTTCAAAAAAGGTTGCGTAGTCCTTCCTCTATCCAAGGTCTGTGATATCTCCATTGTGCATTTTTAAAGGCTTCCTCGTGGATTTGTATTGAAATATTGCCACGAGTTTGTTTTGTAGCTGGATGAGAGAGAAATGTATGTGTTAAGCTCCTGCCTATTAAATGTGAGATACAGTTTTCTGGTTCATTTGCTTTAGATGTATTTTACATACATACTATCACGCCTGTATCCCTGGGGGTAGGCAGAGCGTCAACGACGATGATGTAGATGTATTTTGTATGGATAAAATTCCATGCATACATATGATTGGAAAGCATAGAATGATCCAGCTTCTTCTCTTCCAAGACTTACTCAACAAATCTTGACGGAAAAGACGGTTTCAATCAATTTCAAATTTTGCAGCTACCTTCATATTTGGATACCGACCGTCTTTTCGAAAATCATTAAGGAATCAGTCACGGGATTGAAACCCGTTCAATCACGTTAACATCAGAAAAAAAAACAGACCAAAGGAACCAGCCGATAATGTAAACACCATTAAGGCCCGGCCAGTCTCAACCACAGACAAAGAAAATGAGTATTCAATTTGATCCTAAAAGGCCTTATATAAAAAAAACTAAGGACCCGCTCCGGCTTTGCACGGAAATTATAAGTGTTTCTCTACTATATTATGCATGTATTATACATATAAACCTTCCTTTTGAATCACTCTATCCATTAAAAGAAACCGCATCAAAATCCGTTGCGAAGTTTAAAAGATTTATGCATACATAGGGATATAGGGACAGAGAAAGTGACTTTGTTTTATACTATGTAGTGATATGTTTGGGCATCGTGTTCAGGCATACGCAGTGATGACTCGCAATTGCTAGCTGGTACACTAGATACAAAAAACTGAATACCGGGCTCAGTGAGGATAAAAAGGTGAAAATTATCCTCCATGCTGGACTGGAACGAGAAAAAACATAAAATATGCAAGCTGCATTTCCTCCCGAGCATGCTCTCAAAACCAGCTAAGGAATCCGTGGGTGTCTGTTTATTGCAATTTAGACGATGGGCTGACAACCTGTCCCTGTAGCAATATACCTACAAATCTATCTTAAAACCCTCAAAACTTTGTCAGACGTTGCGGAACCACCTTTGATGACGTCATTAGGGATAAAGGCGTGATTATATGTATGTGAAAATGGCTATTGTTGTAATATTTTTACTTATTGTTTGGAAGAGTATCTCACAAAGTAAAAAAAATAACAAAATCTTGTTTCTGGGGGAATTGAACGCATGACCTATATCGGAAGCCCATGAACCACTAGACCACAGAGACAAACACACTTTGATAACACTTTACTTCCATGCTGGACTGGGAGAGATAGAAAAACATAGAATGTTCCAGCTGCCCTTCCTCCCGGGCATGCTGTAGAAGACAGCAAAAGGGACTCGAGGGTTACAGTGTATTGTAATTTAGGCGATGGGCTGACAACCTGTCACTATGGCAATACACATTACAATCTAAAATTACCCTCAATTATTGTCAGACGCGGCGAAAGCGCCTTTTACGAGGCGTTATACGCTCTGCCTACCCCTTAAGGGATAAAGGCGTGATTTTATGTATGTATGTATGATAACACTACAGACAAGACTTACTTGCTCCTTTTCCTCTACTATGTCCGTCCACTCCCGCATACCCCGCGCCGTCCCGCATGTCCCGTCCCGGGTTTTGTCCCTTACCCTCCATGTGTCAATGTTGATTCTATGTTCCATTACTTGGCTTAATAGTTCGCTGATTGTTGACATTCGACAAAGTTTCGGGTCCGACGGATTATTAGTTGTAGCTGTTCAATGTTTTGGGATTGCCATCGCTAAAATTTAAATCTACCACTTTGAGGTATGTGTCCTGTGAAGAAAAATTAAAAGCTACCAGCAGGTCTATGACACGCACGATACGGGGTGTAAGGGACAGCGTATAGGGGGTTGCTCAGTCAACGAAACTGAACAACTACCATCAGGTGTTTTTTTCAGGAAGTGAAAATGACAACCTGACAACCTGTCACTACAGCAATATACCTACAAATCTATCTTAAACAACCCTCAAAACTTTGTCAGACGTGGCGGAACGACCTTTGTTTAGGTCGTGTACGCTCTGCCTACCCCATTAGGGATAAAGGCGTAATTATATGTATATGTATGTATGTGAAAATGAAAATTTGGTTTCCTATACAAATTGTCTGATCGAGGTGGTCATTATGTATGGGAAAGTATTTTTTTTTTTATTTTATGAAAGAATATCCCGGTGAAAGATGTTCAGTTTCGTTAACTGAGCAACCCTGATCAGTTTGCGGGACGCTGTCCCTTACACCCGGTAGACTTCGATTTGTCTTCACGCGTTGCATACTTCACTATGATTAATGCCCGTCATATTCCGTTGTGAAGTTGTAGAGCCCGATGGTGTAGTGGATAGGGCCGCTGCCTCCTGAGCGGGAGGTCGTGGTTCGAATCCCACCATGTACCAAGGTGTTTTTCGGTTTTCGAATTTCATATGTACGTTTATTCGGCGCTTTTTCCGTGCTTCGGAAGGCACGTTAAGCTGTTGGTCCCGGTTAATATCGATTAATACCGTAGATATTAGTCGTTAAGCCATATCAGAGGCCAGTGCTAAGCATTGGCGGCTTGAAAACTCTGACCTAATCTAGGATTGGGTCTGGTTTCTAGGTTGCGGAGGTCAGATGGCAGTCGCTCTGTGTAAAAACCAGTACCCTCGTTCAATCCCCTGGATTAGGTAGCCGACCCCGTAAGATACGGGATAAGGCTAGGGAGATGATGATATTTCGTTGTTAAGTGCGCAACAAAAGACATAATCTGTACACAAAATTAAGTCTACAGTGCGCACCATAGCCCTGTAGAAAGATAAATACAGTTTTGCAGTAAAAGGGTTATACAGTCTCAGTTTGTTAGATTCGACTAGATTTTGAAAGCTGGGATTAAGGTTAAAAATTTCCAAAGCTGACATGTGATTGTGTTTAATACTTGCGAAACTTAGGCTCGTATGTATAAAGCGATCTCAAGACTGAGAGTAATATTTAGTATTGATTTGACAGGTCCTCTTGTGCTGACATGACATTTCTGAAACGGACTCAAACTCGTTGTCAGTCTCAAGTGCTGTTTATAAATACGGGCCTTAATTCTTAAAAAATACCTTATGTGTAAAAAGTACATTTTGATGTCTTATAAGCAAAAAGTTTCAAACAAATCTTACACCGAAATTTGAATAAAAATGGACAAAAAAACAATTTACAATCCTATCCAATAATCCTATCTACCCTCAACAAAAGTTACTAAACTTTCCATAAAAAAATAGATTAAACTACCACAATAGTAGAATCCTACCACACGTGGCAACACAGAATATTTACCGTCTATAGGGGATAAGTACAGTATGACGAGGTTGTTAATGAACGTGGTCGGGAGCGCAGCACTATAAGGAGAACTGTCAAATTACATACAATAACCACGCCTTTATCCCTAATGGGGTAGGCAGAGTGTAATCGAACTAAAACAGAAATCGGTCCGCGCGTTTTACAAAGTTTTGTGGGTTATATAAGATCGATTTGTAGGTATATTGCAGTAGTGACAGGTTGCCAGTTCATCGCCTAAATTACAATATACTGAAACCCTCGGATCCCTATAGCTGGTTTTGCAGCATGCCCGGGAGATAATGCAGCTGGCACATTCTATATTTTTCACTTGCTCCCAGTCCAGCATGGAAGAAATGTCAAATTAATGTCAAGATGGAGGCGTTATTTCTCTTACTCACCAGATTCATTTAAATCATAGTCGTAGTATAATGGATATGGAGAACGGATCTAAATAACACCCTAACTGCTGATCTATATAGCACTTTAACTGCCGGGTTTAATTATGCGTTATATCGGGAACTTAACAGTGATAGGAGTCGTATTAACCCTTCTATTATAAAGTTACTGAACATACATAATGTCACGCCTCTTTCCCGGAAGGGTAGGCAGAGATCACATCTTCTCGCTTCTCTTTCGCTTTATCTACATTCATCAATCTTTTCATGCACGCTCGTCGGTTTAGGGTACTCCTGACCTGATCTTTCTCTAGGACGTCCTCGATTTGATCGCGGTACGTTCTTCGTTGTCTTCCCCTTCAACATTCCCACTCACACTAGCCATCTACATCTGTTTGGCTAATCTCTTTTCATCCATTCTCTCAACATTACAAGTTATATAACAATGATCCATCAACAGTTATGTCGCTGCATCAACAGTTGTCCCTTTCTAACAAAGGCGGATTGGCACTATCTTATGTTATTCTAATAAACTTGAAAAATATGAATAGTAAAATTTGCCTGGGAACGAGAGAAAAACATAGAATTTGCCAGCTGCACTTCCTCCATGGCAAGGTGTAAATAGCAGCTAAGGGATCCAAGGCTTTCAGTATATTGTAATTTAGGAGACGTGCTGACAACCTGTCACTACAGCAATATACGTACAAATATATCTTAAATCACACTCAACTGCTTCCGTGGTCTAGTGGCTAGTGCCATGGGGGTCCGGAGGTCCTGGGTTCGATTCCCAGGGGGGAATCACAAAGTTTATATTTGAGAATTTGTAACTTTGTGAATTTTTCCCCAATCACCTGATTGTCCGAAAAAGAAAAAGATTTCGTGTTTCGGAGGGCACGTTAAGCCGTCGGTCCCGGTCGCTGTCTTTGATAGTGGTCGTTACTCAAACCATGTCAGAGGCCTGATAGTTGTGCTACTAGGCGGTTTAAAAACTCTGACACCAGGGTTCATCGGGTCAATAGACTCGATACCCACTCGATAGAAGAAGACCCTCAAAACTTTGTCAGACGTGGCGGGACGACCTTTGTTTGGGTCGGTTACGCTCTGCCTACCCCATTAGGAATAATTGCGTGATTATATGTATGTTTATCAAGCCTGGCGAAAATGCTTTTTACTAGGCTGCGATATACTTTCTACCTACCCCGTCAGTGATACATACTTGATTTAGATTGTGTTTGTAATCCCGTTTATACATAATTTAGCGTACCACGTCCTTTAAGCTACATCTCGTGTATAGGTAATTTAATCAAATATATCGATTGTTTAGGGTGTGGTGAATATAATTTAATTGTGTGTTTACTGAGAAGTAGGTCGATGTGTCCTTAATCACATACATAGAGTCATGTTTTTATCCCTTGCGGGGTAGGCAAAGCGTAAAAAGAATAGTTAAAAACGTTTTGGTTAAGTCTGACAAAATTGAGGATAGTTTTAGATTGTCATGTGTTTGGTTATAGTGACAGGTTGTCAGCCCATCGCCTAAATTGCAATATACCAAAGCCCTCAGGTTCCTTAGCTGGTGTTTACAGCATGCCCAGGAGTAAATGCAGCTGGCACATTCTATGTTTAACTCTCGCTCATAGTCCAGCATGGAGGAAACCAATTTTATCCCGGGAAAGTATCTCATTCCCACTAGAAACCTCATTAAGTTCTTGTTGAAATTGCAGTCCGGAAAGCTAACACTAAATTAACTAATGGCAAAGAATATAGTAGATAAACAAGCGGGATTACCCGTTTACTGGGTGTAAGGAACAGTGTCCCGCAATCTGATAGGGGTTGTTCAGTCAAGGACACTGAACAACTTCCACCAAGTATTTTTTTTTTAAATAATGTCTTTTCTTTACAAATTGTCTGCTCGAGGTGGACATTTTGAATGGAAAAGCCATAACTTCTGAAAAAAAAAGAAAACCTGCTGGAAGTTGTTCAGTGTCGTTGACTGAGTAACCCCTATCAGATTGCGGAACGCTGTCCCTTACACCCGGTATAAAGCTGTTCAATCAAATATAAGAGTGTTAGATTTTTAACCCCACCGTTGTGCACCATTGTTTTTTTTTTGTATGTCTGTATGTTTTTTTTTTTTTTTCTCTTGGCCATCAGGGCAAAATTCATGCAATGCGTGCCGAAAGTGTTTTTTTCATATTTTTTTACAGTGTTCTTGGAATGCGTTACAATACAATCTTCCTCAAAGGATTATATACATTTTCCCCTTACATTTTTTCATATTTTTTTTACAATGTACAGTACAATACAATACAAATATTCTTTATTGCACATAAACAACACATTTATTAATTTATTTACTGTTTATTGTATACAAGTAACATGAGAAAGACAACATACATACATAAAATCACGCCTTTATCCCTTACGGGGTAGGCAGAGCGTTAAACGCCTCGTAAAGGCGCTTTCGCCGCGTCTGACAAAAATTGAGGGCAATTTTAGATTGTAATGTGTATTGCTAATGTGTAGTGACAGCTTGTCAGCCCATCGCCTAAATTACAATACACTGTAACCCTCGAGTCCCTTTTGCTGTCTTCTACAGCATGCCCGGGAGGAAGGGCAGCTGGAACATTCTATGTTTTTCTATCTCTCCCAGTCCAGCATGGAAGAATAGACAAGGAATAAAATAAATAAGGAGAAAGACAATACACAAGGAATAACGACACAACAGGTACGGCTTATTTCCACTAAGAAATAAGCTGAAACACATTGTACAGGAACTAACATTACAAAACAAACAGAGTACAATTAGGCGGCCTTATTGCTAGGGTAGCAATTACAATGTACTAGCAATGCATTACAATACAATCTTCCTCAAAGGATTATAAACTTTTACCTCTAACACCCAGTATAATGTTGTTCGCTCGTCGGGTAAATGTAGAGTGATGTTACTATCAGGCGCCGAGCGGGCTTCTAATTGTGATTTATACCGGGTGTTATTCAGTTCTTCCATGCTGGCCTGAGGGCGATAGAAAAACATAGAATGTGCCAGCTGCATTTCCTCCCGGGCATGCTGTAAAAACCAGCTAAGGAATCGGAGGGTTTTACTATATGGTAAGTTAGGCGATGGGCTGACCACTTGTCAGAACAGCAATATACCTACAAATCTATCTTAAATATCCCTCAAAACTTTGTCAGACGTGGCGGAACGACTTTTGTTGAGGTCGTACTGGGTGGCGCAAAAGTAAAGACCCTATTTGGTTCAGCTATAACATTTTTTCTAAATTAGAAAACTAGATTTAGGTTTTTTTAAATGTATATTTGTGCCATTAAATTTCGTACCATTAGGATTTAAAGATGATGTCTTTTAAATGGTGACCTCCAGAGTTGATACACATTTGAGCCCTATTTATGACATTTTGCATAACTTGCCGTAACACTTCCTGCGATATGTTCGTTATTTCTTGACGAATGTTTTCTTTTAGAGCTGCGAGAGTCTGTGGCTTGTTCACATACACCCGAGATTTCAAAAAACCCCAAAGAAAGAAGTCTGGACTGGTCAGATCGGGTGATCTTGCAGGCCAAGGTAAATCGCCAAAACGAGAGATAACTCGGCCTGGAAAAGCGTCCCTCACTAAGTCCATAGTGTCGCGCGCTGTGTGTGCCGTAGCGCCGTCTTGTTGAAACCAGATGTGCTCCAGCCCCAATTCGTCCAAACTGGGTATCAAAAACTCACGTAACATGGTTCTATCGCATTGCCTCCAGCGTCTTCGAAAAAATAGGGTCCGATCACTCTGTCAACACAGATGCCACACCATACAGTAACTTTTAGTGGGTGTAGAGGTGTTTCTTGAATAATGCGCGGATTATCAGTGCCCCAGAACCGAGTATTCTGCTTATTGACATGCCCTGAGAGATGGAAATGCGCTTCGTCACTCATAACCAATTTTGAAGGAAAATTATCCTCTTCAAGGTTGAGGTTTATGACGCGCTGGCAGTAATCTAGACGAGCTCGGTGGTCAGCAGGCAGCAGCTGATGAGTCATTTGAGTTTTATACGGGAACATCTTTAAGTCTTTCACCAAAATACGCTGCAGGGTCCGTCTGGAAATGCCCAATTGCGTGGCACGTCGCCTCGTTGATGTTTCTGGACACTCTTCCACATCTTCGCGCACAGCATCGATATTTTCAGCTGAACGGCCTGTTCTTGGTCTCCCAGACTTAGGTCTATCCAATGTTGAGCCAGTTGCTTCAAGGCGTGTGGCAAAGCGTCGAATTGTGCGACCAATCGGTGCCGGACGGTGGGGAAATCGTCGACGAAATTCACGTTGTGTTCTTATCACTGATGAATTATTCCGTAAGAACATTGACACAATTATTCCACGTTCTTGGAGAGTAAAACGGTCCATGTTTATTTTCAGTGTATTTTACATTTGTTCACTACACAATTTTCAACAACAGAATGACAGAAAATGTCATATAAAAAAAATAAAAATATTTTCTTTAGTGCCAGTACTTTTGCGCCACCCGTATATGCTCTCCCTACCCCATCAGGAATAAAGGCGTGATTATATGTATCACTACATAGTATAAAACAAATTCGATTTCTCTGTCTCTATATCCCTATGTATGCATAAATCTTTAATACTACGCAACGGATTTTGATGCGGTTTCTTTTAATAGATAGAGTGATTCAGGAGAAACGTTTATATGTATAATACCTGCATAATATAGTGTAAAAACACTGATAATTTCCGTGCGAAGCCAGGGCGGGTCGCTAGTGTATTTATATAATGTAGAAAATAATTGAGAAACCACCACTTTGATATTATAAATTTTAGGAAATGTAAGCTCAATTACGTAATTGTCAAGAAATAGAATTTCGTACACAATATGGTAAAAAGTTTCCCTTCCCAAAACAGCATATATCATGTTGATATTATAACTCGACTACATAAGGAGCTAGAGAAAAACATAGAATGTGCCAGCTGTATTTCCTCTTTTGCATGCTGTAAAAACCAGTTAAGGGTTTCAAGAATTTAGTATATTGCAATTTAGGTGATGGACTGACAACCTGTCACCACAGCAATATATACCTACAAATCTATCTTAAATAACCCTCAAAACTTTGTCAGACGTGGAGGAACGACCTTTGTTTAGGTCATTTACGCTCTGCCTATCCCATTAGGGATAAAGGCGTGATGTATGTATGTAAAAAGTTTCTATTCCCAAAACACCATATCATTATTTTCCTTAATTTACGGGGTAGGCTACCTAATCTAGGTGATTTAACGAGGGTTATGGTTTTTACACAGAGGGACTACCATCTGACCTCCACAACCCAGAAGGGAAACCAGACCCAACCCTGTATTAGGTCAGAGTTTTCAAGCCGCCAATGCTTAGCACTGGCCTGTGACATGGCTTAACGACTAACATCTGAGGTATTAAACTATACCAGGCCACTCAGAAAGTATTGCGATAAATAGTTTTTATATATGGCAGACTGGCCGGTTAGAATCTTTTTTGAAAATATGATTACTTGTAAGTAAAAATATGTGTGTTCCATTTTCAAAATTTCCCTCCACATTTTTTGCGAGCCAATTCAAAGTATCGTGTCTTACTGAAAAATGGATCTGCGCCGGGAACATTTTAGAGCTATGATTTTTTACGATTTCAAGTGTCGCCTGAAACCGGATGAATCATTCGATAGACTTCAAATGGCATTTATGGATGAAAGCCCCTCCAAGGCAACCGTGTATCGTTGGTATATCGAATTTAGGCGCGGTCGACCAACCTTGGGGGATGAAGAAAGAAGCGGTCGCCCTTTGACGGCTATTACGGAATAAAACGTGCTAGCAGTGAAAAATTTAATCCAAGATAATAGGCGAATTACATATCAGGAGATTCAGCACATATTAAAGATTGGATCGGGAAGCGTTCACGAGATTCTACAAGGGCATCTTCGCGTGAGGAGGGTAGTATCGCGCTGGGTGCCGCACTACCTC
Organism: Scrobipalpa costella; assembly: GCA_949820665.1. NCBI lineage: Eukaryota > Metazoa > Arthropoda > Insecta > Lepidoptera > Gelechiidae > Scrobipalpa > Scrobipalpa costella. Next base: position 370,132 of record OX463320.1, on the reverse strand, counting down.
ACCGACGCTCAGAAGCAGGCCCGAGTGGAATGGTGCCGTGATATGCTGAACAAATTTGAAGCAGGCTCGTCTCGGCGTGTTTACGACATCGTAACAGGTGATGAGTCCTGGATTTATCAATACGATCCAGAAACCAAGCGCCAGTCGACAGTTAGGGTGTTTCAAAATGAACCAACGCCTACCAAAGTGAATCGATCTCGAAGCGGGGGGAAGATTTTGATCGCCAGCTTTTTTAATTTGACTGGCCACTTGGCCTCAATTCCCTTACGAGATCAAAGAAGCATTAACGCCGAATGGTATACTAAGAAATGTTTACCAGAAGTTTTTTTCTGTTGTGAGCAACAAGCGACCAAACACAGGGCTCCGCGGACTACTGCTCCACCACGACAATGCGCCTGCACACACCGCGCTCAAAACGAGGGACTTCCTGGACAGCACACCAGTCAAACTCCTGGGTCACCCTCCTTACAGCCCTGATCTAGCACCGTGTGACTTCTTTTTATTTCCAAAAATAAAAAATCTGCTCAAGGGGATATAATTTTCGTCGCCGGAAGATGCGCTGGCTGCGTTCGAGCAGGCTGTAAACGAGGTGTCTACGGCGGACTGGAAAAAGTGTTTTGAAAACTGGTTCAGACGCATGAATCTTTGTATAGAGGCTGGTGGAGAGTACTTTGAAAAGATTTAATAAAAATATATGTACCTGTAGAACAATTTTTTTTAGTGTCGCAAAACTTTCTGAGTGTCCCACGTATTAACCGGGATCAACGGCCTAACGTGCCATCCAAAGCACGGAAAAATCGCCGAATAAACGTATAAAACGTACGAAAAACACATTGAAAGAAGAAAAGAAAGAAAATACATTTATTTTAGACACATTGGTACGTGTTGGGATTCGAACCACGACCTCCTGCTTAGAAGGCAGCGGCTTTATACACTACACCATCGGGCTCTCCCAAAACACCATGTATAATGTTGATATTATCACGGCTACATTGTGATGCCAACAGCCAGAAAGCTAAAACAATATATTAATGTAATTTCAGCAAAGTTGTATGTACGTCGGCTCTCACCGCACGCTAAGCCTTGTCTGCAGAGAGCAGACTGGACCGTTCTACTTTGCTCCAAATTTTGCCTTGCCTTCTGGCTGACAGCTGACTAGATTGTCCCACATTTTATGTTATTCTAGAAAATTATTGAGGAGTTGGTAGCTGGTGACTGGTTTGTCGCCTATCATACATACATATTATAATCACGCTTTTATCCCTAATGTGGTAGGCAGAGCGTAAACGACCTAAACTAAGGTTGTTTCGCCACGTCTGATAAAGTTTTAAGGGTTATTTAAGATAGGTATATTGGCTAAACCCTTAGCTGGTTTTTACAGCACGCCCGGGAAGAAATGCAGCTGGCACATTCTATGTGTTTCTTTTGCTCTCAGTCCAGCATGGAAAAATGTCGCTTATCAGCAGATTTTTTATTTTCCAGCAGACCGCAGACTGGACTGTTTTGCTGCGCTCCAAACAATATTATTGTACTTTTAGTAGAATAATCACAAAACTTGTTCCTAACAGCGTGCAAAGCCATGAATTCTAATAGATTGGACTCGCTGTGTTAAACATGATCTCTATTACATTTCAACTCACAATACTAACTAATAACTAAATAGGGTGCGATTTTTCTTACTTAAGACTTCCTATCCCTCGGCAAATGGCAGAAAAGACAGTAACGTTTTACTGTGCTCTGACATACCCTGACGTCAGTATCTTCTTAGGCAACGTTGCTTTAGACACGCGGTAGAACAACCCAGCCGACAAGCCCGAGGCGTCGTCATCTCGTCGTGAACACGATACGGAATTAGACAAACAATTTATTCGCCTGTGACGTGGGAACAATGAACCCGGCCCCTATTGGAGCAAATTGCGTTGCTTCGCTTTCCAAGCGGGCTATAAATCTATGCGACGCGGATTTTGAGGTTGTAATTTGAGTAACTTTTGAAAAACTGATGTTTCGGGAATGCTTCTACTAAAATAACATTAAAATATAATCGAAACAGTGCTAAACTGCTTCTTTTGCAGACACACTTCGAACGGATCTTCAGTTGATTAACGACCCGATAAACCCTGGTGAGGGAGTTTTTAAACTGCCTAGTAGCACAGCTATTTAGGGCTCTGACATGGTTTGAGTAACGACCAATATCAAAGACAGCGGTCGGAACCAACAACTTGATGTGTAGCTGTCTGATTCATAAGTATCGTTTAAGTAAGTATATATAGTCTACCAATTTCTCTGATATATAACATACAGTATCCTTTCTTATGTAGCATATATTATGTTTTAGTTTATCATAAAATGTATATCAGTATATTTTATTGAAATATTTATTTAATAGTGTGTAAATATTGTCTAAGTATCATATAAAGTAATATGCACTATCCCGCTTTGTGCTTGTACAATTTCTATACTAAATGTTGCCTGGTAGAAATTGCTGCTTGAGTAATAAGGCCGCCTATATTGTACTGCCAAGTTTGTTCCATTTTATTTCTGTTGTATGTTTGTCTTTGTGCAATAAAGAATTTTGTATTGTATTGTAATGTGCTCTCCGAAGCACGTAATCCGTTTTCTTTTAGGCAATTAGATGCATTCCTGCATGCAACCAAACTGGGGAAAATCTCACAAAGTTATAAATAGATAAATATCGAATTCGTTCCCTCCCCTGGGAATCGAACCCAGGACCTCCGAATTGTAAGCTCATCGCTCAGACCTCTAGACCACGAAGGTGACGATACTAGCCAAGTGGCGCCCTCATTAGTAAAAAAAACACAATTCACTTAAAACGCAGTGAATCGAAAAACCGGTCCAACAGAATCAAGGTATAGTAATTAAGATAGTTTAGAACCTTATAAATTAACGATTTATAGCTTGTTGTAGTAACAGGAAGAAATTTTGCTGTTGGCCTCCGTTATTCGCAATTTTTCTTCATGTTACTACAACGGACAATGAATCGCTAATTTATAATTTGTATTTTAATTTGTACGTATATTGAAAGTACAGAACAAGTTTCAAATTCAGCTTGAGCAAGTTTAACCAGAATTGAGCTAAAATCTAGATATTATTGTCGTCATAGGAAGCTAGACGTCAAACTAGAAACCACATTACCTTGTTCCCGAACAAGCTTCCTCTGCGCTATAGCCGCCATCTTAATTAGAGAAAATTGTTTTGGCAAGAGCTTTAATAGCAATAATAAATTGCTTACTACACGTACTCGTATGTATAGTTTGTTTTATTTCTGTTATGTAATAAGTTTTATTAAAATATAGAATATACCGGGTGTAAGGGACAGCGTCCCGCAAACTGATAGGGGTTGCTGAGTCAACGATACTGAACATCTTCCACCAAGAAACTATTTCAGGAAGAGACAATAAACCTTGGCTTTTCCGTACAAAATGTTCACCTCGATCAGATAATTTGTATGGAAAATACATGTCTTTTTTCTTCCATGCTGGACTGGGAGAGATAGAAAAACATAGAATGTTCCAGCTGCCCTTCCTCTCGGGCATGCTGTTGAAGTCAGCAAAAGGGACTCGAGGGTTACAGTGTATTGTAATTTAGACGATGGGCTGACAACCTGTCACTATAGCAATACATATTACAATCTAAAATTGCCCTCAATTTTTGTCAGACGTGGCGAAAGCGCCTTTTACGAGACGTTAAACGCTCTGCCTACCCCGTAAGGGATAAAGGCGTGATTTATGTATGTATGTATGTGTATGGAATATGTTCAGTGTCATTGACGGAGCATCCCCTATTAGTTTGTTGGACGCTGTCCCTTACACTTCGTATATACCAACAGAAACTGATGATCTTTCATCTCACAGATTCAAGAGGATCTTCGTGAGTTGTTAATGCCATTTCGGGCTACTTGTTAACAATGCTATTCTACAGCACTCATGCTGATCTGCCTAGCCCATGAGGTGAATAAAATTGTGATGTGTGATTTTATACATACATACACATAATCACGCCTATATCCCTGATGGAATAGGCAGAGCGTAAACAACCTAAACAAAGGTCGTGTCGCTACTTCTGACATGTTTTGAGGGTTATTCCAGATAGACATATAATGCTTTATATACACGTGTATTGTATTACTGACAGGTTGTCAGTCCATCGCCTAAATTACAATACTGAAACCATCATATCCATTAGCAGATTTTTACAGCATGCCCGGGAGGAGATGCAGCATTCTAAGTTATTATATCTCTCCCAGCCCAGCATGGAAGACTTTATACGCTAAAGTTAGTTCCAGTCGAGTCTTCTTTACGATGCTGCTGTAATCGAAGGACCTCTTACCCAAATGAAAAACCTTTACAGCAAAAAGGCCTTATTCCAAAATCTAAGCGTTCAAGTCTACGGTCGATAAGGTTGTATAAAAACAGCCCGTATTCCGCTACGTTCCACGCACCACCGCGCGAAGTACTCATTACGAAACTACCTACCATAGGGCTTGAAGAACCGGTACAAAGGAATATGCCAATACCGGTTTTTTACACACGAGTCTTTTTATAACAGAAGGTCCAGATGCATTTCCTCCCGTGCATGCTGTAAAAGCCAGCTAAGGGATCCTAAAATTTCAGTACATTGTAATTTAGGGGATGATTTGACATCCTGTCACTACAGGAATTTACCTATAAATCTATCTTAAATAACCCTCAAAACTTTATTAAACGTGGCGGAACGATCGTTTAGGTCGTTTACGCTCTGCCTACCCCATTAAGGATAAAGTCGTGATTATATGTATGTATGTAGATGGAACGCAGCGCCGCGCAACGATGCTTGAAGATGCATCTAAATTGCAAGATGTCACAGGTTTCACCACACGGTTCGTGAGATATTTTCGACTTCTAAATTCCTTCCATGCTGGACTAGGAGCAAGATAAAAACATGTGCCTGCTAAAGGATCCGAGGATTTCTGTATATTATAATTTAAGCGCTGGGCTGACAACCTGTCACTACAGCAATATACCTACAATCTTTCTGAAAGCGCCATATAAAAGAAATTGAATTGTATTGAATACAATCTATCTAATAAATAACCCTCAAAACTTTGTCAGACGTGGCGGAACAATCTGTTAGGTTGTTTACGGTCTGTCTATCCTATTAGGGTTTAAGTATGTATATTGCTTATATCGATTTGTTTCTATCGGTTGATCTATAGCCCAATGTAGCACGATCCGGAAGATGTTAGTTCAATTTCCATGAGGAAAACACAAATTTGATATTTATTAATTTATCACTTGAACTCTTGACTCTGAATCTGACTCTTGAATCTGAAAATTTCCCCAGTTTAGGAGAATGAATGTTGAATAGATAAACAAGTTCCATATTCCATGCTTCAGAGGGCACGTGTAGCCTTCGGACCTAAGCTGAAATGAAATGACGAAAACCCACTCCATAAGAAGAGGAACTGTTAAAATACCGGGTCGATTATCGGTTATATTTTAACCGGTATATAACCACACGAAATACGTTACACGGCCTTTACACTGGTAATGATTTTTAACAACCCCCTCTTAAGGCTCCGACTGTACGATTATAAACCTCCGCCCTCTTAAGGCTTACAATTGAACAATTATTTCCGTAATAGCCATCTTACAGGCGTTTGTGAAACCAAACGGGATTCTCACTTTTTGAAAATGCCCCTGAAATGTTACTTACATACATACATTTAATCACGCCTTGATATCTTATGGGGTAGGCAGTGCGTGAACGACCTAAAAAAAGTTCGTTCCGCCACGTCTGACAAAGTTTTGAGGGTTATTTAAAATAGATTTGTAAGTATATTGCTGTAGTGACAGGTTGCCAGCCCATTGCTTAAATTGCAATATACAGAAACCCTCGGATCCCTTAGCTGGTTTTTACAGTATGCACCTGTATCAACCTGTGCCGACGGTGGAACTCTAGTAGTGCAGACGCCAGCTGTGAATGTGGAGAACCATTGCAAACCATGGCGCACCTTACCAACTATCCCGCGTGTCCGACCACCTGTTCACGCGAGGACTTGCTCGATAGCAACCAGAGAGCCACAACGGTAGCTACTTTCTGGGCAAGCAAGATTTAGCCCGTGTTTCTTGCCGACACGAAAGAAGAAGAAGACAGTATGCACGGGAGGAGATGCAGCTGGCACATTGGCACCCAGTCCAAAAAAAAGCCTGAAACGTTATTATGCCGAAAAGGTATCTTATCTTACTGGACATTGGCAGTCTGCAACCTAAGTCTCGGGGTCGTAAGGCAAGATTTAAGTTTATTTCTATTTCACAAAAGTATTTTTTTTATTCTACTTACATACATACATACACATACATATCATCACGCCTTTATCCCTAATGGGGTAGGCAGAGCGTAAACGACCTAAGCAAAGGTCGTTCCGCCACGTCTGACAAGTTTTGTGGGTTATTACAGATGATCATGACGTATATTTCTATAGTGACAGGTTGTCAGCCCATCGCCTAAAATTGTAATATACTATAACCCTCGAATCCATTAGCTGGTTTTTACAGCATGCTCTGGAGGTGATGCAGCTGGCACATTCTATGTTTTTCTATCACTTCCAGTCCAGCATGGAAGTAATTTTATTCTACTTTCCTGACGGTAAAAGTGTCAACAAAATAAATCGATGTGTTTAAATTTAATAGTCTATGATATTAACAATGTCTAAAGACCACAGACGAATTACTCAGCAATCCTACATATAATCACGCCTTTATGCCTAATAGGGTAAACAAAAGGTCGTTCCGCCACGTCTGATAAAATTGTGTGGGTTATTTAAGATAGATGTTTAGGTATATTGCTGTAGTGACAGAATGTTAGCCCATCGCCTAAATTGCAATATACTGATACTCTCGGATCACTTAACTGGTTTTTACAACATGTCCGGGAGGAAATACAGCTGGCACATTCTGTGTTTTTCTCTCGTTCCCAGTCCAGCATGGATTCTAGTTTTTAAATATAACTGATTATCATCATCGTTATAAATTAAAGAAATAATAAATTTAAGAGCCGTTCTGATAGGATCTTCCATGCTGGCCTGGGAGCAAGAGGAAAACGTAGAATGTGCCAGCTGTGTGATTTTTGTCTCCAATCCAGTTTCCACATAAAAGTGATCAGTATTCTCAAAGCACACTTGGACTAAATCTTAACTGTTTCACTGCCAATTAACCACAGAACGGCGAAGTGAATTAGTCTCAGTTCATTTCCCTTCAAGGTGAAGCTTTCAAAGGCGGTAGTTAAAAATGATCACCAAGTTACAAGCGCAGAACACACTTGTATGACTGCTCGTTACAGGTTTGAGCGAACTGCCTCCGTGTTCTAGTGGTCAGAGCCATTGGCTTACGATTCGGAGGTCCTGGGTTTAATTTCCACAGTTGATATTCGTCAATTTATCACTTTGTGAGGTTTTCTCCAGTTTGGTTAGGACTTTGCAGGCTGAATCACCCGATTGTCCGAAAAGTAAAAGAATTCCGTGCTTTGGAGGGTACGTGAAGCCATTGGTCTCGATCGCTGTCTTTGATAGTGGTCGTTACTTAAACCACGTCAGAGGCCTTATAGCTGTGCTACTAGGCGGTTTGACAACTCTGACACCAGGATTCATCACTCGCTAAGAAGAAGACAGGTTTGAGCGGTGAGGTGTGAAACGCCACAGGAGAATTTAATATTTGCAATAACTCTGTTACGGTTAGGTAAAACGCATGAAATGCTATCAGTGCGTTAGGATCTTCTAGAGCTTGGAGGGATGAGACTATGGAACGTAATACAACGAGTATACTCGGGTTCATTTTGATCATTATCACCCGTATAACGCAGCAACTGGTTCACATGTCGCTTACAGATTATATTTTGTTCCATTAACTGCACATCATACAAACGATTACCTCTTTTCTGTATTATGATACCCTTGTTCCAGACAGGTTTCCTATTTTTATAACATCTAACCCAAACAACTTGTCCTATTGCAAACTCTCTAACATTGCGTGAACTAACCTTATCATTATCATCTTTACAATTATTTCCATGCAAAGGTGGCTTAATTAAATCTAATCTCCCTCTTAAATTACGCCCTAACATCAACTTAGCAGGTGACTCACCTGTCGCACAATGCGCCATATTACGATATTCAAACAAATATTCTTGTAACTTATCATTAATTCTGGTTATACATGTTTCAGTTTTCATTATAGATTTAATCATTTTTTTACAATGTTTTACGGAATTTTCCGCCTGCCCGTTACTACAAGGGTGATATATTGGCGAAGTTAAATGTTTAATTCCATTCATTTTGCAAAACTCTAAAAATTCCTGGGACGCAATTTTAGGGTCATTGTCCGATACAATAACTTTAGGTAAACCAAATTTAGTGAACAAAGTTTTTAAATTACGTATCAAATCCTGAGTAGTTGTACTAAATCCCGTGTCTAAACATTCAACCCACTTACTAAACGAGTCAATAACTATTAAATAATTTCTTGTAGCTAGGGTCATGTAATCTATATGAATACGTTCCCATGGAGCTGCGGGACGCGGCCAGGGCGCCGGCGGAGCACGCGGTGGCGCCGCTCGTAAGGAACTGCACACGACACAGCTGCTAATCAGCTGTTCAATGTCAAGGTCAATACCTGGCCACCATACATGCGAACGCGCTGCGCTTTTTGTTTTCACTATCCCTTGGTGAGCCTTATGTAATTCCTGCAATATTGTATACCTGTACATACCTGGTACAACGACGCGATGACCTCGCATCAAACACCCACTTTCTATTTCCAAGTCATTCCTACACTGAAAATACGGCAATATATCTCTGCAATTAATTTTCCGTGGCCAGCCCTCCTTCACATATTTCATTACAATATTTAAAATGCTATCCTTAATTGTAGCCTCACATATGTCTCGATACATAATAGGTAACTGATCAAATTGTAAATGGTTTATAGTTTTTAATTCACACTGATCAGCTGTTGGCTCTGTCAACCGTACGGGTGAACGCGAAAGATAATCTGCAACTTGATTATCTTTACCCTTCGTATATTGTATTATGTAGTTATAGGCCGATAAAAATATCGAATATCTTACTAATCGTGAAGCTGTCATCATAGAGATTCCGTTTTTATTACCAAAAATTGCTATAAGAGGTCTATGGTCTGTTTTTAAAACAAACGGATGCTGACGGCCGTACAGATACTGATGGAACCGTTTTACGCCGAAGATAATCGCCGCCGCCTCCTTATGTAACTGACTGTAATTACGTTCGCTACTCGTGAGTGACCTAGAACCAAAAGCGAGTGGTTTCTCGACGCCATCCGCACCCACCTGCGAAAGCACAGCCCCAAGCCCATTAGGCCCTGCATCCACTGTCAGTACAACTTGCGCACTGGAATCAAAATGCGCCAGCACGCGCTCGGAAGCCAGCTCATCCTTCATTCGCTGAAACGCTGCTTGCTGCCGATCCGTCCACTCCCATCGTGCACCCACACATAATAATTCATGAAGTGGCTTAAGAATAGAAGAAGCATTTGGCACAAAATTACGATAATAATTTGCCATGCCCAAAAAACGCTTTAATTCGGTAATGTTATTTGGCTGTAAAGCGTTTTTAATGGCTTCCACTTTCTTTACACATTTATGCAACCCATTCTTATCTATGACATGGCCTAAATAGGTAACACTATCCTGAAAAAAAGCACACTTGCTTTTTTCTAGCCTTAACCCTGCTTTTTGTAACCGCTGAAATACCTGTTCCAACCTTTCTAAATGAACGCGTTTATTGGGTCCAGTAACACAAATATCATCTAAAAATACCGACACTCCTTCAATACCTAACATCAAATTTTCGATAGTTCTTTGGAAAACCGCCGGAGAAGAACACAATCCAAAACAGAGTCTGGTGAACATGAAAAGACCCTTTGATGTCGAAATTGTCGTGAGTTTTTGAGAATCCTCAGACAATACAAGTTGATTATAAGCCTGGCTGCAATCTAATTTCGAAAATTTGTCTCCACCACTCAACTTTGCGAATACCTCTTCAATCCTCGGTAAAGGATACTTATCCACAAGTATATCGGTATTTAAAGTGCGTGAATAGTCAGCGCAAATTCGAACACTACCGTTAGCCTTCCGAACCGGAACAATAGGCGTCGCATAATCAGAATGACTCACCGGTTTCAATATCCCTAAGCTAACTAATCTCGCCAGTTCTGATTCTACTTGATCTTTAATAGCAAAAGGAATTGGTCGAGCTTTGCAAAATTTCGGAGTAGCCCCTGGTTTTAACTTAATACTAACTTCCAATCCCTTATAACACCCAAGTTCATTAGTAAATAAGTCATTGTACTTATTTAATAGACTGCTCACATAAATATCAGGAGTTAATTCTAATTTATTGTTTATCATAATGTCAAGACCGAATATGGCCATAAAATCGCGACCAAGCAAAGGTGGACCTCCGTTTTTAACAACACAAAAGGTCAACATTTCTTTTTTATTGTTAAAAGTTACAAGTGTATTGAAAACACCTTCTGGCGCGATTTTATGTCCATTATAAAAACACATTTTGAGGTTACATTTTTCTAATGGAATTCTACTGAAAAATTGATGATAAAAGCGCTCAGACATACAACTAGCACTCGATCCCGAATCTAATTGCATACTATATTGTCCACTGTTAATCACAACTGTAAGTAATATAGGATCATTATCAACGCACCTCATACTAAACAGCTGACATTCTTGACATTCATGCTCGGTGACCGTCGGCTCCTGTTCCGCACACATTTGAATATTATTTACTTTTACACTGCACACTTTTTTTAAATGACCTTTATTTTTGCACTTATTACACCGGTAATTTTTAAAACGGCACTTTTCAGCTTGATGTCCATTTAACCCGCAAACCGTACAGCGGCCCGCGGATAAGGCGTGCCGAGGCGCACCGCGATCGCGGTCGCGGCTCATGCTCATCTTGTACAGCGGCTCCTCCTTCACTGTCATTACTGCACCTGCACCTGCATTCGGGTCCCTGTGATCGCGCGCCTCCCTAGCACACGTGACTTGCTGAGCTATCTCCAACGCTCTTGCAAGCGTTAACGTAGATAAATCTTTCTCGCAAAGATTATCACGCACCGGGCCAGTTTTGAATCCTAAAACAAAACGGTCACGTAGTAACACATCCAGTTCGGTCCCGAAACCACAATGAACTGCCAAACCCCTCAGCCTTGCTGCCCATTGTTCTGCACTCTCCCCGTCGATCTTTACTGCGTCATAGAACTTGCTTCTATCTGCAAAGGTCGACCTTTTCGGAGTAAAGTGATCGTTGAGTACCTTCACTAGCTCCCTGTAAGTTGCTGCTTCGATCTTCTTAGGATGTAACAAGTTACATATCAATTTGTATGACTCATCCGCCAAACTCGTCAGCAACAAAGCACTTTGTTTCTCCTCCTTTATCTCATTTAACGTAATGAACATCGACAACCTGCCATAAAACACTTCCCATTCTTGAGATCGGTGATCAAAAAGTCCTAAATTTCCGAAAAAATTATTCATTTTGCCGAGAGGGTACTTCCATCCGTCGTCGCCAGTTGTTATATATGGACAAGGTAGGTGTCGATATTAGAAATAATAGAACGTGTGTCTCTGCTCGAAGCTAGTTTATTACTGCCCAATCGCGGCGTTCATGCACACATACAAACATGACAATTTGTTATCAGCTCCTATGAGTGACAGCGAGTTTGAGTTCGTATCAGAAATGTATTTTCTGTACAAACATTTACCAACATTTCAAAGTTAGAGTGAACAGGCATCTGGGTGAGCTCGCACCATCGTCGACTCCGTCTCAGTCGTTCCCGACCTAGACTGGAGCCAAGAGCAAACCCATTAATAATAAAAAAAAACTGGCCTGTCAAATTCATACTTTATTATAATATTAATATTGCTCTCAAGATTGATATCGGTTCATAAATACCAGCCATTGTTACCTTCAGATTTTGTTCCAGTACCAGGTAATCCAGATCATACATACATACATACATAAATCACGCATTTATCCCTTACGGGGTAGGCAGAGCGTTTAACGCCTCGTAAAAAGCGCTTTCGCCACGTCTGACAAAAATTGAGAGCAATTTTAGATTGTAATATGTATTGCTTTAGTGACAGGTTGTCAGCCCATCGCCTAAATTACAATACACTGTAACCCTCGAGTCCCTTTTGCTGACTTCAACAGCATGCCCGGGAGGAAGGGCAGCTGGAACATTCTATGTTTTTCTATCTCTCCCAGTCCAGCATGGAAGAAATCCAGATCATTATAGGTTGAATAACTTAGTAGACTTTAAACTCAATGTGTAATTGCGTGTTCAACATACATACATACATATAATCACGCCTTTATCAATATTGGGGAAGGCAGAGCTTAACAAAGGTCGTTCGGCCACGTCTGACAATATTTTGAGGGTTATTCCAGATAGATTTGTAGTGCTATAGTGACAGGTTGTGAGCTCATCGCCTAAACTGCAATATACTAAACCCTCGGATCACTTAGCTGGTTTTTACAGCATGCCCTAGAGGAAATGCAGCTGGCACATTCTATGTTTTTCTCTCGCTCCCAGTCCAGCATGGAAGAATTGCGTGCTCAAGCCAGTCAATATTTATTTTGCATACATACATAAATCACGCCTTTATCCCTTACGGGGTAGGTAGAGCGTTAAACGCCTCGTAAAAGGCGCTTTCGCCATATCTGACAAAAATTAAGGGGACTATTTTAGATTGTAATATGTATTGCTTTAGTGACAGGTTGTCAGCCCATCGCCTAAATTACAATACAATGTAACCCTCGAGTCCCTTTTGCTGACTTTAACAGCATGCCCGGGAGGAAGGGCAGCTGGAACATTCTATGTTTTTCTATCTTTCCCAGTCCAACATGGAAGAAATTTATTTTGCGGTTGTTTTATATTTCGTCGTATTTAATGCGGAGTTGCTGTCGACAGTCGAGTAGGACCGTCCTATTTTGCCTAAAATCAGTAATTGCGTAAACATTAGTACCATCCCATAAGTGTGTGTAAACACGTGTTTCTGTTTCCGTTTCCGTTCCGTTACACGCGTTTCTACTGTACGTCAAGACTTTTTATGACCGTGGATGGGGACGCTGCATGTTGAGATAATTGAAGATGGCGCCACAACCAGAATTACAAGTTCTGAAACGCGGTATCGAAGTTTTCTCAGCAATCTTCAGATATATACGGTCCCCCGGACACAACCATGCTTTCTTCCATGCTGGACTGGGAGAGATACAAAAACATAGAATGTTCCAGCTGCCCTTCCTCCCGGGCAAGCTGTAGAAGTCAGCAAAAGGGATTCCAGGGTTACAAAGTAATTTAGGCGATGGGCTGCCAACCTGTCACTACAGCAATACAAATAATTACAATCTAAAATTTGACCTCAATTTTTGTCAGACGTGGCGAAAGCGCCTGCTACGAGGCATTTTACGCTCTACCTACCCCGTAAGGGATAATGGCGTGATTTTATGTATGTATGTATGCTGGACACAACACCCAACCAGGCGGATAGCTACCCTTTACCCATCCAACATCACTAAGCCTATTTATTAGCTTTAACATTGTTAAATTGGCATTGTCGGCCATTTTGGCGGCGTTAGTTGCTTATTTATTCCATGCTGGACTGGGAGCGAGAAAAAAATATGGAATGTGCCAGCTGCATTTCTTCCTGGGCATGCTATAGAAACCAGCTAAGGGATCCGAGGGTTTCTGTATGTATATTGCAATGTAGGCGACGGGCTGACAACCTGTTACTACAGCAATATACCTACAAATCCATCTTAAATAACCCTCAAAGCTTTGTCTGACGTGGCGTAACGACCTTTGTGTAGGTAGATAACGCTCTGCCTACACCATTAGGGATAAAGGCGTGATTATATGTATGTATATTTGTAGTTGCTTATTACGCCACGTTCATTTAAAGCATTGACGTATCGCTCTGTTTCACGCGCCGTCGCTCGCTAAGTACTCATCACGGGACAATAGGCAGACAAAACGATTAAATACTCGTGCGATTCCGAGTGATGGGGTAAATATTGTGGGTTTTACGGGTTGCCTGGTAGAAATTGCTACCATAGCAATAAGGCCGCCTTCATTGTACATTATTTTTTATTTAATTTGTTCTCAATTCCTGTTGTTTTTTGTTTTATGTGCAATAAAGAATATATCTATCTATCTATGAACAAGGAAAAGTAAGACGACAGCCTGCACAGCCTACTCGTAGTTGGCAGTGAATCTGCCTGCTACGGATTAGGTCCCGGGTTCGATTCCCGGCAGGGGCAGACATTTGAATGACGAATTTAAATGTCTGTTTCTGGGTTTGGGTATTCTTTGTGGTTTTTTCTGTGTATGTCCATGGCACCCCGATACAGGGAATCCTAGCGGGGGCTATGAGTGTGATCGTGTATAAGTGTAGAAATCATTCCCATTAAACTTGTTACTGAAACGAAAGTCTATGGTTATGGTGACTTTTTGAATAAGATATTAAATTGTATGTTTTTTTTTTCAGGTAAGTTAAGGCTTTGGGGCTCTTCTTAAGACCAAAGGCAGACTTTTAAAACAAGAATACAAATGACAAATACTACAGATTGCCAGCAAAGTAAGTAAAATTTTGTTATAGCACAAAAATATACACAGAACCCGTGATGGCGTAGAGGATAGGGCCGCTGCCTCCTGAGCGGGAGGCCGTGGTTCGAATCCCACCACGTACCAATGTGTTTTTCGGTTTTCGAATTTCATATGTACGTTTATTCTGTGCTTTTTCCGTGCTTCGGAAGGCACGCCGTTGGTCCCGGTAAATATCGTTAAATACCGAAGATTAAGAAGATCTTTAAGACATGTCAGAGGCCAATTATAAGCATTGGCGGCTTGAACTCTCTGACCTATTCATGAATTGGGTCTGGTTTCCATTCTGGGTTGTGGAGGTCAGATGGCAGTCGCTCTATGTCAAAACCAGAACTCTCGTTCAATACCCTAGATTAGGTAGCTGACTTCGTGAGATATGGGATAAGGCTAGAAAGATGACAAAAATACGTACATAGCTGTGCGAACACTATTTTTACGAGTGCGACATTTCAGTTTGAAAGAACTTTACAATTTTCAGAAACCAGTTTTTTACATTATTCATCATTCAAAATTAATATCTAGTAAGTGCACCCACGTTCAAAATAAACGTTTATAAGATTATTTCATTCATCGTTGTCAAAGGTCTTAAATCAATTTGTGAACTAGCTTCGCGGCCCCAACGCCTTTCCATTCCTTTCATGTATGGGAAATTCGAATAATTCCGACAACATAATCAGCTTTTCTGTAAAGTAGCGACCTATCTTAGCTTTGTATGGTTGCAATTTATAGAATTGTTTTTCTTCTTCTATTGAGTCGACAGCAAGTCAAGCACATCTTAAATTTCTCTAGCCCAGTAGTTGGCAACCCTTACGGTATCTTCTGGATTATTTACAGGGTAATTATTTGTTTCTTCCATGCTTGACTGGGAGCGAGAGAAAAACATAGAATGTTCCACATGCATTTCCTCCCGGGCATGCTGTAAAATCCAATTAAGGGATCTGAGGGTTTCAGTATATTTTAATTTATTCAATGGGCTGACAACCTGTCACTGTTACAATATACCTACAAATCTATCCTTAATAATCCTCTAAACTTTGTCAGACGTGGGGAAACGACTTTTGTTTTTGTTTAGGTTGATTACGCTCTGGCTACCCCATCAGGGATAAAAGCGTTACTCTGTGTTTATTTAATATAAAAATACTGATTTCATTGTCTAAACAACCTCTATCGGCTTATGGCAGGCTGTCCAACTCGTATAGAATTTTACAGAAATTGGTACTGTAATTCAACTGTAACGTACGTTTCAAAGTAACTTAGCGGACAAACAGACAAACATTCACAAAACACGGCTTGAATGATATTATTTCAATAATAACTTGTCTTGTCTTGTCTAGCCGTTAATGGCCCACTGCTGGGCAAAGGCCTCTCTCCGGTCTCTCCACGACTCTCTATGCTGTGCTTCCTCCGGCCAGTCCTCGAGGAAGGAGTCGAGCTCAACCCGCCATCGGCGTCTAGGTCGGCCACGCCGCCGTCTGTCTCTGCTAGGCATCCACTCGGTGGTAATTTTGGCTCATAATTCATCTGGCATATGACAGACGTGACCTGCCCAGGCTCACTTTAATTAAGCTGCTTTTTCTTCTTCTGTCGAGTGGGTATCGAGTCTATCGACCCGATGAACCCTGGTGTCAGAGTTTTAAACCGCCTAGTAGCACAACTACCAGGCTTCTGACATGGTTTGAGTAACGACCACTATTAAAGACAGCGACCGGGACCGATGGCTTAACGTGCCCTCCGAAGCACGAAATCTTTTTCTATTCAGACAATCAGGTGATTCAGCCTGCAAGGTCCTAATCAAACTGAAAAATTCACAAAGTGATAAATTCTCAAATATCAACATTGTGTTTCCCCCCTGGGAATCGAACCCAGAACCTCCGGATCCAGGAGACCATGGCACTAGCCACTAGACCACGGAGGCAATTTAGCTGCTGTATAATAGTCATAACTACATATAGATATTCCTTTATATTATGTTCTTTCCGACCGCAGCTCTTACAAAACGAAGAAATCAAGTTTTAATTAAGTTTATTCTTTACAAGCTTGGAATTTGTTGAAAGAACTTGTTGCGTACAAAAAATTTGATCAAGTTTTTGTGTATGAAGCCAATTAAATACTTGATGAGAGGCAGAATGTGGGTAGAATTATCTTGTTAATATAAGTTTTTGACAAGAACTAATTATTTCTCTCCTAGATGGCACTCTTCGATTTTCTAGCATTTGATAGGTTTCGACGTCGGTATCCAATTAGGTATTAGTTTTTATTGTATAATGAGTTTGTTTTGACTCTAGTAGTAATAGAGAATATTTAAGGCATTTTTATATATATTCATAAATAAGACTAGAAATAATCATTACAAAAAATATCAAGAACTTTTTAGAACAAAGAACCATTTATTCAGTAGTTCAATAAACTCAACTGCCTAGAATACGTATAGGAAGTGAGATTTAAATCTTTATAGATCTTAAACGATTGTTTTAAACAAAAAATGAAGTAAGAGAAATCGAATTTATTTTCATGTACCTATTCAATAATACCCCACTCATATTTCGTCAACTTTCATTTTTACATTTTCACAAAATGGCGTATATTCAAACATATAATCACGCCTTTATCCCAAATGGGGTAGGCAGAGCGTAAACGACCTAACCAAAGGTCGTTCCGCCAAGTCTAACAAGGTCTTTAGGGATATTTATGATAGATTTGTAGGTTTATTGCCATAGTGACAGGTTTTCAGCCTATCGCCTAAATTGCGATATACTAAAACCCTCGGATCCCTTAGCTGGTTTGTACAGCATGCCTGGGAGGAAATGCAGCTGGCACATTCTATGTTTTTCTCTCGCTCCCAGTCTCACATGGAAGTAATCAGTCTATTCACCGCCATTATGTCTTCAGTGAGGACCAGTTGGTCTCATTCATACTTACATACTTTCATAGATAGGCTGATAAACACATTACCCTCCTTTGTGTCGTGCAGTCGGGTAAAAAAGTAATAAAAAATGTGCATAAACAGTTTGCAGGGTTTTATTTAAAAATTATTACCTATTGTCTAAATAACTAGACTGCAAGTTCATGTTCTTAGTATAACAAATTCTTAGGCTCGTATTTATGAAGCGATATCAAACTTGAGAGCAATGTTATGTAAGAATTTGACAGGCCAGTTTGTACTAAAATGACATTTCTGATATGAACTGAAACTCGCTGTTAGTCACAAGAGCAGGATTATAAATACGGCTCTTAATTATCTTATGGGTTAGCTTTACACTGTGAAGGCACAGTGTAAAGCTAACCCATAACAATCTTCAGTGACGACCTTTGTGTTTGGTCTCTAATGTGCCACAGAGGATCAAACATACATACCTACATACATTCATAGATAGGCTGATAAACACTTTACCCTCCTTTGTGTCGCGCAGTCGGGTAAAAAAGTAATAAAAAATGTGCATAAACAGTTTGCAGGGTTTTATTTAAAAATGATTACCTATTGACTAAACAACTAGACTGCAAGTTCATATTATTGGTATAATTTTCTTCTAGTTTGATATTATCGGCTGAAGTAAAACAAATTCTTAGGCTCGTATTTAGGAAACGATATCAAACTTGAGAGCAATGTTATGTAAGAATTTGACAGGCCAGTTTGTACTAAAATGACATTTCTTATATGAACTGAAACTCGCTGTTAGTCATAAGAGCAGGGTTATAAATACGGCTCTTAATTATCTTATGGGTTAGCTTTACACTGTGCCTTGGGTACACAACTATTCTTGCTGTCGCTGAAATAGTACCCACTGCCAGTATCGCACACGCACTTAGTGATTGAAGGAACGCAAGCAAATGTGGGGCACGATCTTGAGGCAGCTGGGTTTAAGAAGTCACTGCATTTTGCGCCACAGTTGGACCCACAGCCTGATTTCTGGCCGGTAGGGCAGTTGAGGTTTTGGGCGAGCACTGTACAAGAAAATTATAAAATTTGATACAATTTATTGGAAATAGAATTGCCTGAAATACTCTCAAGTATTCAAGAAAATGGAAAACATTCAATAATCAAGTCTTATCACTACATAGTATAAAACAAAGTCGGTTTCTCTGTCCCTTTATCCCTATGTATGCATAAATCTTTAAAACTACGCTACGGATTTTGATGCGCTTTCTTTTAATGGACAGAATGATTCAAGAGGAAAGTTTATATGTATAATACATGCATAATATCGTAGAAAAACACTAATAATTACCGTGCGAATCCGGGGCGGGTCGCTTGTTTTTCAATAAAGGCGGAATATATAATAATACAATAGTAGTTTTTACGGCAAGTGCACAAAACAAGTCATTTCCCGAGCTCGCAGGGCAAAGGCTGATATTAAATCGAGGGCAAAAATGGTTTTTGCACCAGTTATAAACTCTGCTTTTCACTTCGATTGCGAGGGATATTGGGGAAATTCTAAAAAATAGTGTAAACTAATTAATTCATACCCGCCATTTAACTTTTTATATCTTTCTTCAAGGCATTATTAGGCTTGGGCTATACAGCCTACTATAAATAAATGTTGTAATAATTTATTAAATTAATTATCTTACTTTAATTTAAATTGTAATATTGTTTAATTATGTCATAAACAACACAAAAGGCAAATAATTTATAGAAAAAAATATAAAATAATAAGTTCTATCTATGAATTTATTATTGTGGCTGTATGGCCAAAATTTCTTTGCCTTAGAAGAGATATAATTATGAGTAGTTACGTTTTTATCCTTGTGCATAAAATACAATTTTGGGAAGCCTACACAGGCTTCAGAAGTGGAGATATAATTATACACAATATACATACATACATATAATCACGCTTTTATCCCTAATGCGTAAAGGACCTCATCGAAGGTCGTTCTGCCAAGTCTGACTAAGTTTTAAGGGTTGTTTATATTAGATTTGTAGATATTTAGTTGTAGTGATAGGTTATCAGCCCATCGCCTAAATAACAAAATACTGAACTGTTTCTCTACAATATTATGCATGTATTATACACATAAACTTTTCTATTGAATCACTTTATCTATTAAAAGAAACCGTATCAAAATCCGTTGCGTTGTTTTAAAGATTTATGCATACATAGGGATATAGGAACAGAGATAGCGACTTTGTTTTACACTATGTAGTGATTATACATACATACATATAATCACGCCTTTGTCCCTAATGGGGTAAGCAGAGCGTAAACGACCCAAACAAAGGTCTTTCCGCCGCGTCTGACAAAGTTTTGAGGGCCATTCAAGAAAGATTTGTACGTATATTTCTATAGTGAAAGGTTGTCAGCCCATCGCCTAAATTGCAATATACTGAAACCCTCAGATCCCTTAGCTGGTTTTAACAGCATGCTCGGGAGGAAATGCAGCTGGCACATTCTGTGTTTTTCTCTCACTCCCAGTCCAGCATGGAAGATACACATGTAGTGATTATACAAAATATATTACAATCGAATCAATTTTTATGTTAACTCACCCGTCCCAACGATCGCAAGCACCACGAGCGCAATATATAACTTGGACATGTTGATTAAGTTCATTCGCCTACCACGATATTGCCCCTTTTATACCACTTTTTAAGCAAACATTCGAAAATTTGACAAATAAATCATATACAGTTCAATAGACTATTTACTTTATAATAAAACACAATGTGAATTTTTTTTTTTACCTTTGTTGTTAGAGAAACGGCTGAGTATATAAGTAGGTACGTGTCTACTTGTATGGTGTGAAGAAGTCATCTATTTACTCAATACGTTTTTTTTGTTGATTTTTTTTTGTTTTTTTATTTATTACATTTTAAAAAAAACTACACAGCGATTAACATAAGGCACGCAACAAAAACCTGTATATAGGTTTATCGGTGCGCCCTGATATCGTCATCACGGCGGCGCTCGGTAAGTATCTCTAGTGATCGACCAGTTATTGTTTACGCGGCTCAAACCCAAACGCAAGTACAGTCCTGCCGCCGGTAGCGGGCAACTGTACCTACCAATAAAAATATTTCTCATAATATGAAAGAAAGGAAATAAATTCGTTTCTGGCAGGACTCGAACCTGTGTCTCTGGAATGCCGGTCTATGAACTTAGCTACAGAAACGGTTCAGTGAGTGGCAAATTTATCATTCTTAATTCTTTATTGTACACACAGATATTCTTAAAATTAACTTAATCTAGATACATTATGTACAAAGGCGAGCTTAACTCAAAATATTTGAGTTGTCTTCCAGCTTACCGTGTGAGAGGAAAAAAAATATATAGATAACAGCAGACAAGAGTGTACGCAAATAATATAATAAGCTACATATAAATATCCTAACATACATAAGTATAAATACTAACCAAATAATTATATAAATAATATTAGCACATACAATACGTCTAAATTGTCTTTATTTAAAAAAAAGACTGTTAAATTTTTAGGGATACTACAGAAACTATGTACCTATGGTCGTAAAGCCGGTTGTCAGCCTATCGAATAAGGATGAAAAATATGAAACCCTCGAGACCCAACTTTTATAGTTGTTGATGTAAAAATGAAGTTTTAATTTATTCTTCCTCTTCTTCTTCTTTTTAGCAAAAGGATTGTCGAGTCGACCCGATGAACCCTGCTGCCCGAGTTTTGAAACCGCCTAGTAGCACAGCTATTAGGCCGCTAACGTGGTTCGAGTAACGACCACTATCAAAGACAGTGACCGGGACCGACGGCTTAATGTGCCCTCCGAAGCACGGAGTCCTTGTTCTTTTCAGACAATCAGGTGATTTAGCCTGCAATGTCCGAACCAAACTGGGGAAAACCTGGCAAAGTGATAAATTGATAAATATCAAGTTTGTGTTCCCATCCTCTGAATCAAACCTAGGACCTCCGGGCCGTAAGCCCATGACTCTGACCCATAGACCACGGGGGCAGTTAGGTTATTTATTTATTTTAAACTGTTTTCATTGGATAAGCTAACCCACTGCCGCTAACTGCACTATTTACAAGTAACATTACTTAGCTTGAGAGTTCCTGTGAGGACTGTAACGGGCCGAGACGCGATTTCCGTCACTTAAGAGCCACATCTTCCATGCAAGACGGGGAGAGATAGAAAAACATAGAATATTCCAGCTGACCTCCCTCGCGGGCAAGCTGTAGAAGTCAGAAATTTCGAGGGTTGCATTGTATTGTAATTTAGATTATGGGCTGACAACCGTTTACTACAGCAATACACATTTTAATATAAAATTGCCCTCAATCTTTGTCAGGTGTGTCGGAAGCGCCTTCTATGAGGCATTTTACGCTCTGCCTACCCCGTAAGAGATAAAGGCGTGATTTTATGTGTTTTAAAAAAAAAGCAGTACCCTCGTTCAATCACCTATTAGCACTTGTAGTAGCCATCCCCGTGAGATACGGGGTAAGGCAAGGGAGATGACTGTAATTGAGGTTCTATAATTTTGTTCTTAGATTTGTTGATTCCTTATACAAATCTATCTTAAATTACCCTCAGAACTTTGTCAGACGTGGCGGAACGATCTTTGTTTAGGTAGTTTACGTTTTGCCTATCCCATTAGGGAAAAACGCGTGATTATATGTATGTATGTATTTGTTAAGACAATACCGATGGAACCACTCGATTAACTGTAAAATTTAACCCATAAAACAAAGCCGTAACAAACCCGAATTGTACATAAAGCGTCCATGCGTTTTATACAATGTACATACATACATATTATAATCACGAATTTATCCCTAATAGAGTAGGCAGAGCGTAAACAACCTGATCAAAGGTCGTTCCGCCGCGTGTGACAAAGTTTTGAGGGTTATTAAGGATAGATTTAGAGGTATATATATTGTAGTAGTGACAGGTAGTCAGCCCATCATGTAAGTTATAATACACTGAATCCCTCGGATCCCTCAGCTGTTTTTTACAGCATGCTCGGAAGGGAATGCAGCTGGCTTATTCTACTTTTTATCTCGCTCCAAGGCGAGCCTGGGAGAAATAAATAAATATTATAAAATGTTGCTGATTTAATCAGCAGACAGCACTACCGTTATGCAGCTAACTGACCTACTTCCTGCCTTACTATCGCGCAGTCTTCTTCTTCTTCTTAGCGAGTGGATTCTCGAGTCAAACGACCCGATGCACCCGGGTGTCAGAGTTTTCAAACCGCCTAGTAGGACAGATATTCAGGTCTCAGACGTAGTTTGAGTAACGACCACTATCAAGGACAGCGACCGGGACCGACGGCTTTAGGTGCCGTTTGAAGCACGAAATCCTTTTTAATTTTAAATAATCAGGTTATTCAGCCTGCAATGTACTAATCAGACTGGGGTAAACCTTACAAAGTAATATATTGACAAATGTCATCTTTATGTTGCCCCCTGGGAATCAAACCCAGGACCTCCGGATCACATCACTTAGCTCGAGAGTCGGTTCCTGGGACGACTGTAACGGATCGAGAAGCGATTTCCGTCACCTTAAGAGCCACTTTAGAGTACGGATACTCTCCACGGTTGACGTTTACGATGTACATCCTCCCCCTTTCCTGAGTCTGCAGGGGACGTTCAGTGCAAGCAATAAACAGAAAGAAATCAGGGCAGTGAATGTTGTAACTAGTTTTTCAACTTCTACGTAAGCAATGCCGAGACAAAGAGGCCTTTAACGCTCTGCCTTCCCCACACGAGATATATGGATAATATTGATGCTGGAAGGGAAAAATTATCCAAGCGACATCTTAGGTCATATCGAATTACATACATTGTTGGAATCGTCTGATTTTTCTGCGTCGATTGGTCTTACTCAAGTCCTTCTACGACGACTTTTGATGTCACTTTGACATTTTGTAGTTCGCGAGATTTCACTTCTTTTTCCTTACTAACCGACAATTTTTGTTTTTTTGTTTAATGTTTTGTTTTGTAGTTGTGTAATGCTAAATTTGCCTTTGGTCAAGTTCGACATTTCAGTGCGTAATCAAAGCTTGTCGGCTAGTAATTTCTTCTTCTTCGTTTAGAGAAATTTTTACTTAGCAACACAAACTTTGAAATTAAGCATTATTTAATAGTTATGTACACTATTATTATTAATATCGTTCGGCCATTTTAATACATTACAATTTTAAATTAAGATTCAGTAGCCAGTCTACAGCCGCCGGGGTAAGTTTATTGAGCTCCTCCAAGCCCCCAGGAAACCGTGTGCGGCACTCCTCCACAATGTGTGCGATGGTCTGCAATGCCGCTCCACAATCGCACTCTGGCGATTCTTTTAGGCCCCACTTGTACAGGTGATAATTGCATCGGGCTACTCCAGACCGGATTCGGTTTAGCGTAGTCCAGTTGCACCGGTTGGCCTTAAAACCTGGTAATTGTACGCTTGGGTCTTGCACTGAAGTATCCCTCGCCCACTCCAGCGATTGCCACTCCGCTAGCCACGCTGAGCGGATGTCAGGACGCTGTCGAATATCAGCATCCGACCAGATAGGTTTGCGTGATTTTAGACACTCGGGGATGACAGAATCTAGTGTCTTTCTGATCGGCATTTTGTGAGGGAGCTGGTTGTTTTCAGCCTTCGCCTATTCGACAGCTGCTGTTTGTGAGCGTCTTACGTGTGGTGGGGCAATATGCGCGAGTACGGGCAACCACGATGTGGGGGTCGGTCGCAGAGCACCCGTGATGATGCGCATGGCTCGGTTAAGTTGCGCGTCTACTTTGGAGGTGTGTGCACTCTGGTACCAGACCGGAACACAGTACTCCGCAGTAGAGTATACTAAAGACAGTGCAGATGTCCTCAGCACATCAGCTCGGGCGCCCCACGTGGTGCCCGCCAAACGTCCAATCAGGTTAACGCGTGACTTGGTCTTTTGGGCGGTGTTCTCTAGATGGTGATTAAAATATCTTCAAACAATTCTTCGGCTGAGCTGGCAGGGTCGTGTACCGAACTCGGAGGTTTTACGTCGAACCAAACAGACCGGAATGGAGTGTCTTCTAATGACAGGTCAGCTTCGCTGGTGCGGACACCTTGTCCGCCTGGAGTCTACCAGGCTGCCAAAACAAATGTTTTACTCTGAGCTTAGCTCAGGTAAACGCAAACCTGGCGGACAGTATCTGCGGTATAAGAATGTTCTGAAACGCCACCTCACTGCTGTCGGCACTTCAAGTGAATCGTGGAAGGAGCTTGCTACTCATAGGACGGAATGGCGAACTACAATCAAATCGGATTTATAACATTTTGAACGCTCCCGTCTGGAAGATCTTAATTCCAAACGCCATCTCCGAAAACCTCGTCCCAAACCCACCTATAACTACACATACAATTCCGATGGGATTCTTCACTGTGTTTCCTGCAATGGGACTTTCAAAACCAAATTTGGATTTGCTAGTCACGCTCGCGCCCATGCAAGGTTCCAGGCTAGCATAAGCTAAGGGTGTCGCCGTCGACGGATACGTCTGGGAGGACATCATTATCATCATCATCAATTTAAAAAAAACAACAAGATTTCGGCTCTTAGACCATTTCAAGAATTATCACGTTTTCTTATCTGAAAATTCAAACTTTAAGCAGCTCTACTGTAAACTTAGTCTGATGTTGCTTGGATAATGTTTCCTTTCCAGTGTCGATATAGGTTAGAAATATTAACAATTAGAAACATTGAAACCATGCTGAACAAGTAGAAAATATTTATTTTTATTATATTTTATATATTTATTATATACACGTAAGTTCAAGCCCTGCCCGAAACGAATTTATTATTCTCTTTCTTTCATATTACATGAAATAAAAAAATTGTACACCGTTTCAATGATTGTGTATTCAGCTGTTACTACGGGCAATGCCCAAGAATGTAATAACGAAATTTTACAAATCGAAATATATTTTTTATTTCATTGATTTATCATTGTGAGAGATGAGAGCCCGAGGGCGTAGTGGACAAGGCCGCTGCCTCCTGAGCGGTAGGCCGTGGTTTGAATCCCACCACGTACTAATGTGTTTTCCGGTTTTCGAATTGACAATGTACGTTTATTTAGCGATTTATCCATGCTGCGCAAGGCATGTGAAGCTGTTTGTCCCGGTCTATATTGTTTAATACCGCAGATTTTAGTCTTAAAGCTATGTCAGAGGCCAGTGTTAAGCATTGGCGGCTTGAAAACTCTGACCTAATCTAGGATTTGGTCTGGTTTTCATTCTGGGTTGTGGAGGTCAGATGGCAGTCGCTCTGTGTTAAAACCAGTACTCTCGTTCAATCCCCGAGATTATGTATCTGTCTCCGTGCGATACGGGATAAGGCTAGGGCGATGACAAAAATACTTACATAGCTGTGCGTACATAATTTTTACCAGTGCGACATTTCAGCTCGAAAGAACTTTACAATTTTCAGAATCCAGTTTTTTACATTATTCATCATTCGGAAGTTATATCTAATAAGTGCACCCACGTTCAAAATAAACGTTTATAAGATTATTTCATTCATCGTTGTCAAAGTTCTTAAATCAATTTGTGAACTAGCTTCGTGGCCCCAACGCCTTTTTATTCCTTTCATGTATGAGAAATTCGAATAAGTAGTTTATTCCGAGAACATAATCAGCTTTTCTGTAAACTAGCGACCTATCTTAGATTTGTATGGTTGCAATTTATAGAGTTTTTCTTCTTCTTCTATTGAGTCGACAGCAAGTCAAGCACATCTTAAATTTCTCTAGCCCAGTAGTTGGCAACCCTCACGGTATCTTCTGGATTATTCACAGGGTATTTTTTTGTTTCTTCCATGCTGGACTGGGAGCGAGAGAAAAACATAGAATGTGCTAAATGCATTTCCTTCCGGGCATGCTGTAAAATCCAATAAAGAGATCTGAGGGTTTCAGTATATTTTAATTTATTCAATGGGCTAACAACCTGTCACTGTTACATTATACCTACAAATCTATCCTTAATAATCCTCTAAACTTTGTCAGACGTGGGTAAACGACATTTGTTTTTGTTTAGGTTGATTACGCTCTGGCTACCCCATCATGAAAAAATACTGGTTTCATTGTCTAAACAACCCTTATCTGTTTACGGCAGGCTGTCCAACTCGTATAGAATTTTACAGAAATTGTTACTGTAATTCAACTGTAACGTAGGTTTCAAAATAACTTAGCGTACAAACAGACAAACATACACAAAACACGGCTAGAATAATATTATTTTAATCATAAGCTCTCTCTCTAGCCTCTAATGTACCACTGCTGGGCAAAGGCCTCTCTCCGGTCTCTCCACGACTCTCTATCCTGTGCTTCCTCCGGCCAGTCCTCGAGGAAGGAGTCGAGCTCACCCCGGCGTCTAGGTCGGCCACGCCGCCGTCTGTCTCTGCTAGTCATCCACTCGGTGGTAATTTTGGCTCATAATTCATCTGGAACACGACAGACGTGACCTGCCTAGACTTACTTTAATTTAGCTGCTTTTTCTTCTTCTGTCGAGTGGGTATCGAGTCTATCGACCCGATGAACCCTGGTGTCAGAGTTTTAAACCGCCTAGTAGCACAACTATCAGGCCTCTGACATGGTTTGAGTAACGACCACTATTAAAGACAGCGACCGGGACCGACGGCTTAACGTGCCCTCCGAAGAACGAAATCTTTTTTTCTTCAGACAATCAGGTGATTCAGCCTGCAAGGTCCTAATCAAACTGAAAAATTCACAAAGTGATAAATTCTCAAATATCAACTTTGTGTTTCCCCCCTGGGAATCGAACCCAGAACCTCCGGATCCAAGAGTACATGGCACTAGCCACTAGACCACGGAGGCAATTTAGCTGCTGTATAATAGTCATAACTACATATAGATATTCCTTTATATTATGTTCTTTCCGACCGCAGCTCTTACAAAACGAAGAAATCAAGTTTTAATTACGTTTATTCTTAACAAGCTCGGAATTTGTTGAAAAAACTTGTTGCGTACAAAAAATTTGATCAAGTTTTTGTGTATGAAGCCAATTAAATTCTTGATGAGAGGCAGAATGTGGGTAGAATTATCTTGTTAATATAAGTTTTTAACAAGAATTAATTATTTCTCTCCTAGATGGCACTCTTCGATTTTCTAGCATTTGATAGGTTTCGACGTCGGTATCCAATTAGGTATTAGTTTTATTGTATAATGAGTTTGTTTTGACTCTAGTAGTTATAGAGAATATTTAAGGCATTTTTTTATATATTCATAAATAAGACTTTAGAAATAATCATTACAAAAAAGATAAAGAACTTTTTAGAACAAAGAACCATTTATTCAGTAGTTCAATAAACTCAACTGCCTAGAATACGTATAGGAAGTGAGATTTAAATCTTTATAGATCTTAAACGATTGTTTTAAACAAAAAATTAAGTAAGAGAAATCGAATTTATTTTCATGTACCTATTCAATAATACCCCACTCATATTTCGTCAACTTTCATTTTTACACTTTCACAAAATGGCGTATATTCATACATATAATCACGCCTTTATCCCAAATGGGGTAGGCAGAGCGTAAACGACCTAACCAAAGGTCGTTCCGCCAAGTCTAACAAGGTCTTTAGGGATATTTATGATAGATTTGTAGGTTTATCGCCATAGTGACAGGTTTTCAGCCTATCGCCTAAATTGCAATATACTAAAACCCTCGGATCTCTTAGCTGGTTTGTACAGCATGCCTGGGAGGAAATGCAGCTAGCACATTCTATGTTTTTCTCTCGCTCCCAGTCCCACATGGAAGTAATCAGTCTATTCACCGCCATTTTGTTTTTTTTTTCACAATATCATGTCTTCAGTGAGGACCAGTTGGTCTCATTCATACTTACATACTTTCATAGATAGGCTGATAAACACATTACCCTCCTTTGTATCGTGCAGTCGGGTAAAAAAGTAATAAAAAATATGCATAAACAGTTTGCAGGGTTTTATTTAAAAATTATTACCTATTGTCTAAATAACTAGACTGCAAGTTCATGTTATTAGTATAACAAATTCTTAGGCTCGTATTTATGAAGCGATATCAAACTTGAGAGCAATGTTATGTAAGAATTTGACAGGCCAATTTGTACTAAAATGACATTTCTGATATGAACTGAAACTCGCTGTTAGTCATAAGAGCAGGATTATAAATACGGCCCTTAATTATCTTATGGGTTAGCTTTACACTGTGCCTTGGGTACACAACTATTCTTGCTGTCGCTGAAATAGTACCCACTTCCAGTATCGCACACGCACTTAGTGATTGAAGGAACGCAAGCAAATGTGGGGCACGATCTTGAGGCAGCTGGGTTTAAGAAGTCACTGCATTTTGCGCCACAGTTGGACCCACAGCCAGATTTCTGGCCGGTAGGGCAGTTGAGGTTTTGGGCGAGCACTGTACAAGAAAATTATAAAATTTGATACAAATTATTGGAAATAGAATTGCCTGAAATACTCACAAGTATTCAAGAAAATGGAAAACATTTAATAATCAAGTCTTATCACATAGTATAAAACAAAGTCGGTTTCTCTGTCCCTTCATCCCTATATATGCATAAATCTTCAAAACTACGCTACAGATTTTGATGCGCTTTCGTTTAATGGACAGAATGATTCAAGAAGAAAGTTTATATGTATAATACATGCATAATATAGTAGAAAAACACTGATAATTTCCGTGCGAAGCCGGGGCGGGTCGCTTGTTTTTTAATAAAGGCGGAATATATAATAATACAATAGTAGTTTTTACGACAAGTGCACAAAACAAGTCATTTGCCGAGCTCGCAGGGCGAAGGCTGATGTTAAATCGAGGACAAAAATGGTTTTTTGCACGAGTTATAAACTCTGCTTTTTACTTCGATTGCGAGGGATATTGAGGAAATTCAAAAAAATGGTGTAAACTAATCAATTCATACCCGCCATTTAACTTTTTAAATCTTTCTTCAAGGCATTATTAGGCTTGGGCTATACAGCCTACTATAAATAAATGTTGTAATAATTTATTAAATTAATTATCTTACTTTAATTTAAATTGTAATATTGTTTAATTATGTCATAAACAACTCAAAAGGCAAATAATTTATAGAAAAAATTATAAAATAATAAGTTCTATCTATGAATTTCTTATTGTGGCTGTATGGCCAAAATTTCTTTGCCTTAGAAGAGATATAATTATGAGTAGTTACGTTTTTGTCCTTGTGCATAAAATACAATTTTGTGTAGCCTACACAAGGGCTTAAGAAGTGGAGATATAATTATACACAATATACATACATACATATAATCACGCTTTTATCCCTAATGCGTAAAGGACCTCATCGAAGGTCGTTGTGCTAAGTCTGACTAAGTTTTAAGGGTTGTTTATATTAGATTTGTAGATATTTAGTTGTAGTGATAGGTTATCAGCCCATCGCCTAAATAACAAAATACTGAACTGTTTCTCTACAATATTATGCATGTATTATACACATAAACCTTTCTATTGAATCACTTTATCTATTAAAAGAAACCGTATCAAAATCCGTTGCGTTGTTTTAAAGATTTATGCATACATAGGGATATAGGAACAGAGATAGCGACTTTGTTTTACACTATGTAGTGATTATACATACATACATATAATCACGCCTTTGTCCCTAATGGGGTAGGCAGAGCGTAAACGACCTAAACAAAGGTCTTTCCGCCGCGTCTGACAAAGTCTTGAGGGCCATTCAAGAAAGATTTGTACGTATATTGCTATAGTTATATATTGCAATATACTGAAACCCTCAGATCCCTTAGCTGGTTTTTACAGCATGCTCGGGAGGAAATGCAGCTGGCACATTCTGTGTTTTTCTCTCACTCCCAGTCCAGCATGGAAGATACACATGTAGTGATTATACAAAATATATTACATTCGAATCAATTTTTATGTTAACTCACCCGTCCCAACGATCGCAAGCACCACGAGCGCAATATATAACTTAGACATGTTGATTAAGTTTATTCGACTACCACGATATTGCCCCTTTTATACCAGTTTTTAAGCAAACATTCGAAAATTTGACAAATAAATCATATACAGTTCATTAGACTATTTACTTAATAATAAAACAAGTGTGAATTATTTTTTTACTTTTGTTGTTAGAGAAACGACTGAGTACATAACTAGGTACGTGTCTACTTGTATGGTGTGAAGAAGTCATCTATTTACTCAATACGTTTTTTTGTTGATATTTTTTTTTGTTTTTCTATTTATTACATTGAAAAAAAAATCTACACAGCGATTAACATAAGGCACGCAACAAAAACCTGTATATAGGTTTATCCGTGCGCCCTGATATCGTCATCACGGCGGCGCTCGGTAAGTATCTCTAGTGAAACCCAAACGCAAGTACAGTCCTGCCGCCGGTAGCGGGCAACTGTACCTACCAATAAAAATACTTCTCATTATATGAAAGAAAGGAAATAAATTCGTTTCTGGCAGGACTCAAACCTGCGTCTCTGGAATGCCGGTCTATTAACTTAGCTACAGAAACGGTTCAGTGAGTGACAAATTTATCATTCTTAATTCTTTATTGTACACACAGATATTCTTAAAATTAACTTAATCTAGATACATTATGTACAAAGGCGAGCTTAACTCAAAAGAAATAGTCTGAGTTGTCTTCCAGCTTACCGTGTGAGAGGAAAAAAAATATATAGATAACAGCAGGCAAGAGTGTACGCAAAGACTATAATAAGCTACATATAAATATCCTAACATACATAAGTATAAATACTAACCAAATAATTATATAAATAATATAAGTACATACAATACGTCTAAATTGTCTTTATTTAAAAAAAAGACTGTTTAATTTTTAGGGATACTACAGAAACTATGTACCTATGGTCGTAAAGCCGGTTATCAGATCGCATAAGGATGGAAAATATGAAACCCTCGAGACCCAACTTTTATAGCTGTTGATGTAAAAATGTAGATTTAATTTATTCTTCCTCTTCTTCTTCTTTTTAGCAAAAGGATTGTCGAGTCGACCCGATGAACCCTGCTGCCCTTTTGAAACCGCCTAGTAGCACAGGTATTAGGCCGCTAACGTGGTTTGAGTAACGACCACTATCAAAGACAGTGACCGGGACCGACGGCTTAATTATTATTATTATTTAACAGTTTATTGTACACAGAAACATACACAGAACAATTACATAGGAATCAAGACACAACAGGTACTGCTTATTTCTAAAATGAAATGTCTTACAGCAGACCTAAGAAGTGAGATAGCATAAAACGTAAAGCGGATAAGACGTGCACAATATGAATACAAATTAGGTACATGAACAGTAAATAAGGATATACCTACTTAATTATACTATACTACGATCATACAATAAGTAAATAAATTATAATACCTATAAATATATTAAATACTCTAAATAAATATAACTGAAATAAATAAATATATACATACCATAGATACATATATATACAATATATAAATACATACTACGGATTACGCAGAGAAAGATAATGTTCTTTGATTCTCTTTTTGAAAACAGCCCTCTTAACGTGCCCTCCGAAGCACGGAGTCCTTGTTCTTTTCAGACAATCAGGTGATTCAGCCTGCAATGTCCTAACAAAACCTGGGAAAACCTTACTAAGTGATAAATTGATAAATATCAAGTTTGTGTTCCCACCCTGTGAATCGAACCCAGGACTTCCGGGCCGTAAGCCATGACTCTGGCCAATAGACCACGGAGGCAGTTAGGCTATTTGTTTATTTAAACTTTCTTGATTGGATAAGCTAACCCACTGCAGCTAACTGCACTATTTCCAAGTCACATCACTTAGCTTGATGCAGGACGGAGAGAGATAGAAAAACATAGAATATTCCAGCTGACCTCCGTCGCGGGCAAGCTGTAGAAGTCAGACATTTCGAGGGTTGCAATGTATTGTAATTTAGGCAATGGGCTGACAACCTGTTACTACAGCAATACACATTTTAATCTAAATTTGCCCTCAATCTTTGTCAGGTGTTTCGGAAGCGACTTCTATGAGGCATTTTACGCTCTGCCTACCCCGTAAGGGATAAAGGCGTGATTTGATGTATGCGTAAAAAAACAGTACCCTCGTTCAATCACCTATTAGCACTTGTAGTAGCCATCCCCGTGAGATACGGGGTAAGGCTAGGGAGATGACTGTAATTGAGGTTCTATAATTTTGTTCTTAGATTTGTTACATTTGTTGATTCGTTATACAAATCTATTTTAAATTACCCTCAGAACTTTGTCAGACGTGGTGGAACGACCTTTGTTTAGGTAGTTTACGTTTTGCCTATCCCATTAGGGACAAAGGCGTGATTATATGTATGTATGTATTTGTTTTCTTCCATGCTGGACTGGAAGTAAGAGAAAAACATAGAATGTGCCAACTGCAAATTCTCCCGAGCATGCTGTAAAAACCAGCTATGGGATCTGAGGGTTTAAGTATATTGTAATTTAGGCGATGG
The DNA here is from genome assembly GCA_949820665.1 of Scrobipalpa costella. Taxonomy (NCBI): domain Eukaryota; kingdom Metazoa; phylum Arthropoda; class Insecta; order Lepidoptera; family Gelechiidae; genus Scrobipalpa; species Scrobipalpa costella. Next base: position 336,988 of record OX463320.1, on the reverse strand, counting down.
GCTGACAACCTGTTACTACAGCAATATACGTTTGTACGTTTATTGCTGTAGTATATACGTTTGTACGTATATTGCTGTAGTATATCTTAAATGACCTTCGAAACTTTGTCAGACGTGGCGGAACCATCTTTGTTTGAGTCGTTGACGCTCTGCCTACCCCATTAGGGATAAAGGCGTGATTATATGTATGTACGTATGTATTTGTTAAGATAATACCGATTGAACCACTCGATTAACTGTAAAATTTAACCCATAAAACAAGGCCGTTACAATCCCGAATTGTACACAGAGCGTCCGTACGTTTTATACAATGTATATACTTACATATAATCACGCCTTTATCCCTAATAGAGTAGGCAGAGCGTAAACAACCTGAACAAAGGTCTTTCCGCCGCGTGTGACAAAGTTTTGAGGGTTATTAAGGATAGATTTGGAGGTATATATATTGCAGTAGTGACAGGTAGTCAGCCCATCGCCTAAGTTATAATATACTGAATCCCTCGGATCCCTCAGCTGGTTTTTACAACATGCTCGGGAGGGAATGCAGCTGGCACATTCTACTTTTTTCTCGCTCCCAAGCGAGCATGGGAGAAATTAATAAATATTATAAAATGTTGCTGATTTAATCAGCAGACAGCACTACCGGTATGCAGCTAACTGACCTTTTTCTTACCTAACTATCGCGTAGTTTTCTTCTTCTTCTTTGCGAGTGGATTTTTGAGTCAAACGACCCGATGCACCCTGGTGTCAGAGTTTTCAAACCGCCTAGTAGCACAGCTATTAGGCCTCTGACGTGGTTTGAGTAAAGACTACTATCAAGGACAGCGACCGGGACCGACGGCTTAACGTGCCGTTTTAAGCACGAAATCCTTTTTAATTTTGAATAATCAGGTGATTCAGCCTGCAATGTCCTAATCAGACTGGGGAAAACCTCACTAAGTGATAAATTGACAAATGTCATTTTTATGTCCCCCCCTGGGAATCAAACCCAGGACCTCCGGATCACATCACTTAACTCGAGAGTCGGTTCCTATGACGACTGTAACGGGCTGAGAAGCGATTTCCGTCACCTTAAGAGCCACTTTAGAGTACGGACTTTCCACGGTTGACGTTTACGATGTACTCCCCCCCCCCTCCCGAGTCTGCAGGGGACGTTAAGTGCAAGCAATAAACAGAAAGAAATCAGGGCAGTGAATGTCGTAGCTAGATTTTCAACTTCTATGTAAGCAATGCCGACACAAAGAGGCCTTTTACGCTCTGCCTACCTCACATGAGGTATATGGATAATATTGATGCTGGAAAGGAAAAATTATCCAAGCGACATCTTAGGTCATATCAAGTTACATACATTGTTGGAATCGTCTGATTTTGCGTCGTTTGGTCTTACTCAAGTCCTTCTACGACGACTTTTGATGTCACTTTGACATTTTGTAGTTCGCGAGATTTCACTTCTTTTTCCTTACTAACCGACAATTTTTGATTTTTTTTTTTATTGTGAAATGCTAAAATTTCCTTTGGTCAAGTTTGACATTTCTGTTCGTAATCAAAGCTTTAAAAAAAAAAAAGGAAACTCATCGACATGTGCATCTTGCCCATTCTCACCTACGGTGCGCAGACGTGGTCCCTGACTGGTTCACAAAAGTTCAGATTCGTTGTGTGTCAACGAGCAATGGAGCGGAGCATTCTCGGTGTAAAAAGGATCGATCGCATCAGGAACACCATCCTCCGTTCCAAAACTCAAATTTCAGACTTGGGCAAGAAGGCTGCAAAGCTGAAGAGGGACTGGGCAGGTCATGTCACCCGAATGTATCCAGAGAGGTGGACAAAGCTAGCTACCGACTGGATCCCGCAAGAACGTCGGCCTAGAGGGAGACCAAAGATGAGATGGAGGGATGACCTCACAGCGTTTGACTCAAACTGGTCGGAAACTGCCAAAGATCGGGAGGCGTGGAAAAAGAAAGTGGAGGCTTCTGCCCAGCAGTGAGACAGCTTAGGCTAGTATAATAATCAAAGCTTGTCGGTTAGTAATTTTTTCCGTCTTTACTTAGCTAACACTAACTTTGAAAGTAAGCATTATTTTTAATAGTTGACACTATAATGTGCATATAAAAAAACAAGATTTAGGCTTTTAGACTATTTCAAGAATTAACACGTTTTTTTTATCTGAAAATTTTAACTTTGAACAGCTCTACTGTAAATTTAGTCTGATGTCGCTTGGATAATGTGTCCATTCCAGTGTCGATATTGATTAGAAATATTAACAATTACATACATACATATAATCACGCCTTTATCCTTAATGGGGTAGGCAGAGCGCAAACGACCCAAACAAAGGTCGTCCCGCCACGTCTGACAAAGTTTTGAGGGTTATTTAAGATATAATTCTAGGTATATTACTGTAGTGACAGGTTGTCAGCCCATCGCCTAAATTACAATATACTGAAACCCTCGGACCCCTTAGCTGGATTTTACAGCATGCCCGGGAGGAAATGCAGCTCACACATTCTATGTTTTTTTCTCGCTCCCAGACCAGCATGGAAGTAACAATTAGAAACATTAAAAGCATGCTGAATAAATAGAAAACATTCATATATAATCACGCCTTTATCCCTATGGGGTAGGCAGAGCGTAAACGACCTAAACAAAGGTCGTTCCGCCACGTCTGACAAAGTTTTGAGGGTTATTTAAGATAGATTTGTAGGTATATTGCTGTAGTGACAGGTTGTCAGCCCATCGCCTACATTGCAATATACTGAAACCCTCGGATCCCTTAGCTGACTTTTACAGCATGCTCGGGAGGAAATGCAGCTGGTACATTCTATGTTTTTCTCTCGCTCCCAGTCCAGCTTAGAAATTATATATAATAAGTAGAAAATATTTACTATATTCACTGTTTGTAAACTAGAGACGCAAGTTCAAGCCCTGCCCGAAACGAAGTTATTATTTTCTTTCTTTCATATTATATGAAACAAAAAAAATAATTGTGGGTGATAAAAATCCTCAAAAACATATTTTTACACCGTTTCAATGAGTGTATTCAGCTGTTACTACGGGCAATGCCCTAGAATATAATACTGAAATGTTACAAATTGAAATATATTTTTTATTTCAATGATTATCATTATGAGAGATGAGAGCCCGATGGTGTAGTGGATAAGGCCGCTGCGTCCTGAACGGGGAGGTCGTGGTTTGAATCCCACCATGTACTAATGTGTTTTCCGGTTTTCGTATTTCAAATATACGTTTATTTAGCGATTTATCGTGCTTCGCAAAGCATGTGAAGCCGTTGGTCCCGGTTCATATCGTTTAATACCGTAGATTATAGTCTTTCTGCTATGTCAGAGGCCAGTGTTAAGTATTGGCGGTTTGAAAACTCTGACCTTATCTAGGATTTGGTCGGGTTTCCTCTCTGGGTTGCGGTGGTCAGATTTCAGTCGCTCTGTATTAAAACCAGTACCGTCGTCTAATAACCTAGATTAGGTAGCCGACCCCGAAAGATACGGGATAAGGTTAGGAAGTTATCGTTGTATTTTTTGGCTACAGCTGTGTTAACAAAGGAAACATTCGCATATATTCAAAAAGAAGCAATACTACATTCACAGATTTTTTAAATATCACTGACCCGGGAATCGAACAATTGAAAAAAAATAACACTCTGTATTTTTATAATTCTTATTCATAGGGTTATAATAAGGAACATTTTGTTCAATTAAACATTGAATTTTAGGAAGACTATGAAATTTTAAACCAAAGCACTTTGAATACTCAAATAAATCTTAAATAAAGGTTTAATAACAACATTTCATGGTTATCCTTAAAATTAAAACATCATCATCAACATCTCCTTAGCCTTATCCCGTATCTCACACGGTTGGCCACCTAATCTAGGGAATTGAACGAGGGTATTGGTTTTTACACAGAGCGACTGCCATCTGACCTCCGCAACCCAGAATGGAAACCAGACCCAGTCCTAGATTAGGTCAAAGTTTTCAAGCCGCCAATGCTTAGCACTGGCCCTGATATGGATTAACGACTAATATTTACAGTATTAAACGATAATAACCGGGACCAACGGCTTAACGTGCCTTCTAAAGCGCGGAAAAAGCGCCGAATAAACGTACATATGAAATTCGAAAACCGAAAAACATATTGGTACGTGGTGGGGTTCGAACCACGACCTCCTGCTCAGGAGGCAGCGGCCCTATCCACTACACCATCGGGCTCACTAAAAATTAAAACATTATGTTTATTATGGAGGTTTGATCCTCATGATTGACCCTATCTATTAATTGCATAAAAACACAGGATGTATTTTTATAAATTTTAGTGGGTTCGATTTCTGGATGTGTCAGTATGTAATGCAGTTTCAATTCTTTTCGGAAATAAGCGAATGTTTCCTTTCTGTAAAATATGCTATCTTCATTATTTCGGGTACTTCCACTGGAGAAGCAGTCTGAAAATTGCACCCTGTATACTATATCCATGCTGGACTGGGAACGAGAGAAAAACATAAAATGTGTCAGCTGCATTTCCTCCCGGGAATGCTGTAAAATACAGCTAAGGGATCCGAGGGTTTCTGTATATTGCAATTTAGGTGACGGGCTGACAACCTGTCGCAACAGCAATATGCCCACAAATCTATCTTAAATAACCCTTAACTTTGTCAGACGTGGCAGAACGAGCTTTGTTAAGTTCGTTTACGCTCTGCCTACCCCATTAGGGATAATGGCGTGACTATATGTATGTATGTATACTAAATACCCGTGAAATGGACGTGTCCTGCCTTAAGCAGCCTCTACCTCTTGCCAGCACTCCCCGTACATTTTAAACTAGTTAACTGGCCAAAACTAAAACGTTTTTCAGCTACAGGCTAAGAGGCTTTGCGGGTTTTTCCAGGCAGTCCTTTTGTAACAAAAACACACTGTAATAAAATTAGGCGACTGTCACAAAAATGGCGGAGTGTTCTCTCGTAGAGTCTAGTGGACTAGTGGATGTAAAATGCAGTAGCGAGTTTACTTTGTAGAGAAATGTGGATAGTAATATTCTGTTAGGTTATAATTTTGGCGTTTTAGAGGAGTTGTTTCAGGTATTTTTCCGTAGTTTGTAATAAGAATTACAACTGCTATTTCTAAAGTAGGAAACGTGTCTTTTTCACATGCATTTTTTTATACTTATGATTTTATACTTACATACCGTTATCCTTAATGAGGTAGGCAGATTGTAAAGGACCTAAAGAAAGATCGTTCCACCTGGTCTGACAAAGTTTTAAGGGTTATTTAAGAAAGAATTTTAGGTATATTGTTGTAGTGACAGGTTGTCAACCTATCACCTAAATTGCAATATACTAAAACCCTTGGATCCCTTAGCTGGTTTTTACAGCATGCCCTGGAGGAAATTCAGCTGGCACTATGTTGTTCTGTCGCTCCCAGTCCAGCATGGAAGAATGATTTTATCATAGGAATAAATAGCCTTTTTAAAGTTTTATTTTTATGGCAAACGGAAATCTCATGTACCTACGAGAACACGCTCAACTGCACGTAGTTAAAACACTTGCACCACGAATGCAACCTTACTGCTTTGTAATAAAAGTGGTTATGCTAAAGTTGTTAGTATAAGGTAGCGTAGACTGTACACCTAGAGTACGCAACTACAAACTTTTATTGCAAAAGTTTCATAAACTCAGAAATGTATCCTGCGCTAAAACTATTTACGAAACATTTTGGAACTATTCGAATTATGGCAGTTGTGAGATATTATACTGGCTTATTTTGTACATAAAGGTTTTAGTGTTTTTGTGCGTAAACAGACGTTATGGAGCAAAAACATGCATACACCAGTCACGCCATTGTCGTCGATTCTCGCGACATAATCCTAATTCTAATTCTTAGCCCATGATGTCACTTTCTTAACTTTAACATAAGAACCTGCAACTGGGAATCGAACCCGGAACCTCTGGGTCCAGAGCCAATGGCGCTGACCGCTAGACTACAGAGGCATTACCCGCCATTTACCGGTACAGGGTAGGTAGAGTATAAAAAACCCTTAAAAAGTGCGTCTTGGGCATATTTAACTACGTAGATTCATTTAAAATTAAATATGCTACAACAGTGATAATTTTTCAGTACATTGCTTGCTTACCTACCTATATTGAAGATATAGTGGTAATAAAATATTCCATTATTTTATTGAAAACTTATAGTCTTAATTTTTTTGAGGAATTTTAGCACTCACAATGTAATTTTTGTTTAATATAATATGAATGAAAGAAAAAAAACGTTCCTGGCAGGACTCGAACCTGCGTCTCTGGAATGCCGGTCTATCACTCTACCAACTGAGCTACAGAAAGGTAGAGGAAGTGACGAATTTATCATATTCTTTCTTATGTTTATATCTAGAAGTGTAGTTTAAGAACAACATAGGGCTTGACCACCGCCTAGCATTCCAGACACGCTTGTTCGAGTCCCGCCAGAAACGAATTTATTATTTTCTGTCTTTCGTATTTTGTCTTAAAATTCTTTAAAAGTTTTCAGTAGTGAAAAGAAAACACCATTTATCAGTTCGTTTTTGATCTGCTTGTCCTCCACGATATACAGAAGTGATTTTTATTTAACCTAGTCGTGCTATCAGGATTCTATAAACTTCATGAGTTTTCCGATCCAGCTAGCTTCCATGCTGGACTGGGAGCGACAGAATAACGTAGAATGTGCCAGCTGCATCTCCTCCCAGGCATGCTGTAAAAACCAGCTAAGGGATTCAGGGTATATACCTTTACCGATACCTTTGGGTACGCTGATGACAGCACGGTTGTTGACAGATATCTGTCCAGTGCAAGGGCCAACAGTGAAACAATCCAGTCTTGTCGGGAGTCCATAGTGGATCGTCTGAACTCATCGCTAAGGGTGATATCCGAGTGGGGCGATGCCAATCTCGTCAAGTTCAACGCATCCAAAACCCAGGCGTGTCTATTCTCGACAAAACGGAGTCCTTTTAACCTGGCTCCAACTTTCCGGGATGTATCCGTACCGATTTCTGATCATCTTGAGCTTCTTGGTATGAGCCTTACGTCCGACTTGAACTTTGGACGTTACATTGAGTCTCTGGCCACAACAGCTGCCAAAAAACTTGGTATCCTCTCGAAGGTGAGGCGATACTTCACACCGGGACAGCTATTGCAGTTGTACACAGCTCAAGTCCGATCGTGTATGGAGTACTGCTGCCACCTTTGGGACGGTTCAGCTAAATACCAGCTGGCTGCCTTAGACTCAATCGAGAAACGTGCTAAGAAGCTCATTGGAGACTCAGCACTGGTTGAGGCAAAACTACAGAACCTTGAGCACCGTCGCAGAGTGGCGTGCATGTCGGTATTTTACAGGATACATTTCGGGGAGTGCGCGTTAGCACTTCATGACCTTATACCCCCCTCCCCTTTCCATCTCCGGAGCACGAGGCGTGGACAGGGGTTCCACCCTTATGTCGTGGATATACCACAAATTCGCACGAAGCGGTTCGCTTCCACATTCTTAATGCGAACGGCTAAGGAGTGGAACTCCCTGCCGGCGGATCTGTTTCCGGAACAATATAACCTGGGCCTTTTCAAGGCGAGAGTGAATAGGCACTACATAGGTGAGTATGCTCCAACATAGTCCGCATCGTCACTTTCCACCAGGTGAGATGGCGGACAAATGCTCGCCTATATATATTTAAAAAAAAATAAAAAATTGTAATTTAGGCGATGGGCTGACAACCTGTCACTACAGCAATATCCAGTTCTATCTTAAACAACCCTCAAAACTTGTCAGACGTGGCGGAACGACCTTTGTCTGGGATGTTCACGCTCTGCCTACCCCATTAAAGATACAGACGTGATAGTATGTATGTATGTATGTTTTCCGATTGAATACCAATAACATGCGCATATTTTAACATTTCTGTGACGCCATGCTGGCTGGACTGGGAGCGAAAGAAAAACATTTCATTTTCATTTATTTATTCATAAACAATTACAAATTGTGTTTGAAATTTATACATAAGTACAATTTACTTCTAAATTAAATAGCATTAAAATACAATACGATGAAAACTTAGGTACATGTAAAGAAAATCTATTAATATTTAAAAACAAAGTCATAATATTTATTTTATTATTGAATTGTAAATAACAATAAAAGTATTTAAAATTCATCTACACTATATGTACACTTTTCCAGACGAAGATTTCTAAGCTTCTGCTTCATCATCATTCGCTTGCCCTTATCCCATTTACTTGGGGTCGGCGCAGTACGTTTTCTTCTTCCATTCATCCCAGCTTCTGCTTAAAAGTGCGAATATTTCGTATAATTTTCAATTCAGTAGGCATTCTGTTAAACAATCTTACAGCTTGAACCCGAGCGTAGGGTTCAGCTACAGTCAAACTTGGTGCAATGATATTCTTCAAGTCCTTTCTCCTGGTCTTTTCTCTTATTTCCATTTTAGCCTCTGTCTCAAAAATATGCCTACGCTTTAGAACACCCGTCAATAAAACTAGAATATACAATACAATACAAGATACTTTATTACACAAAGAAACGCAAATACATACAGCAGAAAACAAACGAACAAAACAGTACAATATAGGCGGCCTTATTGCTAAAGCAGCAATTTCTACCAGGCAACCTTTGGGTAGTAGGATAGTACATAGCAGGTAGCGGGATAGTGAATAATAAGTTAATCTTAATACTTAAACAATATAATAACTACTAAATAAATACATAAATAAAATAAACTAATATATATATATAATAGACTAATACATATTATGCTAATGGGAGATAGGATAAATAACTAATTATTATGCTCTAAAAAACATTTCTTGTTCGCTCTTTAAATGTCTCAATAGACGGTGCTCGTCGAACGTTTTCGGGAAGGGAATTCCACAATTTGACTGCTCGGACCGTGAAAGATTTTCCGTAGAAGTCCGTCTTGTGGGAGGGTAAGTTTAAAGTTAAACTGTTGCTGGAGCGCAAATTATTTAACTATGGTTAAAATTCTTTAAAGTATTAGAAATTTGAACTTTACCGAGTCTGTATATTAATAATAATTAATATACAGACTCGGTAAAGTTCAAATTTCTAATACTTTAAAGAATTTTAACCATAGTTCGAATAGCTCGTTTCTGAATGACGAAGGATTTTTCCATGTTGTATTTATAGCTATTTCCCCAAAGAGTGATGCTATATCTAAATTTCGACTCAACTAGTGAGTTAACATAGAATGTTCCAGCTGCATTTTCACCCGAGCACGCTGTAAAAATCAGCTTAGGGATCCGAGGGTTTCAGTATATTGCAATTTAGGCGACGAGCTGACTACCTGCCACTACAGCAATATACCTACAAATCTATCTTAAATAACCCTCATAACTTTGTCAGACGTGGCGTAACGACCGTTGTTTAGGCCGTTTATTCTCTGCCTACGCCATTAGGGATAAACACGTGATTATATGTATGTATGTACATAATGATATGGATTTTGCAATGTCCATATTCACATCAGGGAAATATTCTCTGCATTTTATAAAATAGAACTTGTAAATTCAATTCAGTAACAATTTAAATTGCATTACTAAGTTGAATATTTAACTTTGATGAAATATTTTAGCAAATGCATTGTAATATTATGAAAGGAACTTGCTAGCTATATATAACCTTTGACTGAACATTTCACAGAATTTTGTCTAAAATAATACCCAAAATTTCCCAGAAGTGCAGAAAATTGCTGTTATAATGCACATTCTTCCATGCTGGACTGGGAGTGATGGAAAAACATAGAATGTGCTAGCTGCATCACCTCCAGATCATGCTGTAAAAACCAGCTAATGGATTCGAGGGTTATAGTATACTGCAATTTTAGGCGATGGGCTGACAACCTGTCATTAAAGCAATATACGTCATGATCATTTGTAATAATCCTCAAAACTTGTCAGACGTGGCGGAACGACCTTTGCTTAGATCGTTAACGCTCTGCCTACCCCATTAGGGATAAAGGCGTGATTATATGTATGTATGTATGTATGTAATGCACATGCAAATTCTATATCAGCCTATTTCTACCCACTATTCACTACCACACGTATTCTCGGGAAAAGAGGTCGCTGGTGCATTCTATCTTATTTGTTCGCCTCCCCCGGGAGGAACACAAATCTTACATTTCTCAATTTATCATTTGGTGATATTTTCCCCAATTGGTTGAGGAAAATGCAGGTTGAATCAGTCTTACTGATAGTCCGATAGATTTTTTTTTTTTGAGAAAACTCGTTTAAGCCGTCGGTCCCGGTCGCTGTATTTTATACTGGCCCATATGTCAGATGTTTAAAAACTCTGACAACAGGGTTCATAGGGACGATATCTTACTCGAAAAAAAAGCCACTCAATAAGAAGAACTTTTTTCTATTATACTACTCCGCTTGAATCTATTTTCAAGTAGGCAGTAGGCACGTCGGGAAGAACGATTGGAAGTTTGCAAACTAGTTGAAATCGATTCTTGAATCGAGATCGCTTACTTATTCATCCATTCTCGCTTCAATTCCTCTCATCTCTATATCTGACTATCATAAGTATTCATGACTCTATCATAAGTATTTTTAACTGCCTCCGTGTTCTAGTGGTCAGAGCCATGGGCTTACGATCGCGAGGTCCTGGGTTCCATTACCATGGGTCTTAGGGGACAAGGTTGATGTTTGTCAATTTATCGCTTCGTGAGGTTTTCCCTTGGTTCTCCCAAGGCTGAACGACCTTATTGTCCGAAAAGAAAAAAGGATTCAGTGTTTCGAAGAGAACGTTAAGCCGTGGGTCCCGGTCGCTTTCATTGATAGTGAACTTTACTCAAACCATGTCAGAGGCCTTGTACTCTTTTTTTTATTTTATGACATAGGTATTCTATATTTGCATGCTATTTATACTTTGTGGCTAAGCAGGCATGTTCTGTAACTTGCACATAATGAACACCAAATTCATGTGCCCTGTTTAAAGCAAATAAAGCAATTTTGATTTAGATTTTTTGTTTTCTAATTGCTGTGCTATTAGGCGGTATGAAAACTCTGGCACCAGGATTCATCGGGTCGTTTTATTCGAGAATCCACTAGCTAAGAAGAAGATAAGTATTCTATTAAGTAGATCATCCCTAGTGTTAAAGTTTTTATACCACCTTCTTGTATATCCTCGTCTCCTGACATGGTTTTTGTACAACCACTTTAAAAAAAAAGTGATAGGAACTAACGTAAGCCGCCAGTTCTAATCACTACATTGTATTGTATTTATTTATTATCATTTTACAATGCCCTTCAAATCTCGTTTTGTCTTAACAAAACAAATGCATTTCAAATCCTTCAATTTATACATCTTTTATAATATTATACCTACAAATCTATCTTAAATTACCCTCAAAACTTTGTCAGACTACCAGAGAACGACTTTTGTTTAGATCGCTTACGCTCTGCCTACCCCATTAGAGATAAAGGCGTTGTATTTGTAGAAAGAAGTTGTATTTGTATTTCATGTTACTAAGGGATAAAGGCGTGATTATATGTATGTATGTATGTTACTAACCTTTTAGTATTCAAATTGATCAAGCATGCACAAAATGGCGCTGGTGCACTCCCAGCCGGGAGATTTTTTCCATCTCGAACTTCCGATAAAAACCAAATAAAAGATTACGCTCCAGGCTTATTCTGTGCTCCAGGCTAATTTCACTCGCAAAAACCTATTCACCTCTTCGAGGTTATCAAAGCCTGGGATTTCACACGCATATTGTTCTGTTTGTGCCATCACTCATAGAGCCGTATGCTGCATTCATTTTTTTAGGGTTCCGCCACCAAACCTGCAAATGGAACCATACTGTTATGCGTCCTCTGTTCACCCGTCTGATTTTCAGTGGAATGTATCTCATGAACTGTAATAGTTAGAAAGTAAAAAAAAAATCATTAATTATGTATTTTTTTGTGCCATGTTATAAAGACATTGAAGACCAATCATAGAAATATATAACGTCAAAGAAGGGTTAGATTAGAAACGGTAAATAATCATCATCATCAGCATCTTCTTAATTATCCAGCTTCTTCCCTCTTCTTCCAATCCAGGCGATTTTAATCCTAAACTCAGTTTTGTTAAATGTAAGTTGTCTGCCACGCCCTCTAGCGTACGTTCAGGATATAAAGAGGGTACGGCACCCTTCATCCGTGGTTCCGACTCGCCCTTGTCCGGTTTTTCAGCAGATCCTGACAAAGGCACCTCGCGCACACACGCCCTTTACAAAACGCCAGCACAATACTCTTCTTGTTAAGGCGAATAATGCGGCCTTTCGTTGAAGCGGGCCTTTGAAACGCAAAATTAACGAAATACTCACCACAATCCATGTCGAATATGCACATGTATTTGTGGAATGCACAACAACTACCATATTCGCATTTCTGTCGCCGTTAACATAAACGACCTTACGCGTTTGCAATTGGGGTTATACTTTTGGAGCTGGCGTAGAATATTATGGGCCAAGTTATAAGGCAATTTGGCAAACTCGGCGGTGACAAGAGGTTACAGAGAGGCATTTCCAAGCGTTTGTGAGCCGTTAACTGTTTGAGTTATAGTCGACGGTATGTGTCTTATTTCGAAGATTAAGCGGCTGTTTTCAGTGGAATGTGTCGCCATATTATTTACGGAGGCAGATTTGTTGGCAGCTGCCGGGACAATTATTCCGGATGTTAGTTTCGCCACGCGGGACGCCGCTGCACTGATTCCGGGGACTTTATATGACCCATAAGCTTTTGCGAAAGAGCGACGCAAAAAATGTCTCGCGTTTCTTATCTTTCTTACTTCCGACACAAGAAGCTGTCTTCGTAAAGGCGCTCAGTGTCTTTTTGCTTTTCTTTTAAGAGAGAAGATTTTAACTTTGTAGCAAGGAATAACTTAGTGCCGTGAGTTTTTTTTGCGGTTGGCATTAAGTGTTTATTTTATCTGGCTTCATAATGATGGATAATGAAACCTTACGTCCAGTTTTCAGATATACTCCTAAATTTTGAGATTCTAAAGATACAAGTTACACGACTTATCGCGACCGCCATTTTTGACCGAGATACCTACCTATCAATCAGACAAAATCTCTTCATACTCGCTGAAAAGTACGTTAACAAAATAAGTGATGATTTAGTACCTACATAGTTATATCACTAGCTTGATGGTGTAGTAGTGGATAGGGCTACTACCTCCTGAGCGGGAGGTCGTGTTTTGAATCCCACCACGTACCAATCTGTTTTTCGGTCTTTGGATTTCATATAAACGTTTATTAGGCGCTTTTTCTGTGCTTTGGAGAGCACGTTAAGCCGTTGGTCCCGGTTAATATCGTTTAACACCATAGATATTAGTCGTATGAATGTAGAATGTGCCAGCTCCATCTCCTCCCGGGCATGCTGTAAAAACCAGCTAAGGGATCCGAGGGTTGCAGTATATTGTAATTTAGGCGATGGGCTAACAACCTGTCACTACAGCAATATACCTACAAATCTATCTTAAATAACCCTCCAAATTTGACAGACGTAGCGTAACGACCTTTGTTAGGTTGTTTACGATCTGCCTACCATTTTAGGGATAAAGGCGTGATTATATGTATGTATATTAGTCGTAAAGCAATGTCAGAGGCCAGTGCTAAGCATTGTCGGCTTGAAAACTCTGACTTAATCTAGGGTTGGGTCTGGTTTCCCTTCTGGGTTGCGGAGGTCAGACGGCAGTCGCTCTATATAAAGACCAGTTACCTTCGTTCAATCCTCTAGATTAGGTAACCGAACCCGTGAGATACGGGGCTAGAGAGATGATGTAGTTATAGCAGTGTAGCATTGAAAACTAGGAAAAATTCAATGAGTTCTTGAGTGTACATTTTGATTCAAGATAACTTAGTTACCCGTATTTTTATGTTGCGATTTCATACTTCTGAATATGCATTTTCAAATGCATATTTTAAAGTCTCGTCTCTCGATGCAAAGCTTCTTATTATCGATGAAAAGTCGCATTAAAGCTTCGAGGTGCGAGACTTATTCAATGACGTACTAAGAGTCTATTCCAATTCTTTCACTGAAGTTAAAATTAGTATAGAGAAGTACTTTTGTTGAATGTTTAGAGTTATAATAGTCGGGTCAATTGCTTCTTTGTTCTTGTAGCCTAAACCTTGGGGTTTCAAGTTTTTGATACAAATGTTGCTTGGAAAACACAAGGTTAAAGTAAGAATTTATCACAATGTTTGATTTTCTCATGTAACAAAGAAAATGATAGTAGCTAAACACGGTCGCTCACTTACTTATTAGTCTTTATCCAACGATATGTTTCGGGACTTCGGAGCCCCTTCATCAGGTTGTTGAGTGCATAGAGGATGTTCTGTTCCCGTGGTCCTCTACGTACTGATCAACCTGAAGAAGGGGCTGTGAAGTTCCAATATGCCGTATTTAATTACAAATTAGTATGTCTAACTTAAGTTTAAATAAGTTAAAGAACATGTTGAATGAATTATCTGTTTCACTTTCAATAAAGATGATTCCGCGTCTCGTAAGGCACGTCAGGCCGTCGGTTTATGTAACTGACTCTGATAATACCGATCATTTCACAAACCATATCATATGACTTTAAGGACCTCTGACACTAGGGTTTAAAACTTCCTTCGTCGACTAAATAACCTACTCTATTGAATAAGAAAATTATACGGGGTGTAAGGGACAGCGTCCCTCTAGCTGATAGGAGTTGCATAGTCAACGAAACTGAACAATTATCACCAGAATCTTCTTTAAGAAAGTAAAAAAAATACCTTCCCATACAAAATGACCGCCTCGATCAGACAATTTGTATGGAAAAGCAGGTTTTCCATTCCAATTGCCACCAGGATCTTCTTTCAGAAAGTAAAAAAAAACTACCTTCCAATAAAAAAGACAGCTTCGATCAGACAATTTGTATGGAAAAGCAGGTTTTTTTTCACTTTTTAAAATAAAATTCTACTGATAGTTGTTCAGTTTCATTGACTGAGCAACCCCTATCAGTTTGCGGGACGCTGTCCCTTACACCCGGTATGTAAAAATTCTTCGTAAATATTTAGAGTTATACGTTATAATAATATTTATTCAGATAGAGATGAGAGCAGTGCGAACGCGTCGATGAATAAGTAAGTGATCTCGATTTAAGAATCGACTTCAACTAGTTTGCGAACTACAAATGGGCGTTTTTCCACTAGACGGCACGGCGACGGTGCGGTCACGATGCCGTGGTTCTGTTTTTTTTACTAGACGGCACGGCGACGACGGTGCGGTCACGATGCCGTGGCTCTGTTTTTTCACTAGACGGCACGGCGACGGTGCGGTCACGATGCCGTGGCTCTGTTTTCCACTAGACGGCACGGCGACGGTGCGGTCACGATGCCGTGGCTCTGTTTTTTCACTAGACGGCACGGCGACGGTGCGGTCACGATGCCGTGGCTCTGTTTTCCACTAGACGGCACGGCGACGGTGCGGTCACGATGCCGTGGTTCTGTTTTTTTCACTAGACGGCACGGCAACGATTCGGCAACGTCGTGATAACGTCCACCTAGTTCCAAGTTCGCACACACACGCGCTTGATTCGTACAAATACAAAACAACATTAGAAAATGCTCAGGTTGAAAACCCTGAAAAACCCTGGTGTCAGAGTTTTCAAACTGCCTAATAGCACAGATAAATAGGCCTATGACATGGTTAATGTAACGACTACATTCAAAGACAGCGACCGGGACCAAATACTTAACGTGGCTTTTTTGCACGGAATCCCTTTTTTACAGATAATCAGGTAATTTAAACAAGTAAGCAAACTAGGGATATCTTTGTTGGGGATAAATTAACAAATATCAACTCTTTGTTCCCGCTCTAGGAATTGAACCCAGGACCTCCGGATCGGAAGCCCTTGGCTCTCACCACTAGACCACAGACGCAGTTCCTACTTAGCGGATTGTCAGTGATTTAATACATCTCAAGCAGAACATACGTCATCTGGAATTAGACGTGTTATTGATGTTGTTGAGGATGACCTCAGACACTACTTAGCTAAATGGTATAATCACGTTGGAGATCAGTCTTAAGTATGGGCATTAGTTTGAACTGCCTCCGTGGTCTAGCGGTCAGAGCTGTGGGCTCACAATCCGGAGGTCCTGGGAACGATTCCCAGTGGGAGTACAAAGTTGATATTTGTTGATTTATCTATTTGTGATATTTTGCCTAGTTTGGTTAGGACAATGCAGGCCGAATTATCTGATTGTCTGGAAGTAAAAAGATTCCGTACTTCGGAGGGCACGTTAAACCGTCGGTCCCGGTTGCTACCTTTGATAGTGATCGTTACACAAACCATCTCAGAGGCCTATTAGCTGTGCTATTAGGCGGTTTCAAAACTCTGACACCAGGGTACATCAAGTCGATTGACGCGACAGCCACTAGACAGAAGAGAAAGAAGAAGAAGAAGAAGTTTATGACTATGTTAGTCAGTCTTAACTTGCTTAAATAGTGGTGTTTGGAAATGAATGCAAACACTGAATTCGATGCCAAAGATATTCGATATCGCTGCAAACAGATGTATTAGCCAGGACAAACAAAACACTAAAACATCATTTAAAACCCATTTGACAAAATGGTTATTACAACATTGCTTTTATAGTATAAGGGAATTTTTGGATTTTAAAAATTGACATAAACTGTATATTATTATTATTTTTTGTTAATTTAATATCAAACTATTTTGTTTTAATTACTACTTATTTTAATTACTATTTTATATTTTATTATTTGAGTTCAACGCACCAATGTATTAATTATTTTGATTTGTTTAATTTGTTAAATGTAAAGTCATATTTATGTAGAGTCATATTTGCACGCCTGTATGTCGGCTTAATACACTGTACTTTTGTTATTTTTAAGACTTTATTAATCTGTATTCTTGCAAATAAATGATTATCTTATTTTATCTTATCTTATAAATAAAAAAACACACACACAACCGAATTGAGAAACTCTTACTTTGTTTTGGAGTTCTGTAAAAATCTACAACATACATACATACACATCATCACGGCTTTATTCCTAATGGGGTTGGCAGAGCGTAAACGACCTTAACAACGGTCGTTCTGCTACGTCTGACAAAGTTTTGAGGGTTATTTAAGATAGATTTGTAGGTAGGCCTAAATTACAATATAGAAAGAAAGAACATACATTTATTTAAGCCACAAAACAGGTTACAATATGTTACAAGGTAAAAAACAATTAATAACATAATATTTTTATGACTAAAAATGGTCTTCACTCATCATATTATTATGTAACAAGCAGCGTTGTAAACTGCTTGTAGCGCTGGTCTATATATACAGAAACCCTCGGATCCCTTAGCTGGTTTTTAGAGCAAGCCCGGGAGAAAATGCAGTTGGTACATTCTATGTTTTTCTCTCGCTCCCAGGCCAGCAGGGAAGTATGAAATTTCTCCTAACCACGCATTCATCTTTCTTTCTTTACACAAAAATAATGAAGTTTCTGCACGATCTATCCAGACGTGTCATCGGTGCATCCGGTGACCCGAGGGCTGGCAGTTTCTTTGCCCAAAAAATAAGCCTGGCCATTCAGAGAGGCAATGCTGCCAGCCTCCTGGGAGCCTTGCCTCGATGTGATGTCTTGGATGAAATGACCCTTGTAATGGTCCTAAAAATAAATGATAATAAATGATACTGATGTTCGTTAAAGGAATTATGAACGTGAAATTATTGCTATGACGTATACATAAGAAAGGCTATGATAAATTTGTCACTCCTACTGTTAACTTGGTGGTAGAGCAATGGACCGGCATTTCAGAGACGCAGGTTCGAGCCCTGCCCGAAACGAAATTATTTTTTTCATCACTACATAGTATAAAACAAAGTCGCTTTCTCTGTCCCTATATCCCTATGTATGCATAAATCTTTAAAACTACGCAACGGATTTTGATGTGGTTTCTTTTAATAGATAGAGTGATTTAAGAGGAAGGTTTATATGCATAATACATGCATAATATAGTAGAGAAACACTGATAATTTCCTTGCGAAGCCGGGGCGGGTCGCTAGTATTGTATAAAATAAAATAGCATTGATTGATAACGAAATAAAAATCCACAAAAATATATAAATTATTAACTTTGTGTTCCTCTGTGGGAATTGAATCCACGACCTCCGATTCAGGAGCTCACGTCTCACACCACATGACTGTGGAAGCAGTTATCAACAAAGCCGCATTATCTATGCAGACCCCAGCTGGGGGATTGATTAATGGAAACCATAGTAGAGGTAAAAATCAGTAAAACAGATGCAAACAAGCTAGCAACACAATCTTAGCATATTACAAAAGTAAAAAAGCCAGCCAAGTACGATTCGGAGTAGCACAAAGGCTCCCGTACCTACCAACTTATTATTATTCCCACTATAATAAAAGAAATTTTTGTATTTAAAGGTTTTTTTTTTTCATTTGTTGTTATAGACAAATATTATACCTAGTATATTTTTGGCTCTATCTCATGAACCGAAATAGGTAGAGATTTGAGATTGGTTCAAAATTTTACAAAATATAAGTTAACTAACGGTTTCTTATCGTTTTCTTCTAATCCTGTCTAGCTGCACATAATCAGGCGTTGATCTGCACACAACCAATTCCGATAGCGTGTATGCAGACGATTTATTTATTCTTCTGTCGAGTGGGTATCGAGTCTATTGACCCGATGAACCCTGGCGTCAGAATTTATAAACCGCCTAGTAGCACAACTATTCTCAGAGGCCTGAGCCTCTGACATGGTTTGAGTAACGACCACTATCAAAGACAGCGACCGCGACCGACGGCTTAACGTGCCCTCCGAAGCACGGAATCTTTTTCTTTTCGGACAATCAGGTGATTTAGCCTGCTGTTTCCCCCCTGGGAATCGAACCCAGGACCTCCGGATCGGAAGTCAATGGCACTAGCCACTAGATCACGGAGGCAGTTAGACGATTTACTGGAATGTACGTATACTGTGACAAGGGAATCTGACGTATGTCACACAGGCAAGCCACAGTCAATCATGGGCTACCATAGTGATAACTTTGTAATTAAGGCTGATTTGTTTAGGAATTGATAATATATTAAATTGACTCGATTCGGCAAAATACTAAATTTAACTATTTATAATGAAATCTAATCTTCCATGCTGGACTGTGAGTGATAGAAAAACATATAATGACAGAAATTAACATAAAAATACTTTATTGCACGTAATAATACAACATACCACACAACAGATAACAGCAAAAAACAAGTACAACATAGGCGGCCTTATTGCTAAGGTAGCAATTTTTTTAATGTGCTAGATTCATTTTCTCCCGGGCGTGCTGTAAAACCCAGTTAAGGGATTCGCCCTGTAAAAGCCAACTAAGGAATTCGAGGTTTATAGTGTATTGCAATTAGGCGATGGGCTGACAACCTGTCACTTTAGCAATATACATCATATTCAATAGCTGTAATTACCCTCAAAACTTGTGATACGTGGCAGACCGACCTTTGTTCGGGTAGTTTTCGCTCTACCTACCCCATTAGGAATAAAGGCGTGATTTATGTATGAATATATGGTAAATTGAGACCGTATCTGTCATTTTCTATCTTGAGCGAACAGAATGGGAACGCAGTATGAAAAACTTATATATATCATCAAACACTAATCTATAGCGAGTTTTCAAAAATTAAGAAAGTTGGTTACATTCTTACAATTCAATACACAAAAAATATTGCACAAAATAAACACATACAACAGAAATAAAACGGATTATTAATAAATAAATAAATTCTTCTAAAATAATTTTATATTTTCCGCAACGCAACATAACAAAGTTTGAAATACGTAACATACCAACATACGAAATGTTTGTACAACATAGCAGTTGCTAGATGAACTTGTCAGAAAACCGCAACAGCGCACCGCCGCTAAACACTGCTGTAATAACATGTTACAGAAACACCGGGATATTTCCCGTATGAGGGCGCGGTTGTGGACGGGCCAAGTTCTTAAACTTATTTTCTTTTAAACACTGCTGAAATAATATGTTCTACAGAAACACCTGGATATTTCCCGTATGAGAGGTTGTGGACGGGCCAAGTTCTTAAACTTATTTTCTTTTAAACACAGCTTAACACTGCAGTGTTATAATAACATGTTACAGAAACACCGGGATATTTCCCGTATGAGGGCGCGGTTGTGGACGGGCCAAGTTCTTAAACTTATTTTCTTTTAAACACTGCTGAAATAATATGTTCTACAGAAACACCTGGATATTTCCCGTATGAGAGGTTGTGGACGGGCCAAGTTCTTAAACTTATTTTCTTTTAAACACAGCTTAACACTGCAGTGTTGTAATAACATGTTACAGAAACACCTAGATATTTCCTGTATGAGGGCGCGGATGTGGACGGGCCAAGTTCTTAAACTTATTTTCTTTTAAACACAGCTTAACACTGCTGTAATATTGTGTTCTACAGAAACACCTGGATATTTCCCGTATGAGAGGTTGTGAACGGGCCAAGTTCTTAAACTTATTTTCTTTTAAACACAGCTTAACACTGCTGTAATAACATGTTCAACAGAAACTATTTCCCATATGAGGGCGCGGTTGTGGGCAGGCCAAGTTCTTCTACTTATTTTCTTTTAAACACAACTTAACACTGCTGTAATAATGTGTTCAAAAGAAACACCGAGATATTTCCGTATGAGGGCGCGGTTGTGGACGGGCCAAGTTCTTCCACTTATTTTTTTTTAAACACAGCTTAACACTGCTGTAATAATGTGTTCTACAGATACACTGGAATATTTCCCGTATGAGGGCGCGGTTGTGGGCAGGCCAAGTTCTTAAACTTATTTTCTCTAAGGCACTGCTGAACAAAGGTGTAACTAACGTGTTCTACAGAAACACCTGGATATTTCCTGTATGAGGGTGCGGTTGTGGACAGGCCAAGTTCTTAAACTTATTTTATCTAAGGTACTGCTTAAAAAAGTTGTAACTAACGTGTTCTTCAATACCCAGATATTTCCCATTTGAGGGTATGGTTGCATGCAAGCCAAGGTTCTGGAAATTATTTTATTTGAGACACTGTAGAACATTGCTGTTATGACGTGTCTCAAAGAAACACTGTAATATTCCGCCGTTTGAGGGCATGATTGTGGATAGGCTAAGTTAATTTTGTTTGCTTGGAATTATTATTACGCACCGCACCAACCAGTAGTAAGTAAAACACTCGTGTAATAATGTGTTTTTCAGCAAAATACCGGAATATTTCGCTATTTTAGGGCACGGTTGTGGACAGGCAAAGTCTAAGGACCAAATTTCGTTGGTGGCCAAGGTAATTTAATTGGTATTAAAAGCAACTTCCTTTTATTTGATAATAACTGAAAAAGATTAGAAGATTTCTTTTCAGTCTTCAATAGTGATTTATTTCATGTTGTTTAGTGTATTATTTAAAAAACAAATACGAGGTCCATCCAATCACGTTGTACTAATTCATTGGCAAAAAACAATAAGCAAACAGAACAGACTTGGCCTGCTTTTAACAATTTTGTTTTCTGACGTAGTCCGCTGTGTTTCACCTGCAATTTAACTAAGCCGGATATTTGCTCTCGTGGTTCGTTTCCAAAAATATTCCGAAAAATAAACACATTTCGTGAGCAAGTAAAGTAAACAGGAAATTTTCAACCAAACTAGACACACATACATACATACATATAATCACGCCTTTATCCCTAATGTGGTAGGCAGAACGTAAACAACCTAAACAAAGGTCGATCCGTCACGTCTGACTAAGTTATGAGGGTCATTTAAAATAGATCTGTAGGTACATTGCTGTAGTGACAGGTTGTCAGCTCATCGCCTAAATTGCAATATACTGAAACCCTCGGATCTCTTAGCTGGTTTTTACAGCATGTCCGGGAGGAAATGCAGCTGGCACGTTCTATGTTTTTCCAGCATGGAAGAAAACCAAACTAGACATTCCAAAAACCTGTTTTTGTATAGTAGATAGGGTATTCCCACGATATTTTGAATGATTTGTATTTTGTAGAGATATGCAAGTGATTAAAATGTTATGCTAGCATAGAATGTGCCAGTTGCTTCTCCTTATAAGCATGCTGTAAAAACCAGATAAGGGATCCGAGGGTCTGTGTATTGTAATTTTAGTTTACCATTGTAAGACAATCTATAGGAATATACAGTTCATAGTTTCTGAAATGACATTCAAACCTTGCCTTTTAACAGGCGCTCTGCCTACCCAGTAAGAGACTAAGGGATGACCTTTATTTAGATTGTTGACGGTCTGCCTACGCCATTAAGGATAAGGGCGTGATTGCAGTGTGTGTGGCAGGTTTTATCAGAACACGAGCTATCTTTATGTTATCAGAAGCATCAAAATTCAGCTAGAATTTTCGGAAAGCCATTACGTTTCGTCCTGCAGCCAGAATTCTAAACGGCCAGCTCCACAGGACTACAATGAAACTGCAAAAACTTTATTCTGAAAAATGAAACTTTTATTCGTTGAATTCATTAAACCAAAATTCTCTTCCCAAACATCGTTTTTTGTACATACATACAATCGTTGCCCAGCAGTGTGATGATGTGGGCTAAATAAAATAAGAAGAAGACATACAATCACGGATTTATCCCTAATGGGGTAGGCAGGGCGTAAACTACCCAAACCAAAGTTGCTCCGCCACGTCTGACAAAGTTTTGAGGGTTATTTAGGATAGATTTGTAGGTATATTGCTGTAGTGACAGGTTGTCAGCCCATCGCCTGAATTGCAATATACTGAAAACCTCAGATCTCTTAGCTGATGTTTACAGCATGCCCGGGAGGAAATGCAGCTGGCGCATTCAATGTTTTTCTCTCGTTCCCAGGCCAGCATGGAAGTAAAGATACAAGTATCTTTGTTCTGAAAAATGAAAGTTTCATTCGTTGAATTCATGAAACCCTTGTCAGATAACTCAAGGACATATTTGGGTTCGAGTATGAAACTGACACAAATGAAGTATACCAGTTACCTAATGTCATACGATAAATAAATAATTAAACCAAAATTCTCTACCAAAAATCTTTTTACTCTTTTAAATTGCCTTAAAGGCGATAAAGACATAAAAGAAAATTCTTAATTTCATTTAAAATTATTGAAAAATATTGAAAAATATTTGTATATTTTATATTGAATTTTAGAAGATTAATAACGAAAAGAAAGAAAGAAAAAGATAACAAATTCCGCCCGATACTGCATGCTTACTAGTTAATAATTTTAGGGTTTAACTAGTATCTAAATAAAGAATCGTTTCAGTTTAAAAAATGGCAGAAATTAGGAACACTGCGATCAATTTTAGGAGTGCACTGGAACAACCCTTTCAAATATACATTGCACAGGAAATTGTGGCGTGAATATTCTAACACTCCCTCTCCCCCCCCCCCGCCTCTCCTCGCACACATCCCAGCATTGTACGTACAATGCAGTCTGCAGCCAACATTCAATTATAATAACGTATAACTTGTATTAAAATGTCATATCCGCTCAACGAAAGATCTATCATCTGTGGACACGGCTTTCGTGAGGTGGAGTTCGTGAGAAATAAGTTTTTAATGAATGTATTACTAAATTTCCACAAAAGAACAGGAGCTTATATTACTCAACTGAGAAAAAAATCCAGTAGGTATAAGTTATAAGTACTTCCATGCTGGACTGGGAGCGAAAGAAAAACATGGAATGTGCCAGCTGCATTTCCTCCTGGGCATGCTGTAAAAACCCGCTAAGGGATCCATGGGTTGCATTAATTGTAATTTTGGCGATGGGCTGTCAACTTGTCACTAAAGCAATATATCTTAACCTACAAATCTATCTTAAACGACCCTCAAAACTTTGTCAGGCGTGGCGGAACGACCTTTGTTTGGTTCATTTACGCTCTGCTTACCCCAATAGGGATGAAGGCGTGATTATGTGTATGTAAAAGTCCTAAATATAACGCAGTATAAGATGTTTCATTCCCAGAGAAATGTACGAATATTTCCTAGAATTCCTCTTGTGGACTTTTACTAACGATAGACTGAGAGATGAAACGAGTTGTTATGTATCCCCGACACCAGACGGGCTGTGTCTTCAAGCTTAGGCTAGGCTCTACCCGATCTGCAACGGGCAGGAAAAAGGTGTCTTAAAAAAAACATTATCGAAAGCCGAGTCCTTTGATAACAAGTCTTGGTAACCGCTATACTTAGAAATGTATTACCCGACAAAGTTGAGACGCCGCGCCTGTGGTTGCTACACGTCTTCATCAACGACATAATTACGTTATACGCTTCATAATGCGGGTCGCAAATTAATCTCCCTACCTATTAATGTTTCGA
Organism: Scrobipalpa costella; assembly: GCA_949820665.1. Lineage (NCBI taxonomy): Eukaryota > Metazoa > Arthropoda > Insecta > Lepidoptera > Gelechiidae > Scrobipalpa > Scrobipalpa costella. The sequence goes on along the minus strand of OX463320.1, from coordinate 312,564 downwards.
GCAAATTACTGGAACTGGAACATTCTAGAGAGATTTTAAATTGCTTTAAGTGGCAGAGCAAATTAACAAGACAAGGCAGATAAAGGAGGTTCTAGCTTGCGGCGGCGCGGCGTCAAGGTTTTGTTCTTTTTCAGTGACTAGACTAGAAAATACCTAGCTTTTGTGTAGAATGGCAGAGACGTCATTTTCCACCTATTTTAGTGCTTGCTTGTAGGAAATTTACCAGTTTTTAGATCCAGTGTATTTCAATAAGAGAGTTGCTCTGTAAATTTCTAAACGAAAGTAGTTAAGTGTTGAATTTATCTGCCTATTTGTGATTGTTTTTTCCATGCTGGCCTGGGAGCGAAAGAAAAGCAGAGAATGTGCCAGCTGCATATCTTCCCTGGCATGCTGTAAAAAGCAACTAAGGGATCTGAAGGTTTCAGTAAATAGTAATTTAGGCGGTAGGCTGACAAACTATCACTACAGCAATATATCTACAAATCTATCTTAAATAACCCTCAAAACTTTGTCAGTAGTGGCGGAACGACCTTTGTTTAGGTCGTTTACGCTCTGCCTACCCCATTAGGGATATAGGCGTGATTATATGTATGTATGTACTTAAGTGTGGATTTGATCTTCCTATTTGTGATTGTAACTTCTGTAGACATTGAATCTACGGATTCTTAATTAAAACCCTGCAAAATGTTATAATTTTGACTGCAGTTGAGACTAGATGCAGTTGAAATTATAACAAGCATATTTCTTGCATTCTCTGCATTTATTTCCTCAGAAATACTTATTACGTTTCGTTTCGCACAAAGAAAATAATGCACTAAGATCATTAGCCAAGGCTAGGATAGATGGAACGCCTACAAACGCACGCTTCATTGAAACTCAAAGAAAATTCCCTGAAATAAAAACTTTTACTGTAAACGAATCAACAAAGCTTTCTTCTGGAAAGTTCTGTGGAGTTTAGAGCCAATTCTCCAAGTTTTTGTTGGAGTTTAGATAGATGGATTCATTTGGTGTTACGTGCCTGAGTTTTATGGCTCCTGACAAAGACTAGTCATTGCTGCAGACAGTTGAAGAGAAGGTGAAGTTAAATCGTAAAAACAACTAGGTTCCTTCTTACAATCTCAAACTTTAGAATGAAGCCCTAAAGTAGATTTTACTAGAGCGGAACAAAAAGATATAACTTTTACATAAAACCGCAACCACTAGACCTGCATTCAGCCTGCATTGTCCTAACTAAACTGGGGAACATCTCACAAAGTGATAAGTTGACAAATTTCAACTTTGTGTTCCTCGCCGCCGCATCTTCCGTGCTGGACTGGGAGCGAGAGAAAAACATAGAATATGCCAGCTGCATTTCCTTCCGAGCATTCTGTAAAAACCAGCTAAGGGATGCGAGGGTTTCAGAATATTGTAATTTAGGCGACGGGTTGACAACCTGTCACTACAGCAATATACCTACAAATATACCTTAAATAACCCTCTAATCTTTGTCAGACGTGGCGAACGATTTGTTTAGGTCGTTTACGCTCTGCCTACCTCATTAGGTATAAAGGCGTGACTATATGTATGTATGTAATATGTATGTTCCCCGCCTGGGAATCGAACCCAGGACCTCCAGATCGTAAGCCCATGGCTCTGACCACTAGACCATGGAGGTGGTCAATTGTGGTTTGGCCGAGTGACACACATCCGACTCCCTCGTTAATCAATCCCATCTGAAACCTGCAATGACCTGCATAGGTAATGCTGCTTTGCTAATGGTCGGTGATTTAGTGCATCTCACTACAAACAAACCACACACGTACATACATACATTCACGCCTCTATCCTTAATGAGGTAGGCAGGGCGTAAACGACCCAAACTAAGGTCGTTTCAACTCATTGCATTTGAAGATTTTTAGCACTCACAATATCATTTTAATTTCTTATAATATTAAAGAAAGAAAATAATAAATTGTTTCTGGCAGGACTCGAACCTACGTCTCTGGAATGCCGGTCCATTACTCTACCAGCTGAGCTATAGAAACGGTACAGGGAGAGACGAATTTATCATAGTATTTTTTATGTACACGTCATAACGACGTTAGCGACATCTAGCCGTGTAGTTTTTAAGAACTACGTACGGCTTGACAAAGCTTTGAGTGCTACTTAAGACAGATTTATAGGTATATTGCTTTATTGACTGGTTGTCAGCCCATCGCCTACTTTACAATGTACTGAAACCCTCGGATCACTTAGCTGGTTTTGACAGCATGCCTGGGAGGAAATGCAGCTGGCACATTCTTTTTTTTCTCTCGCTCCCAGCATGGAAGAACTATAAACCACATATAGTGGTCTATTTCGAAAAACCAATATTTGACGTTTATTTTGAGACCTAAAATTACACTACACGTAAACCCTGACATTCGTTTAAAACACTGACATCCAAATCTAAAAAAAGAAAATCAGCTATGGCAGTCTCTAACTTTCTTTATAAGAAAAGTGCAAAAGTGCAAATTCATAGAAATTCCAAGAAGTTTTAAACCGATTCAACGAAATGATTTTGCATTGCTAAACTACTTCAACCATAAACTTTCTTACCAGACGACATTCACTCTTTAAATCAGTGTCTCTCAAAGTGTGAAGTTATGACAACAGAGCAGATAATATCTGAATATGAAGACAGAGAGTGCTGTAAGCGAAAAAAAAACCTTCTCGGATGTTTAGGTAAAATATTTACATTGTATCTTGTAGAGACTGAATTTACAACTGTCCCTAACGGTTCAGAAGTTATGATATTTTTCAATTTATAAAAAGTTTTTTGGCTCTAGTGAAAAGTTGGTATTACGTGTGTTGATTGGAGAATAAACGTATCATTTATTCTATTTATTTGGTCTCGAGCGGATTTTATTTCGGTAGGAGACTAGGGTCAGGCTACGGATAGCTCCTGCTCTTTGCTGTTAACTAAACCATACGACTGACAGATAACCAACTACTATCGCCAACTATGGCGTCTATAAAACGTAACCTAAAAAATATACAAGTCAAAGTGACATAGCATGTTAACTTCATCTTTTAGTGGTTTGGCGTATCCGTGATGATTCCTCCAGTGTCAAGTTTGTAGGGCGTTTAAAGGTGGTAGGCTTATTACAAATTATCATAACCAATACTTCCATGCTGGCCTGGGAGCGAGAGAAAAACATAGAATGTGCCAGCTGCATTTCCCCCCGGGCATGCTGTAAAAACCAGCTAAGGGATCTGAGGGTTTCTGTGTATTGCAATTTAGGCGATAGGCTGACAACCGGTCACTACAGCAATATATAAATCTATCTTAAATAACCCTCAACACTTTGTCAGATGTGGCGGAACGACCTTTGTTTAGGTCGTTTACGCTCTGCCTACCCCATTAGAGATAAAGGCGTGATTATATGTATGTATGTATGCATAACCAAAACGTGACAAAACCATACCGTCCCCCATCACAGACGATTGGCGAGCGCAGTGCGAGATGTCACATGTTTAAAAAGCAGTCCTCAATAGTTACGAAATAAATATGCACATTGCACTAAGTTAACGTTTTTGTTGGTAATAGTTATACTGTCACGTGATTTCATTATTTTGCTTAGGTTAAGTTAGTTTTGTAAGATTTCTACTAAAAACCAGCGCTAAGGTCTTGGAATGTAGCGCATTCTGAGCTAGGAAACTTTTCGGTGTCGAGTGTAACTATTAGGCTATTTCGTTTTAAGTTGTGTAATTGTGATAATTGGTACCGAATAAATGTTTTTTCTTTCTTTATTTATTTTTGACTAACACTAATGTCTATTCTTTCATCACTTCAAGTACGAGGGAGTCTGTCTACAATATATTTTTGAAATCACTTATGTTCCACGCCACTTTGAGAACCTTCAACCTCTCCTCGTGAATATATTTCGGTCTGGGCTCGGCGGTGCATCTCTGAATTTTTCAGCTCTCCGCTCGATCGACTCGCGAACTTAGGAACCGAGTCACCTGTACCCGCTCCTATTTACGTACCAAATGCGCTATAAGTAAGTGAAGTGTACGTGAATTTTCTGGGACTTTAACTTCAACTTCAAAATTAAATCTAGTCTTTTTTCTGTTGTTGATTGGCTTTTTGAGCTGACGACAATGCCTTGATGAACCCTGTTACCAGAATTTTTAGACTGTACAGCTAATATGCCTCTGACATGGTTATGTATGGCGACCAGTATTAAAAACACCTCGGATTCTTGTTTGCAAGTGATCCACCCCACACTGCATTGTACTAACCAAAGCGTGAAAATCTCAAATTTCCCCTCTTGGGAATCGAACCTACAACCTATAGATCTGAATTTTTCAGCTCTCCGCTCGATCGACTCGCGAACTTAGGAACCAACTGTACAGCTAATATGCCTCTGACAAGGTAATGCGTAACGACTAGTATTATAAACACATTGTCCTCACCAAACCGGGCAAAATCTCTAATTTTCACTAGTGGGTCGAACCTACAACCTATAGATCGGCATCTCTGAATTTTTTAGGTCTCCGTTAGATCGACTCGCGAACTTAGGAACCGAGTCACCTGTACCCGCTCCTATTTACGTACCAAATGCACTATAAGTAAAATGAAGCGAAGTGTACGTGAAATATCTGGGACTTTGACTTAGATTCCTTAAGGATAATTGGTTTCTAGACTTCTTCTTCTATAGACTTATTCTAATGTTGACGATGCCAAAGGAAGGAAGGAGATTTTTTAGGCTGCTTGATAGCATAGCCTCTAACATTGTTTTTTGTGTCAACCACTATTATATACGGATAAATATACCTTCTAAAGCGCGGAATCCTTTTGTTTCCAGGAAATTGGATTGCGATTCACCAAGCACTTTCCTAAACAAACTGGGAAAAATCTACAAAGTGATAATTCGAAAATTGTACCACCTTTGGTAATCTAACCCACCTTTAGATTGAAAGCTCGTATTTATAATGCCTTCTCAAGATTGAGAGCAATATTTATTTCATTTAATTTCAATAACTACGGCGTACCAATTACAGTGATCAATATCAGTCAATATTAAGTAGGTATGGATTTGATATGCAATTATGTACTGAAGTCACATTTCTGATATGAACTCAAAGTCGCTGTCAGTCTCAAGTACAGGTTATAAATACGGGCCTAAGTCACATACTAAAGTAAGTGAAATTTACTAGAATTTTCTAGAACCTTAGCTCGGCGACTATTTGAGTTGGTTTCTTGAGAAAATTGGTTTGTTGAGTGTGTTTCTAGTTGGCAGGGTCCAACTGAGGACCTGGTTCCGTCTTCTAATTATCTACTAGTATTTGGACTATTATTATTATATTATTTATTGCAAAAATTTCAATACATTAGTTAAATCTTAAAATTAAAGCAAAGGCGAGTTTATCTGTCTCTTAGATCTCTTCCAGCCAACCTAGTGGGGATGAAAAATGGGACTTCACGGGTTATAGGTACAATAAGTAAAATAAATATTTAATAAATAAAAAATAAATTTTATCCGAATACATATATTCTTTATAACGTATGTAAGGACATAAAATGCTCTATGACTAGGCTAGTATCTAGGCAAAATTTCAACGATTGGCCTCTAAACCGCAATGTTCTTATATCGAGGTATGTACACACGTCCCGACAATCCACATGTTAAACAAAAATAAAGAAATTTGGAAATAGATAAGTATTGAGTTCCTAAATGCGGAGAAGTAGACAGGAGAATATTCAAATAAAAATTACTTTAAAATTTTACCTGAATACTAGTAGAAAATTAGAGGACAGAACCAGATTTTCTTACAAAAAATATTTATTAGAACCTACCAACTAGAAGCACACTCAACAATCCAATCTTTCTTCGCTAGAACGTACCCTCCGAAGTACAGATTACCTCATTCAAAACATTGACTTTTAAAGCTTTTAATTTTCAAGCAAAGCAACAATCTCTCTTAGTTTCACTATTTCCTTCTTTTATGATCGCGTATTCTGCTAAGTCCACAGTCCGCATTAAATACTAAACCAAAACGCTTTGTTAAATAAATACCGACTTCAACATTATTTCCTCTATTTGCCGGCTGTATCCGATGGAACAGACCACAGATCTACGTTAGGGTAAACCATGCAGCCTTTTTAAACCCAATACATGTGTTCGAGCAAACTCGAACCATCTTACTGAGCATGCCGCGCAGCTCGTCGACTTGCTTACTACATATTATTGACAATACTGCGTGACATGCTGAGCTTGCAACTTACACGCATGTAATACATAAATAATGCTATCATTGTGTGTATAACGTAACATCAATATAAAATAGCCATCATTTCATACAATAAATCAGACTGAATCAAGAACTCTTCGTCTCACAACAACCCGTCCGCTAGGTTCCATCATGTGCAGGCTTTGCCAGCAATGGCATTGTCCCGTACAACATGCCTACATATAATCACGTCTTTATCCCTAATGGGGTTGGCAGAGCGTAAACGACCAAAACAAAGGTCGTTGCGTCTGAGAAAGTTTTAAGGGTTATTAAAGACAGATTTGTAGGTATATTGCTGTAGTGACAGGTTGTCAGCCTATCGCCTAAATTACAATATACTGAAACCCTCGGATCCCTTAGCTGATTTATACAGCATGCCCGGGAGGAAATGCAGATGACATGTTCTATGTTTTTCTCTTACTCCCAGTCCAGCATGGACTGCAATGTTTGCAAATTTCTTGCGCTTATTAAGCTAAATTAAATTGCGTTATCTACCTCAACTGGATCTGGGGCAACAACTGGCAATGCTATTAACTGGATCGTAATGTGGGTCGCAGAGAAAAATAGAGCGCGATGGGTTCGTTCGCCTTTGTGTCGCATTTTTATGACCCTGTATAAACTTAATACCGGGGAGGAACGAGGAATGCAAATTGTTGGTAACTAGTGGAGTTACTAGCGTTATTACTGGCACGCTCAATTAATCTAGCCGTTATAACGTTGATAACGTTATTAACGCAACGATTTATAGACTTCGTGTTTACAAGGGAAAAATTAACGTTTTAACGAGATTAAAAAGGATTGTTAACTATGTAACAGATTCATTATAGTTAACAGTTTTAATTAATTATGATAAATCAATTTTAATAAAAAACATACATACATATAATAACGCCTTTATCTCGAACAGGGTAGGCAGAGCGTAAACGACCTAAAAAAGGGTTGTTCCGCCAGGTCTGACAAATTTTTGAGGGTTATTTAAGATGGATTTGTAGGTATATTGCTGTACTGACAGGTTTTCAGCCCATCGCCTATATTACAATATACTGAAACCCTCGGATCGCTTAGCTGGATTTAACAGCATGCCCGGGAGGAAATGCAGCTGGCACATTCTATGTTTTTCTCTCGCTCCCAATCCAGCATGTATGAAAATACCTACTAAAAAACCATGTGGTTGTCCTAAATACCATATCATGAACACTTTTCACGTATGCATGGCAATGACAAGTTACATTCCTATGTTTCAGTTACTAGTTTAATGTTGACTTTATCCTCGGTAGCTCAGTTGACAGAGCGCTGGAACGACATTCTAAAGGTGGAATTTTTAAATCTTTAAAATACTTTGTTTTGATATCGTATTTGTGACATACAACAGCACTGTTAGTACAGAAAACCTTTCTGAAAGATTCTGAGTTCCAACATCCCTACCTAACCTACACAACATATTGTAGCTACACATTCAAACTAAAAAGAAGATTGTAGGTACTTCGAGCATCGTGAGAAACCCGCTAAAGCAAAAAGTTAAGATTTGTAAACTTACTTTTCTCCACGGAACGCTAAAAATATTCTAATAAGACTCCCTGGCTGGCTTTATAAAAACGCCGAGATAAGATAAAAGAAAAACTGAAGAACAGCGTTATATAAGGTCGTTTTTTAGCAGATTGCTCCTTCCTTTCTTCCTCTACCTACTCCGCATTGATTACCTGATTCGATCAAGACGTGCCCGCAAGTCTTAAACCGGTGGAAATTTTCAAGTTACAAAAGACAAGTGATATAAAAAATATATAAAATATACCCAACTGCGTAAAAAAACCCTTTTATTCGAAATAGGTCTAAAACGGTCATTTAAAATGAAAAAGTTCACAGTTTACAGTGACTTTATGAATAATATTTTAATGTTTTATTAATATCCCGTTTGATTTTGTATTACAATATGACGTCTTTATGGTCGCAATATTGAATTAAGATCATAATATTTAAATCCATGGATGTGAGCGTGATTAAAATTGGCTCACGTTTATAGGACAAAACAATCTTTTGAAACAAGTATAATCATTATTGCTAATAAAATATTCACACCTTCAGCGCTCGAATGTCAGGTCCAATTTTTAATGCGCAAACTGTATCATTTTAAGTCAAGTTTTTCATTTCAAACTATACCCTTCTTTGATATGCGAAGTCGGGGAAAAATTGCGCGGAGTTTTAGACACTCGAACGCCCCTAGGGAGGCTGCATTTGACACTGTGGTCGAGAATACCTTTAAAATTCTACGAGGCTGCGCCACCGGGGGGGGTGCACCCCCCCCCCCCTCCTTCCCGCAAACATAGTAATGTGTTTGGTTCTCACGTGCACATACACTCGCGAGCAAAGAGTTTTAGTCAGCCTTAGTTGATATCCTAAACTATTAGTTCTTGCGAGCACAAGACCGCGACGAGTAGCTAAACGCTATTGCTGAGTCCCTCCAGTGGTCGATGTAGCCGAAATCTTTTTCTATTTCTGTATTTTTCTCTTCTTTCGTAAGTATTTATCGCTGTCTTATGAGCCTTAGTCAAGTAAGGAGGGGTTATTGTATGTGTCCGAGGTGACTGAAATAGGTAGTTATTTATTTTACTTTTCGGCATGTGTTTAATATTGATACTTTTTGCAGGGTATGGGAAACAAGAGGATGAATTGTTAACAATGTAAGGCTGTTTTTAGGATTTTAGGAATGACTCCAGTAGACTACTATTATTACAATATGCACTGTTTGCACTCTCCAATTAGTTCTTATTTTATATTTTGTGTTTTATTTGTTTACTAATTTAACTGTATGTGTCTTTTGCAGGTAAGCATACTTAATACTCCTGGATTGAAGTGGGCGAAACTGTATGTATCTAATATTTTTTTATGCGCAAGATAGTTTTAATCAGTAATGAAAGTAGCTACAAGAAGGCCTGTGAAGTTAGAAATATAAAATCTTGCTTAGTATTGTATTTTTGTTTAACTGTCGCGAAATTGCAAAGAAACTTATCTCATGAACTGCACTTTTGAAATCTACATCGTAAGTTTGTGAAACAAAACTCTAACAATATGAAAATGCGGAAAATCTTGTTGACCCGAATTCCTTGCTCGCAAGTGCACTAGTGTGTAAATGTGACAGGAGTGCGGTAAGAATTTTGTAGTATTTTCTGGCGTTTTCTGGTGTTTTGGAAGTAGAAATGCGCAGCTGCGTTGGTTGGTACGTATTGTGCTATTTACTAGTGGTAAAACTACACAATTACTTCCATACTGGACTGGGAGCAAGAGAAAAACAAAGAATGTGCCAGTTACATTTCCTATCGGGCATGCTGTAAAAAACAGCTAAGGGATCCGAGGGTTTCGGTATATTGCAATTTAGGCGATGGGCTGACAACCTGTCACTACAGCAACATCTACCTACAAATATATCTTACATAACCCTCAAAACTTTGTTACACGTGGCGGAACGACCTTTGTTTAGGTTGTTTACGTTCTGCCGACGCTATTAGGAGTAAAGTCGTGAATATATGTACGTATGTAAAACTACACAACTATATTGTTAGTTTTGTAAGACGGGTGAAAATAAAAAAAAAATGCTGAAGTGTTTGGAATTGTGATAGTTTTAAAAATACGTACAGAAATTTTATTTTTAAACTACGCTATCAACTTTTATTAAGCGTAAATGGTTTAATGAGTTAGGCAGTATTTTTTTTTTAATATTAACTATTATCTAGTTTTGCGTAGTTTTTGGCGTGTCTCATCGTCTTTTAGAAAGAACTCTTATATATTAGTGGTCTGTGTCACTTTAATCAATCGGGGAAATATAGCAATAAATAAAAACAATCATTTCGTTATTAAATTCTAATTAAATTGGCCGGAGGAGATTGTGTAATTGGCGTACATCCATTAATTACGGATTAGTTGCTGTTGCGGTCTACCGACGCACACATACATACATACATCAGTTGCATACTAGCATATAAGTAGATCTATATATATAGCTTTCATAATTTGTAATCTTTATAAACGACATTCTGCCATGCTGGACTGGGAGAGAAAAATATATAATGTGCCAGCATTTCCTCCTGGGCATGCTGTAAAACCACCTTAGGCATCCGAGGGTTTCAGTATATTGTAATTTAGGTGATGGGCTGACAACTTGTCACTACAGCAGTATACAGCAGTACGTGGCGGAACGACCTATGTTTGGGTCGTTTACGCTATGCCTACTCCATTAGAGATAAAGGCGTGATTATATATATGTATGTTTATAAACGAATTAGAGAAAAACTTAATGTACAGGTAATGTTCAAGAATCTCTACTCTTTTTCATCTTACTTTTTCGGTTATCAGAATGAAAATTTAAAAACCAGGTTAGTGGTGAAAAATTATTTAAGAAATAATTAAATGTATCTTTAACGATTATTCTGAAATAACATATTAATGGCTGTCTATACAAAAATAACATGAGAGCAAAGAATGAAGCATTTGGGTAAAACTTAATTTAAAACAAGAAACAACTGTCATCGGGTGTATAGTTCTCGAAATATTGTTGATTTTATGAAGATTTTCTGTTCTAAATTGGCTGCCATTTCACAAGGTACTATGTAGGCATGATATGTGGTTGGTTTTTAACATTTTAATAAACTCATCTAGCTACCACGCGAAGGAAAATTCGAACTCACGCCGGTTTCGAAATGAGCAAGTTGGCGACACTCGTCAACACCAAAATTTTTATATTTTATTACATCCGCCACCTTTTATTTGGCCGTTATTTCTATTAGCTACCACTAAGAAATAGTGCTTCCATGCTGGCCTGGGAGTGAGAGAAAAACATAGAATGTGCCAGCTGCATTTCCTCCCGAGCATGCTGTAAAAACCAGCTACGGGATCTGAGGGTTTTAGTATATTGAAATTTAGGCGATGGGCTGACAACCTATCACTACAGCAATTTACGTATAAATCTATCTTATAAAAACCCTTAAAACTTTGTCAGACGTGGCGAAACGACCTTTGTTTAGGTCGTTTACGCTCTGCCTACCCCATTAGAGATAAAGGCGTGATTATATGTATGTATGTAAGAAATATTAGCCATAGTTACATGACGCGGACTAGCTTCGCTTCTCTATACTGCGGTGTGGAAGGCGAGAAGGAAACCACCACACTTAAATTCCTAAAAATTAGAATTATGAAGATGAAAAACAACAGACATGACTGGCGTTTACTTCATACTTCACCGACAAGAGCAGCGCTCTTCAGTTTATGATGATGAGTACCATAAATATAACTACCGTATAAAGGAAAATTGGCTTCACTGATTTTTACATTCCTAATGGGGTAGGCAGAGCGTAATCGACCTAAACATAAGTCGTTCCGCCACGTCTAACAATGTTTTGAGGGTAATTTTAAATAGATTTGTAAATATATTGCTGTAGTGACAGGTTGTCAGCCCATCGTCTAAATTGCAATATACAAAACCCTCAGATCACTTAGCTGGTTCTAACAGCATGGCTGGGAGAAAATGCAGCTGGCTCATTCTATGTTTCTGTCTCGCTGCCAGTCCAGCATGGAAGAACTGAACTGAGCTGAACCGATTTTTACTGTTTTCCTAAATAACACGAGCTGGCCCACAGACCACAGACTACAGGTCCACTCACAAAAGATACTCGTTAGGACCTGCCAACTAGAAGCACACTCAACAAACCAATTTTTCTCAAGGAACCAACTCAAATAGTCGCCGAGCTGAGGTTCTAGAAAATTCTAGTACACTTCACTTACTTATAGGAGCGCATTTGGTCCGTAACTGCCTGGTGTAGTAGTTTACCTGCTTTGGACTCTCAATCTGGAAGCTGTGGGTTTGATACTTACGAAAGGAACACAAATTTATTTCATACATACTCACATATAATCACAGGTTGTCAGCCCATCGCCTAAATTACAATACACAGAAACCTTTGGATCCCTTACCTGATTTTTACAGCATGCTCGGGGGAAAATGCAGCTGGCACAGTCTATGTTTTTCTTCCAATCCCAGTCCAGCATGGAAGCAACAAATTTATTACTTGGCAATTTGCGATATTTTCCCAGTTTAGTTAGGGTAATGTTAGCGCAAACACTTTTTGGATATTTTACAGTTCATTTTTATTTGTATCGACTTAGTCTTGGTCTCTATACTGACTTAGACTAGACTACTAGAGCAAACAATTCTACTGGTGAAAATTCTGTAATTGGCTTCCTATCTTGTATTATTTTTAGTTTTTCTTTTATATTAATAGCTGTTGATTTTCCTTGAAATAGAAACAAAAATAAAACCTTTCGCACAAACAAAAACACCAGATAAATATAAGATTGTTGCCAGAAGAAAATCCTGAAGATTTTGAGAACCCCGTATAGTTTTTGAAAGATATCTTCACAGGAACCGGGAAAGCAGCAGGAATCAAACAAACGTAGTTATCGGTCAACGATTTATTTCCGACTGGCAAATCTCATGCCACCCGCAATAGGCGACATAATACGTATACACTACAATCCTCCACACTTAATTTCTAAAACTTTCTCCTTAAATAAACCTTAACTATAATACTTAATTTTAGAACTTATAACTACACTTCTTATTTAATCTACATTGGCGTATAGGACGAGGCTGAGGCGGTACAGGGGTCACGACTACAGGTTCAGCTTCCCGTTCTCTACTACTACCAGGAATAGCATCCTGAACATCAACATCATCCTCAGCTGACGCCCAACCGCCCGACGGCGACTCCAGCCCTCCGGCCTGCCCCGACCGTTCCACCACTGATGCCAATTTAACCGGTGTTTTACTGATATTGGACGTGTTAGTGTTATCATTTTCAGATCCGCTTGATACTACTGGACACACAAGCGAACTCCTAGATCTCGGTCTTAACTGATCCACGTGTCTATGAACTTGATTACCCCTACTATCTACAACCTGATAGTCCGTAGAACCTAAGGCAGTAGCTACCTTACCGGGTAACCACTTTTCCCCCTTCAAAAACTGACGGTACCATACATCATCACCTACTTGAACACTCCTAGACGACCCACCGGTCGACTCCACCTGACGTTTTTGCGCTTGACGCACCTTACTCTCTCTGTCTGGTTTTAAAATGTCTAACTTGGTACGCAGACGCCTACCCATCAGTAGCACGGCAGGACTTTCACCCGTCGAGGAATGCTCAGTATTTCTATAGTGCAACAAAAATGTATGCAATACTACCTCTACTTCCTTCCCTTCCAAAATTGCTTTTTTAATTACTTTTTTTAAAGTTTTCACGGCGTTCTCCGCCGCTCCGTTGGATGAGGGATGGTAGGGCGCAGTAAGAACGTGTTCGATTCCATCCTTTAATAAGAAACTCTGAAATTCCCTACTAGTGAATGGTGGTCCATTGTCACTAACTACTTGCTTAGGAACACCCCAACGACTCCACAGCTCGCGTAGTTTACTTATAGTACTACTAGCATTAGTACTTGGAACGCAAAAAATCTCCAGCCATTTTGATGTGGCATCTACTACAACCAAGTACATCTTACCGTATAAGGGCCCCATGAAATCTAGGTGCAGCCGGGACCAAGGCCGGAAGGTGTTAGATATGATTCACGAACCACATATGGGTATTGTGAAATCTAAAGCTATAGCGCGGAGTTATGTATGGTGGGCCGGCCACGTCCAGGGCTGCGGCGCGTGTCGCGGCGGCGCGTCCGCTAGCGCCGCGCACGCAGCGCACGCGCGACACACAGCCTCCACCGCCTCGTCGATGCCGGCCCACCATACATAACTCCGCGCTATAGCTTTAGATTTCACAATACCCATATGTGGTTCGTGAATCATATCTAACACCTTTTTCCTACACCTCTCCGGAATAACCACCCGGTGTCCCCACATTACACACCCTAGCTCCTCATATAATTCCCGCTTTCTGTTGAAATAAGGTTGCAAACTCTGCATTTCACATTCATCGGGCCAACCATCACGTAAGTAGCCGAGGACCCTACCCAAGATAATATCCTTAGCCGTTTGTCTCTTTATCTCATTGTAATCTAAGAAAAGCGCTTCTTGTGCGAAATGTAAATATGTTTGCTCTGGCATAGGTACACTACTACTGTTTGTACTAATCGGCAGACGTGAAAGGCCATCCGCACAATTCTCATTCGTCTTAACATATTCAATGTCATAGCTATAAGCTGATAATATGATTGCCCAGCGTTGCATCCGACTCGCTGTCATAGCTGGAATGCCTTTAGTAGGACCGAAAATAGACACGAGTGGTTTGTGATCAGTACGAAGGGTAAAATGACGCCCATACAAATATTGATGAAATTTTTTCATACTGAATATTATGGCTAAAGCTTCACGATGAATTTGCGAGTAGTTTTTCTCCGCCTGAGTAAGCGTGCGCGAGGCATACGCCACCGGGCGCTCCCGGCCCGCCGCGTCGCGCTGCGCCAGCACCGCGCCGACGCCGCGCGCGCTCGCGTCGCATGTCACTACCACCGGCTTTTTGGGGTCATAATGCATCAACACATCTGCACTTGTTAATAATTTCTTTACTTCATTAAAAGCATAATCGCACTCTTTACTCCAGAGCCACCGAATATCCTTTCGTAAAAGATCGTATAATGGTGCTAAAACAGAACTAAAATTTTTAACGAATTTTGCATAAAAGTTTACTAACCCTAGAAAGGAACGTAAGTCTGACACGTTTTCCGGTTTCTTCATTTTCAGTATCGCATCTATCTTAGATTTATCCGCTTTTACACCATCTTTTGACACTATATAACCTAAATAAGTTACTTCACTTACAAGAAATACACACTTACTTTTTTTTAACTTTAAGCCATTGCTTTGAATTCGTCCTAAAACCATTTCTAGAGCCTGTAAATGCTGCGATTTACTTTCGCCTGTAATAATCACGTCGTCCAGAAAAACATGTACATTCGGTATGTCCCGAAACAAGTTGCACATAATACGCTGGAAAATACCTACAGATGAAGCGAGCCCATAGACCAACCTATTATAGCGAAATAAACCCCGGTGTGAATTGATAACAGTGTATTTTTTTGAATCATCAAGTTCAATTTGGTTGTAAGCTTGTGTCAAATCTATTTTACTGAAGTACTGAGCCCCATTTAGCCCTACTAACACGTCCTCTATCTTAGGTAATGGATAACGATCGATTAATAATGCCGGATTAACCGTAGCTTTATAATCGGCACAGATTCTAAGCGTACCATCCGGTTTGTTGATTGGCACAAGTGGCGAAGCCCAGTCGGAGCAGTCGACGGGCTCGATGACGCCGGCGCGCAGCATGGCGTCCAGCTCGGCGTCGACGCGCTCGCGCAGCGCGTACGGCAGCGGCCGCGCGCGGTGGAACACGGGCTCCGCCCCCGCGCGCACCCGGAGCGTCGCCTTGCCTCCCGTGTACCGCCCCAGCCCGCCGGTGAACAGCTCCTTATATCTGTTGAGCAATTTTGATATTTCATTATCAATCGGAACCTTCTCATCAATGGATACAAAATTACAATAAAATTTAGGTACATCAATTCTAAGCTTACTAATCCAATGTCTCCCCAATAAAGACGTGGTACCCCCATTAACAACAAATAATTCTAGTTTCATATTACCACTATCTTTATAGCTAACAGTAGGTTTAATGTGGCCCATTGGTATTAACTCCGACCCATCATAAAAAGTTAAAGTTGTGTCGTCACATCGTAACGGAATATGAGAAAAATATTTATCATACGTATTTTTGCTAATGCAGGATACTGGTGCCCCTGTATCTAATAACATTTTTAACTCTTTTCCATCAACAAATATAGATAATTTACATGCCTTGTAATCACTTAAACATAAGTGATGCAAACTATTCTCGATGTCCCCGTCGTCATCTTCCTCGCTAGACCCGCAACTGATGACGTCACCGAAGTGTATGCCCCGCTCGGGGCCGCGCCGACCCACTGCCGACGGCGCCCTAAATGACGCTCCTGCCGCGTTTCTCTGCGGACACACCCGCCGTAAATGTCCCGTACGCTGACACTTGCTGCACACATAGTTACGGAATCGACAGTCTTCACTGGAATGCGTACTAGAACCACATCCTCCACAATATACGTTCCGAGCCGGTCGCAAATCCTGATTGTACAGATTCGGCGCTCGAGCTGAGCGCGCTCCGCCAGCTGACCGACCGCGCGGTCGCGCAGCCTGGCGCTCCGCCGCCACGGCGGCGCCAAGCGCATGCACCGCGCTCGCCTCGCCGCTGCCCGCAGCCGCCGCAGTCTCCGTTCTCTCCACCGCAGCTGAGTCCCGTTCCGCCGCTTCTAAAGAACTTGCCAACTTAACCGCGTTTGCAAAAGTTATTTCATCGTTCTCAGCGAATAATCTTTGCCTTATTATATCGCTTTTCAATCCACACACGAACTGGTCCCGCAAATTTTCATTCAAATTGTCCTTGAATTTGCAATAACGGGATAACTTTTTAAGTTCGGCCACGTAGATCGCTATTGTCTCGTCGGTATGCTGTCGTCTCTGTCTAAAACGAAAACGTTCCGCTAATGCCGAGGGAGATGGCTGCAGGTGCTGACTCATTAATTCGCATGCGTCCTCGAAAGTTAATTCTGAGGGTTTTTTAGGACTAGCTAGGTTCACTAAAAGTTCATAGGCCTCATCCCCCATAATAGCGATTAAAGTAGGCAGTTTCATGTGGTCATCGATGTCGTTCACTTTAAAATACATATCGATTCGATCTGCATACGACGACCATTGTCCAGCACTCACATCAAATTCTCGCAATTTACCGATAGACATTTTTAACGTTTACACCGCACACAGTTAAAATATTGTCACACGCGTATTGTTCACAATTATCCTCGTCGCCACTGAAAGATATCTTCACAGGAACCGGGAAAGCAGCAGGAATCAAACAAACGTAGTTATCGGTCAACGATTTATTTCCGACTGGCAAATCTCATGCCACCCGCAATAGGCGACATAATACGTATACACTACAGTTTTCACAGAATAAAATTACGCTCACCCTTAACACACTCAAATTCCTTCAACATATTTTCAAGTTAAGAACTTTGGCCCAAAGTTAGGGAGGTGAGAGTGCGAATTAATATTTAAGTATTCCGAGATGACAAGACCAGGGTAAATCTCGGAAAAACTCCCTGGTAAATATAAAACAAAGACGTATGTGGTAAGTTAGGGAGCCGAAAGTAGAACACACATTTCTTGTTAACAATATTTGTTGTGGGGCAAAAAATTGCCGTATCTAAATTGGATTTTGTGGTATACACAATAATGCACGTAAAATTTAAATAAATATGGTTATGGGATGTCTTGTGGTCCAACCGAAGTCCCATTTTCAATCCGAAACAACCCCATTTAAATTTTATAATTGTAGTAGTTTTTGGAGCCTTATTTTGTGTACAGATGAGATAGGTATTTTTTTTCTATTTTGGCAAAATTTCATGTAAAAAGGCGGGAAAGTTGCTCCGTCTTCGCAGGCAGACTTCAAAGAATTAAAAGTGTACCTAGAAACCTAAAAAGGGCGTCTTACTTTGTTAACAATCCTTTGTTGTTCCGTTGTGTGCCGGTATCTTAAATATTTCTATTACCAAGCCTCGCCCAAAAAATAATATTTTTTCACTTTAATAATTTTTCTACCCCCGCTAAATTAATTTGAACCACAGAAGAGGAAGTATGAGCGTTTCTTTGAAGTCAACAGCAATTCCTTGAAATCAATTTGGTTGAAGTAATCCACTTAAGGAGTAATTCTTCTTCCTATTTTTTCCACTGTACAGGAAGCGAGAGAAGAGCATAGAATAAGCCAGCTACTATTCTTCCCGAATTTGGTTTATTGTAATTTAGGTGACTTTTTGAAATCATCTTATAAGTGTAGCGTAAACGTTCCTTTTATGACGCTGTCATCGCTCTGCTCACCCCATGAGTTATACTGGTACGGCTTTGCGAACACAGTGTTTTTGTTTGAAGGGTAACTCGAAGAGGAAATAGATCAAAGAGCGGTCTCCAGCGAAGCAACGAACAGAGAAATGAAACTTTAGACGCGAGTGTTGGCAAAGATAGCGAGTTTCATCTAATACGTGAGAATTGGATGTTCTATCTTAAAACAACGTCTAAGGCCCGTATTTATAATCAGCTCTCAAGAATGACTGCGTGTTTGAGTTCGTACCTCGTCAAAACCATACTTAATATGGCCATACTTACGGGGTAAGCAGACCATGGAAAGAATAAAAGCGGTGCAAATGATCGACATCAATTTTAATTATAACATTGTTGTCACAGCAAAGGTGATAATCGTGATTTTCTCTATACCAGAAAAAACGGACAAATTAAACTTTAGACGCGAGGGTTGGCAGAGACAGCGTTTTATCTAATACGTGAGGATTGGATTTAGAACCACATCTTATATTCCTTACATACATACATATAAATATATAATCACGCCTTTATCCCTGATGAGGTAGGCATAGCGTAAACGACCTAAACGAAGGTCGTTTCGCCATGTCTGACAAAGTTTTGAGGGTTATTTAAGATAGTTTTTTTTTTTCACAGCATGCTCGGGAGGCAATGAAGCTGGCATATTCAATGTTTTTTCTCTTGCTCCCAGTCCAGCATGGAAGATATTCGTTACAATGGGCGAATTCATGAGTTCATTTTCACATTTTCTAGTAAAAATCTTGGATCCGCCCTTGTACCTTACGGGGTAAACAGAGCATGAGAAGATCAATATAAGCGGTGTAAAAGATGACGAAAGTAGCTCTTATTAGACTGCTGTCGCTCTGCCTATCAAACTTTCGGAAATAATATTCTAGAGAATACAGAGAATGAATACAAACATGTTAATAAAATCATAATTATCTCTCAGTTCTTTGCGTGTTTTCGCGTTTTTCTCTCTCTTGTGAGTAAGTTTTTGAGATTACATTCTGATACTCCGTAAGTTCATGTAATTCGTGTCATAATGCCGGCGAATATATATCAGAAGCCTTTTCTTTCAAATCAAAGCACAAAATTCAAAATATTACACGTAAACTTTACAGCCACAAATATAACAGACATTGTTCTAAAACTATTTCCATTTTATTCTCAGTTGGACGATATATTTCTGTCAGTAAACAGAGATTTGCAACAATTGGAGCATGTTGCGGCAGAAATGGTTATTCCATAGCGATCCTAAAACAGTGATCTTTTGTAAATCTGGGGTAATCTGTTATTTGCTAGATAATTCTAGCCGTAAGCATAATGTACTTATAATTTGAAATGAGCTGTTGATTACCTTAATAAAAAAGAAAAAACCATCAAACAGGTGTTAGTAGTTTGTGCATTTCCAGCCTCACAACACATGTTGCGATGCGACATCATAATCATACCGGGTGATAGGCGTTGCACGCACAGTCAACGACTCTGAACCACTTCCACCAGGAAATTCTGTCAGGAAGTGAAATAAAATGGCTTTTCTATACAAATTATCTGATCGAGGTGAACATTTTGTGCGGAAAAGCCATATTATCTTCATTTCCTGAAAAAAATACCTGATGGAATTTATTCAGTGTCATTGACTAAGCAACCCCTATCAGTATGCGGGACGCTGTCTCTTCCACTCCTCACATTACTTATCACGGCAGCCAGAAGTAAACAGCTGCTAATTAACTGACAGCGACGCTTTTATGAGGCTTAACAGTTTGGCTGACCTCGAGACATTGTTGATTCTGTAAACTGAGAATGGGACAAAAATATAGAAAGCATCAGCTGTTTTTTCTCCAAGGCAGCTACTGTACTGGCTCGTAGAAACTTGAGGGTTCCGGTGTTTAGTTTAGGCAATTTTCTGACAATCTTAACCGAACTAAATAACTAAACCTCTGAGACAAGGGCTTTCTTAAATAAAATGACAAATAACAATTTCAGACATTGTGATGACGCCTTTTAACGGGCTCTGCCTACCTAGAAAGTGATACAAGCGTATGAAAATAAACATGAGACTGAAACTGTTGTTTATGTATCTTTAAGCTGTTATTTACATACATACATATAATCACGTCTTTATACCTAATAGGGTAGGCAGAGCGTAAACAACATTTACAGAGGTCGTTCCGCCACTTCGAGATAGATTTGTAGATATATTGCTGAAGTGACAGGTTGTCAGTCTATCGCCTAAATTGCAATATACAGATACCCTTGAATCCCTGAGCTGGTTTTTACAGCATGCCATGGAAATGCAGCTGGCATATTCTATGTTTTTCTGTCACTGTCAGTCCAGCATGGTTACTTCGTTATGTATTTTTAAGGTATATTTTTGTGTTGTGCCTTGCAATAAACGATTACATTGAATTGAACTTTGGAACACAGTAGAATCACCCGGCAGAAGTGGTGCTATTACCGAGGTGTCCTGAAATTGGCTGCTTTTGTGCGTCCACACACTCACTGAGGCGAAGCTATTCCTCACTGACCTAACACCCTTTATTTATACCAACATGGACCTAGCACCCTATACCGGGTGTTAGGGACAGCGTCCCGCGAACTGATAGAGGTGGCTCAGTCAACAAAACTGAACAACCATCACCGGAAAATTCTTTCAGGTGATGGACAAAATAATTGAACTTCCCATACCAAAATTACCACCTCTATCAGATAATTTGTTTGGAAAATCATAATAATTTTTTGTCACTTCCAGAAAAAAAATCCTGTTGATAGTTATTCAGTTCCGTTGACTGTTGGCAGCACCTTTCAGTTGGCAGGACGCTGTCCCTTACACCCTGTATACATGGACGATTTATTACAATGATGGCAAGATTTCCATCGCTACGCTACGTCCTGTGTACCGAGCGTAGCAAACTTCTACGAACTGTAGCTGTAGCTACGTTATGAATACATTGCAGGCTGATCACCTGATTGTCCGAAAAGTAAGATGATCCATGGTGTCGGATGGGCATGTAAATAGTCGGTCCTGCGCCTGATTTCCCTCTGGTCGTGTCAGTCAATCTGTCCCATCAGAATAAGAGATTGAAGGAATAGATAGTGCACCTGTGTGTAGCGCAAACACTTGGACACTAAAAACACAGTTGGCCGATTTCTGATGGCAGCCAACCAAAAATCGAAATTTGGTGGGAGGAATATTATTATTATGAATAAAAAACGGAAAATAGTACATATAACAACAGCACAACAGGGCGTGATTCATCGTTGAGTCTGTCTCGGTCAAAACAACATAATACAAATAACATTCAAACCTGTATCCCTTGCGAGGGAGCAGACCGTTTTCGACCTCATAATACATAGATCCATGCTTCACTGAGAGCGAGAGAAAAACGTAGAATGTGCGTTAGGGATAAAGGCGTGATTATATGAGTGTGTATTTTAATAGCGGTAGTTTGGCAGTGAAATTCTCATATCTCTTTGCTAGTTCCTAAATTGTATGTCTTTCCATTACTGTCAATGAAATAAGTTCCATTATGCCACAGGTCCACACAAGTCACAGTAAAGGCCACTCGAAATATCCAGTAAAAGCTATTTCTCAACCGCTAAACGTTTGCACTAGTTGAGAGCATGCCCTACACGGTACTTCTAGGGCTGTCACAACTATAACTTTCAGGTGAAATTTAAATCATTTGTAAATTTTAGGGCAGTATACCTTTTATTATTTATTTATTTATTTAACTTTATGCACATAAATGTTACATGGGTGGACTTAACGCCAAAGGCATTATCTACCAGTCTACCTTAGGGCATGTGGAAATGACATCACTACTTAGTATAAAAAATGTCCCTTTCTCTGTCCCTATATCCCTATGTATGCATAAATCTTTGAAACTACGCAACGGATTTTGATGCGGTTTCTTTTAATGGATAGAGTGTTTCAAGAGGAAGGTTTATACATATAATACTTGCATAATATTGCGGAGAAACACTGATAATTGTCGTGCGAAGTCGGGGCGGGTCGCTAGTACCTTGAAAAACTGAACAAGTTCCCCCATGGAACATTGGCTGACAGACAAATAGATGTCTCATCATACGTCCTACGTTCCACTTTCGAGGTTTTTCTTACTTTTGTTAGGACAATGCAGACTGAACAACCTGATTTATCAGACAATAAAGATAATTGCTTGTTTCGGATTCAACTTTAAGCTTCCTGTATCTGTCATAATCGTAAATGTGTAGTTTTAGATTGTTACAGAAACCATGCCAGGGGCCTTTTTTTATTATAAGGATTTATCTAGTTGTTCTTAGATTCACCTACGAATCGATACTAGAATACGTCTTAATCGGTTTTATTTTTTTATTGGATAAGATCCTGGGAATAAAATACCTAAATACAGACTAGAAGGCAGCCCTAGCTCGCCCGCTCTCCCGCGGTGGCAAGTGCACTTCAATAGTAATGCCATTAGGTAAACGCTAACACTTTCTGTTAATGTTTTAAGCTCTTAAATACGTGCTAAAAGCTCAGGAACTCGTTTTGATAACCTTTTGGAGATACTTTTTTTAATGTGCTTGCATGTGGATAGTGTTTTATCGTTTTAGTGATTCATAAATTGAAGCAAATTCTTGTTTCTTTGCATGAGATTTTTTATATAAAAAAGTGAGGTGATATCATTAGTGACTTGATTTCCAATCTTAATTTGGACTTGTCAAGCCCTACGTAGTTCTTAAACTACGAGTACATAGCTAGATGTTGCTAACGCCTTTACCGTTTCTGTAGCTCAGTTGGTAGAGTAATAGACTGGCATTCCAGAGACGCAGGTTCGAGTCCTGCCAGAAACAAATTCATTATTTTCTATCATATTATAACTTTATTTATTACTCCGTGCTAATCCTCCGTGGTGTAGTGGTGGTGGTGTTTAGGAGTTTCCTCGCCTATTGCAGGTTGCTACATCAGCATTATTTTCATATTGCCAATAATGATTGCTACATTCACTGTCTGATTGTCAAAATGATTGCTTTTCACTATCAAATTGACAAAAGTGATTTACTTATTTAACAGTTTATTGTATACAGAAACATACAAAGGACAGAATACATATGAAAGAAAGGTACAACAGGCACTGCTGCATTGCAAAAAAGTCATAAAACAATATCTCCTAAACAAATCTTACGAAGACACTGAATCCATTTTACAGATAATTACATAAAAACACTAAAATTATGTCCTACATACAGCACACTCGTATAATTAGGTATTACACGTACACACACACCTTTTATATTTTGTTTTCAATAATTTTAAATTGTTAATTAAATAATTGTGTTTTTATAAATTTAACTTATATTGTATCATTCTAAACAACACTACTTAGTTTTGTTAAATCCTTATGGAAGAGCGGGGCCTCCTAACACAAGTTTTTAAAAACTTAAAAGGAGTTCCTCGAACACTTTTGTTAATATTAACTAAGATTCTGAAATAAACTACTTTTACTTTACTTTTACTTTACTGCTAATCTATAAAAATAAATTTCTTACAGCAGACCTACAGAAGTGAAATGGCAAGTAACGAAATGCGGATAAGACGTGCATAATAATATTTTACCTAAAACATTTTAAAAAATAAGTATAATAAGAGACTGAAGATAAAAACCAAATTTATTTACCATATAAATTGTAAATATAATATAAAATACTTACACTAAAAAATATATAATAAGGTACGTAAACTACGTACTTACTTCCATGCTGGACTGGGAGAGATAGAAAAACATAGAATGTTCCAGCTGCCCCTCCTCCTGGGCATGCTGTTGAAGTCAGCAAAAGGGACTCGAGGGTTACAGTGTATTGTAATTTAGGCGATGGGCTGACAACCTGTCACTAAAGCAATACATATTACAAACTAAAATTGCCCTCAATTTTCGTCAGACGTGGCGAAAGCGCCTTTTACGAGGCGTTAAACGCTCTGCCTACCCCGTAAGGGATAAAGGCGTCATTTATGTATGTATGTATGTAAACTACGTAATAATACCATATAAGAAAGTAAACTTACTATCAAATTGTCAAAAAATATTGCTACATTCATTCTGATTGTCAAACAAGATTGCTAAATTTCCCTGGAGATATTATTACGTTACATAAATGATTTTGTACGAAAAATGTTTCATTTCCATTCAGTTACAATGACACAGCACCAAAGCTTAGTTCATATTAAAACGGTGGGTGGACTAAGAAATTTGACGGTAAGTCCTTTTAGTGGACCATTTTCAATAAAAAGGCTTACGATTAGCCGGGGACGTCGTTAACAAGTCAATTAATACCGGCCTCGTGCCCTGCTAGGGGTGGGTAAGTGAGAAATAACCGGAAATTATTTGTCGATGAAAACCGGTTATTTGGTTTTTGGTATTTTTATATACTTTTACTCTCTTTCTGGGAAACGCTGCAGAAAGAGGATAGAAGTAGACCGATATGCCATATGTCTGCCCTTAGCCACCACCAATACCCGTAAGCTCCTCAATCTCTCCGTGATCATGGCGCATACATCTGCTCTGAAATATCAGACACTCACATCCGTTTCATCATTAGAAAGCTACGTTTACCCTGAATTACTTTATCCCGTAATCGCAAACTGATGGACGTATGTACGATTGCAAGATTATCGGCACTAGGGAAAACCCGGCTTTGTTAAAAAGAAAGCGTTCTTTTTAAATATCCATAGATAGTTATGACCGGAACTATATTAAATTTTACCTTCTCAATTCAATTCTCCTACAGAATTGAATTCCATAACAAAAAAAAAAACAAAATTATTTCACTAAGACAACCCGTTTCTTCGCAGTACCGGTATTTTCACTACTACAACCCTATTAAGCGTCCAAGCTGCTACCGAGGCGCGACCTCAACACCGTAATGAGAAAGGAACGACTCCATTCGGATATTCTAATTAATTACTTGTTAAAGCTGTAGCGGTTGATTATGTTGGTCCTTTACCCGTTTACTACAAAATTGGATGTCATTGTTTGGCACAATGGGGGTTATAATAGGCTTGGACTTTCCACTTTTAATAGGATTTGTGTTCGTGTGCTTTTGATTGTGGTGACAATTAATTCAATTGGGTTTAAAATTATATTGTAGTGTAATTTTCTAGTACCATAGTTTATCTATTGTAATAGCATAGCAATACATGTATATTTTCCTAAAATAAAGATCAGCTAAGGGATCTAACAGTTTTAGCATATTGTAATTTAGGCGATGAGCTGACAACCTGTCAGTACTGCAATATACATACAAATCTTTATGAAATATCTCTCAATACTTTGTCAGACGTGGCGAGACGACCTTTGTTTACGTCGTTTATGCTTTGCCTACCCCATGAGGGATAAAGTCGTGATTATAATATGTATGTATGTATGTATAACCACCACATGTCAGACAGAAAAAAAGCTTTTAATACGCTATTTTAACTCTGCTTAGCTCACAAGGGTTAAAAGTGTGATTATTATTGTATGTTATTATAGAATCATTTTATCTAAATATTTGAGTGGAAATTGATTTTTTAAGACTTTTGCCATGAGGTCGAGTAACTATCCTCTTATTCTCGAAAAACTGTGACAAACAGTGACCAAAAACTTTTTTCTTCTAATAAATGGCATCTGTCACACAGTTACCAGCTTAAAGTGTTTCGAGTATTGCTCTCCTGTCCATCTTTCGAATTCCGTGCTTCGGAGGGCTCGTTAAGCCGTCGGTCCCGGTCGCTGTCTTTGATGGTGGTCGTTACTCAAACCATGTCATAGGCCTGATAGTTGTGCTACTAGGCGGTTTAACAACTCTGACACCAGGGTTCATCGGGTCCATAGACTCGATACCCACTCGACAGAAGAAGAAGAAGAAGAAGACATGTCCATCTCTACTACATCTTCTCTATTTGTCGATAATCACAGAACTGGCGTCGCCTCATACATACATGTATGTATAACTAATGACCGATGTGTTTGTACAGCGCTAAGCCGGAGAAACAACTCACCCGCTATATTCCCGCTCAGAACCAATCCGACCGTATTAATTGTACAAATGAATAGATATCGAGTCTCTCTGTAGGATGTATGTGTTGTATACGCACGTAGATATGTGTATGTTCAGTTAAGCTGCGATAATTCTAGTAGGTCAAGCTATTCATAATTGAGAAGAAAGGTGTGAAATTATAATTTTACTGATTTTGATAATTAAACTCAAGTTACAGACGAAAGTTAAACAAAATTAAGCGTTTTCAATGATTTTCAAACTTTCATATAACGGGAGATACACAATCATAAAGTGTAGCAAATTTAAATAAAAAATACAAATCAAATTCTTTTAAATTAAAAGCATTCAAAAATACACCAATTAGGAAGTAAACTTTTTTACTAAAGGGAAAATTATACCAAAAAATCGATGTCTCGATAGGACTGTTTGATCAAATGTATGTGATAAATAGTTTTTTTCACGAATATATTCATTGTCATATAGGTATGTACTTCACTGTCCCTAATTTTCTTTTGAGCGTGTCGATGGAACACGAAAAATTACATCATAGGGGCCCAGAATTCAGAGACTTGTATTGCATATAAGCTGCCGTCCATTAAATGCGCTGGCGTGCAGGTGTTGGGGCACCCCGGGCACGATGTCAAGTGTGCCATGGTTTGCACTACACCGCAAATACAGTCTACATCGGGGCTTGCCAAAAATCTTGACCTGACCATGTTTTCCTTACTTCTGCCAAGCTATGTTCGACGTCATTAATGGTAAACCCAAACCCCCAAAACCCTTTATCAGATTGCCGTCAAATATTTTCAAGCCGCAAGTTTGCAGACGAGAAAAACAACCAACGAATTTTCAATCTCCGCTCGCATTGTATAGTAATTGAAGGCTCTAGCGCCGAACGAAATGCATTTAGAGATAGTGTTGCCATAGTAAAGGTGAAGAGCAGTAAAAAATCTCCAATAAAATAATACTTGATGTCTATACATAGGAGCATGTGGTCGTCACCCGGAGGCTGGGGGAACTAAGTTTAAAAGATATCTGCAACCGCCTCTGAAATTGCGCTAGAATTATACGAAGATTTCGCTATTGGATAATACTGTATGGAGTGCAGTTTTTGCAGTCGTCAAAAAATAATTTGACGCTTGATTGATTAAAGTCATACCTGCATCACTTGTGGACTACGTAAACGTCAACGACAACATAAATAGGATTTTCTATCGATTCTGTCAATCCATCGTCTAATTTGCTGTACATTGAGTCTCATCTACATACATACATACATATAATCACGCCTTTATCCCTAATGGGGTAGGCAGAGCGAAAACGACCTAAACAAAGGTCGTTCCGCCACGTCTGACTGATTTGTAGGTATATTGGAGTAGTGACAGGATGTCAGCCTATCGCCTAAATTGCAAAATACAGAAACCCTCAGATCCCTTAGCTGGTTTTTACAGCATGCCCGGGACGAAATGCAGCTGGCACATTCTATGTTTTTCTCTCGCTCCCAGTCCAGCATTTAATTTCATCATGGAGCCTCATCTCTTCTACTTATTTCTACAGCATTTTTTGAAAGAGAAGCAGCTGTATTTGTTTGTTTTTCTATAACTCTCTGTGAAACACACATACATATAATCACTCTTGTATCCAGAATGGGACTCCTTTATCCACCTAAACAAACGTCGTTCCGCCACGTCTGACAAAGTTTGAGGGTTATTTAAAATAGATTTGAATGTATATTGCTATAGTGACAGGTTGTCAGCCTATCGCCTAAATTGCAATATATAGAAACCCGCGGATCCCTTAGCTGGTTTTTACAGCATACCCGGGAGGAAATGCAGCTGGCATATTCTATGTTTTTCTCTCGCTCCCAGTCCATCTTGGAATTAAAATGTCCTCATAGATGCATTTAATTACAATAACGACTAACTATACGGGGCATAAGGGACAGGGTCCCGCAAACTTATAGGGGTTGGTCAGTCAAAGAAACTGAACAACTATCAGCAGAATTATTTTTCAGGAACTGGACTGTTTCGTGGACTGAGCAACCCCTATCAGTTTGCGGAACCCTGTCCCTTACACCCAGTATATTTTCCTGCATTGACGTTGTACATACATACATACAAAACGTCACGCCTCTTTCCCGTAAGGGGTAGGCAGAGATCACATCCTTCCATTTGCTACGATCCTTGCAAATTGACGTTGTACTGTTCTTTATTTATACTGTGGCGTTCCGCCCCCGCTCCCAGCGCCAAATAGTCTGCGACTTGGTTGACCACGGGTTATATCTTCAGTTTACGCTCAGTAAAACTGGATTTTGTTGTCTATTCTACGTGTAAGCGAAATAACCGTGGAAATAACAAAGAAACTCTCTCAATAAATGTTACGGTGGATATTAGTTTTATTTCATGCCTTAAAATGGTGCAGTAATAATCTCTTACATGCTGGACTGGGAGCTAGAGAAAAACATAGAATGTGTCAGCTGCATTTCAATGCTGTGAAAACCAGCTAAGGGATCCGAGGGTTTCTATATATTGCAATTTAGGCGATGGGCTGACAACTTGTCACTACAGCAATAAACAACCCTCAAAACTTTGTCATCCGTGGCGAAACAACCTTTTTTTAGGTCGTTTACGCTCTGCCTACCTTATTAGGGATAAAATCGTGATTATATGTATTTAGTAGGTAATAATTTATATTTTTTATTCACTACACAAAGTTAAGTAATTTTTAAATAATGACTTGATCAAAGACATTTCTGTCAAGTATGATATGACAAATCTTGGAAAAGATTTTTTTTGGAGTCAGTTGACACATTGGCTATTCAGGATTGAAATTTAATATACATGTTAGTAGTATCACTCATAACTAATTGCAAAGTTTTATACCGGGTGTAAGGGACAGCGTCCCACAAACTGATAGGGGTTGCATAGTCAACGAAACTAAACAACGATCACCAGAAATTTCTATCAGGATATGAAAATAAAATTAACATTCCATACAAAATGACGACCTCAGACAATTTGTATGGAAAAACATTATCTTTTTTACTTGGTGAAAAAAAAAATCTGCTGATAGTTGTTCAGCTCCGTTGACTTAGCAACCCTTATCAGTTTGCAAGACGCTGTCCCTTACAATCCGTATGAAATGTCCTCAATCACCCTAAATGGAAGATGTTACGGAAAAATATTTTCCTCAAACCCAGCTAGCAACCAACATTGAATTGTTCGACCAACAATATCTTTTGTTCCTGTCAGTATTGAGTGTCGTTCCATTGGCACTAAAATAAGGAACAAAAAAGATTTCGCCACGATTAAAATGGACACCTTTGTGTTAGCGAGCGAATAAAATGACAGCCATAGCATAGAATACAGTGGTTAAATAACTTTGAAAGGACTTTCAACATATTAACATATAATCATGCCTTTATCCCCAATGGGGCAGGCAGAGCGTAATCTACCTGATCAAAAGTCGTTCCGCCACGTCTGACAAAGTTCTGATTATTTAAGAGAGATTTGTACGTATATTACTGTTGTGACAGGTTGTCAGCCCATCGCCTAAATTACAATGTAGTAAAACTTTTAGATCCGTTAGCTGGTTTTTACAGCATGCCCGGGAGGAAATGAAGCTGGCACATTCTATATTTTTCTCTCACTCCTAAGCCAGCATGAAAGGACTTTTAAACGAAGATTATATTGTTAATGGAAAGAAAAAAATACTTAAGTGCCAATTAAGCTTTACTGCCTTATTTGTAAGTATTATACCTCCTAACATGTCGACGTGTCGAAGCATCAAATTATATTTTCTGTTATTTATATTGTATGCCTAATATAAGTTGCATAGCGTCACCACCAGAGGGTGTCGTTAAAGTCGACTCAGAGATGAGTTCAAGCAACTATTGGCAGCGTCCGTTATGAATATAAAACCCATTCACAGTAGAAAACTTGGTTCATGGTAAATCCTAAATGGCAGAAGCTTTTTTCCTCCAATAGACTGTTTAGCAATAATCAAGTACTTAACAAAAACTAAACAGTCTCAAATAACCAATCATTTGCCATTGCAAATTCACAAAAAAACTTACCAGCTTAGTTTTCCAATATTTCCTCTATGAATTGCAGCTTTGTTTCAATGAATTTCAGTTCTAGCTTGTGTTGCTGTCACAAAATCCAGCTTACACTATCGACACATTCGGAACAGACGTGACCGCGATTCGAGACACCGATTCTTAAAGTGCAAGTGAATATTCAGACGTACAATTTTACTGATTTTCTAATCAAATGAAAGTTACCTTATTTTTATTTTTTTTAACTGAAAGAAAACAAAACGTACTGGTAATTTTGGTACAAAGTGCACACCTCAGTTTTAGAATTGAAATAAGCATTTTTTTATTTCGTAATCGTATTTTTTTGAGCTTAATAACAACTGCAATAAATCCTTTTTCCCATGCTGGACTAAGAACGAGAGAAAAACATAGAAAGAGCCAGCTGCATTTCCTCCCGCGTATGCTGTAAAAACCAGATAGGTGATCCAAGGGTTTCTGTATATTGAGATTTAAGCGATAGGTGGACAACCTATGACCTAATCCCATATATCCCTATCTTAAATAACCCTCAAAACTTTATCAGACGTGGCGGAACGACCTTTGTTTAGGTCGTTTTCGCCGTGCCTACCCCATTATGTGTATAAATCCTTACTGGACCTAGCCCTTGCCTGGGCAGCCACGTTTTTTGATCTAAAATTAATCAGCATACTCGCTACCTACTACATTTCGCAGGCAGATCGGCGAATGCAATACGAGATCTTACATTTATTCACATAAATCATACGCTTCAAAAATGCCCTCCCTGCCCGTCGCATTATGTAGTAGACAATGTGGCGACGTCGCCGGGACAAAAGGCGGGAAAAAAAATCTAACGCGTTGTGTGAATGTTCCGATGTCCATTGCGTTTAACTCACTTATCGATAATGGATGCATGTGGTTTTGGTTACACGATTTGTTATTTTGCGACAAATAAAATATTATCACTCGTGTGATGCTTTTTGTAGACGATCGTTTTATATTTGGTAATTCTTTTGTCGAGTGGTTATCGAGTCTATCGACCCGATGAACCGTGGTGTCAGAGTTTTTAAACCACCTAGTAGCACAACTATCAGGCCTCTGACATGCTTTGAGTAACGACCACTATCAAAGACAGCGACCGGGACCGACGGCTTAACGTGCCCTCCGAAGCACGAAATCTTTTTCTTTTTCGGACAATCAGGTGATTCAGCCTGCAATGTCCTAACCAAACTAGGAAAAAATTCACAAAGTGATAAATTCTCAAATATCAACTTTGTGTTTCCCCCCTGGGAATCGAACCCAAGACCTCCGGGTCAGAAGTCCATGACACTAGCCACTAGACCACGGAAGCAGTTAGTTAGTTATTGGTTATGACGAAGTTACTAAAGAAATTGGTTTTGATGATCGACCATCAAATGTAGCAATCGGTTTTTATTGTAGCAATCATTTTAAATCATCAGATAATCATTGTAGCAATCATTTCTGCGAGTGTAACAGTGAATGTAGTAATTATTCCACACAGTAAGACAGTGAAATAATCATTTTTCATAATAAGATAGTGTTTAAGTAATCATTTCTAGAATTTAGCAATTATATTTGACTATTTTTAAAAAAATACAGGAAAGTTCTCTGTGTTAAAATATACTATTGATAGCATAACGGAATAGTTTATATGAACATTATTAACATTTGGCCAAGACAACTAAGCAAAACATACGAATCTATATTTTTTCTTTCGGTCTTAATTATTGCCTTAAACAGCTCAATGATTCAAGTCTCGTCTCTTTGTGTTCAAGTCTAGATGTCTTTTCGGATCATCGATAATGAGGGCCTAAAGAACTTTATCTAATTATTGTCTTGGGAGTGCCCCTGAAACCCTGATTGAGTTGCTTCAAAAGACTTTTATACTTTATTTAGGTAATGAGGTCATATTTAACATCAAACTACAGAAAAAAAAGTATAACTTTAAAAAAAAACAAGTAATAGAAACTAGCCTTACAAAGTCATAAAACCAGTTAGTTAAGAATCTATGCAAACTATTACTCAAAGTTAATGCGGGTCTGAGTATTTTGTGATTTATTTGAAAAACGGAGAACAATTGATGTTCATGGAAATTTTTAAATCAATTTAATTTTGAAAAATAAAAGTCATTAGTTTAATAATGGTGTCATGTAATGCGTTTTATCAAAAACAATTTAATAATTTTCAAGAAACATACGTACTAGGTAGAGCGATCAAAGCTGGTTATGTTTAGCCTTGCTGAGCACTTCACTAAATATTATATTTGTTTTGGAAATTAAAACTGAAAAATTATGTTTTAAAAACGTCCTTTACTGAATATTTTATTTCACTGTTGCTAAGCTCGCGTGTTTTCTTTATTTAGCATAAAATTTAAGATATTACTAACTTTATGACTTTCTAGAACATCATCCTTTAATACTTTTATTGCAAAAGTAGGTACCTAATTAAAATATGTAGGAAAGAGGACAAATATAAGAGGATAAAAAGGCAACCCCATTATATAACTATTTTTGTTCTAGTATGTTGACGTTTATTATACAGGCTTCAATGTCGGTAATAAACTACCCAAAATAGTTCTAAAAAAAATACTTTTTCCAATTAATCTTATAAATTTAATTTATAATTTCCAGCTCGAAGATAAAATTTAAAAATAAAATTTCACACAAAATTTTCATGCACAGTAAATAAATACTGCAAATATCAATAATCAAATGTTTTTGAAAATTGCGTCTTTGTCCTTTTTAAGGACGAAGGCAATTTCCCCAAACACAAAAACAAACAGAAAAAACATTCTTACAACTAACAAATTATAAGAAACGGAATACATGGGAGCTAAAAAAATGTGAGATTGAGATTGCGGGCAAAAAGATGCCGCAACGCGTTTGTCATCTGTCGTGCGAGGTCGGGGATTCCCCGGGGCAAGATCCCATCGTACCGACACAGAGAAAGTGAGAAATAGTAGAATGCTGTGGTAAGATACAGATACAGATGCAAAAATATTAGGCCTTTAGAGGCAAGTTGTTAACTGCGTCCGTGGTCTAGTGGTCAGAGCCATGCGCTTACGATCCGGAGGTCCAGGGTTCGATTCCCAGGGCGGAACACGAAGTTGATATTTGTCAATTTATCACTTTGTGAGGTTTTCACTAGTTTGGTTAGGATATTGCAGGCTGAATCACCTGAATGTCCGAAAATAAAAAGGATTCCGTGCTTCGGAGGGCTCGCTAAGACGTTGGTCCCGGTCGCTGTCTTTGATAGTGGTCGTTACTGAAACCATCTCAGAGGCCTAATAGCTGTTCTTTAGGCGGTTTGAAAACTCTGATAACAATGTTCATCGGATCGTTCGACTCGAGAATCCACTCGCTAAGAAGAGGCAAGTTGGCTATTCGCGTCGATACTGAGTTCTTGAAGAAGAAGAAGAAGATACTGAGTGTGAACTAGAAAGGACACCAAGCTAATTTGTTGAAGGTGATTCTTAACGGCAAATGGTTGCTTTTAAGAACTTATTTCTCCTAAACGGAACATTGGATAGTTCTAAAAAAATATACGTCTAAGAAATTAGTTCAACATTTAAAATTATTCTTGTTCATAAATAAGTGTGCTCAAAGAAGCTGTAAGTAAAGCTGGTTTTATCAGTAAATTTGATATTCCTTCTAAATGATCAGGAGCTCTTTTACAGTAATTTTTAAATCAATCTCGTAATTTTTATGCCGGCCTGGGAGCAAGAGAAAAACATAGAATGTGCCAGCTGCATTTCCTCCCGAGCTTGCTGTAAAAACCAGCTAAGGGATCCGAGGGTTTCGGTATAATTTGACGGGCTGACAACCTGTCACTACAGCAATATACCTATAAATCTATCTTAAACAATCCTCAAAACTTGTCAGACGTGGCGGAATGACCTTTGTTTAGGTCGTTTGCGCTCTGCCCATAAGGGATAAAGGCGTGATTATATGTATGTATGTATATGTATGTATGTAATTTTTATGAAATTACCATTTTTGTACGTTTTTGCACATTATTGACGCGGCCACGGACGTAACCGCCACGCTGTAGCGCGCACTGATTTGAACGATATTCTTAGGCATGGTTGCATATATTGGAATCTATCTACTCATCTGCCGTTCAGAAACACCTTGAAATCTATTTTGATTGCGTTACACACATAATACTGTTCCATAACATACATTTTACTGTTCCTTCCTTCGACTGTGGCATCAGGGTAGAAACAGTGTTTCACAATAAATTGTATTAACATGAAAATATGCCTTGATCTTTTACCGTGCGCAGTTCCGGTCACGAGCCAGGCTGAAGAAGCGCTTGTTGCAAGTTATGGAATTAGACCTGGAGGAGTGAACTAAACAATGCTGACGACCATGCAAAGTGCAAGAAACGAAACTCTAGGCCGGGAAAATGTTACGCTGAATAATAAGATTCGCATTGGTCAACTGAACCCGCATTAAACTAATCCAGTGAGATTAGTTCATGAATCTTAAAATATAACTACATAGTATAAAACAAAGTCGCATTCTCTGTCTCTATATCCCTATGTATGCATAAATCATTAAAACTACGCAACGGAATTTGATGCGAATGCTTTTATTGGATAGAGTGTTTCAAGAGGAAGGATTATGTGTATAATACATGCATAATATAGTAGAGAAAAACTGATAATTTCCATGCGAAGATGGGGCTGGTCGCTAGTAAATAATAAAGTATTCGTCAACTGAACTCATTTCTAAATCTACATAGCAAGAGCCCAAAAAGTTGCCGCTGTAGTAGCTGTATTATTTGTAATTTTTC
The DNA here is from genome assembly GCA_949820665.1 of Scrobipalpa costella. NCBI lineage: Eukaryota > Metazoa > Arthropoda > Insecta > Lepidoptera > Gelechiidae > Scrobipalpa > Scrobipalpa costella. The sequence goes on along the minus strand of OX463320.1, from coordinate 277,465 downwards.
TATGCAAACTTAAAAACAGGTTCACTTGACGAATACAACATACATATAATCACACCTTTATCCCTAATCAGATAGGCAGAGCGTTGGTTTCGCCACGTCTGATAAAGTTTTGAGGGATATTTAAGATAGATTTGTACCCACAAATCCAATTTTTACCTACAAATCTATCTTAAATGTTGAATACTAGTTAGTAGACGAGCTAAGTGATTCAGGTTTCAGTATATTGTAATTTATTTATTTATTGTGTATTTATTGTAACGGACAGGTTGTCAGCCTACCGCCTAAATTACAACATACTGAAACCCTCGGATCCCATAGCTGGTTTTTACAGCATGTCCGGGAGGAAATTCAGCTGGCACATTTTATGTTTTTCTCTCACTTCCAGGACAGCATAGAAGAATACATATTTTTTAATTTGTTTATTGGATCATCATGTTTATTTTATGATTCATCAACTCATCCCGCAGGACGAGTTAGTTAAAGAACCCAATAAGATAAGATAATCGTAACGCTCGCTGCTTGTCGAACTCTCAATGAAACATCGCGAGCTCTCCGCGGCTTGGTACCCGTCACGGATCATGCGCGGAATAACAATAGATGTGGGGAGGGGATGGGGGTTACAATGACGAATTTGAATTAACTAGAGAAACTTATATACATACATATAATCACGCCTTTATTCCTAATGGAGTAGATAGAGTGAAAACGACCTAAGCAAAGGTCGTTCCGCCACGTCTGACAAAGTTTTGACGGTTATTTAAGATATATTTGTAGGTATATTGCTGTAGTAACAGGTTGTCAGGCCATCGCCTACATTGCAAAATACTGAAACTCTCTATATTTAATTTTATCTATTTAAAATGTACAATGGGCTCGATTCTAAATACCACCGGCTAAAACTAAGATTAAAATCTGACCATCACATGACTCTTAGTGAGGTCAAATATTCGTCCTTAATTCTTTATTTAATTTTATTTAAACGGTACAATGGGCTCGATTCTAGATACCACCTGTCAAAACTAAAATTAAAATCTATCTGTCACTATCAAAATAATAAAATTGAAAAATTACAGGCGATTTATACTCTATGGTTTTACACTTCGCCTGCTAGATTTTGACGCGCTTTTGCACGTTTCCCCAGTACTGCTGTCAATTTTATCCGCCATATAATATGACGGCGGCTAAAAATTACAGATAACGCTTAAAACCACTAAATAAAAACCGGAGAGAATAGATCTCCAGTCCTATTCCAATGTTTTAAGTCTGAAAGTGACAAATAGATTTTAATTTTAGTTTTAGCCCGAAAATCTAGAATCAAACCCATTTACAGACGACAAATTAAGAATTAATTAACTTATCTGTATAACATAGATCATTATAAATTTGAAATCCAATTAAAATTGCACACAACATTCACCATACTTAGTTAACAGTCAATAATAATGAAGATAAATTACATCCAGAATAAAAAAAGAAGTAATTTACATGCACTAAACGTTATAAGTTAAGCGTTATAAACAGTGAGTATACAATGAAATATTTAGTTTTCGCTTTTACAGTGAAGTTTAATTAAATTGACAAAAATGTCAAAAATTCTGGTCTGCCTAGTTTTGTGAACTTGTTTACTATCTATGACTGATAGACTGTAATAGTCTTTGACGCTCTGCCAAACCCGTTTATTTAATTGTCGTATGTCATTATTTGCTGCGAGCTCCAAAGGACTTTTTGAACGGTTATGTTGCACCTTTAGCACCATCTTTCTTATATCATCTTACTTCCACGCTGGTCTGGGAGCGAAAGAAAAACATAGAATGTGCCAGCTGCATTTCCTCCCGGGCATGCTGTAAGATCCAGCTAAGGGATCCGAGGGTTACAGTGTATTGTAATTTAGGCGATGGGCTGACAACCTGTCACTACAGCAATATACCTAGAATTCTAACTTAAATAACCCTCAAAACTTTGTCAGACGTGGCGGAACGACCTTTGTTTAGGTCGTTTACGCTCTGCCTACCCCATAAGGGATAAAGGCGTGATTATATGTATGTATGTATTTAGCACCATCTGGGGTCACGTGTAGGGTTTTTAAGGTAGTTCCTACGGACGTGGAGCAACATCGACCTGTAACGACCACTATTAAAAACAGGCATAACGTGTCCTCCGAAGCATGGAATCCGTTTTCTTCCAGACAATCAGGTGGATTCAGCCTGCATTTTCCTAACCAAACTGGTGAAAATCAAAAGTAATAAATTGACAAATATCATCTTTGTGTTACCCCCCTGGGAATCGAATACAGGACCTCGGGACCGTAAGCTCAGTTTCCCATAAGGGAACATGTAAACGCGGGGAATGTTAGGTATTGTTGTTGATCCTAAATAAAGCCCCACACATTGTCAGTCGTAATTCTGTGAATCGTTCCGGATTCCTGTACTTTAGGAATGTTAAGGTACGTATTTATAAAGCGATCTTAAGATTGAAAGCAATATTAAGTATGGATTTGACAGGCCATATTGCACTGAAATGACATTTCTGATACGAACTCAAACTAGCTGTCAGTCTCTAGTGCTGTTTATCAATACGGGCCTAAGTGTTTCAATACAACTCCTGCGAAGAAATTCTCAAGAATGATGTCAGATACTTTTGTGGAATAGAGAAATATCACCGCTGGTAAATAGATTTCTCTGCCAAACAGTAAAATTATTACTCGGCTGTTAGCACATTCATATAGCTTTTAGCATATACATACATATAATCCCTAATGGGGTAGGCAGAGCGTAAACGACCTTAACAAAGATCGTTCCGCTACGTCTGACAAAGCTTTGAGTGTTATTTATGATAGATTTGTGGGTATATTGATGTAGTGACAGGTTGTCAGCCCATCGCCTAAATTGGAGTATACTAAAACCCTTGGATCACTTTATTGTTTTTTACAGCATGCTCAGGAGGAAACGCAGCTTCTGTTTTTCTCTCGCTCCCAGTCCAGCATGGAAGTATCATCATTCATTATCATTAATCTGTTCCTCTGAATTTTTGACCCAATTGACATTTTAATCAAATGAATATTACAAAAAACGTGCCGGCTCATAAAATGTAGTTACGAGCGAACAAGTAGCTCGCGGCTCGCGAAACCCAACCACCACAGATTGAGAGTATGCTACTAGATAACGCAAACCACGGCCTGACCAAACGTTTAACGTTTGATTAACGTGATTAAGCTCCTACCAGGTGGACCGATGACCTTGTGAAGGTTGCGGGCAGCGGGTGGATGCAGTCGGCCTGTGGCTCTGTGGAGAACCTTAAAAAAAAACTCAAGAATAATATCAGATACTTTTGTGGAATAGAGAAATATCATCGCTGGTAAATAGATTTCTCTGCCAAACAGTAAAATGATTACTCGGCTTTTAGCACATTCCTATAGTTTTTAGCATATACATACATATAATCAAAAATAAAAAATATTTTTGGGGGTCAAAGCTGTCCGCGTCCGTAGGCGAGGCCCTTTTCTGGGCCTCTTACTCGAGTTTCCCTACACGTGGCCCCTGGGCAGTGCAAAATGGACAGCACTCTCTCCGGTGGTAGGCTTCGGCCGCGGCTGGTTACCACCCTCCTAACTAAATAATGTCGCCAAGCGGTACCGCCGTGTTCCGACATGTAGTAAGGAGAAGCCAGTATGGAGGTTGGGTCTGTACAGTAGTACCGCGGCATATAGCAGGTCGGAGTGGCTGATTGTTGCGACAACGAGTGGCTGGTTCTGGAGGCTAGCGGGATCCGAAGCACGGTGCACCGCTGGCCGACCGTAGGAAGTTGAGGGCCCAAGTAGCGGGAAAGCCACCCGCGAAAGGCTGCCCTGCCACCTCACGAAAAATCCCGGGATGCTCCACCTTGCCGGTTGGCGACCGGATGGGAGGACCAGGTGGCAATCCCCGGGGGGGTTCGGGCGTCCCCGCGGTCTCCAAGCCAGCTATCTTTGCGTGTGGCTGCAATCAGCTCATTTTCTAAGCTTATTGCAACGCGGTACCTCGTACAACTGCCTTCCTCCTGCCTATTCACTTTTTCCCCACATCACCAATTATGAAAACACACAAAAAACGGAAAATGGTTAAACAGCGGTTGCACGTCCTCCCACTTAAAGTGCACCTCTCAAATATTCGAGGCTTGCACTCAAATCTCAACCCCGTCCATCACCATCTTGAGACTGAAAAACCGCATCTGCTGTTCCTCACTGAGACGCAGATCAATTGTCCGGCTGACGCGGCGTACCTCAGCTATCCCGGCTACACACTAGAACACAGGTTTCTACCTCGTGCCGGAGTCTGTGTGTACGCTCGCGATGACATTTGCATCAAGCGTCTCAAGAACCTTGAGGCACCAAGTTTTTCCGTATTGTGGGTACTGGTCGATACTGGTGTAGCTCAAATTGTGTATGCTTGCGTCTATCGCTCGCATAGTGGAGACACGGAGACAACCAAACTGTTTGAACACCTCAGTGAAGGTGCTGATGAAGCTCTGCAGAGATACCCGGCAGCGCAGCTAGTCATCCTGGGGGATTTCAACGCTCATCATAAAGAGTGGTTGTTCCCATACCTAGTGACCGATCATGCTGGGCGAGAGGCGCGCAAATTTGCATTGTCGCTAAATCTCTCCCAGCTTGTCAGTTGTGCAACAAGGGTCCCGGATATTGAGGAAACCAATTTCTGCCAGCCATCTTTACCGCCTTTGCAGAGACCTGATGGGTCGCTTGCTCATACTGCGGAGGAGAAAGCCAATCTTTTTGCCTCCTATTTTGCGGAAAGTTCGCGTCTTGATGCCGCAGGTAAAATACCACCCCCGTTACCTCGTGTCGACTGCTCTATGGCAGCCGTACGCATCCGGCAAAAAGAGGTCCTTAAAACCATGCGAAATCTAGACGTGAATAAAGCAAGTGGCCCTGACGGTATCCCTGCAATCGTCCTGCGTAACTGTGCGCCTGAGTTGTCTCCGGTGTTGACACGCCTGTACCGCCTCTCACTTGAGACTGGTGTTGTCCCCAAATCGTGGAAGCTTGCAAATGTGCAACCTGTACCCAAAAAAGGTAGTCGGGCAGACCCTGCCAACTATAGACCCATATCGGTAACCTCTATACTCTGCAAGATTATGGAGCGTGTACTGAATAATCGGCTCCTGGCATACCTTGAGGATAATGATCTCCTTAACGATCGCCAATACGGCTTCCGCCGAGGGCGATCGACGGGGGACCTCCTCGTGCATGCCACTCACTTATGGAGCGAGGCTATCGAGAGACATGGTGAAGCACTTGCCGTGTCTCTGGATATCTCCAAGGCCTTTGACAGGGTCTGGCACGCTAGCCTTACTGGCAAGCTTCCCGCCTACGGGTTGCCTGCTGGCCTTTGCAACTGGATTTCGGACTTCTTGAGTGAACGATCCATACAAGTGGTCTTAGAAGGCTGCTCCTCCGGACAACAGGGTATTGATGCCGGAGTTCCTCAAGGTTCTGTCCTGTCTGCAACCTTATTCCTGCTGCATATCAACGACATGTTGACACCCGATACCTTTGGGTACGCTGATGACAGCACGGTTGTTGACAGATATCTGTCCAGTGCAAGGGCCAACAGTGAAACAATCCAGTCTTGTCGGGAGTCCATAGTGGATCGTCTGAACTCATCGCTAAGGGTGATATCCGAGTGGGGCGATGCCAATCTCGTCAAGTTCAACGCATCCAAAACCCAGGCGTGTCTATTCTCGACAAAACGGAGTCCTTTTAACCTGGCTCCAACTTTCCGGGATGTATCCGTACCGATTTCTGACCATCTTGAGCTTCTTGGTATGAGCCTTACGTCCGACTTGAACTTTGGACGTTACATTGAGTCTCTGGCCACAACAGCTGCCAAAAAACTTGGTATCCTCTCGAAGGTGAGGCGATACTTCACACCGGGACAGCTATTGCAGTTGTACACAGCTCAAGTCCGATCGTGTATGGAGTACTGCTGCCACCTTTGGGACGGTTCAGCTAAATACCAGCTGGCTGCCTTAGACTCAATCGAGAAACGTGCTAAGAAGCTCATTGGAGACTCAGCACTGGTTGAGGCAAAACTACAGAACCTTGAGCACCGTCGCAGAGTGGCGTGCATGTCGGTATTTTACAGGATACATTTCGGGGAGTGCGCGTTAGCACTTCATGACCTTATACCCCCCTCCCCTTTCCATCTCCGGAGCACGAGGCGTGGACAGGGGTTCCACCCTTATGTCGTGGATATACCACAAATTCGCACGAAGCGGTTCGCTTCCACATTCTTAATGCGAACGGCTAAGGAGTGGAACTCCCTGCCGGCGGATCTGTTTCCGGAACAATATAACCTGGGCCTTTTCAAGGCGAGAGTGAATAGGCACTACATAGGTGAGTATGCTCCAACATAGTCCGCATCGTCACTTTCCACCAGGTGAGATGGCGGACAAATGCTCGCCTATATATATTAAAAAAAAAAAAAAAAAAAAAAAAAACACGCCTTTATCCCTAATGGGGTAGGCAGAGCGTAAACGACCTAAACAAAGGTAGTTCCGCTACGTCTGACAAAGTTTTGAGTGTTGTTTAAGATAGATTTGTAGGTATATTGCTGTAGTGACAGGTTGTCAGCCTGTCGCCTAAATTGCAATATACAGAAACCCTCGGATCCCTTAGCTGGTTTTTACAGCATGCCCGGGAGGAAATGCAGCTGGCACATTCTATATTTTTCTCTCGCTCCAGCATGGAAGTAAGTAAGTAAGTAGATGCGTTATCTACCCTACTCTAAATCTGTGACAATAAGGAGTGGTCTTATGAAATGGACCCCGCGCATTCCGGGCACGGGCCCACGGTTTTAAGTGGCCCTCTACCGCCGTTATTATCCTATTTTTCTTGCCAGTTTACCAAGGCCTTTTTATCCCTATACAGACTTACACAGCCTATACAGGGGGTGGTACACAATGCGAATACTCTAGTGGAGTAGCTGCTCTGACTGAAGAACTTTTATTGCCGTTAAGAAAATACCAATGCTCTTTTAATTTCGAAATGTGGTTGTGTGAAAATATTGAATTTGACGTTTTTTGTTAGAATTGAAATGAACACTTAACATGCTGGACTGGATGTAGAAATAGAATGTGCCAGCTGCATTTCCTCCCGGGCATGCTGTTAAACTCAGCTAAGGTATCTAAGGGTTTCAGGATATTGCAATTTAGTTGATGGGTTGACAGCCTGTTACTACAGCAATTTACCTACAAATCTATCTTAAATAACAAAACTAGTAAAAAAGTAAAAATAACAAAAATTTTGTCAGACGTAGCGGAACGACATTTATTTAGGTCGTTTTTCGCTCAGCCTACCCCATGTATGCATGCATGTATGCATGTGCGTAGAAATTAATAAAAATGTGCCAAGAGGTATTAAGTACACAAAGAGAACTATTCTTCTTCTTCTTCTTCTTCTGTCGAGTGGGTATCGAGTCTATCGACCCGATGAACCCTGGTGTCAGAGTTTTTAAACCGCCTAGTAGCACAACTATCAGGCCTCTGATATAGAGAACTATTATAAAATCATTCCAATATCCTTTATGGAATAGGCAGGATTTAACTGTTTAAAGAAGAAGTTAGACTTCAAATTACAGGAATAGGACGTATGTAATACTGTTATGAGTTATCTACCCACCACCAAAACTTACAGACCCTATACATACATACATACATACATAAAATCACGCCTTTATCCCTTACGGGGTAGGCAGAGCAATAAACGCCTCGTAAAAGGCGCTTTCGCCGCGTCTGACAAAAGTTGAGGGCAATTTTAGATTGTAATGTGTATTGCTAATGTGTAGTGACAGGTTGTCAGCCCATCGCCTAAATTACAATACACTGTAACCCTCGAGTCCCTTTTGCTGTCGTCTACAGCATGCCCGGGAGGAAGGGCAGCTGGAACATTCTATGTTTTTCTATCTCTCCCAGCATGGAAGAAGAATACATACATAAATACATATAACCACGCCTTTATCCCTAATGGGGTAGGCAGAGCGCAAAATACCTAAAAGTCGTTTTGCCACGTCTGACAAAGTTTTGAGGGTTATTTAAAATAGTTTTGTAGGTTTACTGCTGTAGTCACAGGTTGTCAACCAATCGCCTAAATTACAATAAAGCGAAATATTTAGTCATATAAAATATCTATAAAGCAAAATTACAATATACTGAAACCCTCAGATCTCTTAGCTGGTTTTTACAGCATGCCCGGGAGGAAACGCAGCGGCTCATTCTATGTTTTTTCTCGCTTCCAGGCCAGCATGGCAGAAACCGTATGCTGAGACCCTATACTTTAATATTTTGAAGTCCAAAAGAATAAGCTATGAAACAATCCTTTCTTTGGTTTTACAATCATCGCACATCCTGTATGTTACAGTATACTATAAATACTCTAACTATAGTTATAAAAGAATTTCTCATATACCCTCAATATGGTTCGCTGATCGGCAAAAAATAAATCGATACAGTTATTATGTCCCGAATAGGTAGATACGCCTTCGCTTGAGGAAAATAAATGTCAATTGTGTAATTCTTTGGATCACAGATCTATAGTGGCGTAGACAACGCAACCGATAAACCGATACGAAGATAACAAATATATTGCTGTCGATAATATATTTCTGTCGATGCGCACAACTTAACTAAATCTTGACTAAAAGTTGGCGTCCATTTCAATTTTTTTATGAAAATAAATACAGTTAGGTATAGATGTATATTAGTTAAGTCATGATTTATGCAACTGCCAATTGTTACTGTCTCTCCATGGAAGTAGGTTTTATTATTATTTAACAGTTTTTTTGCACACGTGATCATACAGACGGCACAAACATAATAAACAATAGCACAACAGGTTCAGCTTATCTCTAAAAAGAAATCTCTTCCAGCTGAGCTATGGTAGGTAAGGTACCTACGGTACGTTACGGTATTATGTTTAGAACAAGGTGAGGAAGTCTGGAAGTGACGGCTAAAATAGGTATGAATGGAAGTAGAAAACTTACTGTGCCGATTCTAATATTCCCATATGATTGGATAAGGGAAAATAAATAATAATAAACGTATTTATATTATGTGACAGATAATCTCCATCTTATCATCCAACTGTAGTTAGAATGATCAACATGCACTCTCACATACAGCAAGACCAGCAGACTTGCTTTAAACGGACTTAAAACTCTCGAAACCCGAGTTTTTATACACGTGAAATAGTGTAACTTGATGTATCTAGCTTATTTTTGATCTGTGCTTTCAGTATTGAGCTTCAGAAGAGAAAATATTTAGTCAGACGTTTGATAGGCAGGCCTCGTAGCCTTTTAGTAAATTAATTATTTTCCGTCGTTTCCTTTAACTGTCTTTGGTAGTAATCTATTTTGTTGTATTTGTAGATGGATGGCTGTTTTATTTAAAACAAGACCAAGACAGACCATTTACAAATATTAAGCCTTTGAAGGAGGCCGACCTTGGAAAATTGTGGTAAGATAAATTTGAACGTGTTTCTTCAGAGCCAATGAGAAACCAAAGACTAGAACAAGTGACATGAAAGGCAGGATGGGAAGACCCTTTCACACGTTGCTCACATCATATTGAATAACATCGTCTATTCTTTAGGCGTTGTACAGATTAGAAATTGCAGTGACCAAATTACGCTGTGGGTTGACGTAACGATAGAGTCACTTAATTCAAAAGCATGAAAGATCCTGCTATATTCCCATATATTTCTTCCATGCTGGCCTGGGAGCAAAAGAAAAACATAGAATGTGCCAGCTGCATTTCCTCCCGAGCATGCTGTAAAAACCAGCTAAGGGATCCGAGGGTTTCAGTATATTCCAATTTAGGCGACGGGCTGACAACCTGTCACTACAGCAATATACCTACAAATATATCTTAAATAACCCTCAAAACTTTGTCAGACGTGGCGGAACGACCTTTGTTTAGGTCGTTTACGCTCTGCCTACCCCATTAGGGATATAGGCGTGATTATATGTTTGTATGTATATTCCCATAGAGATATTACGCACAATCTCCGAATTCGCTCATTGGCCGGAAAAAAGGGTCGTTTTGCGGATTGCCAAATACATAACGTAGAATCCGCGAAATGTCCTTTTAATTCGGCCAATGAGCATTGTATAATAACCGTATCGCGGACTGGCAAACACCAAACGGCCAATTGCCGAAGTCTTGTGTAAGGGACATGAAAATGCCATCTGTAAGGGACAGCTTAATGAAAACTGATAGTGCCTGTTCAGTTCATGATAAAGAACATATTTTTTGACTTTTCCATTCAATATGATCATCTCGGTGATCATTTCTTGGTCAAAGTTGTTTAGTTTCATGAACTGAGCGGCCCCTATCAGTTTGCGTTAAGCCGTCCTTTACGGCTGGTATTTTAATGTCCCTTACACCTGGTAATTTAGAGAATTCGGCCATTGACCGCTTGGTATTTGCCAGTCCGCGATATGTCCCTTTCCGGCCAATGATCCATTTTGGGGATTATGCCTAAAAGATACTCCAAATTATAAACAGAAAATAAAAAAAATCTACTATTCGTATTGTAAAAAAAAAGGTTACCAGGCATATTATATATATACTGCTGAAACAGTAACACATACCATAACATAATAAACCATAAAAAAGTACACATAACATCTGGTTTAATAAAGATAATTATGATTAAATTTCATGTTTTACAGCGGAAAGAGTCGTAATTTTCAGAAACATTTGGAAGTAATAAAATTGTTAACAAAATTAAATGAAACAGAAACAAAGAGGGTACAAGTAATTTCCAAATGTTGAAAAATCCAACTTCGTAGAAAGTGAACTTTTAAAACTTTAAATCATTAAAGATCCTAAACAGATGATTGAAACGAAAAACAATGACAAAAACCTAAAACCAATTTTCAATTACCTATTAAATGGTCTGGAGAGACATTCATAAATAGCTACACCGACAAGTGTAGCTATTTATGAAATCCCACGCGTTTTTTTCTATAGAGCGCCAGAAAGGAACAAACATGTTTTCATAGATTGATAAACACATTACCCTCCTTTGCGTTGCGCAGTCGGGTAAAAAGAGAGAGGGGTTAAGAGTCGTGGTCGACCCGACTGGACATCGGCTCTAATTGCCTGAGTATTCGCATTAATTGGTATCCAAATGGGTACAGAGCGAGTGTAGGATTGAAACAACAATATGTGAAGTAAAGTAATGGGCATATTACAAGATCTTTAGGTATACAAAAGTCATTTGTGGTGAGCAGTTGTAGATAAAAACATTGCTCGCAAAAAGCTTCACTATTAAAACAAAAACCTACTTTCACTCTTTTTGGTCCTCAAATTCGCAGACGCCAGCAATTTCTCCAAACGACAACAATGACTATTAAAGACCGCTAGACAAAGTCTTAAAGGTCACACTAGTATTAGGTCAGGTGTTTTTAAATTCGCATTATTGATTATTTTAAGGCTGAATGCAAAAACAACTTTTTAAATTTTGAATTTAGAGAATGTAATGGATGGAATGTGCGCCTGTTAAAGGAATTTTAAATAACAAAATGTCATGGAGGAATCGCAAGATTAACTATTTTAAATTTAAAAAAACTTACGAAAGGAGTAGCGAAAGTACTTAGATGCTTAAATTAATATGCCCGAGATAACAGAACATTCATAACACCAACTTTATAATTGTCTTGCGAAAACTTTTAATAGATCATAACGAATTCTAACTTTAGAGTTTAATGATGTAGTAGATAGGGCCGCTGCCTCCTGAGCGGGAGGACGTGGTTCGAATCTCACCACGTACAAATGTGTTTTTAATATGTACGTTCGGCGCTTCTCCCGTGCTTCGGAAGGCACGTTAAAATAATATTCTTTAATAACCGTAGATATTAGTCGTTAAGCCATATCAGAGGCCAGTACTAAGTACTGGGTGGCGCAAAAGTACTGGCACTAAAGAAAATATTTTTATTTTTTTTATATGACATTTTCTGTCATTCTGTTGTTGAAAATTGTGTAGTGAACAAATGTAAAATACACTGAAAATAAACATGGACCGTTTTACTCTCCAAGAACGTGGAATAATTGTGTCAATGTTCTTACGGAATAATTCATCAGTGATAAGAACACAACGTGAATTTCGTCGACGATTTCCCCACCGTCCGGCACCGATTGGTCGCACAATTCGACGCTTTGCCACACGCCTTGAAGCAACTGGCTCAACATTGGATAGACCTAAGTCTGGGAGACCAAGAACAGGCCGTTCAGCTGAAAATATCGATGCTGTGCGCGAAGATGTGGAAGAGTGTCCAGAAACATCAACGAGGCGACGTGCCACGCAATTGGGCATTTCCAGACGGACCCTGCAGCGTATTTTGGTGAAAGACTTAAAGATGTTCCCGTATAAAACTCAAATGACTCATCAGCTGCTGCCTGCTGACCACCGAGCTCGTCTAGATTACTGCCAGCGCGTCATAAACCTCAACCTTGAAGAGGATAATTTTCCTTCAAAATTGGTTATGAGTGACGAAGCGCATTTCCATCTCTCAGGGCATGTCAATAAGCAGAATACTCGGTTCTGGGGCACTGATAATCCGCGCATTATTCAAGAAACACCTCTACACCCACTAAAAGTTACTGTATGGTGTGGCATCTGTGTTGACAGAGTGATCGGACCCTATTTTTTCGAAGACGCTGGAGGCAATGCGATAACTGTCACTGGAGAACGCTACAGAACCATGTTACGTGAGTTTTTGATACCCAGTTTGGACGAATTGGGGCTGGAGCACATCTGGTTTCAACAAGACGGCGCTACGGCACACACAGCGCGCGACACTATGGACTTAGTGAGGGACGCTTTTCCAGGCCGAGTTATCTCTCGTTTTGGCGATTTACCTTGGCCTGCAAGATCACCCGATCTGACCAGTCCAGACTTCTTTCTTTGGGGTTTTTTGAAATCTCGGGTGTATGTGAACAAGCCACAGACTCTCGCAGCTCTAAAAGAAAACATTCGTCAAGAAATAACGAACATATCGCAGGAAGTGTTACGGCAAGTTATGCAAAATGTCATAAATAGGGCTCAAATGTGTATCAACTCTGGAGGTCACCATTTAAAAGACATCATCTTTAAATCCTAATGGTACGAAATTTAATGGCACAAATATACATTTAAAAAAACCTAAATCTAGTTTTCTAATTTAGAAAAAATGTTATAGCTGAACCAAATAGGGTCTTTACTTTTGCGCCACCCAGTACTAGCGGCTTGAAAACTCTATCCTTATCTAGGATTAGGTCTGGTTTCTCTTCTGGGTTGCAGAGGTCAGATAGCAGTCGCTCTTTGTACAAACCAGTACCCTCGTTCATACACCTAGAAGGTAGCCGACCCCGTAAAATACGGGATAAGGCTAGGGAGATGATGAACGAATTCAAACTTTTAATAAATATCGCGACCAATTTTGTAGTACAAAGCGGGAAGTGTAATGAGGATATTCATCTTTTCACAACTTAATTAAAACTCCGGAGACATAAAGGAGAGAACGGAACGTAAATGCTGAAATGTTAGAGATAAAAGAGTTGCCGTGTAACGGAACGTTTACTCAAATTGTTACTGCTACAGAGAGTCGTGTCAGGGTTGTTTAGGTCTCTGATATTGTGAATGTTATATCTATGCACAATCTGAGAAAATGACAAGGAAGTATTGCTTAACGTGCCCTCCAAAAGACGGCTTTTTCTTTTTATACATTGTCGATGTTGGACTGGGTGCAAGAGAAAAATATAGAATGTGCCAGCCGCATTTCCTCCCGGGCATGCTGTTAAAACCAACAAAGGAATTTCAGGGTTCCAGTAAATTTCAATTTAGGCGATGGGCTGACAAACTGCCACTACAGAAATATCCTACAAATTTATCTTAACTAACCCTCAAACTTTGTCAGACGAGACGGAACGACCTTTGTTAAGGTCTTATTCGCTCACGCTCAGTTTACGTTCTACGCCTACCCTATTGAGGATAAAGGCGTGATTAAATGTATGTATAATGTGTATATATTAACTACACACAATCTGAGAAAACGACAAGAAAGGTCTGCTTAACGTTCCCTCCAAAACACGGAGGAAACCCTTCTTCTTCTCAAACATTGTCGATGCCTCGTCAACCTCTATTTCTGTTAAACAGAAGTGTTACTAAACTACACTTCTCTCTTTTGATGAGAATATTGTAGCCAGTAAAATTTATGAATAGGGTCAGGCCATACCGAAAAGCTTAGAGCAACACGGCGAAAGCGACGTGACGATACGACAAACTGCACCGTGCGATGCGTGCGACAGACGCGAGAATTGTGTTTTTAAAACTCTCACGGTAATCAACTACAAATTGATTGAAAATCACTACCCATAAGCTTCTCAGTCGCTCCATGATCATAATGCATGAAACTGCATCGAAATATCGGACATTCACCCAAAAATGGAAAATCACTGTAAATTATCCGTTTTCAGGGATTTTCCGAGGAATTTTCTCTAACGAAACTTGCAATGGACAACGCACTTTACAGTTCTAATACGTATCGTATATTGTCGGATAGATACTAAGATATTCTGTAATTATCATTCCTAATTATCTCATGGCGTATTGTGGAGCCACCCGGTCCACTCCACCACTGCCTCCGTGGTGTAGTAGTTAGAACCATGGACGATCCCTCGGTTCGATTCCCAGTAGGAAAACAAAGTTGATGTTTGTAAATATTTCACTTTGTGAAGTTTTCCCCAGTTTGTTCCTTACATTGCAGGCTGAAACACCTGATTGACAGAAAAAGAAAAAGGATTCGTTGCTTTGAAGGGCACGTTAAGCCGCCGGTCTCGGTCTATGTCTTTGATAGTGGTCTTTACTCGAACCACGTCAGAGGCCTAATAGCTGTGCTACTAGGTGGTTTGAAAACTCTGACACCAGGGTGCATCGGGTCATTTGAGCTCGAGAATAAGATGACTCGGCGTTGCGTTGTAAAATCGTGTCGTTTTGTTCTTCGGAGGTTTATTTTATTTTTTTTATTTTGTATTTCAAGGAAAACCAACAGATAGCAGTATAAGAACATTTTAAATTAATACAAGACAGATATCCAATTAAAGGTTTCACCAATAGAGGTTACAATAAAAAAAGGAAAGCAAAAAAAAGTAAAAAAGTCTTTATTGCCAAAAATACACAATAGTAATTAATTAAATTAAATTTTAATTAAATTTCTTCCATTCTGGACTGGGAGCGAAATAAAAACATAGAATGTGCCAGCTGCATTTCCTCCCGGGCATGCTGTAAAGACCAGCTAAGGGATCTGAGGGTTTCAGTATATTGTAATTTAGGCGATGGGCTGACAACCTGTCACTACAGCAATATACGTACAAATTCATCTTGAATAACCCTCAAAACTTTGTCAGACGTGGCGGAACGACCTTTGTTTAGGCGTTTACGCTCTGCCTACCCCATTAGGGATAAAGGCGTGATTATATGTATGTATGTATGTAATTAATTAATTTTTAAAACAACATACAAATTAGCTAGCCAAAAAGTAAAAAATTAAACAGTGTTTGGCGTATTTGGCAATGGGTACTAATCTCAGCATAATGCCTAGCGCTGATTTTCAGACCAGCCCCTTAAGCCGTTGATTGTGATGGCTGTATTTGAAAATTAACCCATAAACCATCTCAGAGGCTTTTTATATGTCGGAGGACGTTCATCGAGTGTCACATTAAAGCCTCCACGACAGAAGATCACGAAGATCCCTAAAGCATTAAATTGTCCTAATAACCCTGTTAGAAACATGGTGGACAGATAAATTTGCTTGTTTCAGACTTGGTATAAAAAAATACACTTTCAAAGGTCAAAAGAATAATCGAATTTTGTAACGGCAGACACAGCTGTTCACTTATTCTTTTGGCTATTCCAGTAAATATATTTTACTTATATACAGAAAAGCTTTCATAAGATATTGTGTGCATGCTAGTAGGCATACTTACTTATTAAATTTACTACTTTGCTAACAAAATGTGTATTATTTTGGAGGAAAATAAATAATAAATAATGTAGCAAGTCTTAGTTTTGCTTATAAATATACTCTAGATGTGCCTAATATTGTAACTATTTAAAAATGTTAAATTACTAAGATTTGTCAAATTGTAGTTCAAGTTGTTCTGAGCTATTTCATTTCTATCCTCTTCTGTACACCTGACGTAGGATGGACTTAAAAACAGCCAAGCTATGTCCACACCTTTTTCCAGTTTTGTAATAAATATCTATATGCCTACCTGTCCTGTTTGCTATGTTGTTCTTGATTGTGTGATTTTATTTTATGTAATGTATTTTGTGGAAATAATGTGATTTGTATTTGTCTTCTAGTTTCGAAATTACTAATACCTAATTTCATTAATTAATGTGATTGAATAGGCTAATAAGGCTTTTGATGTCATTTGACTTAGTAACTGAAATTATTTTGCTGTTTTCTTTATTTACTAACAAATTTTACTTTTGTTTTCTTTTGCAGGTACGTAAACCTATCAAATTCACCTGGTAACATTATTATGAGGAAAAGGTCAAATCTCGGGCCGTAAGTATAATAAAGGACCTTTTGAATAGCCTGTAAATCGTGAAATACGAAATGTGCGTCCTATTGATTCCAATATACAATAGGTGTCTGTATAACACGATTCTCATAGTTACCATGATTCTTATCTTATCTTATCTTATTTAGCCGTAAGTATCCCACTGCTGAGCAAATGCCTCTCTCCGTTCCCTCCATGACTGCCTATCTTGGGCTTCCTCTGGCCATGCCTAATATGATTATGTAAAGAAAAAATATATAAAAATTGGTTTATTAGATCAGAATCCAGTATGCATCGTAGGTAGGACAAACTATTTTTAAGTTTAGCGGCCTATTTATATATAAACCTATAATTATATTTGTAATAAATATTCAAAATAAATAAATAAGAAAAAAGAACAAAGAAAGTCACATGAATTTATAAATAAAATCTTTGCATGCCTATCGGAATATTGAAATGCATCGTCAACTTTTTGGGTCTACCTACCCCTGTGAGTCAGTACCACGAGACAGCTGTTATCAAAGGATCTCAAAGCTCCTCAGTCGGCCAAAGCGCTTCACCTCTGCTTCCTAAACCTTCAAACGAGTATCGGTATTTCGGTAACATGTGAAATTCTCGGTAACTGTAGCGAGTGGGTCATTCCGCAAGAATCCAAAGATTTTACTGGATTATTTAGTTAATACATACAGCCAGTCAAATATAAATGAGATTACTCGCATTTATTTCACATTCTTGATTCACATTTTGCTTGGCCAAAACCTAATAATAAGAAACGTTTACCTGAATAAGTAGTCATCATCTCCGTAGCCTTTCCCGTATCACACGCGATCTAGATTAGGTCAGAGTTTTCAAGCCGCCAATGCTTAGCACTAGCCTTTGACACGGCTTAACGACTACTATGTACGGTATTAAACGATATTAACCGGGACCAACGGCTTAACGTGCCTTCCGAAACACGAAAAAAACGCTGAGTACCTATGAAATTCTAAAACCTAAAAACACATTGGTACGTGGCGGGATTCGAACCACGAACTCTCGCTCAGGAGGCCTATCCACTACACCATCGGGCTCTAGAATGATCCGACACAATAGGCACCAATTGCTACGCCGCCGCCCTCTGACTCCGATCGGCGACAATGACAGCTTTGTGATTGTGATCGACCCTTTATATTGCTACTACGGAAACTCGATTTCACATTTTTACATACATACATATAATCACGCCTGTATCCCTTATGGGGAATGCAGTGAGAAAACGACCAAAACAAAGGTTGTTCCGCTACGTTGGACAAAGTTTTGAGGGTTATTTAAGATAGATTTGTAGGTTTATTGCTGTAGTGACAGGTTGTCAGCCCATCGCCTAAATTGCAATATACTAAAACCCTCGCATCCCTTAGCTGGTTTTTACAGCATGCCCGGGAGGAAATGTAGCTGGCACATTCTATGTTTTTCTTTCGATCCAAGCCCAGCATGGAAGAAAGTCCAGCATTGAAGAAACACATTGAACAAACACAAACATTTTTACATACATACATACAATTGGGTAGGCAGAGCGTAAACGACCTAAACGAAGGTTGCTTCACCACGACTGACAAAAGTTTTGAGAGATTTGCTGTAGTGACAGGTGGTTAGCCCATCGCCTAAATTACAATATACTAAAACTCTCAGATCTCTTAGCTGGTTTCTACAGCATGCTGAGGAGGAAATGCAGCTGATACATTTTTTTTTGCTCACAGGCCAGCATAGAAAAAACAAGAAATATAACAAATTAACGCTTGTGAGAAGTTGCAAAGATGTCAGAAGAACAGTCATGTTCATGGACTTTTCTGGGTCATACTTTGGGCCCTCGTTCAATCCCCTAGATTAGGAAGCCGACCCCGTGAGATACGGGATAAGGCTAGGGAGATGATGATGACTTTGGGCCATTCTTCATGCTAGATTTGAAATGATAAAAATAGAATACATGACTAGATGTCGCTTACGTCGTTATTACGTATAAAACCATGCATGTAATCACGCTCCCATCCCTAATGGGGTAGGCAGAGCGTAAACGACCTAAACAAAAGTCGTTCCGCCACGTTTGACAAAGTGTTGAGGGTTATTTAATATAGATTATATTAGATTTGTAAACACATTGCTGTAGTGACAGGTTGTCAGCCCATCGCCTAAATTGTTACATACTGAAACTATCGGATGGTTTTTACAGCATGCCCGGGAAGAAATGCAGCTGACACATTCCATGTTTTTCTCTCGCTCCCAGTCCAGCATGGAAGAATGACGCTAGTACGTATACATTAGATAAACTCGTCACTCCCTCTACCGTTTTTGTAGCTCAGTTGGTAGAGTAATGGACCGGCATTCCAGAGACGTAGGTTTGAATCCTGCTTAAAACGAATTTATTATTTTCTTTCTTTCATATTATATGAGATAGTAATAGAGTTTACCAGCCGCTTCGCTTTCACTAACCAATACAGATTCGTTCCCTTAAATCTGTTTCGAGAATTTCCAGTAGCGTCAATCTCTTCTGGACGCGTCTAATCTAACTTTGAGCTATTGTCTTCGAGATCAATACGCTCAGGTGTTTGCACTGGTCTTCCGATTGGAACTAATTACTCGTCACTGTCCCAGAAATCTTGTCATAAACCCGTTGGGATGTACAAAGACTGACATTCATCGGCTCTCACCGTCTGAGAGTGTGAAAGTCTCACTTTCAACCCACAAGACTATATTATATGTAGACGAATGCTATTTCTTCCATGCTTGACTGCGAGCGAGAGAAACACATATAATGTGACAGCTGCTTTTCCACTCCCAGTCATGCTGTAATAACCAGCTGAGGGTTTCTGTATATTGCAATTTTGGCAATGATGGGCTGACAACCTATCACTGCAGCAATAAACCTACAAATCTATCTTAAATAACCCTCAAAACTTTGTCAGGCGTGGCGGAACGACCTTTGTTTAGTTCGTTTACGCTCTGCCTACCCCATTAGGGATACAGGTGTTATTGTATGTATGTATCTTAAATAACCTTCAAAACTTTGTCAGGCGTGGCGGAACGACCTTTTGTTTATGTCATTTACGCTCTGCCTACCCTATTCAGTATAAAGGCATGAATATATGTATGTACGTAAAGGAAGATTGCTCAGCTGTAGCCGATCGACTGTTCAGTCTAATTAGCGAGTACAAGCTTTTCTGTTCCGTGTTTTAGTTCGTCTTTTTCCCTGGTTTTCCTTTGTTAGCTAGTATCTACGACATTTTCCTGCATTATGATGTTACCTACCTAAGTAAATAGGTTCTTATGGTATACTTATTAAAATTTGTTTAGCAGTTTCTGAGCAATCACTACATAGTATAAAACAAAGTCACTTTCTCTGTCCCCATATCCCTATGTATGCATAAATGTTTAAAACTACGCAACAGATTTTGATGCGGTTTCTTTTAATGGACAGAATGTACCAAGAGGAAGATTTATACGTATAGTACATGCATAATATGGTAGAGAAACACTGATACTTTCCGTGCGAAGCCGGGGCGGGTCGCTAGTTCTTAAATATAAAGAATGGCAATACAATGGAAAATAGTACTATTTAACTATCGAGAACCCTTAGTAGTTTGACTCCACCGACCCCTAGGTGCGGCTAATAGTGCCTTTGAGCCATTGTCTAAGAGATTAAACCGTACAGGTGATTGAACTTGCTTTGAATCCGATTCATCCAATAGCTTGTGATTGTTCTTAGTCTAGTGTGTGCGTACAGTAATGAATTCATTATATTACTGCCTAAAACAATGAGTGTCAAACAAAAGATCTAAAGGTTAGACCGCACTAGGACTTAGCGGCGCGGCGCAACACTGCGCGACTAATGAATCTTTGTTTGAAAATGTATGAGAGGTACCGCACTGAAGCAGCACTGGAGCTGCAACGGAGCGGCGCGGCGCTTCACGACGCTTTACGGCGCGGCAATGTCAGGTTCATACATTTTGTCATATTTCATCGCGCAGTGTCGCGCTGCTGCAGTGCCCCTCCGCTACAGCTACGCAAAAGTGCAGTCTAACCTTAAAAGTGAACTAATTTAATAGATCTCAGCAATATGGTAAAAAGGCGACCATGACCGTGTTCCGTTGTATTGTATTTATTTATTTGAGTTAAAGTTACATTTCCACCTTATTTATAGACGATTGCCTCGACACTATAATTTAAATTTATTGGTGTTGTTTATAGCGGCCCAAAAAGGCCAGGGCCTGTGCTAGGGCTAACTGTTTAAATTAAGTTCTGTTTATTGTAGTTGCATAATAGCCAGCAGTCTCAGTGTTTATGAAAGTAGGTACTATTATTGTTATTCATAAATTCGGAAGTCAATTTTATAATTATTATTTTTTATGGTGGTGAATCTGGCAAAGTTGGTCGTAACAGCGGCTGTCATTATGGCCTTAGCATGAAAAATAGGAGGTACTCTTAGCATCAGGTTTGTATATATCTGTTTAGATAAAGGAATGTTTGTTGGGCGTCAAAGGCACTAAGGCCTTTCTGATGAATGTCGAAGAACACAAAACGAATCGGTTCTTTGTGGACCACTGTTTTGTCTTTATTTTGACTCGGCGGAAATGTCCCTTACGGGGAGGACTACTCTGCGGATATATCAAGTTAACGGCTGCTCCTAAAGAGTTGTATTCTGTTCCGATCCAAACAAGCTAATTTCATAAAAGCAAAGCACTGGCAAATGTTTGTTAATATAATACATAGGTCATCATCTCCCTAGCCTTATCCCGTATCTAACAGGGTCTGCTACCTAATCTAGGGGATTGAACGAGGGTACTGGTTTTTACACAGAGCGACTGCCAACTGACCTCCGCAACCCAGAAGGGAAACCAGACCCAATTCTAGATTAGGTCAGAGTTTTCAAGCCGCCAATGCTTAGCACTGGCTTCAGACATGGCTTAACGACTAATATTTTATTTTATTTGGGGAGCTTACAGCAACATTTACATATTATTCAAGTAAACATATTAAATAAATGCCAATTACAAGCTTCCACATATAGAAAGAACACTATCTACGCTATTAAACGATATTAACCGGGACCAACAGCTTAACGTGCCTTCCGAAGCATGGAAAAAGCTCCGAATAAGCGTACATATGAACTTTGGAAACCGAAAAACACATTGGTACGTGGTGGGATTCGAACCACGACCTTCCGCATAATATAATACATAGGTACAGAACCAATTTTCCCAATGATTCAGCTGAAAGCTTACGCGATTGATATTCATGGGGAATTTACTTTGTTTGTTTGGAGTGCGTTACGTTCTTTGTTATTGAGAGAGGATTGAGAGGATTCAATACAAATAAAATAAAAAAAAAACAAATAATATCAAAACGCGAGGCACGGCCACAATGGCGGCGGAAAAATAAAGTGGCTTTCATCAAAGGAAAAGTGCGAGCCGCAAAAAAAGTAACGAACACAGAGTTTGGTTGGAGTAGACAACGTCAATCGACCAACCTTGAGTACCGAATATCTACACTTTATTTCCAAAGCTGGGATCAGATATTTTATATCAAATGGGTTTGCTCTTGGTTCTAGATATATCTGGATATGCGTATCATTAAAAAAAAAATAACTTCTGTAGATCTGAAATGTGCATGTTGTGTTTTTGTTTTTCATTGTTAAATAAATATATAAACAGATTAATAGAATCAACTATGGATAGTTGATTCTATTAATCTGTTTATATATTTATTTAACAATAAAAAACAAAAACACAACAGGCACATTTCAGATTTTTTTTGAGTAAGCATGCTCCAGCATGCTTACTCAAAAGCCCCGCAGTCACAAACATACATATAGTCTTTATCCCTACTGGGGTAGGCAGAGCGTAAACGACCTAAACAAAGATCGTTCCGCCACGTCTAACAAAGTTTTGAGGGTTATTTCAAATAGATTTTTAGGTATGTTGCTTTAGTGACAGATTGTTAGCCCATCGCCACAGAATATATAATAGTACTACATACATAATAGGCGTTTACCTCCCTTCCCCAGTTCAACATACGTCACACTACTCGCCGGATTGTGGGCCACATTGAGCGTACGGTTAGCGGGCATGGCGCGCGCATGTTTCCCAGTGTAACGGAAATATTAAATTTTTGTGTCCAAAGATGGTTACGTACTGTTCCGTTTTCGGATGTCTTTCTACCACAAGATATGACTCCAATAGGGACTGTTTTAGATTTCACAGCATACAAAATATGCAACGTAATCTATTCTAACTATTCAGTTCTAGTGAACTACTTTAAATCGTTGGTTTAATCAAGAACCAGATTAATCAAGTGATGATTATGACCGGTATAACAGAATATGTTAACCCTTATAACACGCACACAAACGCATGACAAGTGCAACATGCCGTCTGTCGATGTGTGATCAAAATGACATGGTAGTTAGGAGTGTCCGAGCTGTGCCATCGCCTAAATTGCAATATACTTAAACCCTCGGCTCCCTTAGCTGATTTTTACAGCATGCCCGGGAGGAAATGCAGCTGGCACATTCTATGTTTTTCTCTCGCTCCCAGGCCAGCATGAAATAACGCACCTATACACATGTAACAAAATCAACCTTTGATAGTCGTTGAAGCTCTGCCTACCCCGTGAAGGATGACCTGAATCCATGCATAAACTATTAAAATTACCCTACCATAACATTTATACGACTTATTTATGACATAATAATCTTCAAGAAATCCAAACAGGGCATCAAGGGTATTCGAATGAACCCACCAAGTCGCCATTAAAAAAGTATCAAGAAGAGAGCATTAAAGTTGAAGAGTTGCCGGTATAAACCTACTAAGGCCGTGCACATAGATAACGCGGAAGCGAAATCAAAATATAAGCAAAATGGAATGATTATACCTGACTGCGCAACGCAAAAGAGGGTTATGTGATTATCAGCCTATCTATGTATGTTTGATCCTCTGTGGCGCTCGAGCGGCCAAAGCGTTGGTCAATTTTGATGATTCTTACGTCAATCGATTCGCCTTAACTTTGCAAGTGTCATTAAAGACATGATCTCGATCAAAATTAAATATGGCGACAATCAGGCCCCATTTCGTGATTTATTTTTTTTAAAAAGTGGACAAACTGTGCCGGGTTATCATTGAATAAACATTTGAAAATCAATTACTTTTATTTTTCTTACATCATTTTTCGTTTTGAGCAATCGTTTAAAATCCCAAAATTTGTAACTATTAAGCTCACTTTCTATTTTACGCAGTTAGGATTTATTTATTTAACTCTATGCACAAACATGTTACATGGAAGGACTTAACGCTAAAGGCATTATCTACTTGTATATCTTGTGGCAATATACCTACAAATCTATCTTAAATAACCCTCAAAACTTTATCAGACGTGGCGGAATGACCTTTGTTTAGGTCATGTACGCTCTGCCTACCCCATTAGGGATAAAGGCGTGATTATATGTATGTATATCTTGTGGAAATGACAAGGCAGGTGCAAAACATATCTATCCTATTCACTTATTAAGTTAGAACAAAACAAAAAACGTGATTTAGTACCTTTACAGCACTTAAGGAATACAGGTGGAAGTATTCTTTGTGAATCGTCTCAAACTGTGCTCGCTAATTTCATGCTTGAGACATGATTAGCGATGTGCTGTTCACCATCGGAAATTCCCTGAGATTATTCTCCGGAAATTTCCGAAATTCCCCAGAAACATAGAGAATATTCCCTAAGATACTGTTTCTTTTAATTTTCATATTTCGACCTATGTTCCTTGGAGAAAATTGTTTGTAATCACGAGCACAAACATAAATATTTCGTATATTTTAAAATTAACATAGGTACAAAAATAACGAAATAGTATAATATAAAAATGCCAGATATTTGATGACCTGTTATCGTGAAAGTGAGGCATAAGATAGCGTCGATACGTCATTTACATAGTTAAGTCATCATTTACGTTCAAAGAGCAAGTGGAAGGGATTCTTTCGTGTTAGGTATACGTGCAAGCACAATGAAGGCAAAAAGTAAAGCGATTGAATATTTTATACTAATAACGTTTTTTTTTAATATTCTCCTGTTTCCGGGAATTCTTGGAGTATTGCCGGAGAATAAGGAGTGATCCTTGGGGAATATTCTCGAGAAAGGCACATTGCTAGACATGATCTGGTGCGATGTTATTTTGAATCTGCATCACATCACATCTCTTGCTTCCATTAAGAGATACTACCTTCGCCATTATCTATTCGTTTCCCTTCTTTCTATACGTGGCCTCCCGGGGTAGGTGTTGTTACGTTGTAAGACTGTCTATTCCCTTAGAACAAATGAATCACTCCATGTTAGACCTTTGCAAGATACTCTATTAGTTTCATTTATAATTATTAATGTTGCAGTATATTGTAATTTAGACGATGGGCTGACAAATCCATCTTAAATAACCCTTAAAACTTTTTCAGACGTGGCGGAACGACTTTTTTTAGGTCGTTTACGCTCTTCCTACCCCATTAGGGATAAAGGTGTAATGTATGTACATTAATGAGAAAACCACTAACCCTCTCCCGCTCCTTCAGTGCCAACAACCTGTAACTTTACGGCTGTGGAATGATAGCACGCGTGTTGACAACCCCACTCGCTACATCCGCTTCCGGCCGCTGGGGGAAGTTTTGGCGGGAAGTTGACGAGCCGAGCGCGAGAGTCCTCGAGTTAGTACTCAGACCATGACCAAATGGCAGTCGGGACTGAATATTTTTATTATTGGGTCGCTTTTTAACCAAGTTAACAGAGTATTATGCCCGGCCCACCCCATTACGGATAAAGGCGTGATTATATGTATATATTAAAAGAGAGAGGTCATCTGTGCTGGACTGGGAGCGAGAGAAAAACATAGAATGTGCCAGCTGCATTTCCTCCCGGGCATGCTGTAAAAGCCAGCTATGGGATCCGAGGGTTTCAGTATATTGCATTTTAGGCGATGGGCTGACAACCTGTCACTACAGCAATATACCTACAAATTTAACTAAAATAACCCTCAAAACTTTGTCAGACGTGGCGGAACGACCTTTGTTTAGGTCGTTTACGCTCTGCCTACCCCATTAGGGATAAAGGCGTGATTATATGTATGTATGTATGTATTAAAAGAGGAGATTATTGTTATGTGTGACTGTTTTTTTGTGTAATAGGGGAGGTGGTGCAAGACGTGGTTCCTTTAATATTACTTTTTAAAAATCTATCAAAGGATGATATCTTAATCTGTACCGACAAAATTTTTAGTTAAATCAGTTCAGGATTTCACTTTATAATATTTATTCACCATAACTTAGTTTCGTGTTTTTCTGGACTTTAGACTTTAATTCTAAGGGAATAGACGACGGCGCTAGGGTGATTATTATTATTGTCCCCTAACATAAACAATACTCAAAAATAAATAAAAATTGTTGCTGTAACAGAAGCCATTTATAAAAAAAAAACAAAAGAAAAATGTATCAAAAGTCCTTATGTGTAGCATTTGTCACAGCTACCACCTTTCAGCTACATTCAAAACTCTAGCATTTTCACAAATACAATACAAATAATAGTTTATTGTACAAAAGATAAAACATTACAAAACAGTACAATTGTTTAGGCGTGTATTCTAATACGTAACCCTAGGGCTTAGTGACAAAATTACTGATCACCGGTACATGCAAATCCGGTTCATACACAAGTACGAAATTTGTTCCCTACTGTTTAGTCAGTCCTGAGGGAAATCAGTGACTAGATAAGTACTATTATTACTCTATGCCACAAGCCGAATTGAAAATTGAGGTTGTGAGGGTTGCTCTCATTTGAGAACTGTTTGATTAAAACTTGTTTCGGTTTTGTTGAGTCTTCGATTGTTGAAGATACAAATTTTGTTTTACTTCAATCATAAGGGTAAGAAAGCTGGATTTTGAGTCTAATTTATCCAACATTTTTGTAACTTAGTATCACAGTCATTATCATTTTAGTGCACAGAAACAACAGGAAAACGATTAAGGTGTTATGAATGATAAAACATACATACATATAGTCACGCCTTTATCCCTAATGGGGTAGGCAGAGCGTAAACAAAGGTTGAGCCACCAGGTACGACAAAGTTTTAAGGGTTATTTAAGATAGATTTGTAGGTATATTGCTATAGTGACAGGTTGTCAACCCATCGCCTAAATTGCAAAATACTGCCCCCTCCTGACCCTCGTATCCCTTTGCTGGGTTTAACTCTAATTTTACAGCATGCACGGGAGGAAATGCAGCTGGCACTTTCTTTGTTTTTCTCTTGCTCCCAGTCCAGCATGGAAAATAACAGATTTTCGTATAACGAGTATGATACGAAACTCTTTAATGATGACGCACATGTTATTAGAATATTTTGTTAACTTACTGTCATACTCATACACCAACGAAATCACAAAGCAAAGTTCTAAATTCCAGGAAATCCACATAAAACTAAAATATTAACGTTATTGTTAAAATATCGCAATTGTAACCTGAAACTTTACACAGGTTAGAGCTGTTTAAATACAAAACAGGTCATAAAATATATTTTACAACTAACATTTCGGATTTAGTATTACGAGGTGTCAAATTACGATGTGAAACCAAAGCGAGCTTATCAGGCCATGCGAGAGTTTCACTTTATTTATATTTCGTGAAATTTGTTACTCATAATTTCTTCCATGCTGGACTGGGAGAGATAGAAAAACATAGAATGTTCCAGCTGCCCTTCCTCCCGGGCATGCTGTAGAAGACAGCAAAAGGGACTCGAGGGTCACAGTGTATTGTAATTTAGGCGATGGGCTGACAACCTGTCGCTACACATTAGCAATACACATTACAATCTAAAATTCCCCCTTAATTTTTGACAGACGCGGCGAAAGCGCCTTTTACGAGGCGTTTAACGCTCTGCCTACCCCGTAAGGGATAAAGGCGTGATTTTATGTATGTATGTATGTATAATTTTGTATCGTGAAGACAGTTTCTTCTATACAAGACTGAGAGCGATAGAAAACCATAGAATATGCCAACTGCTTCTCCTCCCGGGCACAGTGTTTAGCTCGTCACTACAAAAATATACAATACCTACAGCTCTGTCGGAAATAACCCTTAAATCAGGAGTAAAGATGAGATTATCTCATGTGTTGTCAATTTATATAAATCGGAAAAAAGGTTATGTTTGTGAGCTTGAACACGCAACGTTTTAGTTGTTTAAAACTATACACTGAATGCTTATTTTTCTTTGTGGGCTTTGCAAAAAAATAAGCCGGTAACAAATTCTGTTATTTTATCACCCCAGTCCAAAAAAAAAAGCTATGTCATAGTGAATACAAAACACTCCTAGACGTACCCATAAAAGTTGGGGACAATCATATATTTAGGTGTCTGAGTGTTCTACACCTAAAGTTTTGTATGTAGGTCGTCACGTGATACACTCAACAATATTACAAACACAATGTTTCCGAGTGTATGTACTTCCTAGGATGTTCTGAATATGGAAGTAATTGATGTGGAAAAGGTTTACGTTTTGCCTGAGGGATAAACATTATTAAATTTTACATATTGAATAACTTTGACACAGTTGAAGTACTGGCCTGGGAGCGAGAGAAAAACATAGAATGTGCCAGCTGCATTTCCTCCCGGGTATGCTGTAAAAACCAGCTAAGGGACCCGAGAGTTGCAGTATATTGTAATTTAGGCGATGGGCTGACAACCTGTCACTACAGCAATATACGTACAAATCTATCTTAAATAACCCTCAAAACTTTGTCAATCGTGGCGGAACGACCTTTTTTAGGTCGTTAACGTTCTGCCTACCCCATTAGCGATAAAGGCGTGATTATATGTATGTATGTATAAGGTGTTGAATGAGTAAATTCTTCATAAAAGTGACCCTTTTAGCACATTACGTAGTCTGTTTTTCTTAATGTGGATTTCTTAGAAACCGACTTATGTGGTGGTTTCAATCGAATTCTTACAGTTTTCAAGGAAATCTTCATTTCTGAATACAATGTCTACAACATCATTATATGTTTGAACAATGTAACCATCTAAGTAACCATTTACGAATACTATCACAAGTCTCATTATCTAAGTACATTGCCGGTTCTACAAACAATCACTATCACAACTTCAAACACCACGCAGCAGTGTTATGCAAATACATCGCCTGCCTTTCGGCCTAAAGAGCGCACCCACAATATTCCATTCATCTTACAAAGTTATAATTACAAGACTAACTTCAACATTTGCTGGATTACTCAAATAACCGGAGAGCGTTGAGTGAACGCTCTCAACGTACGCAAATATGAATTTATTATTTATCTTTCAGCTGGGATGGGTGATCATGAGTGTAATAATCAGGGACTAGTGATGTCGATGATAGAGCAATATTTTTGTTTTAATCGAGTCATGGCCAAGCTAGTGTCGGAAAACAAGTAAATCCACATTCGAAAAATAAACTATTAACTTACTTTAGTACAGAGACAGACAAGCATTTTATTGTTTATTTTGTCCAAGGAATAACGAACTAAAAAATTAGTTAATATCACAGATTTTCAGTTAATATTTTCAGAAATCAATATCACCCTTTTTATTCTATATATATATATATTCAATAACAATTTAAATAATAATTTTTAATCTATTTAATTTTAAATTTAAATATCGAAAATGTAGAACATTCGACAGCACTATTGAAAGTGTCGTCGGCGTTCGGTCGCGCGAGCTGTGAACACGGGTACGACGTGTAATCACGTGTCGTGTAGAGATGGCAAGTGATTTTCAAATTAATAACGAATAGTCAGTGTAATTTAACTATCATTGACCTACGACGAAAAAGGGTAATCACAACACAACTATCTTGTCATCTCATCATTCAGGCACTATCACCCTTCTTCTCCTTCTACCATTTTCTTGGGTGGGCTTGTTTCTGTCATGCCGAGCCCGATGGTGTAGTGGATAGGGCCGCTGCGTCCTTACCGGGAGATCGTGGTTCGAATCCCACCACATACCAATGTGTTTTTCGGTTTTCGTATTTCATATTTACGTTTATTCGGCACTTTTCCCGTGCTTCGGAAGGCACGTTAAGCCGTTGGTCCCGGTTAATATCGTTTAATACCGTAGACATTAGTCGTTACGCTAGGTCAGAGGGCAGTGCTAAGCATTGGTGGCTTGAAAACTCTGACCTAATCTAGGATTGGGTCTGGTTTTCCTTCGGTTGCGAAGGTCAGATCGCAGTCACTCTATATAAAAACCAGTACCATCGTTCTATCCCCTAGATTATGTAGCCAACCCCGAGAGCTTCGGGATAAGGCTATGGAGATGACGACCTAGCTTCTATCCCGAGACACCTGTAGCCTCTTGCCCTTAATCAATTATTTTCCCGTGTGATGCGAGCTGATGATAGGATCGTGGTCGTTGTAGAGAAATGGACTTAGTGATGAAACCAATGGCTATGCACTAGCATTCTTTGAGTATACGGTATGTAAGGGACAGAGTCCCGCAAACTGATAAGGGTTGCTCAGTCAACGACGTTGAACAACTTCCACCAGGATTTTTTTTTCAGGAAGTGTTTTTTTTTATTGGTTTCTCCATACAAAATGTCCACCTCTATCAGACAATTTGTATGAAAAATCCAATTTACTTTTTCCTGGAAAAAAATCTGGTGGAAGTGGTTCAGTGTCGTTGACTGAGCAACCCCTATCAGTTTGCGGAACGCTGTCCTATACACCCGGTATAATATACCTACTGCACCAATCCTGCCTGCCCAATATAGAGAAAAGCATTTGTTTTATGTCACTACTGCAGTTACACCATCCTTGTAGTTGTGCGTCAGACAGACACGCGGATTTTTGTGCTAAACATGCTGAGCTTGCGAACAATAACCTGATGTCTATGTAGGTACATTTACACACACACGTATGGCTTAGCGGCAATCGTGAGGTAAAACAATCTATACCTCGAGCAAAATCCCTCTCAATAGAGAAGGCCCGTTTACAGCAGTTCCGAAATGAATTTGGCGTCGGGTGCCGTGTAAACACGATGTCGTGCAGAGGCAGGGATAATAGCTTTCAAGTTAATTGCATATTATTTCAGAGGACTTTCATGGCATCACGTTTTAAGTAATTCCAGGAACACAATATCAATAGACGATTTCGTGTGCCACGTTTGGCGGTGGAATTTCGTTAAGGGGCCATAAATATCGCACAACGGCAAATTTAAACGACTTCGACTTTGTTAAATAAACGTTTCTTCTATGGTGAGATTGAATTCAAGTGATTGTCCAACGACTTGCAATTGTAACTGGTTATTTTCTCTCGTAACCTTCCGTATTACTTCCATGCTGGACTGGAAAACACAGAATGTGCCAGCTGCATTTCCTCCTGGGCATGTTGTAAAACCAGCTAATGAATCCGAGGGTTTCTGTATATTGCAATTTAGGCGATAGGCTGACGACAACCTATTACTACAGCAATATACCTACAAATCTTTCTTAAATAACGCTCAAAACTTTGTCAGACGTGACGGAACGACCTTTGTTTTGGTCGTTTACGCTCTGCCTGCCCCATTAGAGATAAATGCGTGATTATATGTATGTATGTATGTAACCTTCTGTTTACAGTACGACGAGGTTCTCAACGGACGTGGGCAGAACGTAGGGAGCGCAGTAGTATACCTAAGAAGAACTCATTATTGAACTGTGAAATCAATGTCAATTTACAAGCGGCGTTGATTTAATTTTTCATCACACTCATTTAATCGTAGTATAGTATTTGTCAGATAGAATAAGTCTCCTGACACCAGGTAGGAAATATACAACGTCACAAGCGCGAAAGAGATTCCTTTGTAACTCAAATATGTATCTTAATATGTCAAAAAAAATGTGCTTTGACATATTATTGTGTCGGGATGATCATGCTAAATAAATATATTTCGTAGGTGACATACACATCATGACCTAATTTGAGAAAAGCAAGTAAAAAAGTTGCATGAACCGTATAATTTACACAGCTCTCCCTTCCACTCTATTTTATGTTAACTGAGTTTTGTTTCCAGTGAATTCATTATTTGATTTGTTTTCGTATTTGCACGGAACAGTAACACTTGTTTGCAATGTTTGTGTTTATTGTGTTTATAATTAGCATGTTTGCTCTGCTCTGTGTTTGTTATGATTGCTTATTGTTATGTTTGTTTGTTTTCCAGGTAGGCATGTGTTTTAATGATGTTGTTCGTTAAAATTATTGTGCCTTTTTACTCATTTTAGGTAATTATTTTATGTTAATTTACTTTCATGCTGATTGCAAGAGAGCGGGTAAATATTTTATAATCATCTGCGGATTTTAGTAGTACCAAAAATCCGTCACAACAAAAGAAAGTGTAGTGACATGAATTTATTTAAAGCTAATTTAAACCGTTAGCCTTATCTATAAGATAGCAGTGACCTGTGATGGTATGTAAATAAATAGCTTCTATTACCAATTTTATATTATTTTAACAATTACCTTTCAAACCCGTGATAAAGTCAACTCGCAGTGTATTTAACAACAAAACAAATGAATGCTTTCCAATTTAACGCTATTGTAACCAATGGTTGGTCCCATGGTAAATTGGTAACAAAGGGAGAAGCGATGGACCGATCTCAGTCTTCATGGGAGATGGATTCCGCCAATCCAGCTGAGAACGAGGTCATCGGAGAACAAAGATAGAAGATAGTGGAGGATAGTGCTTTGAGATTTTTCATCGCTTTCTTTCACGTCTTGTCTTTTGTACATACATACATATATTCACGCCTTTATCCCTAATGGGCTAGGCAGAGCGTAAACAACCTAAAAAAAGGTTGTTCCGCCACGTCTAAACAAGTTTTGAGGGTTATTTAAGATAGATTTGTAGGTATATTGCTGTAGTGACAGGTTGTCAGCCCATCGCCTAAATTACAATATACTGAAACCCTCGGATCCCTTAGCTGGTTTTTACAGCATGCCCGGTAGGAAATGCAGCTGGCACACTCTATGTTTTTCTCTCGCTTCCAGGCCAGCATGGACGATATTTATTTATCTTTCGTGTAGGCTGTCAAATCTTTAATCTTAATAAACACATACATATAATCACGCCTTTATCCCTAATGGCATATATAAAAACATAAGTTTAAGATAACGTAATGGGTTTTGTTAAGGTGACGATACTAGCCAAGTGACGCCCTCATAAGTAAAAAAAACATAATTCACTTAAAACGCACGAATCAAAATACTGGTCTAACAGAATGCAATGCTGCAATTTATTATTCTATTTGTAATTTTATATGACATTAAGTTTTTGTGAATATGCATGTTAACTGTTTGTATACTCACTGTAAGCAAGACTCGGCGTATTCATATAGCGTATACTCACTGTATTTTATGTAACACCTTTATATTGCACCCGTTTCTACAAATAAATATTTGATTGATTGATAAAACCAAGTTATAGTAATTAAGATAATTGCGAACTTTATAAATTAGCGATTCGTAGTTCATAATAGCAACAGGAAGAAAAATGCGAATAACGGACACCAACGGCAATTTTTCTTCCTGTTACTACAACGAACTTTAAGGTGGTAGTTGTACGATCTCAAAAATAAATAAATGGTTTTCAACTCCAAAGCCACCTGGTTTGCGCCTCGGACACCGTAGTTTCCATCAAATAGGTATAGCTTGCTGTGTTCCGACAGAGTGATCACATTCGTTTAAACGAATACCATAATTTTATACTCCCATGCTGTCCTGGGAGCGAGAGAAAAACATAGAATGAGTCAGCTGAATTTCTTCCCGGGCATGCTGTAAAGACCAGCTAAGGGATCCGAAGGATTCTGTATATTGTAATTCAGGCGAGTGCTGACAACCTGTCACTACAGCGATATACCTACTATCTGTCTTAAATAACCCTCAAAACATTGTCAGGCGTGGCGGAACGACCTTTGTTTAGGTCCTTTACGCTCTGCCTACCTTATTAG
This sequence comes from Scrobipalpa costella, assembly GCA_949820665.1. Classification (NCBI taxonomy): domain Eukaryota; kingdom Metazoa; phylum Arthropoda; class Insecta; order Lepidoptera; family Gelechiidae; genus Scrobipalpa; species Scrobipalpa costella. The sequence continues at coordinate 243,849 of OX463320.1, read as the reverse complement.
GGAGGGATATAAACGTGACTGTATGTATGTATGTATGGTTTTCAAAGTTATCGCTCCATTATCATCTGTACTCCGGTCGATCACAACTGGAGATGAAAGACTAAAATACATACACACATATAATCACGCCTTTATCCCTAATGGGGTAGGCAGAGCGTAAACGACCTAAACAAAGGTCGTTCCGCCACGTCCGACAAAGTTTTGAGGGTTATCCAAGATGGTTTTATACGTATATTGCTGTAGTGACAGGTTGTCAGCCCATCGCCTAAATTGCAATATACTGAAACCCTCAGATCCCGTAGCTGGTTTTTACAGCATGCCCGGGAGGAAATGCAGCTGGCACATTCTATGTTTTTCTCTCGCTCCCAGTCCAGCGTGGAAGAATGGTTACTTTTAATCTTATTTAACCATTAGTATCCCACTGCTGGGCAAAAATAATCACATAAAAAAGTGAGCCTGTAGCCAAAATAGATGGATTTGCCATGCGTCTTGCCCTGTTTTCCTGTCTGTGGTCCGTGCCATCAATTCAACGGTCAATATAAACGGAAGAAACAATTCCCTTCGCATTAATTCTTGCGTTTCATCCGTTTCTAAATGGAATCCTTAATTGTAATTAACAACTGTAAGTCTTAGGACCTTAATAAAGGACTGATGTAATTGATTTTGCTATAAATTGCTCTAAATCGATGTGATTTTTCTTTTTAATCTGTCCGAAAATAAATGGAAGACGCATTTTCGTTCGCTTAGCAACTGGGTTTTGATCAATGTTCAGTTAAAATATTATTAAAAAAAAACACTTTCAAGATGTAGATAAAGCATATTTATATCTACAGATACATATAGTCACGCCTTTATCCCCAATAGGATTGGCAGAGCTTATACAACCCAAACGTAGGTCGTTCCGCCACGTCTTACAAAGTTTTGAGGGTTATTTAAGATAGATTTGTAGGTATATTGATGTAGTGATAGGTTGTCAGCCCATCGTCTAAATTGCAATTTACTGAAACCCTCGGATCCCTGAGCTGGTTTTTACCGCACGCCCGGGAGGAAATGCAGCTGGAACATTGTATGCTTTTCTCTCGTTGCCATTCCAGCATGCGAGATACAATAAGATAATACGTTTAGATAATTTATTTTCCGATGTAGCAAAAAATCCTTTTTTAGACCGATGATGTCCTGCTTACGTCTTAAGAGATTGTTAATAAAATTCACGCAGAAGCTAAATCAAATTCCAAAAATGCAGTGCCTACTGTTTTCCACTGAACCCACCCGATCTTGCCACGGTTGTTATACATCCAATTAAGGAATTACCATATCACCCTTCCCTTTGTGAATGAAACTCATTAAAAAACCGGCCATCAACAATGCCGGTATATCCCTAAACAAAGGAAGAACAATCGGATGTTGGCTCGAGCGGTCCCTTGTTAGAAGCCAAATTTGCATCGTCACTGAGTTCATCGCTTTCATTCAGTTTGTATTGAAAAGATAAGGGGAGATGATTTCACTTTGGCAAGGCAGATTATAAGATTGTTAAGGAGTTTATTATGTTAAAAGTTTCATTTGATTAAACTTCAAGAAATTCAAGTTTAGAGTTTTATGTAGTTAGTAGACTTTATGTATTGAAACGTAATAGTGTTGACGCGGTTATCACGAAGTTTAAATCAACGTACTTAACGTGATGAGTTTCTATAAAGTTTTAGTTTAAATAGGTTGTATTTCAGCCAAAAAAAACGCAACCAAAAGAGGGTAGACCGATATGTCTGCCCCTTAGCCACCACTCCGCTCGCAAGTTCCTCAGTCGCTCCGTAATTATAATGCATGAAACTGCGTTGAAATATCGGACACTCAAACAAAAATGGAAAACCCACGGTAAATTTCCCGTTTTAATCATTATAATGTTGTTAACCGTGAGAGTTTGGTCAATTAAAATGACCCTAAAAGTTTCCTCAATTTGAAAAAAAAAACTGTACTTAGCCAAAATAAAGGTCAATATACTTAAATTAATTTGTTAAAATGAGCAACAATCCAAAACGTCGCGCATTTTAGGGCAACAACACACAGACGTCACGCAAGGTTGCGCTCAACACGCTGTCAATGCTTTTTGCATTGACACACATACGTCACCCTTCGCCCTACGCGCGCGTACTGGCAGAGGGATACGGCGAATTAGAGTTCATCTCTATGCGCACGTAGAGCGTAAGGTGACGCATGCGGGCTGTAGGCAATGCAAGAAGCATTCACAGCGCGTTAAACGCATTCTTGCGAGCAGTTTCTTCCATGCTGGACTGGGAGCGAGAGAAAAACATCAATCAATGTGCCAGCTGCATTTCCTCCTGGGTATGCTGTAAAATCCAGCTAAGGGATGCAAGGGTTTCTGTATATTGCAATTTAGGCGATGGGCTGACAACCTGTCACTACAGCAATGTAAATCTATATTAAATAACCCTCAAAACTTTGTCAGACGTGGCGGAATGACCTTTGTTTATGTAGTTTACGCTCTGCCTACCCCATTAAAGATAAAGGCGTGATTATATGTATATGTTGCGTGCAGTAAGTGACACTTGTATGGAACAACATCATTAAAACACATGCCTACCTGGAAATCAAACAAACGTAACAATAAGCAATCATAACAAACACAGAGCAGAGCAAATATGCCTATTACAAACACAATAAACACAAAACATTGCAAACACGCAAACAAATCAAATAATGAATACGCTGAATTTCCAGAATCCAGTTAACACGAAACGGAGAGGAAGCGGGAACTGTGTAAATTATACAGTCATTCATACAAGCACTACATTCCGCCTCCTTGGTCTAGTGGTCATAGCCATGGGCTTATGATCCGGAGGTCCTGGGTTCGATTCCCAGGAGAAAGGGGGACAAAGTTACAATGACACTTTATGACTTTGTGAGGTTTTTTTAGTTTGGTTAGGACATTTCAGGATGAAGCACCTGATTGTCCGACAAGTAAAAGGATTCCGTGCTTCGGAGGGCACGTCAAGCCGTCGGACCCGGACGCTGTTTTTGATAGTGGTCGTTACTCAAACCATGTTAGGGGCCTAGTATATGTGCTACTAGGCGGTGTAAAATCTCTGACACCAGGGTTCTTCGGGTCGTTGTTCGATTTAAGAATCCTCTCGCTAAGAAGAAGAAGAAGCAATACATTGTTTTATTGTGTATTGGAAGGTACAAAATGAAACTTCGCATCCGAAGATTACAGGTTCGTGTCCTCTCACGGTCGCTTCGGACGGATACTTCAATGAAAGCTGATAATCTTCTCGTTCACAATTTATTTGTAGAATTGATACAAAGGTACACGAGTTACACCGGTAAAGAGTAGAATGGCGGCGGTCCGAACCGAACGGGCGGCACGGCGGCTCTATATTAAACAGTTCATATAATTTTCCTATTGCTTCTCTTCTCTGCCATACTATAAGAACCAGTTATGTGTTTTTTAGGGTACTTTTGTAATTAAAGCGATGGGCAGTAAAAAGGAAAAGTGAGTATAATCCTAGGCCTGACGCAAAGACAGCAGTAGAGCTTAGTTTTGATTAGTAAAACAAGATTGGTTTATTAAAAGCAGTCAAAAATAAAAACAACCAAAGCTGTTTTTTCTTTGGTAATATACATAATAAAGGGATATACATCATAAACACATATATCTTCCATGCTGGACTGGGAGCGAAAGAAAAACATAGAATGTGCCAGCTGCATTTCCTCCCAGGCATGCTGTAAAAACCAGCTAAGGGATCCGAGGGTTTCAGTATATTGCAATTTAGGCGATGGGCTGACAACCTGTCACTCACGTTTTACGTGGCGAAACGACCTTCGTATATGTCGTTAACGCTCTGGCTACCCCATTAGGGATAAAGGCGTGATTATATGTATGTATGTATGTATGTACATCATAAACACGCATATATCCATAATGGGGTAGACAGAGCGTAAACAAAAGTCGTTTCGCCACGTCTGACAAAGTTGTAAAGGTTATTTAAGACAGAGATTTGTAGGTATATTGCTGAATATAACTCCCTGTATCCGTTTAGAAAAATATCCGTGGGAAATTATCTCCCTATATCCGTTGAAAGGTTCTTTATCACAAAATTAGTCGTTTCCTTCGGATTCACTTTTTGAATTAGTCAAATAGAATCATTAATTTGATTTGAGGGTCAAATTATTTATTTATACGTGTAATCATATTATTTTAACTTTTTGTTGATTTTAAGGCAGCAGTACCATGTTAGATTAAAAAAAAAAAAAGTTATTAAAATTTATATTTATATATTAAATGTAAAATATATGTGAGTAATGGACGCATTTAGTGATTTTTAAATATAAGTCACAGATTAAAAAATGAATGCGCTTTTTTGAGATACAGTTTGCATACCCGATTAAGTGTTAACTCTAATAATATTGTCAGGCGTCATCACAGTTATATTTGACGTTGACGTTATGCCTACCTCGCAAAGGATAAAGCACTTTCCCATGACCAGTAGCTAGACCAGTACCAGTACAGCTAGGTTTCCCAGTACGTACAAGTTTGGTCCCAAACATTATTTTGATCAGTAATAGTATCATCGTATTGAGTTAGTAAATAGTATCAAACTCTGTCAGCGCACAGTTGGATTGTGTACCACGCTCTACGGTGCACAGTCGTGTACCTAGTGGTTTGGAAATAAATGTACAACCATTTCAGTACAACCGAACCTTGCAAATATTCATAAAACCTCAACAACTATTCATCATTATTAATTAAAATAAGTTTAAATTCCTGGACTGACTTTTCCTAGCTTGTTACGATTCTGCGTGTTGTGGGTAGCTGGCCTCATAAAACTTGACTCATAAACGTTCTTATTGCATACATTCATATAATCACGTCTTTATCTCTAATGGGTTAGGCAGAGCGTAAACGATCTAAGTAAAAGGTTGTTCCGCCACGTCTGACAACATTCTGACACGTTCTGTGCTTTGCTCGTTCCCAGTCAAGCATGGAAGAAACGTTCCCATTTACTGAATAAATAACAAAAAAAAGTTTCACATTCTTCAAAAAGGACACTGATACTCGGGAGGATTCATAATTCAGTCAAAGTTTGTGAAACAATAACAAAATTTCGAAATTAATTTGATTCAAAGTTGAACTTTAGTCGATTATTTGTCTGATATTCGGAAGTGAAATAAATAACATCATATTCAAAATTATAAAGAGTAATTTTAAGTTAGTAGTCAAACTGATAGGGTTTGCTCAGACATCAATATTTTTTATTAGATATAGTTTTCTTCTTGACTCTAGACACTAGGTCAGAGATGACCGTGACATAGTCGACGATGGAGCGAGCTCACCCAGAAGATGCCTGTTATGACACTGGTAATCTCACGCAACACAGCGAGTTGTTTGGCGCCGGACTCCGGAGAGAGGGTGGTCGCAAGCCAGGCGTCCCCTTGCGCAGCCTACTACCGCTTTGTAGGGATCGTTCAGCCGGACTTATTTACAGGAAAGTCTGTGTTACCGTTGTCTGGGGTGGATCACTAGGAGGTAGATCCCTACTCCCCACAAATTACACATCAAACAATCACACTGACGTCAGCAATCCTTCCACCACAGATATACTACGTCAACGCTTTAAATTCCATGCTGGTCTGGGAGCTAGAGAAAAACATAGAATGTGCCAGCTGCATTTCCTCCCGGGCATGCTGTAAAATCCAGCTAAGGGATCCGAGGGTTTCAGTATATTGTAATTTAGGCGATGGGCTGACAACCTGTCACTACAGCAATATACCTAGAATTCTATCTGAAATAACCCTCAAAACTTTGTCAGACGTGGCGGGACGACCTTTGTTTAGGTCGTTTACGCTCTGCCTACCTTATTAGGGATAAAGGCGTGATTATATGTATGTATGTATGTATGTACGCTTTAAATAAACGTGGCGAACTTTCTGTCAACGACATTTCTGACAGTTCTTCTTATCTTACGGGTGTCGACTTGATCGATTCGATGAACTCTGGTGTCAGTTTTTAAACCGCCTAATATCATACCTAAGAGGTTTCTAACATGATTTGTATAATGATCGCTATGAAAGACTGCGACCGGGACCGACGGCTTAATGTGCCGTTCGAGTACGGAATCTTTTTTCTTCCAGAAAACCAGATGATTCAGCCTGCATTCTCCTAACCAAACTGGGGAAAATCTCACAAAGTGATTAATTGACAAATATCAATGTGAAAGCGAGAGAAAAACATAGAATGTGCCAGCTGCCTTTCCATTCGGGCATGCTGTAAAATCCAGCTAAGGGATCTCAGGGTTTTTGTATATTGTAATTTAGGCGATGGGCTGACCACCTGTCACTACAGCAATATACCTACAAATCTATCTTAAATAACCCTCAAGACTTTGTCAGACATGGCGGAACAACCTTTGTTCAGGCCGTTTACGCTCTGCCTACCCAATTAAGGATAAAGGTGTGATTATATGTATGTATCAATGTGTTGGATATCGAACTCAGGACCTCGAGATATGGATCCCATGGCTGAGACCACTAGACAGGTAGTGAACAGTTCTTTCTTCATGCTGCGACCTCGTTTACGTTCATTGAGAGCATGGACGAACTTATAGAACAAAAATGTTGTTCCCTGGAATGTAGAACGCTCTGGAGACAAGCCAATTTATTCTGTAACGAAGTACGGCTTATGCTGAACTCCTAACCCCCCATACCCCCCCCCCCCCCCCCTAGACCCCCTCGAAGTGGGTCATAAATATACATGTGCAGACATAAGGCCGGAATATCTGAGTCACATAAGCAGATTCGGATGTGGGATTATTAAGTAAGAAAGATTCTGAAATTAGTAGCGATTCTAGCTGACACATCTAATTTGATTTGTCAGGATATGTTAAGAAATATTATCAGTGTTGCGACCGAACTAACTATTACTGTTGAGTAAGTGGTAGAGATTAGTATAATAGAAATTAATTCATACATACATATAATCACGCCTTTATCCCTAAGGTATAACGTAAACAACCAAAACAAAGGTCATTCCGCTACGTCTGACAAAGTTTTGAGGGTTATTTAAGATAGACTTCTATATTGCTGGTAGTGACAGTTTGTCAGCCCATCGCCTAAATTGGAATTTACTGAAACCCTCGATCCCTTAGCTGGTTTTTACAGCATGCTCAATAGGATATGCAGCTGGTACATTCTATACTAAATTAATAATAATAACGAAACTCTTTCCTCCCCGAAACAATACAATACCTAATTAATAGATCCTTACATATTAAGGCTAAAAAAATACAATACCTTATTATAAGGCCCTTTCATATTAAGGCTCGTATTTATGAAGCAAACTCAAGATTGAGAGCAATATTAAGTATGGATTTGACTGGTGATTTTGTACTGAAATTACATTTCTGATACGAACTCAGACTTGATGTCAATCTTGAGCTTTATAAATAATACTGTCAACTATGAAAGAACTTCAATTTTATAATGTAGGCACCGAATAAATATTTACTAATAGTATTTTTGGATTTAGGTAGGTAATATAGTTTTTATTTTTTATTTATGGGTGTTGTGTACTAAATTATTATATAAATATTTAATCATTATTATAATTTAATTTTTAACTGTTCGCTAGTACAGTTTTTTTTTCATATATCAAAGGAAACATTTTAGCCTTTAAATTGTGTCATCGAAATTGAGGCCGCTTCGTCATCGCAATTTGAAATTCCAGTGGGTCAGTAGAAAATTCTGCGAAATGTAATTTCGAGCTTCTGTCCCGGACTCTAAAGACAATAGGCGGAGCTGGCACCTTCGCCGGACGATATTGAATTCCTAAATCAACAGACGGAACGATTACTAAGTCCGTGAACGAAGAAAGAAAAAAAGTCACAAGTGAATTTAAAATGTGAAAAATTCCGACTGTGTAACTTAAAAACTTTAAATCGTCATGTACCTAAAATGCTCTTTTAGGTGATCAGTGCGCTGCCTGCCTACTTAAATTAATTAGCGTAAGAATCATGAAATTCACTTACAAAATTGGTGTTTGTAGCGCTACCAGGAACAAACAAAAAACACACGTCCAGGGATCGTCAATCTTTAGAATTAACTATTTTGTACTGTTTATCAGCTTACGAATGAGTTTTTTGTTAGACAATTACAAGGGTCAATTATACAATTCACATTTTTATAAGTAGTAAATTTCATCTAAGACGTCACATCGAGGCAGGGTTACATGCATACATATAATCACGCCTTTGTCATAAATCATAATCATAAATCATTTATTGTTCGTCATCACAGGTAGAAAAAAGATTACACATTGTACAAAGAAGCTCTGCAATGAACCTTGCGGCATACGAAACACAATATTAAGTTATTAGGTACACATAATTCATAAAATGTCAAAATAAAATTCGCCATTACATAGATTACAACAATTCAATAAATTACAAATTATACCAATTACATACATGTCAAATTAGACTACATTACACTAAAATACATCATATTTATTTATTATTTATTTATTTTATTTACTGTTTATTGTACACAAGTAACATGAGGAAGACAATACACAAGGAATACCGACACAACAGGTACAGCTTATTTCTACTAAGAAATTTCTTCCAGCTGACCTACGGAAGTGAGACTTAAAATGAGAGGAAAAATTAGGCGTGCACAAATAAAGCATAATATAAAAATAATACCAGATAATTATAAATTACATAAATAACTAATTATATAAATACTTAAAATCATAATAACTATATAAACATGAATATATATAAATACATATATATAACTAATACTATACGGAAAGTGAAAGGTAATGCTCTTTTACTCTCTTCCTAAAGACAGCGACAGAAGAACTATCACGGACCGTGTACGGCAGTGAATTCCATAACCTGGCCGCATTGACAGTGAAAGAATAAGAGTAAAAATCTGTGTGGTGGTGAGGAATAGACAGTAGTGATTTAACAATAGGACGACATGGTTTGTCCTGGGAACGCGAGAAATTGAAACGTTCACGAAGATAATTGGGAGAGCAAGGGTTTGAAAGAATGTTATAGAGTAAACAGAGAATGTGAGTGTTCCGGCGGAAGCGGATTGGGAGCCACTTGAGCTGTTTGCGAAACTGGGAAACATGATCGTACTTTCGTAGACCGTACACGAAACGTATGCAAAGATTTTGAAGGCGCTCAAGCTTGTTTAGTAGCTCCTCTGTGGCATCTAAGTAAAAAGAATCAGCGTAATCCAGAATAGGAAAGAGGAGATATTGTACCAAAGAGATTTTAGTTTTCAGGGGCAAGAAACTTTGAAGACGTTTAAGGGAGTGAAAGGAAAAATAGAGCTTTCTACTGATTGTGTTAACGTGAGTTACCCACGACAAATTAGCATCGAAAATTACCCCCAGATTCTTAGCCGTACTAGTATAAGCAATGGGAGTGCATACATACATACATACATACATATAATCACGCCTTTATCCCAAATGGGGTAGGCAGAGCGTAAACAACCTAACCAAAGGTCGTTCCGCCACGTCTGACAAAGTTTTGAGGGTTATTTAAGATAGAATTCTAGGTATATTGCTGTAGTGACAGGTTGTCATTCCATCGCCTAAATTACAAGATACTGAAACCCTCGGATCCCTTAGCTGGATCTTACAGCATGCCCGGGAGGAAATGCAGCTGGCACATTCTATGTTTTTCTTTCGCTCCCAGACCAGCATGGAAGAATGGGAGTGCCGTTGTAGATAACAGCCGGGAGGCTGTTACTATCCAGTTGCTGACACATATATCTGCTACCCATGATCAAGACCTGTGATTTTTTAGGATTGACCAGGAGACCAAAAGAGGTAGCCCAAGTATTAATTTTAACCAAATCTAAGTTTAAGTCAGCTACTGCATTATCAATGTCAGCAGCCTTGAAATGTCGATAAAGTTGTAAGTCGTCAGCGTAGAGATGAAAGCTAGAGGAAATAACCGAAGTGACCATCATCAATTCAATTGAAGTCATCATCATTGTCAACGTATAAAATTGAATTTACTAAGTTATTATGTCATATTTTTATCTTGCACAAATTCATCTAAATTATAATAGCATTTCTTGACGAGAAAATTAAATAAAGTCGACTTGAAATTTTAGTATCTAGTTCCCTAAAATGTTGTGGCAATTTACTAAAGATATTTGGTCCAATCTTAAGCAGGCTTTTCATCATGAGAGCTGTTTTACACCATTGATTCTGTACAATAATACTTCTTGGACGAAGGGTTCTACTTATAGGAGCTTCAATTTTAAAATCGTTTGTGTTAGTTTTTACGTATAGGGCTACCTCAAAAATGTATAAGCACGGAAACGTCAAAATTCTGAGAGATTTAAAATATGGCTTACAACTGTCATCAATCTTTATACCAGTTATTGCTCTAATACATCTTTTCTGTGTTCTAAATATTAGTTCTCTATAATTTGAATTTCCCCAGAAAATTATACCATAGCGCAAACATGATGATACAAAACCATGATAAGCGGTCAATACTGCGTTTTTGTTAGTCACTTTTTTGTCCCTAATGGGGTAGGCAGAGCGTAAACGGCCTAAACACAATATAAATACAATACAAAATACTTTATTGCACCAAGAAACACAAATACATACAACAGAAAAGTACGTAACAAAACGGTACAATTAGGCGGCCTTATTAATAAAGCACCAATTTGTACCAGGTAACCTTTCCCTGGGTTCCCAGGAGGCTGGCAGCATTGCCTCTCTGGATGGCTAGACTTCTTCTTTGGGCCAAGAAACTGCCAGCCCTCGGGTCACCGGATGCATCGATGAGACGTCTGGAAAGATCGTGCAGAAAATCTTTAATTGCTGCACCCCATGGGTCGCTACCGCGAAAAGCATGAAAGTGTATGAATCCCCTTTTCGTGAGTATTTTATTCTTTTATATTACAACCATAGATTGATAAATAATACCCTCCTTCACTTTAGACAGTCTGTTAAAAAACCCTACAAAATCCAGAGTCTATCCTATCAGTCAGGATTACTGGATAGTCTAACTTTCATTCATTAGGCGTATAGACTGTGCCGGAATCCAGTACTGAACGAAAGGACGGTACGTATACTAGTAAGTTTCAGCAGTTGTCTTTTTGCGGCAATCGGGACAAGTTTTTTGGCGAAGTCAAACGGAATAATAGGTAAAATTGCATAACTTAGTAAACTATGCAATGACGTTATTCACACCAGGGGTAAGGGACAGCGTCCCGCAAACTGATAGGGGTTGCTCTGTCAACGACACTAAACAAATATCAGCAGGATTTTTTTAGTACGTGAAAAAAAAATGGCTTATCCATACTATTTTTACCTAGATCAGACAATTTGTATGGAAAAACAAATTATTTTTTGATTTCCTGACAAAAACCTGCTTATAGTTGTTCAGTGTCGTTGACTGAGCAACCCCTATCAGTTTACGAGACGCTGTCCCTTACACCTGGTATATTTTGATCAGTGGTTATACAAAGAGAACAAAGATCGTTTTGTGATCCTACCATTTAATCTACTACCGCCGTGCTCATAAATAACCTTGTAGTTATTTTTTGTAATTGTAGTGTGTTCAGACTGTGACTGTGATTGAATTCAGAATTTCATACCATATTTTCTTATTTGTCTTGAGTAGTTTCTTCCATGCTGGCCTGGGAGAGAGAGAGAAATAAAGAATGTGCCATTTACATTTCCTCACAAACATGCTGTTTAAACCAGCTAAGGGACCCGAGGTTTTTAAGTATGTAGGCGACGGGCTGACAACGTGTCACTACAGCATTATACCTACAAATCTATCTTAAATAACCCTCAAAACTTTGTTAGACGTGGCGGAATGATATTTGTTTAGGTCGTTTACGCTCTGTATACCCCATTAGTAGGGATAAAGGCGTGATAATATGTATGTATGTATGTCTTAAGTATTTTTTTCATTTGAAATGACTTAATCAAATTGGCACTGAAATTGGTTTACCTCGCCTTGCAGAATAGTAAATTATCTTGCCAGGCAATTAGCCTCCATTGTTTCATAAAATAAACATAACTACACACAATAATAATGCAAACTTCGTATCCCTCTTGAGAATCGATTTCACGCCTTCCGGATCGAAACCCAAAGATTCGGACCACTAGACTAATAAGGATAAAATTAAACGTCTACGCGTTTTTCCGTCAATCCCAATCAGCTGTCTCAGCGGAACCCGGATGATTCGTAACCCCGGAATTAGAACAACTAGTGTTGTGCATTCGTAGAAAGTTGGACTATCGATAGCCGATATAATATTTTAGCTAAGGGATCCGAAGGTTTTAGTATATTGCAATTACAGTATATAGGCGATGGGCTGACAACCTGTCACTATAGCAATATACGTACAAATCTATCTTAAATGACCGCCAAAACTCTGTGAAACGTGGCAGAACGACATTTGTTTAGGTCGTTTGCGCTCTGTCTACCCTTAGGTTACTACCGTTGGGGATGAGGGCATGATTGTGTGTATTTAATATTTTTATTTGCGATGACTTTGCTTTTGACTTTAATTTAAGTTAGATCATTGAGCGAGCTTGTCCTTCGAAAGCGAAACTTCAAGGGTATTGGTATTTTCATATATTGACACAAGACCACATCAAGTTTGGCCCCGAACTCTGTAGGCTCGGGAAAATGAGCTAGACGGACTTTGATAGAATTTTTGTTAGAAACCGAAAAAGTCCACTACTGCAGTTTGATAAGACGTATTGATTTATTTTGATGCAAACTCAATTAAAAACAAAAAAGCAATATTTACTCAAAAGTGCATTGAGATCTTCTAATTTTTTATGTTTTATAAATATAACTGTACATTATAAATAGATAATCACACAATAGGCCCATCGATAGTTTAGCACAGGGTATCGGATCTCGGGCCTCGTGTAATTACCTCCTAATGTCTGTATCTGTTCCACTCGAGCGGACACTCGTATACTCTACGGGGTAAAAAGAGAATCAACGCTATGATATTGCTGTAAAACTAGATAGTCTATAGTATTTTTTCTCTTCAAAAACTTCAGTTCATATAAATTTTATTCTTTAAAGAAAATAGTCTGACATAATTAGTTTTTTGATTACTGACGGACTAAAAATGTTGCTTGACTCATAGGTAGAATTGTGTTACTTTTCAAATATCGATACAGTATAATCGATAGCTTTGCCCAACGCTATTAAGCACAGGGTATCGGATCTCGGGCCTCGTGTAATTACCTCCTAATGTCTGTGTCTGTTCCGTTCGAGCGGACACTTAAACACTATCCTTCCGCATCGAACTTAGATTGAGATCTGTTGAGGAGGATGTTAAGATAGACGATATTAGAACGGTATTACCATTATGTCTATGGCTTGTATTAGAACTCACACTAGCTTTCAATCTCAAGTGCCGTTTACCAATACGGGCCTTAATATCTGAGCCAACGGATAGAATGCTTCCACACTATCATTCCTTATTGAAGTGAGTACTTCCATGCTGGACTGGGGGCGATTAAGAAACATTGAATGTGCCCGCTGTATTTCCTCCCGGGCATGCTGTAAACGACCTTGGTTTTGGTCGTTTCACTCTGCCTATCCCGTTAGGGATAAAGGCGTGATTAAATGTATGTATGTATGTGACATTGAGATAAGAAAAGATAAGATAATTGAGTGAAGTGTAGCGGGTCGATCAACTTTAAACTTACACGACAGAAGAGGAAGAAGAACTTTACTGACCTTGATTGAATAAAAAAAATAATTAATTCATTCTATCATTCAGGAAAATCCACAATTTGATGTTATTACACGTGTTCGTTGACGGAATTCACAAAAGCAACAGTGTCGTATTTTTATAAATTATAATTTAACTAGCGACCCGCCCCGGCTTCGCACGGAAATTATCAGTGTTTCTTTACCATATTATGTATGTATTATACATATAAACCTTCCTCTTGAATCATTCTATCCAATAAAATAATTCGTATCAAAATCTGTTACGTAGTTTTAAAGCTTTATGCATACATAGGGATATAGGGACAGAGAAAGCTACTTTTTTTATACTATTTAGTGATTGCGTTTATACCTTGGGCATGCCTGTAATGACTATATATTTGTTGAAATAACTAAGTAAAATTTGTAGAAATTGCTACCTTAGCACCTTAGCAATAAGGCCGCCTATGCTGTACGTGTCTTTTGTTGTTATCTATTGTGTTGTATGATTTGTTTTCTAACGTGCAATAAAGTATTTTTATCTCTGACTTTTTCAGAGTAACGTTGGTAAAATATCAATATTTTTAATGTTTAACAAAATATAACCTAAATTCTAACTTCAAAGATTTACCTAACATAACAGTTCTCTATCATTCAAATATCCCGCGGAAGCTTACTTCGAGCCATAAAAAGATTTACCCTCTTCTGGGGATTTACAGGATTTCCCTCACGTTAATATAATCCAACTATCTCTACATACCAAACATTTTTTAATTTACTTATTCTGCGAACCTTTACTTTTTTGAAAATCTTGGAGCCCCTACAACATCAACAAGTCAAAAATCTAGCAATAACAAATTTAAGTTTTTGTTTTTTGTAGTTCACTTCATACATACATACATATAATCACGCCTTTATCTTTAATGGGGTAGGCAGAGCGTAAACGACCTAACGAAGTTCGTTCCGCCACGTCTGACAAATTTTGAGGGTTATTTAAGATAGATATGTAAGTAGATTGCTGTAGTGACAGGTTGTCAGCCCATCGCCTAAATTACAATATATTGAAACCCTCGGAACCCTTTACTGGTTTTTACAGCATGCCCGGTTGGAGATGCAGCTGGCACATTCTATGTTTTTCTCTCGCTCCCAGGCCAGCATGGAAGTGATCACGCCGGGGTAGGCATAGCGTAAACGACCTTAATAAAGGTCGTTCCGCCACGTCTGACAAAGTGTTGAGGGATATTTAAGATAGATTTGTAGGAACTGGTCTTATAAATCATGGAATTGATAAGTAGGCACTCATAAATTTATTATTAGATAGTAAGACAAATATTCCTAAACGAATAAAATGCATACAAGGCTAAGTATTCTGAACTACATCATATTTTCTAGTTGAATAAACATTCTATTCTCATGCTTCACCTCTAACATGTAAACGGTTTGAAAATATAGCGGGTGTAAGGGACAGCGTCCGCAAACTGATAGGGGTTGCTCAGTCAATTAAACTGAACAACATTCATAAAGAAATTCTTTCAGGAAGAGAAATAAAAATGGGTTTTCCATACGAAATATTCATCTTGATTGGACAAATTATATGGAAAAGCCATCTTTTTTTCACTTCCTGAAATCTCTCTTCCTGTGTCGTTGACTGAACAACCCTGTCTGTTTCTGGGAAGCTGTCCTTTATACCCTGTATAGAGAGCGGATAATACTTTTATGGACCAGTAGGTACTTCGCTTAATACGGCTCAGAGCTTACGGAAGAACCACTGTTAAGAAAATAAGCTTGTGATAATGACGTGTTTATCAGCTACACGAGGCTACAGGTTTTTTTTAACATCTGAAATAATAGGATTTACGTTTTTTTACGTGTCGATAAAATAGTATAGCCAGCTAAGGGATCCGAGGGTTTCAGTATATTGTAATTTAGGCGATGGGCTGACAACCTGTCACTACAGCAATATACCTACAAATCCATCTTAAATAACCCTCAAAACTTTGTCAGACGTGGCGGAACGACCTTTGTTTAGGTCGTTTACGCTCTGCCTACCCCATTAGGGATAAAGGCGTGATTATATGTATGTATGTAAAATAGTATAAATATTTTCTACCCATCACTAGAGAATAGTCAAAACGTACAAAAAATACAAATAATTTATTGAACAAAATAAACTTCGGCTTATAACAGATTTCTATCGGAGCCCGCACTAGGAAAATCCTGTATCGCGGGAATCCGAATATAACAAGCAAACAATTTACAATCATATTGGCAAACCGAAGTTACATGATATTTTAAATTAAATTAAGATTTAGTGACAATTTAGGAACAAACAAACTAAACTGCAATATATAAGTGAGACATTATTTTAGTGTGAGTGTTTGTGTGTGTAATGTGAGTGAATAAGAGTGAGAGAGCGTTTTCATGAATTAAATTATAATCTAATTACTGCTGTATCTATACGTTGTCTGCTGTTTCTTCCATGCTGGACTGGGAGCGAGAGGAAAACATAGAATGTGCCAGCTGCATTTCCTCCCGGGCAAACTGTAAAAATCAGATAAGGGATCCGAGGGTTTCTGTATATTGCAATTTAGGCGATGGGCTGACAAACTGTCACTACAGCAATGTTAGTATATAACTACCTTAAATAACCCTCAAAACTTTGTCAGACGTGGCGGAACGACCTTTGTTTATGTCGTTTACGCTCTGCCTACCCCATTAGGGATAAAGGCGTGATTATATGTATGTATGTATGTATCTATACGTAAAATAGCATAAAATGTTTTTAATTACTTTTGACGGTATGGACTGCAGCAACGGATTATTGTACATACATATAATCACGATTTTATCCCTAATGGGGTAGGCAAAGCGTAAACGACCTAAACAAAGGTCGTTCCGCCACGTTGTTTAAGATAGATTTGTAGGAATATTGCTGTAGTGACAGGTTTCGTTTATTGTATATAAATTTATAACATAACAGCATAATACACCAAATCGTTATAAATATAAACTAATAATTAATAACATATGTACCTATGTACAGTAGATACAGTTACAATACAGTCATTAGGTCAAATAAAAATATTTTAGTTTAATTAATAAAATTGCGATTACAAATTAATAATAATAATTGATTAGGTATTTATTATAATTAAGTATTAGTCTCTTATTTCATAATTCTATACTACTTCCCCTCGCATTCGTCTCAATCAGTCGCTGGCGTTCTGTAATAAGGCAACCCAGCCCTGTAGCGAATATGTCGCAGTGAGGGTAAGCAACGAGCACGGAGTTGAGCAGCGAGACGGCGCTCACGAGCGGCGAGCGTTCGCGGTGCACCGTGCGAGCCGGGGGCTCGGCCAGCGGGCCGCGGACGCGGGGCCGCAGGTATGTTAGTAGGCGAACGTCGGGTACAGAGAGCCTAAGGAATAAATCCAACAAAGCTGAACAGTCCATTTTATTTTTTAATATATTTAGAAAGAATTTGGCTAGGCCAAGTGACCGGCGCACTTCCAGAGATTGGTACCCCAGTTGACCCTGAATAAAAAGCGTGGGGTACATGTGTGGATACCAAGTGTATACTTTCTTATACATGCTTCTAAGGTACCTCTTCTGGACCTGTTCCAGCATGAGGATATATTTCTCCTCATGGGGACTCCAGACTACTGCATTCGTTTCAAGGATACTACGGACCAAAGTGGCGTATAAGGTTTGGGTAGCCGCCGGGGTCAATGAGACAGAGTTCTCAGCCTGCTGCCTAAATTGCAATATACAGAAACCCTCGGGTCCCATAGCTGGTTTTTACAGCTTGCCCGGGAGGAAATGCAGCTGGCAGATTCTATGTTTTTCTCTCGCTCCCTGTCCGGCATGGAAGTATTACGGACTTTTGTAAACTACTGAATACGATTTTGTCCGGTGTGTTGTGTTGACGCGCAATAAAATTAAGAAAAGAGTGAACGCACCATAAATTCAAAATTATAAACGTTTGTTTTAACCCTATCGGCTTCATATGTTTTCTCGTTACTTAGTTCGCCGCCATTGTAATGATAGGCATATATTATATATTTTGCTGTTGAAGAAAGTTTGTTTAGGTCTTTTAATCTCTGCCTACTAGGGATAAAGAATTATATGTATGTATGAAGAAAATTCAGTAAAACAACGTTAGATGTGAAAAATCACATCTTTTAATCAAAAAATCCCTGACCATCCCCCACTGCCTTTACATATTGCAAAAAGAATAAATACATCCGCTGTGAAATCAGAATTATCGCTGGACAATGTGCCTGTTTGTAAAATTATAAATTGATGAGTCATTTCTCAAACTTTCATAAACACAATAAACTGAAACTTTCATGTGACGCCATCTTGTTTCGAAACTCGGTACCAAAGGGCCTTATTAGACGGTGTTTTTATTTTCCCCGTTCTATATTTCATCAAGTCAAGGGCCCGCGAAAAAAACTCGTTAACGACTTTCATGAATTTTTCATATTATCCGTAGAGTATTGTGAGCTCGAGCCGACCTTAGGGAACCCTTGACTGGAAACTTTTTTTGGAAATATCCTGAATAATGCATTAGGTAGTAGCAGATTTTCATTCTACTAACATTATCAGTTTATATATTAATACGTTTTCCTGATTTTGTACTTACTCAACATTGAAAATCGAGGATAAGATTTATTTATTTATTTACGTCACTATTCATTGCCCTACTTACTTTAAACAAACATTAAATAGAATAAGTATGAATCAGGTTCAGTAGTCTAAGCGTTTAGATCTTGTTTCAGAAGTAAAAGGTTGCCGCGTAGAGATTGCTGCTTTAGCAATAAGGTCGCTTATATTATACTGTCACGTTTGTTCCTTTTTATATCCGTTGTATGTGTTTCTTTGTGCAATAAAGCATTTTGCATTGTATTGTAAATTGTCGATTCGATTTTTTATGCAAAGTTGATAAACAGATTTTAACGATTATTTTAGAAGAAAGAAAGAAGAAAGATTATTTTAAGAACAACTATTCCGGGCTTAGGAGAGCACCTTTAGCTGCTTGTCGCTATCGTTGTCTTTGATCGTGGTCGAATTACGAACCATGTAAGTAAGAGATAATAAGGTCATTACCAACTTTAACTTCAGAGTTCTTCGGTTTGTTAATTCTTCTTCTCAGCGTGTAGATGGAACACGAGAAATTATATCGTAGTAGCCCAGAATGCAGTCACTTGTATAGTGGATTGACTGACGTCCAATAAATACGCTAGCGTGGAAGTGTTGGTTCGTTAATTGACCACACAAAATAGTTGTTTGTTCACAGTTTTTTTTTGCAAATAATTATTATTTCTCTTGAATAATAAATGCCTTAAAAATAGATCGTATCTCCATGGTTACATATTCCTGGCATGCTGACAAAGTATATAAAATATTAAGTGAATATCAGGATTTAGTTTCCTGACTTACAATTTATTGAAGTTTCGGCCGAAAGTGGGTTTAGGCGGATCTTACCGGATTTACTAAGGAAATAGTGGCGTGTTATCAAAAGATTCCTTTTATGTGTACCTTTTAGGTATATTTGGTGTCTAGATCTAAGGAAATATCTAAGCCTTATTTTACCCGAGGCAAGACATAATAATAAAATAAGTTAAAGAATAAACATAAATCCTTCGTTGCTAGCTCACGTAACAATTTATTTTTGTTCCCCGCCTTTTGATCATCAAAAACCCGGTCGGTGGTTTTGTAATATTTAAAAAATCAAACAACAGATTTTTTCGGTCTTCTTCTTCTTCTGTCGAGTTGGTATCGAGTCTATCGACCCGATTAACCCTGGTGTCAGAGTTTTTAAACCGCCTAGTAGCACAACTATCAGGCCTCTGACATGGTTTGAGTAACGACCACTATCAAAGACAGCGACCGGGACCGACGGCTTAACGTGCCCTCCGAAGCACGAAATCTTTTTCTTTTTCGGACAATCAGGTGATTCAGCCTGCAATGTCCTAACCAAACTGGGGAAAAATTCACAAAGTGATAAATTCTCAAATATCAACTTTGTGTTTCCCCCCTGGGAATTGAACCTAGGACCTCCGGATCAGGAGTCCATGGCACTAGCCACTAGACCACGGAGGCAGTTATTTTTTCGGTAGGCTTATTTGACCCTTAAAAGATTGTGCGTAATTTTCTTACATTACTTTTATTTTTCCTCAGTAAATTCCGTTGTAATTATTATAAATACATAAATACATACATTTATTTACGTTTTTATCCCTAATAGGGTAGGCAGAGCGTAAACGACCTAAACGAAGGTCGTTCCACCACGTCTGACAAAGTTTTGAGGGTTATTTAAGATAGATTTGTAGATATATTGCTGTAGTGACAGGTGCTCAGCCCATCGCCTATATTGCAATATACTGAAACCCTCGGATCCCTAAGCTGGTTTGTACATCATGCCCGGGAGGAAATGCAGTTGGCATATGCTATGTTTTTCTCTCGTTCCCAGGCCAGCATGGAAGGAATTATTAATCCTTTCAAATTAAAACAGCAGGTTGGTATATTCTTTGTCACCTCATGCTATTATTAGGATAACTTCTTCAAATTTAGTTTCCGCTATTAACTAGTAACCTTGGACGAAATAGTAACTCTTTCTGTTTTATTTCCACAACAAAAGTTTTACAAACTGTAATGTAGGAACATTTTAAAAGTAAATACATCTTTAAAGTTTGAACTATTTTCATTTTAAAATGGTAAAACTAAACGGAAGCCGTATTTATGAACCGCTCGAATCGAAATTCGCATACGAAAAATGACATTCGCATGCGATTTTTATACAATATGGCATGCGAATGTTGCTCTTTCGTATGCAAATACCATTCGAGTGATTCAAAAATACAGCTCCTGAACCAAACTTGTACACATAATCAATTGCAATATATCTATATTTTTGATTATGTGCACAAAGTTTGTTTAAGATTAGTCCTGCAGTTTGAGAATGAAAACGAAACTACGTTTATATCGACTTTCATTGCTCTGGGAAAGCTTAAAGTCCTGTCATAATATTGTATGTAAGTGCCCATTTTTTATTTCGCAAAATGACCGTTTATATAGCATTTTGCGAAAGATACATTATGAGATAGGAATATTTTTCGACCTAATGACGTTTAGTGAAAAGAACATTCTATGACACAAGGTATTTTAGTTGCTGTTATTCTTCTTCTATATTTATAAACTAGCGACCCGCCCCAGCTTCGCACGGAAAATATCAGTCTTCTTCTGTCGAGTGGGTATCGAGTCTATCGACCAGTGTTTCTCTATTATATTATGCATGTTTTATACATACAAAACTTCCTCTTGAATAACTTTATCCATTGAAAGAAACCGCATCGAAATCCGTTGCGTAGTTTTAAAGATCTAAGCAAATACAAATACAAAAATACAAAATTGTTTATTATCTTAGTCCGATATACAAAAACAGATTTCAACCAAGAAAACCACACTAGGCCAAGCCTGTGTCGTGGTCTCTTTACAAATTAGAATTGACAGAAATAGGACGTATCTATTACATAAACAAGAATTTTTAAATTATGAATAATAAGAGAAATATAACATGCATCATCTCGAATATGAATTAAAAATAACTAAAGGATAAAAAATAATAATAATATGAATTTGAGGTTTGTTGTTGTTTAAGTGAATTATGTTGTGTGTGTGTGTGGGTGTGTATGCGTGTGTGTGTGTGTATGTGTGTGTGTGTTGTGTTATGTTTTGTGTTGTTTTTAGCATATATATTTATATATTCATTTATTTATCTAAGTGATTTGTATAAGTAATTTCTCTGTTTCATCGTAAGTCATTTTAAGAAGCAGTTCTTTTACTTTATTTCTTATTTCATAGACTGATAAATTTCTCATGTCATGTTTCTTCATCAATTTGTTATAGACAGACGGGAAAATAAAAATAAAAAAGCATACATAGGGATATAGGGACAGAGAAAGCGACTTTGTTTTATACTGTAGTGAAGCAGAATAGATAACGTTGATTTATTTTAACAGCTCGTTATAAAACAGCTCGTTATCTCGAAGCAGTCACGGATACTCCAAGGTAACGGGAAAATCTTACTTTAAACTAGAATTCTTGGAAACAAGGTAATAGCGGATGTAAGGGACAGCGTCCCGTACACTAATAGGATTGTTAAGGCAACGAAACTGAACAATTTTCACCAGGAAATTCTTTCCAGAGATGAAAAAATAATTGACCTGCCTGTACAAAATGACCACCTCGATCTGATAATTTGTATGTAAAACCATTTTTTTTACTTCCTGATAAAAAATACTGCTGGTAGTTGTCAGGTTTCGGTAAGAGAAAATAGTCTTGCGTGGTATGGCCATGTTATGCGGAGGGATGAAAGTCATATATGCAAAATGGTAATGAATTTGAATTTGGATGGATATGTTGGGAGAGGACGACCAAAGAAAAGATGGATGGACTGCGTGAAAGATGATATGTCTAAAGCAGGTGTGAATGTTGAACTGACAGCTGACAGGGATGAATGGAAGAAGAAAACGTACTGCGCCGACCCCAAGTAAATGGGATAAGGGCGACTGAATGATGATGATGAGTTGTTCAGTTTCTTTGACTGAACAACCCCTTTTATTTGCGGGACGCTGTCCCTTACACCCCGTATAAAATAATAATCAAGGCGTTTTCTTATGTAAGGAGTAAGGAGTGATAGAGTGTCATATTAATTATTATGTTTACTAATCTTGAAGTAAAAAGGACTTTCGGTAAAGTGTATATGTTATATGTTCTTCCATGCTGGCCTGGGAGCGAGGGAAAAACATAGAATGTGCCAGCTACATTTCCTCCCGGGCATGCTGTTAAAATCAGCTAAGGGGTCCGAGGGTTTCAGTATATTGTAATTTAGGCGAAGGGCTGACAACCTGTCATTACAGCACTTTACATACAAACTATCTTAAATAACCCTCAAAACTTTGTCAGACGTGGCGGAGCGACCTTAGTTTAGGTCGTTTACGCTCTGCCTACCCCATTAGAGACAAAGGCGTGATTAAATGTATGTATGTAATAGTGGCATGCAATTTTAAAAAAAATACTATGTAGTTATTTGTTGACAATTAAATAACGTTACATAAGTTACACTAGATACCGGTCAAAATTATTCAAATTTGTCATCACAGAATTCATTAATATTCTAATAACGTTTATAAATATACAATAAGTACATTTTTCAATTTTGTTAAAAATATTGCAGTTGGTAAACATATTATTTGATAAGGTAATTAGTTGTAAATCTTTATTGACATCATAAATAACAGTTCTTACCATACAAGGCAGTAGGACAATAAGGTATATTTAAAAGTGTGTCATCTCTCCTTCGCAATCTATCGCATTGGTATCGAAAAAGGATGGATATTTTCTTACAAATGTTGCTGCCTACAAGATATACAAACTAGTAATAAGTAGTAAGGGTCAATAATACTTTTATTAGATATTAGCTTAAATGGGTCCAGCTCCTGTAATAGCTCTAACGCATTCCTGATACATACATACATATAATCACGCCTTTATCCCTAATGGGGTAGGCAGAGCGTAAACAACCTAAATAAAGGTCGTTTCGCAACGTCTGACAACGTTTTGAGGGTTATTTAAGATAGATTTGTAGGTATATTGCTGTAGTAACAGGTTGTCAGCCCATCGCCTAAAATACAATAAACTGAAAACCTCGGATCCCTTAGCTGGTTTTTACAGCATGCTCGGGAGGATATGCAGCTGGTACATTCTATGTTTTTCTCTCGTTTCCAGGCCAGCATGGAAGAAAATGATAAATAGTCAAAACAGTACATCATCTCCCTATATATCACGGGGTCGGCTACCTAGTCTAGGAAATTGAACTAGGGTACTGGTTATTACACAGGGCGACTGCCACCTGACCTCCGCAACCCAGAAGGGAATCCAGACCCAATCCTAGATTAGGTCTAGACCTTAGCAGTGGCCTCTGACATGGCTTAACGACTAAAATCTACGGTATTAAACGATATTAACCGGGACCAACAGCTTAACGTGCCTTCCGAATCACGGAAAAAGCTCCACATAAACGTACATATGAAATTCGAAAACCGGAAAACACATTGGTACGTGGTGGGATTCAAACCACGACCTCCCCGCTCAGGAGACAACGGCCCTATCCACTACACCATGAGGCTCTCAATAGTCAAAGGAGTACCATATCAAACATCACTACATAGTATAAAACAAAGTCGCTTTCTCTGTCCCTATATCCCTATGAATGCTAGATCTTTGAAACTACGCAACGGATTTTGATGCGGTTTCTTTTAATGGATAGAAAGATTCAAGAGGAAGGTTTATATGTATAATACATGCATAATATAGTAGAGAAACACTGATTATTTCCGTGCGAAGCCAGGGCGGCTCGCTAGTTTCCAATAATTAAAGCTGTTCACGTATTACAACCGCCACTGAGCCACAGAACATCAAGTACCCTCAAATTCCTGTAGAACATAGCACAATGGCCGTTTATCGACTAGACGGCACGGCGACGGCAACGGCACGTCACTTTCGACGGTACCGTGGAAGATAAGATTTATAAAACATACATACATATAATCACAAGTTTATCCCTAATGGGGTAGGCAGAGCGTAAACGACCTAAACAAAAGTCGTTCCTCCAAGTCTGACAAAGTTTTGAGGGTTATTTGAGATATATTTGTAGGTATATTGCTGTAGTGACAAGTTGTCAGCCCATCGCCTAAATTGCAATATACATAAACCCTCGAATCCCTTAGCTGGTTTCTACAGCATGCTCAGGAGGAAATGCAGCTGGCACATTCTATGTTTTTCTCTCGCTCCTAGTCCAGCATTGAACCAATTATTGTAAAACTCAATGAAATTATATCGCTTTTCCACTTGCCGGTACCGTCGCCGGCGTGCCAAACTGCATGTGTTTTATTCGTTAAAAGCATGTACATATGTGTATGTGCTCAAATAGAACTAAGTGGACCTTATGGGGGCGTTGCCGTGTCATCACCGTGCCGTCTAGTAAAAAAACAGAGCTACGGCTTCGTGACTACACCGTCGGGGTGCCGTCCAGTGGAAATACGCCCAATCAGTGATTAGAACCGGCTACTTACAATAGCGGATATTAGTTGGGCTCCAGCCATAAACCAACACAAAGGGAGAAGCATACAGGATCAATGCATGTTGCATAATGTCCACAAACTAACTGACTCCGTAGTCTAGCGGTCTAGTGCTCCCGTTTCCAACACCTTCCTCCAGATCCCCGCCCTAGGCGCGCCTGCATCACTAAGGTGCTGGAGTTGCCTAGTGCGAATACCAAGTTCTTCTTCAACTCCTTTTCTGTAAAAACTGCACAACTGTGGAATAAACTGCCTAAGAAAATTCAAGAAAGTCCCTCAGTAAATGTCTTTAAGAAAAGATTAAAAGAGCACTTCTTATCTGAACAATTTTGATGTATGTATCTATGTAGTTTATTCGTATATGTATGTATCAATATATTGTTTAGTATATATGTATGTTTATTCAAGATAGTAATATACGGTAGGTATTTATTCTATGTATAGGTATGTAAGTATTTTTATTTTTTAATTCTTTGTTTGACTAGTCTCTGTTAATGTTGTGTTGTAGTTCTTGTCCCTCAAAATTATTCACTTTCTCTTACTACCATTGGGTTGGCTGAAAGAGATCTCTTCATAGAGATAAGTTCGCCCTTGCACACTATATTTGTAAATTACATTTCTTTTGTGTTTATGCAATAAAGTATATATATGTGGTTAGAGCCATAGGCTTACGATCCGGAAGTCCTGGGTTCGATACCTAGGGGGGAACACAAAGATGATATTTGTTAATTTATAATTTTTTGAGGTTTTCCCCAGTTTGATTAGGAAATTGCAGGCTGAATTACCTGATTGTCCCGAAACGTAAAAGGATTCCGTGCTTCGGAGGGCACGTTAAGCCGTCGGTCCCGGTCACTGTCTTTGATAGTAGTCGTTACTCAAACCATGTTAGTGGCCTAATAGCTGTGCTACTAGGCGGTTTAAAAACTCTAACACCAGGGTTCTTCGGGTTGTTGTTCGACTCAAGAATCCACTAGCTAAGAAGAAAAATATCCACAATATCCAAATTACTCAGTGACCCATATAACCCAGTGGGGTGACATTTTAGTGGCATATTTTTTTATTCCTAATTTACTATGGCATAATAAGTTTGCGCATAATTTTACTGGCATAATGAAACATTTACATTAACTTATTTTGGCATACTGAATTGTTAGCATAAATGTGGTATGTGGTGTATGTCTGAGGGGAGACATGGTGCAGGACGGCCGAGTGTGGGATCGGATCTCTATGGTGTTTTGATGATTTCAGAACGATGAAGTATAGTAGTTTAAGGACGAAGATGTGTGAAGGAGAAGGTGATAGTAACGTTGTATGGGTGCGAAAGAGTGGGAGAATCAGTATGGAAGTGGAGTCTGGATGATGAGGGCTAGGGCGACGGGTGTAATTTGGAGATGTTAAATAAACATACATACATACATACATAAAATCACGCCTTTATCCCTTACGGGGTAGGCAGAGCGTAAAACGCCTCCTAAAAGGCGCTTTCGCCACGTTTGACATAAATTGGGGGCAATTTTAGATTGTAATGTGTATTGCTGTAGTGACAGGTTGTCAGCCCATCGCCTAAATTACAATACACTGTAACCCTCGAATCCCTTTTGCTGACTTATACAGCATGCCCGGGAGGAAGGGCAACTGGAACATTCTATGTTTTTCTTTCTCTCCCAGTCCAGTATGGAAGTTTGACTACTTGAATACAAAAAATGTTAGTCGCAACAGTAGTGTAAGAGTTCGGCGGCGAAGACTTGGATAAAGTGCCACCTCCTAGCTGCGAACATGTTTATTAAACATATAAAACCTTGTCAATTAACACTTTATCACCATTAAATTTTGCAATTTGTGCCTAAGGTTTTTAACCACTCAGTAGTTGGTTTCTTCCATACTGGACTGGGAGAGATAGAAAAACATAGAATGTTCCAGCTGCCTTCCCTCCCGGGCATGCTGTAGAAGACAGCAAAAGGGACTCGAGGGTTACAGTGTATTGAAATTTAGGCGATGGGCTGACAACCTATCACTACACATTAGCAATACACATTACAATCTAAAATTGCCCTCAATTTTTGTCAGAAGCGGCGAAAGCGCCTTTTACGAGGCGTTTAACGCTCTGCCTACCCCGTAAGGGATAAAGGCGTGTTTTATGTATGTATGTATGTAGTTGGTTGTCATGGCGCTCTATTTGTATGCCTTAAGCCTTTAAACACAATGTTTTGTTATGTTTATGCTTTTATATCGTTATGTTACTTCTAGTTGTGCTTAAAAATATTTTGCGTAATCATTTATGCTTATTCATGTTGTGCTAAAATATTGTTAGGCATCAAAACATTACGCTAAATTATATTACTACAGTGAATATCATTGAACTAAATATGGGACCAACCAAGTTAATCCATATGAACCAGTGATCCAAAATGACCCATATTACCCATGACCCATGTGATCCAATCATCACCTCCTTAGCCTTATCCCGTATCTCACGGGGTCGGCTACCTAATCTAGGGGATTAAACGAGGGTACTGGTTTTTACACAGAGCGACTGCCATCTGACCTCCGCAACCCAGAAGGGAATCCAGACCCAATCCTAGATTAGTTCGGAGCTTCAAGCCGCCAATGCTTAGCACTGGCCTCTGATATGGCTTAGCGATTAATATCTACAGTATTAAACGATATTAACCGGGACCAACGGCTTAACTTGCCTCCCGAAGCACGGATAAAGCACCGAATAAACGTACATATGAACTAAACTATTACTATTTCGAACTAAAGCCTTTGTTTATGTATGTGTCTGTAGCAATGAAATAAACGATTTATCTATCTATCTATCTATATGAAATTCGAAAATAGAAAAACATATTGGTACGTGGTGGGATTCGAGCCAAGACCTCCCTCCCGCTCAGGAGGCAGCGGCCCTATCCACTACACCATCGGGCGCTTTATTTGCTAGATTGGCTGTGTATATTATAAAGGCATTTTTTTATCGTGAGATAATATCTCATTTCGTGGTGCTAAGCCGTGGTTGAAACCATCAGACGGAGAGCTAGTTCCCAATAATTATTGAAACTCGCATTACAACCCATGCCAAGCACCCTCAAGTTCCATCAAGCTATCCACTAGAACACAACACAACCAATGCAGTGATTAGAACCAGCTACTTACAATAGAGGATATTACTCGGGCTCCAGCCATAAACCACCACAAAGGGAGAAGCATACAGGATCAATGCACGTTGCATAATATCCACAAGATCCAAATTACTCAGTGACCCATATAACCCAGTGACCCCATATGACCAGGTCACCCATAATGACCCAAAAACCCATAATATGACCCAACAGACCCTTTAAAATTTGTGAGATTGGCTGGGAATAACATAAAGACTATTTTATATCATAGAAAAAATACCTCATTTCGTGGTGCTAAGCCGTGGTTGAAACCATCAGACGGAGAGCTAGTTCCCAATAATTATTGAAACTCTAATTACAACCCATGCCAAGCACTCTCAAATTCCATCAAGCTATCCACTAGAACACAACACAACCAATGCAGTGATTAGAACCAGCTACTTACAATAGAGGATATTAGTCGGGCTCCAACCATAAACCGCCACAAAGGGAGAAGCATACAGGATCAATGCACGTTGCATAATATCGACTTGCATGCATAATGCATACAGAGCTGTAGTCAAGCCAGCTTGTCCTCTACATCTGTGCTTAACTGGACTACGATACAATCTAGCCTTGGGGTTAGGTCATACCGGGAAGCGACGCGACCTCGTGCGCACTTTTGAATACTATAATAAAGCATAGCATTCTTCCATGCTAGACTGGGAGCGAGAGAAAAACCTCCCGGGCAAGCTGTACAAATCCAGCTAAAAGATTCGAGGGTTTTAGTACATTGCAATTTAGACGATGGACTGACATCCTGTCACTTCCTATACTTACAAATCTATCTTAAATAACCCTCAAAAGTTTGTCAGACGTAGTGGAACGACCTTTGTTTAGGTCGTAGGTTTTACGCTTTGCCTACCCCATTAGTGGTAAAGGCGTGACTTTATGTATGATATAGCATGACCTACTTTTAACTTAGAATTTTAATTGAAAGCCAAAAGAATATTTTATTTTTTTAAACAACTTGAAAATTCCTCGAAACACCACGCAGTGCAGTCTGTCACTTCATGCTATAACGAGCTTCGCGCTGCGTCTTGTCACTTCCTGGTGTGAACTGACCCTCAGCTGGGACTTTGGAATTAATTGGAATATCTATTTGCAGAAATTCTTGCTCGGTGTAGTGTAATGCAGTTGGCAGACAGGAAAACTGTCTATTTCTGTGAAGCGTTTGAAATTGTGTCTCTTGAGAAATAGAAGGAAAATTTTTAATAATTTAAAATGTTACTTGCCGATTGCAGGTCTTTGTTTTGATTTTGCGTTTAATTAGTATAAGTTGTCATAGCGTAAACTTTTAATTCTTAAAACATACACAAAACATATAATCTTCAATGGGGTAGGCAGAGCGTAAACCAAAGGTCGTTCCGCCACGTCTGACAAAGTTTGAGGGTTTTTTAAGATAGATTTGTAGGTATATTGCTGTAGTGACTGGTTGTCAGCCTATCGCATAAACTGCAACTGGTTTTTACAGCATGCCCGGGAGGAAATGCAGCTGGCATATTCTATATATTTCTCTTGCCTTAGCATGGAAGTTAAGCAAGTATTTAACTACAAATAAACTTCATTTAAATGCTTTTCTAACTTGCGAACTGAAAAGACATATCAACACCGAGGCAGCTTGCCACAAACGCAGCTTTAATTGCATCTTAAGATCCTCTGTGAAATACCACGACAACCTGTTGACTTCTCACCCGCTCTGGGAGCTGAGGCTCGTATTTATGAAGCCATCTCTACTTGAGTCCAATATTAAGTATGGATTTGACAGGCCGGTTTGTACTGAAATGACATTTCTGATACGAACTCAAACTGGCTGTGACTTATGAGAGCTGATAATAAATAAGGACAGTATTTATAATCAGTACTTTAGACTGACAGTAGGTTTGACAACGTATCAGAAATGTAATTTCAGTACAAACTGGGCTGTCAAATCTTTACTTTATTTTGGTCTCAATCTTGAGATCGCTTTATAAATACAAGCTTAAGGCCCGAATTGATAAACAGCACTTAAGAATCCCAGCTAGTTTGAGTTCGTATCAGAAACGTCATTTCAGTTCAATATGGCCTGTCAAATCCATACTTAATATTGCTCTAAATCATGAGATCGCTTTATAAATACGAGCCTAAGTACCTCCTACTCGTGAGGCTGACACGACGTACTAGGATATCACAAAGCGGGTAGGAGTCTCGCAAACAAAATGCTTGTAAACCTCCTTTATAAGGCTGCAGTTACGAGATGAACTTTCCTGAGGAGCGTGTACGTCGTGTTAGTAAATTTCCCTCAATTTTCTTGTCTTAGTATACGAGTGAGCTAGCTTATTGTAGCTAGAAAATTTTGAATTTCGGGGGTAAAAGCCGCAAATTTTAGTTCAGTTACATTCACTTTGTTCTAAAAACTTCATATTTCTTCCATGCTGGACTGGGAGCGTGAGAGAAACATTATGCCAGCTGCATTTCCTCCCAGGGATGCTGTACAAACTAGCTAAGCGATCCGAGGATTCCGGATATTGTAATTTAGGTGATGGGCTGACAACTTATCACTACAGCAACATACCTACAAATCAATCTTAAATAACCCTCAAAACTTTGTCAGACGTGGCGGAACGACCTTTGTTAGGTCGTTTACTCTCTGCCTACCCCAAGGCGTGTTTATATTTATGTCTGTTTGCGTCATCTTGCTTTCTATTTTTGACACTTCTCAGTTAATCGAAAGCAGGAAGATTGATTACAAAATTCCCGCAAACTCCAGTACCTGCTAATGCTGCTGGTAGCTTTAAATGTCAAATGTAATAATTTCAAAAGGAGGGACCCGAGTCCTGAACCTCTTTGGGATTAAGTTGGCACTCCATCATCGTGAATAGATCCTTTCCTTTTCGGGGGAATTTCTCGAATTTATTCACAACCGGCACCAAAAAGAAAAAAAATGATCCGAGTGCGAAAAAAGTGAACATCAAATTGTAATGCCTCAATTAACGGTCAGTCAAAATGAAAAACAATTATTAAAAACAAGACGTTATTTTTCTACTTAAATTTAAATCTTTTATTAATCAACAAATTAACAGTTACTCGATACAGTTATTTCTAAAATATATATTTTATACCCCGCTAATAATATAAAGTTGATTTGATTATTTTATATTCGAGTCTAGTGGTAGCCGTAATGTATTAATTTTGATAAAAATATGTATTTACTGACAGTTGCAATATTGAGACAAATTTATTGACGTAAGAATAAGAATAATTGTAATCAGAACACGCGTTAAGACCCTAGAACAAAAATGCAAAAATCTGATGAAAACAGAACCCTTCTATGCTTCGTGCAGTCGGCTAAATTAATCCCTTTGATTAAACGAAACATCGTTGAAAATAATAAAGTGGAATAAAGTTGTGTTCGAAACTCGCAAAACTTCTTGTGGTAGGAACTTCCTCACTAATAATTAAGTAAAGCGTCCCTCATCCCTTCCCACACCCCTTAGACCTTCCCGGTTTAATTATTTAACTGCCTGTGTGGTTTGGTGGTTAAGCCTTGGGCTTTCAACCCGTATTTTTGGCGGTTCAAAGTCAAGCAATGTAGATAAAACAATTTTAATAAAATGTACGGGTTCAACCTTATACTACAGCGATGCAAAGATAGCTGAATTTGTGGCTCTATTACAGATACCAAGCGAATCAAAAATCGGTTACCTCAACCTTTAATGCCCTGCATATACCGCAAGGACTTAAGGAATATAATTATCGCACCTTGCGAAATAAAGTGACCTCACTAGGATTTTCCATTTTTAAACTAAAACGACCTTTAAAAGCATAACTGACAACCCTACAAAATTTAAATGACTTTTTTCCTAGTAATAGCGAGATACATTATAATGTATTACATTATAATATTGTAATGCTCGATTCTAGATCCCACCGGCTAAAACTAAAATTATGATCTATCTGTTACTTTCAAAAAAATAAAATTGAAAAGGGACAGACTATTTATACTAAATGGTTAAACTCTTTTTCCGCTACATTTTGACGCGCTTTTTCACGTTTTCCAAGTATATCATATGACGGCGGATCAAAATGACAGATAACGCATAAAACCACCAACTATAAATAAAAAATCGGAGAGAAGAAATCTCCTGTCCTTTTCCAATGTTTTTACTTTGACAGTTACAAATAGATTTTAATTTTAGTTTTAGCTGGCAAATCTAGAATCTAGTTTTAGCTGGCAAATCTAGAATCTAGTTTTAGCTGGCAAATTTAGATCACCTAGTTAGGACAGGGACAGTGGTCCCTTACGAAAATTTGTTGGACAGGCAATGAATTCGTTCCTATGTTGAAAATGACTGACATTGTAAGTTACAGAGATTGTCATGTATTCATAAATATTTACTTATTTCATCTTGAAGTAATTCATTAAAATGAAACTCTAGCGCTGCCTACATACATACATATAGTCACGCCTGTATCCCTGATGGGGTAGGCAGAGTGAAAACGACCCAAACAAAGGTCGCTCCGCCACGTCTGACAAAGTTTTGAGGGTTATTCAAGATAGATTTGTTGGTATATTGCTGTAGTGACAGGTTGTCAGCCCATCGCCTAAATTGCAATACACTGTACACCCTCAGATCACTTAGCTGGTTTTTACAGCATGCCCGGGAGGAAATGCAGCTGGCACATTCTAAGTTTTTCTCTCGCTCCCAGGCCAGCATGGAAGATAGCGCTGCCTTCAGGTAGAAAATCTATTGTTAACGTTACCTGTAGTTCCAAGAAATTGTAGTTAAAACAGAGACATTTCCCGCTACCATGACTGCACCGAGATAACGAGGTTATTTATTCCGCTTCTATAAATCAGCAATGGAAGCGAAGGTTTACTACATCTATAAGGTCTAGGCTTTTGCTTCAAATTAATTTTAGGACAATGCAAGCTAATTCACTTGTAGGTCTCAATCAGTGTTTTTGAAAGTGGTGTATGGTCACGTCAGAGGCCTAGCAGGTAATCTTAAAACTCTGACAATAGGTTTCATCGATAGTTCTTATTATATTGGAGGTACAACATTTTTCTTTCATGCTGGCGTGAATGCGAGAGAAAAACATAGAATGTGCCAGCTGCATTTCCTCCCGGGCATGCTGTAGAAACAAGCTAAGGGATCCGAATGTTTCAGTATATTGTAATTTAGGCGATGGGCTGACAACCTGTCACTACAGCACCATACCTACAAATCTATCTGAAATAACCCTCAAAACTATGTCAGACGTGGCGGAACGACCTTAGTTTAGGTCGTTTACGTTCTGCCTACCGCATTAGGGATAAGGGCATGATTATATATGTATGTATGTACAAAATAATAATTGTAGAGTTCGAGACACTGAAAATAAAGGATCCAGGGTTCATCGTTGACCAAAGCCCATAAAAAAATAGAAAAACACAACAACTTGTTTTGGTAATATCCTGAATAATGCATGCTAGTAAAAGATCATATCTCCATAGTTACGTATTCCTGGCATGCTGACAAAGTATATAAAAAATTAAGTGAATATCAGGATTTAGCTTCCTGAGATACAATTCATTGAAGTTTCAGCTAAAAGCAGTTTTTACTGAATTTCTTTACCTTCTCTTACAAAATAACCACCTCAATCAGACAATTTGTATGGAAAAGCAGTTTTTTTTTATTTCCTGAGAAAAAACCGCTGATAGTTGTTCAAAGACGTTGACCGAGCAAATCCTATTAGTTAGCGGGACGCTGCTCTTATACCCCGTTTTATAAAAAAATACAATTAATATTACGTAGACAACAAATAATAATTGAAATGTGGATCCGGGTAAGGAGAATATTAACAAT
Organism: Scrobipalpa costella; assembly: GCA_949820665.1. Taxonomy (NCBI): domain Eukaryota; kingdom Metazoa; phylum Arthropoda; class Insecta; order Lepidoptera; family Gelechiidae; genus Scrobipalpa; species Scrobipalpa costella. Next base: position 209,974 of record OX463320.1, on the reverse strand, counting down.
ATAAATATATTTTATATAAGTCAAAAGTTAAAGTATTAGTTATAAAGAATGGTACAAAGATTAAAACATTTTAAATGTCGTTAAAACAAAAGCTATTCAAAAACATGGGTAAATGAACACCAACTAAATTGACCCGTTGTGGTTAAAATGAAAATTATCAAACGATTTTATTTTTAATAAAGTGTAATACAATACAGGAAGTTTTACAAAAGCCTTACTGAAACACAATACCAATTAATGTGGGAGCGTCTATGTAGATGGCATTCTAATATACCGGGTGTAAGGGACAGCGTCCCGCAAACTGATAGGGGCTTCTCAGTCAACGAAACTGAACAACTATCACCAGAATAATTTCTTTTAGGATATGAAAAATATAATGAATCGAACTTCCCATACAAAATGACCACCTCAATCAGACAATCTGTACGGAAAATCGAAACTTTTTTTTTTCACTTCCTTCACTTCCGATAGACGTTATAGGTACCAAACGATCATGATCTGGATCACGTGACCATTTTTATTTAAATACTCTTATATATTATGTATTCAAAAAAGCACCGATACGAAAAATTTGGGGCACATACAACGGCACGCGAGCGAAGAGCGAGCTCCCATATACAATTGTGTGCCGTTTTATTACAATTTATAGTATTTACTATGTATACGTGCATTTTTTTCAGTTTAATGATATTCCATGTCCACTTTCTTCCATGCTGGACTGGGAGAGATAGAAAAACATAGAATGTTCCAGCTGCCCTTCCTCCCGGGCATGCTGTAGAAGTCAGCAAAAGGGACTCGAGGGTTACAGTGTATTGTAATTTAGGCGATGGGCTGACAACCTGTCGCTATAGCAATACACATTACAATCTAAAATTGCCCTCAATTTTTGTCAGACGTGGCGAAAGCGTCTTTTACGAGGAGTTTGACGCTCTGCCTACCCCGTAAGGGATAAAGGCGTGATTTTATGTATGTATGTATGCATGTCCACTACTAAGATTTCAATTTCAATCGTTTATTTCAAGTCACAACACAAAGGATCTTAAAAATATATCTTAAAGGTACATACAACAGTTTCAGTTTCATGTGACGCCCTGCAAGGGCACAGCAATTTAGTGAGAGAGCTACCTAGTTAAATAAGATTACAATTCAAAACTTAAAAATATATAAAATTCACTAATTCTAATACACTAACTTAAACAGTTACCTATATTTAAACTATTTAAGAGCAGCATGAGAACCATAAAGACCAAAGCACGTGTAATATACAAGAAACATATTAGTAATAATTCACATAATATGAAAAAAAAAAATCGTTTAGTTTAAAAAAAGAATGTATCAAGACACTTCGTTACAAGCCACTAGATTTTATCCATGTTACAGGAATAAAGAAAAAAAAGCGAATAGCGCTAGGATTTTGATGATAAAACTGATTGTAATAATAAAACTCAAATCCAAAAAAAAAATTACCTTTCGACATTGGACTTTACCAAATATTTTTCATTGGAAAAATAAAACAAAAATAAGGTACAAAACAAATACATTAAATACACAAAAAAGTCTGATAATACTTACTATTACGAAGATTTTTCATAACCTTTACTGTTAATATTATGAATTTTACTAACGTAAGAATTATTATTTTATGAAATAACGAATCGCTTGAATACAAAAGCAGAAATGAAGGTCTTTTTATCCCGTAGGGTTCACAAAGAATAAAATCTTTTGTTTTCCGCTGTCAGATGAGACTCTTAATTGGCTCGAAAAATTCAGGAACATAATAAAATAGGCTCTCTTTTAATCATAAGGAGAATATTTTTTTTCTACCAACTTTGATATTAACATCCTGTTATTAAAGATTTTTCTATAAACTAAACAGAATTCTAGATCTGCTAAAAATAACTAATATAAACTTGCAATAAAAAAAATTCAAGTATTTTCGTAAAATCCCGACTCCATCACCCCTCTGCGACATCCAGTCATAAGTTTGATAAAAATATAGTCACTACAAACTGGAATGGCGTTTTGTCGTGCGTCGGGAACATAACCTGTAATGAGGTAGTAACGAACACACGGTCGGAGCAAACGCTCTTCGGACTAACAAGGCCGTAATACCAGTGAAATATTGTTAGTGGACAATATGGGAAACAATACGAGGAAATATCTAATACCTACGTTTGAAGATATTGGCGACGGTTCGAATACTTTTATTTTGTACATACATACATACATATAATCACACCTTTATCCCTAATGGGGTAGGCAGAGTGTCAACGACCCAAACAAAGGTCGTTGCGCCACGTTTGACAAGTATTGAGGCTAGGATTTAGCTGGTTTTTACAGCATGCCCGGGAGGAGATGCAGCTGGCACATTCTATGTTTTTCTATCGCTCCCAGTCCAGCATGGAAGTTTTATTTTGTGATATAAAATTTGTTGGACAGGCAATGAATTCGTTCCAATGTTGGTAATGACTGACATTGTAAATTACAGAGATTATTATGTATTCATAAATATTTACTTATTCCATTTTGAAGTAATTCTAAACTCTAGCGCTGCCTTCAGGTAGAAAATCTATTGTTAACGTTACCTGTAGTTCCAAGAAATTGTAGTTAAAACAGAGACATTTCCCGCTACCATGACTGCACCGAGATAACGACGTTATTTATTCCGCTTCTATAATTCAGCAATGGAAGCGAAAGTTTTCTACATCTATAAGGTCTAGGATTTTGCTTCAAATTAATTTTAGGACAATGCAAGCTAATTCACTTGTAGGTCTCAATCAGTGTTTTTGAAAGTGGTGTATGGTCACGTCAGAGGCCTAGCAGGTAATATTAAAACTGTGACAATAGGTTTCATCGATAGTACTTATTATATTGGAGGTACAAAATGTTTCTCCCATGCTGGCGTGAATGCGAGAGAAAAACATAGAATGTGCCAGCTGAATTTCCTCCCGGGGATGCTGTAAAAACCAGCTAAGGGATCAGAATGTTTCAGTATATTGTAATTTAGGCGATGGGCTGACAACCTGTCACTACAGCACCATACCTACAAATCTATCTTAAATAACCCTCAAAACTTTATCAGACGTGGCGGAATGACCTTTGTAAACAAACGGTCGTTTACGCTCTGCCTACCCCATAACGGATAAAGGCGTGATAATATGTACGTAAACTGAACAACTTTCACCAGAATAATTTCTTTTAGGATATGAAAAATATAATGAATCAAACATCCCATACAAAATGACCACCTCAATCAGACAATCTGTACGGAAAATCAAAACTTTTTTTTTTCACTTCCTTGCTGATAGTTGTTCATTTCCGATAGACGTTATAGGTACCAAACGATCATGATCTGGATCACGTGACCATTTTTATTTAAATACTCCTATATATTACGTATTCAAAAAAGCACCGCTAAGAAAAATTTGGGGCACATACAACGGCACGCGAGTGAAGAGCGAGCTCCCATATACAATTGTGTGCCGTTTTATTACAATTTATAGTATTTACTATGTATAAGTGCATTTTTTTCAGTTTAATGACATTCCATGTTAACTACTAAGATTTCAATTTCAATCGTTTATTACAAGTCACAACACAAAGGATCCTAAAAATATATCTTAAAGGTACATACAACAGTTTCAGTTTCATGTGACGCCCTGCAATGGCACAGCAATTTAGTGAGAGAGCTACCTAGTTAAATAAGATTACAATTCAAAACTTTAAAATATATAAAATTCACTTATTCTAATACACTAACTTAATCAGTTACCTATATTTAAACTATTTAAGAGCAGCATCAGAACCATAAAGACCAAAGCACGTGTAATATACAAGAAACATATTAGTAGTAATTCACATAACATGAAAAAAAAAAATAGTTTAGTTTAAAAAAACAGCAGTAATGCATACATACAACAATGTGTATGGAATGTATCAAGACACTTTGTTACAAGCCACTAGATTTTATCCATGTTACAGGAATAAAGAAAAAAAAGCGAATAGCGCTAGGATTTTGATAAAACTGATTGTAATAATAAAACATAAATACAAAAAAAAAATAACTTTCGACATACAAATACAAATACAAATCAGTTTATTTCCACAAAACACATTACAAAAAATAAAAAACACACAATCAAGAATAACATAACAAACAGGACAGGTAGGCATATAGATATTTAGCAGAAGTGGAAAAAGGTGTGGACACAGCTTGGCTGTTTTTAAGTCCACCCTACGTCAAGTGTACAGAAGAGGATAAATAGCACAGAACAACTTAAACTACAATTTGACAAATCTTTGACATGGGACTTCACCAATTATTTTACATTGGAAAAAAAAGAAATATGAGGTACAAAGCAAATACACCAAATACTCAAAAATGTCTGTCCGCCAAATATAAAATTTCGTTTGAGAATACGTACTATTACGTTTACGTTTATGTTTCGTAACCTTTACTGTTAATAATATGAATTATACCAACGTAAGAATTATTATTTTATGAAATAACGAATCGCTTGAATACAAAAGCAGAAATGAAGGTCTTTTTATCCCGTAGGGTTCACAAAGAATGAAATCTTTTGTTTTCCGCTGTCAGATGAAACTCTTAATTGGCTTGAAAAATTCAGAAACATAATAAAATAGGCTCTCTTTTAATCATAAGGAGAATATTTTCTTTCTACCAATTTTGGTATTAACATCCTGTTATTGAAGATTTTTCTATAAACAAAACAAAGTTCTAGATCTGCTAAAAATAACTAATATAAACTTGCAATAAAAAAAATTCAAGTATTTTCGTAAAATCCCGACTCCATCACCCCTCTGCGACATCCAGCCATAAGTTTGATAAAAATATAGTCACTACAAACTGGAATGGCGTTTTGTCGTGCGTCGGGAACATAACCAGTAATGAGGTAGTAACGAACACACGGTCGGAGCAAACGCTCTTCGGACTAACAAGGCCGTAATACCAGTGAAATATTGTTAGTGGACAATATGGGAAACAATACGAGGAAATATCAAATAACTACGTTTGAAGATATTGGCGACGGTTGAATACTTTTATTTTGTGAAAGATTAAAATACTACATACATACATACATAAATCACGCCTTTATCCCTTACGGGGTAGGCAGAGCGTTTAAAGCCTCGTAAAAGGCGCTTTCGCCACGTCTGACAAAAATTAAGGGTACTATTTTAGATTGTAATATGTATTGCTTTAGTGACAGGTTGTCAGCCCATCGCCTAAATTACAATACAATGTAACCCTCGAGTCCCTTTTGCTGACTTTAACAGCATGCCCGGGAGGAAGGGCAGCTGGAACATTCTATGTTATTCTATCTCTCCCAGTCCAGCATGGAAGAAAAGATTAAAATTCTGTGGGTTTAATTCTTTTATACATACATACATATGATATATTTTATGTATATTGCTGTGTTTGTTGTAGTTAAGTGTAGTAAGTAACAAAAATAAGTTGGTACACAGTTGCTGTAAAAGACCGAAGTGCGGTAAAACCTAGAATTTACCAACCTCTGTTGGTAAAATTTCAATAAGGAATTTTCAACAGGGGATTATTCAATTGGTAAATCCTAGTATGTACCGCTCTTCGGTGTTTTGTAGTAACAACGTACCAACTTTCTAAAACACCTGTACTTACTTAGAAACATAATGTTCATAAGGTTAATGCTTACCAATCAATTACATATAAGGTACCAGATTAAGTAAGTGATGATTAACCCTTATAACACGCACACAAACGCGTGCCAAGTGCAACATGCCGTCTGTCGATGTGTGACCAAAACGACAAGGTAGTTAGGAGTGTCCGAGCTTTGACAAAGGTCCCACCTTATAATCTGATTTGCTACTTATTAATGCATTTTTCAAGATATTTTCAAGAAAGTTTCCAGTTAAGGGTGTTGTAAGCTCGGCTCGAGTTCAAAATACTCTACTGTGCGACAAGGCATGATTTGAATGTGGAAAACTCCATACTTTCCTTACGGTCCATACCTATCGCCGCCGCCAATGCCATTTCTAGGGTTTTATGCCAATAGGGTAAAAACAGAACACTATTACTGAGACTTTGCTGTCCGCCCGTAAGTCTGTCACCACGCTGTACCTTAAAAACCGTGATAGCCGTTGCCAAATACTGGCAAGGGATGATTAGAGCTATTTTTATAAATAATATTATGAAAAACATAGAATGTGCCAGCTGCATTACCTCCCGAGCATGCTGTAAAGGCCAGCTAAGGGATCCGAGGGTTTCGGCATATTGTGACTTAGGCGATGGGCTGACAACCTGTCACTACAGCAATATACCTACAAATCTATCTTAAATAACCCTCAAAACTTTGTCAGATGTGGCGGAATGACTTTTGTTTAGGTCGTTTGCGCTCTGCCTACCCTATTAGGGATAAAGGCGTGATAATATGTATGTATGCATGTATATTTTGATTATTGACATAAAGAAGAAGAACTAGTTGAAATTCGCAGAGGATGTATTTCTGTTGCCGCTATAACAATAAATACTAAAAAAAAAAAAAAAAAAACAAAAAAAAAATGGGTTTTTGCCGTCGTTGAATAAATAATAGAATGGAAGCCTTCGTGCTCGTGTCCAACTCGCACTTGCCGATAGTTTTGTAAGTCCTCCATACAATGCAGCGCTCCCAGCCACGTTCATTTGAAGCTTTGTCGGTATCTACGGATAATATGAAAAATTCATGAAAGTCGTTAACGAGTTTTTTTGCGGGCCCTTGACTTGATGAAATATAGAACGGGGAAAATATAAACACCGTCTAATAAGGCCCTTTGGTACGGAGTTTGGAAACAAGATGGCATTTGAAGCTTTAGTTAACTTTGTCTAAAAAATAATTGATGAAGAGCATAACATAACGCCTCTATCTCCAATGTGGCAGGCAGAGCGCAAAAGACCCAAACAAAGGTCAAAGTCTGTCAAAGTCCTGAAAGCTATTCAAGATATTGCTGTAGTGACATGTTGTCAGCCCTAAATTGAAATATACTAAAACCCTCGGATTCCTTAGGTGGTTCTTACAGCATTTTTTTTTTTTTACAGTTTGGGTATCATCTTACTTAAATCTATCAGTTTCAGCACAGAGTAACTAATAATATGGTTGCAGTAACATGTTCCGTGACAAACATTACATAAGAATAAACTGTTTCAGTCTGCATTATCCTAGTAAAAGAGCCAACAATCCCAAAAACTAACTCTATGTCTACTATGTCTGGCCCTTGTGAGGACCAGATATGCGACCTCCGAATCAAAAGTTGAAGGTTCAAACCTGACGACACGCCCTATTATTATGACCAAAATCAACGAAGAAAAATACGAAATACAGCCAATAATTTGAGCTGTGACAGATATAGACCCCCCTCATTCCCCAGTGGAGATCAAAAAACAATTTTGCTATTCTAAAGTGTAAACTCCAGCCAATAATAAACGAAATATTCCACCAACTGAAAATATATCTTAAAAAATCCTGAACAGAGGTCAATTTGCAACGTTGCTAGCTGAAAAATTAATTTCAAGATTTTTCTTTGAAATGAGATTGACTTTGTGGTGTTGATTTTCTTATAAATATTGTATTCAACATTGAATTCATAGAAGCGTTCTAATTTACTGCCTTAAATGAGTATTCAGTTTAGTTTATTCACGTCAAATTATTCTTTTATAATTTAAACGTAAATCAATTTATTCATTTAAAAATATTTTAATCGACTAATAAAATTAGCTTTTATTCAGAATTGTAGAGAATAGACGAATTCTCCGATGAAAACCACCCACCGACAAATCACAGCTATGCTGCTGTACTGAAGTCTTGTAACCCCTATTTGGACCCCCACATAAACTGTCGTAAGCTCTTTGTAGAACAAGGTGCCGCCTGGCTTGTGAGAACACTCCGACCTTGATCCGTTTACAAATAGTACTGTTTTTGCCAATGCCTTTCAGGCTTTTTATAGTGCTTAATACCTATTATAATTATGGCCTAAACTAAAGTTATCTTATCTTATATAGCTGTTATATGTCCCACTGCTGGGCAAAGGCCTCTCTCCCCTCCCTCCAAGACTCCCTATGATGTGCTTCTTCCGGCCATGACTTGCTGAAGGCATCCAACTCGTCTCGCCATCGTCGTCTAGATCTACCGCGTCGCCTTCTGTCAGTCGGTGGCTTCCACTGTGTGGTTATCTTTGCCCACAATTCATCCGGCATGCGGCAGACGTAACCGGCAAAGTCCTAAAGTTATAAGTAAAGACAATTTTAATGTAACCAGCAATTTTTCAAACCTGCTCCCTCAGCAGAGCCAAATTTAAACAAAATTTCGTGAAATTTTCGCTTCAATACGCTAGCCGGCTTTTAAGATTATTCCCCTTAAAGAATCCATAAAGTTGGTTATTCAATTTTCACGGAAGCTTCGCCGATCGGGATTACCTTAAAAATATATATTCTCTGAAACAGCTGAATCGGTAAAATAAAAATAAAAAAAATCATGTAAGTACATTACGTAGATACTCAAAACCCACCCGATATAAGATGAAGATTGTGTAGGGTTAGCCCTCGACGTTTCGATCCTATACGAGGATCTTCATCATACATACATACATACATAAAATCACGCCTTTGTCCCTAATGTGGTAGACAGAGCGTAAACGACCTAAACAAAGATCGTTCCACCACGTCTGACAAAGTTTTAAAGGTTATTTAAAATACATTTTTAGGCATATTGCTGTAGTGACTGGTTGTCAGCTTAAATTGTAATATACTGAAACCTTCGGATCCCCTAGCTAGTTTTTACAGCATGCCCGGGAGAAAATGCAGCTGGCACAATCTATGTTTTCACGCTCCCAGTACAGTATGGAAGATTATGTAGCTAATGAAAACAGATCGGCTTACTTTTTTATATTGAGGAGGGTTAGCCCTCGACGTTTTGATCCTATGGAAGGATCTTCATCACGAGAGAAGAAAGTCACACGTAACCTTCGACTGCAATATAATATAACAAGTAAGCCGATCAGTTTTCATTATGAATAACACTTGTTTATCGTTTAACTAGCGACCCGCTCCGGCTTCGCACGGAAATCATCAGTGTTTCTCTACTATATTATGCATGTATTATACATATAAACCTTCCTCTTGAATCACTCTATCTATTAAAAGAAACCGCAACAAAATTCGTTGCGTAGTTTTAAAGATCTAAGCATACATATTAATATAGGGACAGAGAAAGCGACTTTGTTTTATACTATGTAGTGAAGTTAAAATTATGCAGGTGCTTTGACTACTTCAACTTTGGCCTACTACGGCCTGCTAGATGACAAAAGATTACATCTGACTGAGTGGACTGATGGGCATGTGCCTCCCTTGGAAATGGAATATTGCCTTTACAATTTATCAAGAGTTTTTATTCACATGTTTTAACATGAAGCCGTTGATCTTCTGCTCACCCTTTTATTAAAGGGTAAAGACGGTGACCAATTTTTATTTAACGTATCGCATTATTTGCTGCCAGGTCAGTTCAGCCGCCGGTTTTGTTGCTGCTTTAGCACCGCCGGGGGTCACGTGTAGGGTTTTAAAGGTAGTTCCTATTGACGTGGAGCGCCATCGACCTGGAACGACCACTATTAGAAACAGGGACCGGGACTGACGGCTTAACGTGCTCTCCAAAGAACGGAATGCGTTTTCTTCCAGACAATCGTCATCAAAGTGGATTAAGCCTGCATTATCCTAACCAAACTAGGAAAAATCTCACAAAGTGATAAATTGACATATTAATTATATTAATTTTGTGTTCTTGCCCTGGGAATCGAACCCAGGACCTCTGGATACCAATGATGTGATGATACCAATGATATTTTACGTGACTTGGCGTGGCTTTGTGTGCGTTTCACACATTCACCCGAATCTGTGAAAATGTTATCAACAGTTTCCAATTGACACGACATTTCGGTGTTCATTGAACTATGTTGTTCAGATTGTGTGAAACCAGAATCAGTGTGATGATTTGAAACCATTCATTAATACATTAGATCATTGTACTGAAAACTTAACAATATAATTGAAATCACTTCTAGGAGATAAACATACATACATACATATAATCACGCCTTTATCCCTAACTGGGTAGGCAGAGCGTCAACGACTCAAACAAAGGTCGTTCCGCCACGTCTGACAAGTAATTTAAAAAGATCAAAATTCCCTACAGCGTATAATACAAAGTGAACTTCAAAATTTTAATTTGTTATCGATCTTAAATGAGTGTACAAAACGAAAAATTATGTAAGAAGCTCTCTTTGATTTTCAAATACCTATTCAATGTTACCTCACTTCGCATAGCCTCACTTGGCATAGTTTATCGTCTTTTTTCAGTTTCGTAAAATCGTCTGATTGTCGCTATTAAGATTTTTTGACAATTTCACGTCTTCATTAACACTTGCATGGTTAAGACGAATCGATTGACTTAAGAATCATTAAAATCAGCCTACGCAATGGTCTCTAGAGCGCCACAGAGGACCACAGGTACATACATACATAGATAGGCTGATAAACACATTACCCTCGTTTGCGTTTCGCAGTTGAGTTAAAAATAAACTATAATCTGGATATTCAATAACTGCACGCTATTGGTACGAGATATATACTTAAGATCCTTGTCGTAAGTGCGATCCTTTGATGAAACCGATGGTGTTATTGGCGCAGCATTAGAGCGGTTTTGTCCTACTTCGTATTCGGTTCGTATCCGAATCGTATCCGCGATTTTTTACGGATATGAATGGCTGCGCAAGCTGTCATACATTTACTAGGAAGGCCATTTCGGACCAGTAAATATTCGGATACGGATTTGGACCGGTGCAAAACCGCCCTTAGGAATTATATTACTTGACGGATATTTAGATGCATTGTCCTAACGGAACAGAGAACAATCTCAGAATATTATGATATTACTGAAATATTTATTTTGTATCTTATGAAAATTTAAGCGACCTAGGTTCAAACTACTAAGGCTAATGTGACTTATATCTTCAGACTACCTATAAATAGAAACAGTCTGACTGTACGTACATAATTCATTACATTCATATAATCACGCCTTTATCCCTAATGGGGAAGGCAGAGCGCAAACGACCCAACCAAAGGTTGCTCCGCCACGTCTGACAAAGTTTGGAGGGATACTGAAGATAAATTTGTAGGTAATAGGTATATTGGTGTAGTGACAGGTTGTCAGCCCATCGCCTAAATTGCAATACACTGAAACCCTCGAATCCCTTACCTGGCACTTACAGCATGTCCAGGAGGAAATGCAGCTGGCATATTGTTTTTCTCTCGCTCCCAGGCCAGTATGGAAAAAAAACCCTCTTGCTCCCAGGCCAGTATGGAAGAAACACAATTAATTACTTAGCATTTTCTCTTTGATTGTACACGGCAATTCAAGAAGAGACAATTCTCATAATTCAGTCGCGGCAGTGAACAAAATAAATGTATCCCTCGAGCATTCAGAACGGAACGGGACTATAGACGCTGCAAATTATTCAAGACTTCTTTTCATATTCCGTCAAGTGTTTTGACACGGAAATGACCGAATGAACATACTGAGAAATCAACGACTACTCACTTGTTTGTTTACATACATACATACATACATATAATCACGCCTTTATCCCTAATGGGGTAGGCAGAGCGTAAGCGACCTAAACAAAGGTCGTTTCGCCACGACTGACAAAGTATTGAGGGTTATTCAAGATAGATTTGTACGTATATCGCTGCTTGTTTTAACGGAGGTTTTAGACCTCAACGTTTCGACTCTTTTCGAGAGTCTTCTCCATGGAGAGTGAAAATCACAGAACACCAAATAATGACAAACAAGTGAGTTTTCGTTGATTTATCAGTATGAATAACACTTGTTCGTCATCACTACATAGTATAAAACAAAGTCGCTTTCTCTGTCCCTATATCCCTATGTATGCTTAGATCTTTAAAAGTACGCAACGGATGTTGATGCGGTTTCTTTTAATGAATAGAATGATTCAAGAGAAAGGTTTATATGCATAATACATGCATAATATAGTAGAGAAACACTGATGATTTCCGTGCGAAGCCGGGGCGGGTCGTTAGTTTAGTGATAAAATAGACCCAATTAACATACATACATACATAGAATCACGCATTTATCCCTAATGGGGTAGGTAACACTGATGTCAAAGGTTTTTCACCACCTAATTGGTCTCTGACATGGATTTGATTTAACAACTGAAAAGCGGAAACCTGCAGTGTCCTAACTAAATTAAGGAAATCTTGAAATATGATAGATTGATAAATAAAAATATTACTGACACCGTGGTAAAACTTTAAACCTTGACAAGCGAATACTCAGTGAAGCGAATGACAGTGTATAAACCCTCAAAACTTGTCGGACTTGGCGAAACAACCATTTTTTTTGGTCGTTTATGATCTACCTACCCTTCGGGATAAAGGCATGATTATATGTATGTATGACATGCGAATGGAGAACCCAAAGATTAGAACAATAACAGATCTAAAAGTACTTAGTATGATTGTACGACTACACCAACATAATTAATTACTTACCCAACTTTTCTCTCGCATTGTATTTGTTTGTGTATGGTACCTTTAGCAATTCAAGAAAAGACAATTTTAACAGCGCCATCATAATTTCCAGTGAGCAGAATAAATGAATCCCTCGACGGTTGCGAACGGAACGTTACTCTAGAGGCTGCAAATTATTAACGGCACTCGCGTGGAATGAAACGACAACATCATGTTTCACTAAATAAGCCGTGTTTTTCAACTGTGAAAATATCAGCGAGTGAAATGTGGACGCTGTTACAATTAGGAGCATTTCTTCGATGTACCAACAGTATTTGCATATAACCATGTAGAACCACGTTCAAGTCTAATTTTACTTCTGGAGTACGTACTTCAATGACTCAATTATACGCTATTTTAACGTGTCCTATTGTACCGTGTAGCTTTCATGCTGGACTGGAAGTGAGAGAAAAATATAGAATATGCCAGCTGCATTTCCTCTCAAGCATGCTGTAAAAACCAGCTAAGGGATCCGAGGGTTATAGTATATTGCAATTTAGGCGATAAGCTGACAACCTGTCAATTACAGCAGTATACGTACAAATTTATCTTAAATAACCCTCAACATTTTGTCAGACGTGGTGAAACGACCTTTATTTAGGTCGTTTACGCTCTGCCTACCACATTAGGGATAAAAGCGTAATTATATGTATGTAAGTATTGAACGTATCCTCTAACATTTGAATGGTGCTAAAATACAGTATAATCTATCATAGTTTACAGTTAGTAAAGTCAGCCTGTTGATTAAACTGCAATACACCAAAAACATGCCAAAATCTACAGTTCCCTAGCTCCACATATTGACTTTAACTGTGTACCCCGAAAGATAACTAATTGGAACATTCTACGTTTTTTATCGATCCTACTCCAGCTCTCGAAAATAAAAATAGACCGTAGCCATGTGCAGTACGACAGGGATTTAACTGAATGTGGACAAGGGCGCTCCATGTTGGCAGAACTTTGGACTTTCTGATGAATGTCGAAGAACACGAAACGCATTAAATCCCTGTCCAGATGTCCACCACTGTTCCGTCTTCAATTCGACTCTTCAGATGCGGAAGTGGCATGGCTGCATGAGTGTTGCTTTGCAATTGCTTTGCTCTTGTGAGCTCAGCTTGTTTGGGTCGGAATGGATCCAACTCTTTAGGAGCCACTTTTGCCACTTGTATATCTGTTAAAATAATGTGATTGTTTGGAGTGAAAGGCTCTATGCCCTATCTGATGAAAAGTGAGACTGACTACAAGCTGCTTTTAAAGGGTTGGATTCCGATCCAAACAAGCTAAGCTCACAAGAGCAAATCACGCCTGTATTCATAATGGGGTTGGCAGAGCTAAACGACCCAAACAAGGGTCGTTCCGCCACGACCGACAAAGTATGGAGGGTTATTTAAGTTAAGATAGATATGTAGGTATATTGTTGTAGTGACAGGTTGTGAGCCTACCGCCTACATTGCAATATACTGAAACCCTCAGATCCCTTAGCTGGTTTTTACAGTATACCCGGGAGGAAATGCAACTGGAACATTCTATGTTTTTCTCTCGCTCCCAGGCTAGCATGGAAGCCTAAAGAGCGTAAACGACCTAAACAAAGGTCGTTCCGCCACGACCGACAAAGTTTTGAGGGTTATTTAAGTTAAGATAGATATGTAGGTATATTGTTGTAGTGACAGGTTGTCAGCCTATCGCCTAAATCGCAATCTACTGAAACCCTCTAGGCCAGCATGGGAGAAATTCTTATTTTCGCCACGTTCAGTTAAACTATAGACGGTCGGTAGCTAGTAACCAGCTCGAAACTTGATTATTACCGACGGAACAAAATGAAAACTCATTTTAATTTCAAGCACCATCCCCGGGAGTTGCCGATACTTGCGACTATCTTTCCGAACACTAGTGATGTCTAGCGCAGTGCAAATATTGAATCGTTATCGATAGATAGCAATAAAATCCCGAAATAATTTGTGATTTACTTTTAATTACTGCACAATCAATAACCAATGATGAGTTGTTTACTCCATAGAGTGCTGGTTTTCAGTTCTCTGGCAATAAAAAAATATAACTAAAGCTTTTGAAACAAAATTCAAACCTCATTGATTAAAAATAATATTAACGAAAAAAAATGCAAGCATTGATTAGACATTACTTATTGAAATTAGTACTTGCCACGGAAACATACGTTGTCGAGATTAGTTAGATCTGCCGCACTAGCTTCAGACTTGCGCTAGTATAGTAGAATAAAGTTTTTTCAAACATGAAATAAACGAGCTAAACGGCACGGTACGCCGAAGATCGTGGTTTCGAATCCCACCCAAGTGTAACATTTAGATTGTTTAATTTATAAAGTGTTTGTAAAGAAAGCGAGAGAAAAACATACAATGTGCCAGCTGCGTTTCTTTCCGGGCATACTCTAGAAACCATCTAAGGGATCCGATGGTTTCTGTATATTGCAATTTAGGCTATGGTCTGATAAACTATCACTACAGCAATATACCTACAAATCGATCTTAAATTACCCTCAAATCCTTGTCAGACGTGGCGGAACGACCTTTAATTAGGTCCTTTACGCTTTGCCTACCCCATTAGAGATAAAGACGTAATTATATGTATGTATGTATGTAATATTTATCTACTTATACAACAATTTTCATCTTTATAAAGCATTAACACTTCAAGTGTCAAATATCCCAAAAAAACATACATACATACATACATATAATCACGCCTTTATCCCTAATGGGGTAGGCAGAGCGTAAACGACCTAAACAAAGGTCGTTTCGCCACGTCTGACAATGTTTAAAGGGTTTTTAAGATAGATTTATACGTATATTGCTGTAGTGATAGGTTGTCAGCCCATCGCCTAAATTACAATATACTAAAACCCTCAGATCCCGTAGCTGGTTTTTACAGCATGCTCGGGAGGAAATGCAGCTGGCACATTCTATGTTTTTCTCTCACTCCCAGGCCAGCATGGAAGCTAAAAAACAGGTTTTAATATTATCGATAACTTGCACAGCATCCCTAGTGAAGTTCTATAAGAGTTACTTATTCCACAACGCGCCGGTTTCCAACTGTCGGGCACTTAGTTCGTAATTAACGCCCACAGTGATATAAGTGCGGATTAAGGACGGAAACACGCCACTGTGACTCCTCCAGTGGTAGGGTTTCCTGCTGATCCTGAGGAGTTGGCTACTGGGACACACATTATATAAGGTTATTTTAAATCAAGTGCAAATATTGAAACGTGTGAATGTACCCATGAAGCTGAACATTCTTCCACGCTGGGCTGGGAGCAAGAGAAAAGAAAAAGAGTTTCCTACGAAATAAATTTTAATACAATATAAATAAAATCACGCCTCTAACGTTGAACTGGGTAGAAGAATGTCAACAGAGTACCTAAAAACGTATTAGAAGGCCTTCCTTTCAGATAGGTCTGTATTGATTGTTACATACATACATAAAATCACGTTTTTATCCCTTATGAAGAAGGCAGAGTAAAAATGACCTAAACAAAGGACGTTCTGCCACGTCTGACAAGTTTTGAGGGTTATTTATTACAGATGATATAAGTATTATATTGCTATAGTAACGGGTTGTCAGCCAATCGCCTAAATTGCAATGCTCTGAAACCCGCGAATCCCTTAGCTGTTGTTTACAGCATGTACGAGAGGAGATGCTGCTGGTTCATTCTATGTTTTGCTATCACTCCTAGTCCAGCATGGAAAGAATTGATTTATACAATAACATAATAAATCGTTCAGTTGCTGGATTATCAACGACCACTAACTCGAAATCCTTATATATTATGTTCTTAATTGAAAGCACAAGAAATTAAGTTTACAGAAAGGTATGCAAGGGAGAACTTATCTCTATGAAGAGATCTCTTCCAGCTATCCCACTGGCAGTCCTTGCGGACCGACATAAGATACTTTTTACCGCGGGCAAATATCTCTTTTCCTTGGGAAAAAATCACACGATATTAAGGTAGGACGACGTTTGATATACAGATTAACTATGACTGGGAATAGCAACAGGCTATCTTTTACTTCGGAAAAATATCTGATACCCGCGAGAAAACTCATACAGCGCCGGGTGAAACCGCGGGGCGGAAAGCTAGTATGGAAATAAAATTTTGCAAAGTCCTTCACAAAATTGCTTATTATGAAGAGTCAAAATATAAAGATGTTGTAAAACATCCATGATAGACTTGGAGTAAGAAAAACAAAGAATACGCCAGCTGTATTTCCTCTCGAGCATGCTGTTAAAACCAGCTAAGGAATCCGAGGGTGTCAGTATATTGTAATTCAGGCGATGGGCTGATAACCTGTCTCTACTGCAATATACGTACAAATCTATCTTAAATAACCCTGAAACTTTGTCAAACTTTGCTGAACGACCTTTGTTCAGGTCGTTTACGCTCGTCCTACCCCACTAGGGATAAGGGCGTGATTATATGTTTGTACATATAAAATATGGAAATAAAACATTGCAAACTCGCTCACAAATTTGGTGCACAGCTGACTTATTTATTATGAAGAGTCAAAATGTGAAGATGTTGTAAAACTTCCTGAAAAGAAACTTGCTAATCCACTTACTGTATGACATAAGAACAGCTCAAGTGTTCTGAAGTGCACTCTACCGCGGAGACAAACTTCGACAAGTTTTTATTCCGTATAGTTGTGGCCCTTTCCCTTTATAAATTAGAGCAGAAGTTTGCTCCCTACAACTGCGGCACTCCGTCAAGTAGGGCGGGAATTCAAAATAGCGGTGAAAAACCGGTATTATTTTTCGTCATCATCATCTCCCTAGCCTTATCCCGTATTTTACGGATTGGGCTACCTAATCTAACTGACTGAACAAGGGTACTTGTTTTGACACAGAATGACTGTCATTGACCTCTGCAACCCAGAAGAGAAACCAGACCCAATCCTAGATTTGATCACAGTTTTACAACCGCCAATGCTAAGCGCTGACCCCTGACATGCCTTAACTACTAATATCTACGGTATTAAACAATATTAACCGGGATCAACGGCTTAACGTTCCTTCCGAATAATCAATACAATACAATACAGTATATTTTATAGCACAAAAACACAGAAATTACAAAATATTTAGCATTTTGTAATGTCTGTGTTTTTGTGCAATAAAGTATACTGTATTGTATTGTATTGATAATCGTACATGTAAAGTTCGAAAACCGAAAAACACATTGGTACATGGTGGGATTCGAACCACGACCTCCTGCTCAGGAGGCAACGACCCTATCCACTACACCATCGGGCTCTCTTCTTCGTTATTATTTCTTGTATTCTATTTATTTTCATTCAGGTGCAGCGGTTTACCGCTAATTAGCTTGCGGCCCCATTGCCACGCTTGACAAAACAATGGCGTGGCAAATGCAAATTTATCAAGGATTTTATTTCCTGGAGGATATTATCAGGATGTATGTTGTTATTTTGCGGACCCTTACTCAGTTACCAAACGAGTCTATTTGATTTGTTATAAGTCCCCAAACAAAGAAACTGAGTATTAGCGAGCACAAATTACAAGGTTAAAGGTATTTTTTTTTATTGTTTGAGCTTTAATATCGTTTAATACCGTAGATATAAGTCGTTAAGCCATGTTAGAGGCCAGTGGGAAGCGTTGGCGGTTTGAAAATTCTGACTTAATCTAGGATTGGGCCTAGTTTCCCTCCTGGGTTGCGAACATCAGATGGCAGTCGCTCTGTGTAAAAACCAGTACTCTCGTTCAATCCCTTATATTAGGTAGCCAACCCGTGAGATACGGGATAAGTCTAAGGAGATGCAGATGATGATGATTCATACATACATACATACATAAATCACGCCTTTATCCCTTACGGGGTCGGCAGAGCGTTTAACGCCTCGTAAAAGGCGCTTTCGCCACGTCTGACAAAAATTGAGGGCAATTTTAGATTGTAATATGTATTGATGATTCATTGAGCTTTTTAATCCAAATCACTATCAAAATCCTTGAAAAATAACCTGTCGCCAATTTCAACAAGGAGCCAATTTCATTAGCAGTGCCTGTTGTGTCTTTGTTTTTTATATCCTGTGTTTATGATGTTTTTGTGTACAATAAATTGTTAAATAAATAAGGGTCGATTCCCAGGGGGAAAGTTAAACATAATCACGTGTTTTCAATGGTTTTCAAATTTTCATTTAACGGGTGTTACACAACTTTAAACTGTAGCAAATTAAAAAAAAATACAAATAATATTCTTTTAAATTGGAAGCATTCAAAAGCACACCAATTAGGAAGTTTAGTCTGCCTCCATGGTCTTGTGGCTAGTGCCATGGACTCCCGATCCGGAAGTCCTGGGTTCGATTCCCAGGGGGGAAACACAAAGTTGATGTTTGAGAATTTATCACTTTGTGAATTTTTCCCCAGTTTGGTTAGGACATTGCAGGCTGAATCACCTGATTGTCCGAAAAAGTAAAAGATTTCGTGCTTCGGAGGGCACGTTAAGCCGTCGGTCCCGGTCGCTGCCTTTGATAGTGGTCGTTACTCAAACCATGTCAAAGGCCTGATAGTTGTGCCACTAGGCGGTTTAAAAACTCTGACACCAGGGTTCATCGGTATCGTACCGATTCGATACCCACTCGAAAGAAGAAGAAGAAGTATTCTTCAACAACATTTTTATTACGTTTTCTCAAGAAACGGTTCTCGACGTTCTCATAAACCCGGTATCCCAACCCCTACCGCCAACTTTCCAAAGGGGCTGCGCGGAGTCAGAAACATTTGTCACTCAAGCCTCTTAAACTGTTATTCTCAGTTTTACCGTTTTACTCCGCTGTAACTGTCTGTAGAGGAATTCAGTCAATTGTAGGATGAAAGGAATCTTTGTAGACTAATGGAAACTGTACTGTTACTTCTGACAATTATTTTCGCTTACAATTATCATCTTTGTGGTTTTCCGTCAATCATCATCTCCCTAGCTTTATCCCGGTATCTCACGGGACAGCTACCTAATCTAGGGGATTGAATGAGGGTACTAGTTTTTCCATAGAGCGACTGCCATCTAACCTCTGCAACCAAGAAGGGGAAACCAGACCTAGATTAGGTCAGAGTTTTCATGCCGCCAATGCTTAGCACTGGCCTCTGACATGGCTTAACGACTAATATCTACGGTATTAAACGATATTAACCGGGACCAACGGCTTGAAGTGCCTTCCGAAGAACGGAAAAAGCGCCGAATAAACGTACATATGAAATTGGAAAACCGAAAAACACATTGGTACGTGGTGGGGTGCGAACCACGTACTCCCGCTCAGTAGGCAGCGGCCCTATCCACTACACCATCGGGCTCTCTGGTTTCTCGTCAATATTGTGGCAAAAAAACTTGGGGATGAAACACTTTTGTGTAGAGCCTGGCATACTTGCTAAAACTGTTTGAATAACAGTAGTGAATGGCGACCCTTATTCAAACTCCAAACCTTTACTAAACATCGCGGCGCACGATCATACCAGAACCATTCCATTTGACACACAAATAAAAATCAAAAATACTTTTTGAGTGTCACAATACCGAGATATTTTACATCAAATTATCGAAATTTTGAAAAATAAATTTCAAATTGAAAATATCTAAGGGCCGCATTTATAATCAGCTATCATGAGTGACAGCGAGTTTGAGTTCGTATCAGAAATAGCATTTCAGTACAAACTGCCCTGTCAAATCCATACTTGATATTGCTCTCAAGTTTGACATCGCTTCATAAATACGAGCCAAAGTAATGTGATGCTTAAAAAACTAAGTATATTTTACGGTTGATTTTTGAAAAATTTACACACACTATGCCAACAAGGTTACATTTTGAAACCTACTGGTTTTATTATAGGGAAGTTAGCTTTCTTTTCATATCCTGCAGTAATATTTCTCGTGAAAAACGTCCAGTTTGAGGGAAATTGTATCTTACCCCTGTATTATACACGTAAATATATCACTTAAAATTAAAATCTATTCATGGACATGAATAAATGAATACAGTTCTTCAAAAAAAAAACGGTTCTTCCATGCTGGACTGGGAGCGAGAGAAAAACATAGAATGTGCCAGCTGAATTTTCTCCCGGGCATGCAGTAAAAACTAGCTAAGTGATCCGAGGGTTTCAGTATATTGCAACTTAGGCGATTGGCTGACAACCTGTCACTACAGGAACATACCTTCAAATCTATCTTAAATGACCCTCAAAACTTCATCACACGTGGCGGAACGTCCTCTTTTTTTAGGTCGTTTATGCTCTGCTTACCCCATAAGGGACAAAGGCGTGATTATATGTATGTACGTTCTGAAACTAAAGTTTTGTCATTCAGCTTGCGATCCGAATCCGATGTCGGTGTTGTCCCATGGCGACCGCCACGCGGCGTCCGGTCACGCACGGTCGCCGCGGGAAACCTTACTCGCGCCGCCTTTCTGTTTTCTTGTAGTGTAGAGTCAAGTTGCAGAGATTTCGATTATCTTTGATTTAAATTTACCTTTGAAAAATACATACATACATATAATCATGACATTTATCCTCTACCTAATGGGGTAGACAGAGCATAAACGACCTAAACTAAGGACGTTCTGACACGTCTGAAGAAGTTTTGAGGTTTATTTAAGATAGATTTGTAGGTATATTTTTGAAGTGACAGGTTGTCAGCCTATCGCCTAAATTGCAATATACAGTAACCCTCGGATCCCTTAGGTGGATTTTACAGCATGCCCGGGAGGTAATGAAGCTGGCACATTATATGTTTTTCTCTCGCTCTCAGTCCAGCATGGAAGCCAATGAAAGAATTGTATTTTTTACATTTGTTAGGATTTGAGAATTTCTGTATATTGCAGTTTAGGCGATGGGCTGACAACCTGTCACTACAGCAATATACGTACAAATCGATCTTAAATACCCCTCAAAACTTTGTCTGACGTGGCGGAACGACCTTTGTTTAGGTCGTTCACGATCTGCCTACCCTATAAGGAATAAAGGCGTGCTTATATGTATGTACGTTTATACTAAATGCAATGTGTGTCAATAAATAGTATCATACTTTTCAAAGAGATAGTAGAATGATACATGCAAATTCATTGCTATCCTATCGTCAGCACGTTTCAAAAACATATCGCCATTTTGGAATTGGTGAAGAACTCCTAAAGAATTTCATTGACTTTTAAATTTCGAGCGTTTTATTCTAGGTTTTACAACTGTGTCATACCGAGTTGTTACAGTTTATAGTAACTGCATTCGCCAATAGCGCGAGTTTTGCTGAAATTTCAGTATTTTCAGTTTATTTCAAGTCGAAACATTCCCCACTTTGTAAATGGGTCAACTGTTTTGTATGGCCTTTCCGGTTTATGAATTTTCATGTGTTGCTGCTCACTTTTTATCAGCTGATGGTTTCGTTCGATCTTCTTTTTATAACATTCCACTATCCTAAAAATATTAAAACGCAAAATGTGGCTACCGGATGAATTAGTATAAAAATTGCAAATATTTAAGCTAGTTCCTGGAAACCTTGTAATGTTACATACATAAATTTATCCCTAACGGGAGGGGCAGAGCGTAAACGACCTTAAATATGGTCCTTCCGCCACGTCTGACAAAGTTTTGAGGGTTTTATAAGATATATTTGCTGTAGTGACAGGTTGTCAGCCCATAGCCTAATTTTCAATATACTTATACCTTCGGACCCTTAAACTAGTTTTTATAGCATGCCCGGGAAGAAATTCACCTGGCACCTTTGTTTTTCTTTCGCTCCTAGGCAAGCATGGAAAGAAGTTACAGAATTAGTATAGGAGAAAACAATCTGTTTACTACGAAAATTATGATTTCCTGTACAAGTAAAGAAATAACGATCGTATCAATACTATAAACATACAATACAATATACTTTATTGCACAAAGAAACAGAAATCCATGCAACAGAAAAGTACGGAACTAAACAAAACAATATAGGCGGCCTTATTGGTGAAGCAGCAATTTCTACAAGGCAATCTTTGGGTATAAGGGTAGTTCTTAGCGGAGAGCGAGATTTTCGCCCCACGGTTTCATCCGCGGCTTAATGAAATATCCCGTGAGAATGAGATATTTTCCCGCAGTAAAAAGTAGCCTTTGTACGTTTCCAGGTTACCCTCCATCGTCCTGCCAAATTTCATTAAAATCGGTTCAGCCGTTTAGGCGTGAAAGAGCAACAAACAGACAGACAGACGGAATTACTTTCGCATTTATAATATATCTTATCTTACCTAGCCATAAGAGTCCCACTGTTGGGCAAAGGCCCAACTCCGCCCCTCTCCGGTCTCTCCACGACTCTTTATAATATAAGTATGGATTTATAATAAACTAGTACATATTATACTAATACAAAAGGCAGGTATAACAAAGCATCTTCTATCATTAATGGCTGAAACTAGCAGAGCCTGTTACTAAATCCAGCCCGAGCCGCCCCGCGCCTGGCTGATGTGGAAGCAGGTTCATCTAACTTTCACAGCTCGTGGTGAACGCTGGATGAAGTATTGTGGAATTGATTGAACAGAGAATGGGCTTAATTCTAGATTCAACCGGCTAAACATAAAATTAAAATCTATTTGTCACTTTCAGACTAAGAACATTGGAAAAGGACAGGAGATCTTTTCTCTCTAGTTTTTTTTATTTATAGTTTATAGTTTAATGCGCTATCTGTCATTTTTATCCGCTGTCATATGATATGACGGATAAAATTGACAGAAATACTGGGGAAACGTCCAAATGCGCGCCATAATCTAGCGAATAAAGTGTTAAACCATAGAGTATAAATCGTCTGTCCTTTTTCAATGTTATTATTTTGAAAGAAACAGAAAGAGTAAAATTTTAGATTAAGCCGGTGGTATCTAGAATCGAGCCCAATATACCTACATTTCGAGCTGATATAAAAGGCATCAGTATATTTGGTAGCCCAGATAAAAGCAATTCAAAAATACCTGTTGAACTATCTCGTATCTACACTAATTATTATTTATTTATTTTCACAAACTGCCTCCGTAGTTTAATGCTCAGAGTTATGTGTTTACGATCCGGAGGCCCTGCGCTCGATTCCCAAAGTTGATAATTGTCAATTTATCACTTTGTGAGGTTTCCCTCAGTTTGGTTAAGACTTGCAGGCTGAATCACCTGATTGTCCAAAAAGAAAAAAGCTTCCGTGCTTCGAAGGGCACGTTAATAATAATAATAAATAGAAGAGAAGAGAAGAACAAAAGTAGAAATAAATAATAATAATAATTAATTAATTAACAGACAACAAAGGTCCAGTTATAGTTAGTAACAAAAACAATATGCTAAGCCGCCGTGTTTAGCCATCGGTTACGGCCTCTGTCTTTGATAGTGCCCGTTACTCAAACCAAGTCAGAGGCCTAATAGTTGTGCTACTAGGCGGTTCGAAAACTCTGACACCAGGGTACATCGGGTCGTTTGACCCGAGAATCCACTCGCTAAGAAGAAGCGAGTGGAAAGTGTTAAATTGTCAAATATCAACTTGGTGTTGCCCCGGGGAAACAAACCCATGGCTCTAACCACTAGACCACGGAGGCAGTCTCTTGACTCTCTCGAATCAAATGGAATGTTCTCCTGTAGCAACAGTTTGTTTACACAAAAAGCACAGCACCCGTCACCGATACTAATATAAATTTGATAAATGGTTGTTTGTCTGAACTAAAACAAACTAATTAAACTGCGAAATCATCGGCCAACTCGATTACACCAAGTTTCCAGACAAAGCTTATCCGACTGCGCGAGAAAAAGATATATACGTATAATCACACCATTATACCTAATTGGGTAGGCAGACCGCCAACAACCTAAACAAAGATCGTTCCGCCACATCTGATAAAGAAGCTCATTTAAGATAAATTAGTAGGTATATTGCTGTAGTGACGGGTAAGAGCCCGATGGTGTAGTGGATAGGGCCGCTGCCTCCTGAGAGGTCGTGGTTCGAATCCCACCACGTACCAATGTATTTTTCGGTTTTCGAATTTCATATGTACGTTTATTCGGCGCTTTTTCCGTGCTTCGGAAGGCACATTAAGCCGTTGGTCCCGGTTAATATAGTTTAATACCGTAGATATTAGTTTTTTTCCATGCTGGACTGGGAGCGAGAGATAAACATCGAATGTGCCAGCTGCATTTCCTCCCGGGCATGCTGTAAAAACCAGCTAAGGGATCCGAGGGTTTCAGTATATTGCAATTTAGGCGATGGGCTGACAACCTGTCACTACAGCAATATACTTTCAAATCTATCTTTAATAACCCTCAAAACTTTGTCAGACGTAGCGGAACGACCTTTGTTTAGGTTGTTTACACTCTGCCTACCCCATTAGGGATAAAGGCGTGAAAATATGTACGTATGTATGTATGTATATTAGTCGTTAAGCCATATCAGAGGCCAGTGCTAAGCATTGGCGGCTTGAAAACTCTGACCTCATCTAGGATTGGGTCTGGTTTCCTTTCTGGGTTGCGGAGGTCAGATGGCAGTCGCTCTGTTTAAAAACCATTACATTCCTTCAATCCCCTGGATAGATACGGGATAAGGCTAGGGAGATGATTGCTGTAGTGACAGGTTGTCAACCCATCGACTAAATTGCAATATAATGACACCCTTAGATCCCTTAGCTGGATTTTACAGAATGCCCCGGAGTAAATGCAGCTGGCACATTCTATATTTTTCTCACGCTCCCAGCCCAGCATGGAAGTCGAGAATAAGATAATTAACTATAAATAATTAGTTTTAAGTGCACAAGTTTGGTACAGCTTATTAGTTAGTACTTATAAAAAATTTATATTACCTACCTACTTAATTTTATATATGTATGCCACATAAACTTTCTACGTGGCCCAGTGGTCTGAGCCATGGGTCCTGGGTTCGATTCTCGGGGGGGATACAAAGTTGACATTGTAAATTTATGAATTTGTGAGGTGTGCCCAAGTTTGATTAGTACATTGCGGGCTGAATTATCTGATTGTCCGAAAAAAAGTATTCCGTGCTTCGGAGGCTACAAATAAGGAATAAGTCACGTTAAGTTCCTGGTCGCTGTCTTTGATAGTGGTCGTTACTGAAACCACGCTACTGATAATACATACATACTTATAATCACGCCTTTATCCCTAATGCGGTAGGCAGAGCGTAAACGACCTAAACAAAGGTCGTACCACCACGTCTGACAAAGTTTTGAGGGTTAATTAAGATAGATTTGTAGGTATATTGCTGTAGTGACAGGTTGTCAGCCCATCGCCTAAATAACAATATACTGAAAACCTCGAATCCCTTAGCTGGTTTCGACAGCATGCCCGGTAGGAAATTCAGCTGGCACATTCTATGTTTTTCTCTCGCTCCCAGGCCAGCATGGAAGAAATAAATAGTACCACTTACAAATGTAAATGTAGATATCTGTAAATAATAAAATAAACACAGAAAACAAATTAAAAATTAGATAAATATAAATAATTTACGTATTCATGATAAGGGGGTAACCGCCAGACTAAAGTGGGATTGGGCCGGACATTTCGTCCGCATGAACCCTGAAAAATGGGCTAACGCAGTTACTGAGTGGATCCCGGAGGATGGTCGCCGACGACGGGGAAGACCCCGAAGAAGGTGGCGAGACGACCTGGATGGTTATTGCAAACAGTGGCCAACAGAAGCTGTAAACAGAGACGCTTGGAGAGATGAAGGGGAGGCTTTTGCCCAGCAGTGGGACAATTTATAGGCTATTAAAAAAAAAACAAAAAAAAAAAACGTATTCATAAAAGCTGTGCTATTAGGCGATTTGAAAACTCTGACACCAGGGTTCATCGAGTCGTTCGACTCGAGAATCCAATCGCTAAGAAGAAGAATAAATGAGTTTTAATGGTGGTTTTAAATATTAGTATACGTTTATTACTTTGTGAGGATTTCTCCAGTTTTTATTCGGACCATCAATCAAAATCGGCCAAATCGGCCTTGAAATGGGTGGTCCGAAAAAAAAAGGATTCCGTGCTTCGGAGGGCACGTTAAGCTGTCAGTCCCGGTCGCTGTCGGTCCCGGTCGCTGTCGGTCCCGGTCGCTGTCGGTCCCGGTCGCTGTCGGTCCCGGTCGCTGTCGGTCCCGGTCGCTGTCGGTCCCGGTCGCTGTCGGTCCCGGTAGCTGTCGGTCCCGGTCGCTGTCTCTGATAGTGATCGTTACACAATAACCATATCAGAGGACTACCTTTGCTATTAGGCGGTTTAAAAACTCTGACACCAGGGTTTATCGAGTCGATCAACTTGAAACCCACACGACAAACAAAAACAAGACCTAGAGTAATGTACTACAAACCGTCTGGTATTTTTAATATTATGACCCCTAAACTTTGTCAAACGTGGTCAAAAAGCCTTATTTTAAGGTCCTTGATGCTCTGCCTACTCCGTAAGACATACAGCCGTGTGAAAATAAATCGTAATATAGCCGCCATCTACAAAATCCCTCACCTTCTAAGCAATCTGCTCAACAGTATCAAATAGCTCGCACCAGGGAAGCTAATGATCTTGAAGAATGGACGCTATTGTACACTAAAGACGCAATGTATACTCCCCTATCAAGATAATGAGAGCCACAGTAGAAATAAAATGTGCAGTATTAACTTTTGAAACATGAAAATAAGAAATTTTTAATTGTGCACGTCGTATCTGCATTTCAGAATGCTATTTCACTAGCCCAGATCTGCTGGAATTTTATAAATAAGCTGTTGTCTGTTGTGTCTTTGTTTTATATGTATACGTCCTTTGTAATACATACATACATATAATCACGCCTTTATCCGTAATGGATTAGGCAGAGCGTCTACGACCCAATCAATGGCCGTTGCGCCACGTCTGACAAGTATTGAGGATCATTTCAGATAGATCTATGTATTGCTATAGTGACAGGTTGTCAGCATATCGCCTAAATTACAATACACTGAAACCCTCGAATCCCTTAGCAGGTTTTTACAGCATGCCCGGGAGAAGATGCAGCTGGCACATTCTATGCTTTTCCATCGCTCCCAGTCCAGTATGGAAGAAAATTGAAATTTATTGTGTACAATAAACTGCTAAATATATAAATAAGAAGGAGTGGGTCCGTAGGATTCGTCTCTTATTTAGCGATTCGATCAGGGCGTCGTCTTTGTTTGTTATATCTTATTTATTTTAATAAGATCGCACTTACATATCAAAAATCCATATTTTTTTGGTTGCTTTCAAAGAGAACTTATTACAACTTTTACAGTAGATAGCTTCGCTTGGCAAGAAAAGCAGCTTGTATTTTTTTTTTATTGCTGCCAGCCCAGCATAAGACAAATTGAGCTTTGGAGTAACATATAATCGTTACTTTTTCTCATTGCAGAAGCGCCGAAGGTTCCGTATCAGAATCAGAATCTGAAAACATTTATTGCAATAAACATGGTATTAAAGATGACACAATTTGTACTTAAAGTAAAGAGCGCATAGATCATACATACATACATATAATCACGCCTTTATCCCTAATGGGGTAGGCAGAGCGTACATGACCTAAACAAAGGTAGTTCCGCCACGTCTGACAAAGTTTTGAGGGTTGTTTATGATAGATTTGTAGGTATATTGCTGTAGTGACAGGTTGTCAGCCTGTCGCCTAAATTGCAATATACAGAAACCCTCGGATCCCTTAGCTGGTTTTTACAGCATGCCCGGGAGGAAATGCAGCTGGCACATGCTATGTTTTTCTCTCGCTCCCAGTCCAGCATGGAAGCAATAGATCAGCTGGAAGAAATTTCTTAGAGTAAATAAGCTGTACTTGTTGTACCTTTATTTCTCGTGTATTTTCTGTCTCATGTTACTTGTGTACAATAAGCAGTAAATAAATGTGGTTGGTAATTATTTTAAGGTTTCTGCTTGACTGGGACTGGGAGCGAGAGAAAAACATAGAATGTGCCAGATGCATTCCCTCCCGGGCATGCTGTAAAACCAGCTAAGGGATCCGAGGGTTTTAATATATTGTAATTTTGGCGATAGGCTGTCAACCTGTCACTACAGCAATATACCTACAGATTTATCTTAAAATAAACCCTCAAAACTTTGTAAAACGTGCTCTGCCTACCCCATTAGGGAAAAAGGCGTATATATGTACTCTGTGACTACTCGTTTTCTTATACTGTGGCCCTTAGCAATAGCGGAATGGCTAGATAATGCCCCGATATGTTCCGCCGGGCCGAAGTTACGCAAATGCTTCCAAATTGACGGGCGTATTTTTCTTAGGTTGTTTCACCGAGTTACTAAAGTATGGTCCTTTGGCATAACATTATTGTATCGTTTTATTGATTGACATACATACATACATACATAAATCACGCCTTTATCCCTTACGGGGTAGGCAGAGCGTTTAACGCCTCGTAAAAAGCGCTTTCGCCACGTCTGACAAAAATTGAGGGCAATTTTAGATTGTAATATGTATTTCTATAGTGACAGGTTGTCAGCCCATCGCCTAAATTACAATACACTGTAACCCTCGAGTCCCTTTTGCTGACTTCAACAGCATGCCCGGGAGGAAGGGCAGCTGGAACATTCTAGGTTTTTCTACCTCTCGGAGTCCAGCATGGAAGTAATCAATAAGATTGAATTATTTAATTTTGAAGAAAATATTGTACTTTGTTCTTTCACATCGTAATCATAAATAAATTACAAAGCGAAAGGCTCAACGTAAGCAAGAATGTTATCAAAGTAGGAAGAATTCTAATTTTAATATATTATTAATTTTGTCATTTTTGAGACTGTTGTATTGATACGACCTGAAATTTATAATTCTCATCCATTTCACATACTTTTCTTTTAGTAAAAACTATTTTTTTTGTTGCAGGTAATGAATGGCACAATATCACTTTTGCTGAACTCTACGACCAGCCTACTCCATCATCAATATTTTGTGGCTATGTGGAATCACTCATTAGAACAGTGTAGACTAAACTTCTTTCCTCTCTCGAACGCTTTCCGCTTGTATTATTCAAGAAGGTATTTTTATGTTTCGCTTAAGGATATAAACGATACGTGTGCCGAAGTTGTCTGAATAGCAATGAAGTAACAATGAAGGCAGAAAGGTATTATTATCGACTCATATTCGAATCAGACCTAAATGTGAATATTATGTTGGTATTTCTCGATTATATTCGTATTGGAATTCGTTATAAGATCTTTTCTTTGATTATCAAGCTAATATGGTATTGATAGATTCTGTGAAACGTTTTTATTCTATAGTTAGTACTTTGTTCGTGCCTTTTTCGTAAAAGAATTTAGATCTAATACGAACTTCGCCATCATCTCCCTAGCCTTATCCCGTTTCTCACGGAGTTGTCTACCTAATATAGGGGATTGAAATAGGGTACTGGTTTTTACACAGAGTGACTGCCATCTGACTTCCGCAATCCAGAAGGGAAACCAGACCTATCCTACGTTAGGTCAGAGTTTACAAGCCGCCAATGCTTAGCACTGGCCTCTGACATGACTTAACGATTCATATCTACAGTATTAAACGATATTCATCGGGACCAACGGCTTAACGTGCCCGAAGCACGGAAAAAGCGCCGAACAAACGTACATATGAAATTCTAAAACCGAAAAACACATTGGTTCTTGGTGGCTGGGAGTTGAACCATGACCAGCTCATGAGGCAGCGGCCCTATCCACTACTCCATCGATCTAATACGAACTTATGAGCATTTATTTCAACGTCTCCAATAGGGAATATGCATGACTTTTTTTAATAATAATTATTATTTTATTTATTCAGACAGCATACATGGTCCATGTTGTTAGCTAAACTTAATCTTTTATTAGTTCTTAACGCGGAGATCGTTGTAAGCCTTCTGTGTATAGTTGACCCACAAGCTGCTGGTCTAAAATACTTGACAGAATTACATACATATAATGATGCCTTCATCCCTAATAGGGTTGGCAGAGCGTAAATGATCTAAACAAATGTCTTTTCGCCACGTCTGACCAAGTTTTGAGGGTTATTTAAGATAGATTTGTAGATACATTACTGTAGTGTTAGGTTTTCAGCCCATCGCCTAAATTACTATATACAGAAACCTTCGGATCCCTTGACTGGTTTTTACAGCATGCCCGGAAATGAAAGATAAAGAAAATGCAGCTGGCACATGCTATGATTTTCTCTCGCTCCCAGTCCAGCATGGAAGTAAGGTACTTGGCAAAAAGCTTGAAATAAAGTTATTTTCACCTGTCTAGTGTATCGAGCAAACCTGCGGGCCATCATATTACATCTTACTGACAACACTCTCCGTTCACATTCAATATCTTGGTCATCTTTTATTTCACTGGTAACAATATGTCCTAAATACTTAAACTGACCTACTACATTTGCTTCATTAACAGCAAGCAAAATAGGAGGCATATTGTCAGGTTTCTTACACCAGGCACAAAATACCACTACATCACTTTTGCTACTGTTTTAGATCAGACCGTGCTCAGTAGCAGATGTTATTAAACGATATTAACCGAGACCAACGGCTTAACGTGCCTTCCGAAGCACGGAAAAAGCGCCGAAATAAACGTACATATTAAATTAAAAAACCGAAAAACACATTGGTACGTGGTAGGGTTCGAGCCACGACCTCCCGCTCAAGAGGCAGCGGCCCTATCCACTACACCATCAGGCTCTATCTCTATCAGATTTACTAAAAAATAAAAATAAAACATAGTAGATTGTGGTTAGTGTACCATTATGTGTTGTAACTGACGTATAAATAACCTTGTTAGTAATTAAAGGTGATAATGGTACATACAATATCGTATCGTAGTCTTCCCAAATGTCAGATAATATCAACCCATCGCAGTTGGAACAAAGGTTACAAGACTTACAAGAAGGGTTCACATAATGTCTAATAACACTCAACAAAATGGCGTCTTGGGCCCTGGGGTTTTCGGGTTTTGGGGTTTTCAACGAATATCGCTCGTGACATTAAATTACTTCAAATTTATGGAGACTTAACCCTAATCTCTTGCGTTTCAATAATCTCTGCGTCAGGGGTGCTCAAGTGCTCGACACCGGGGCCACTAGTGTTGTTGCGAAAGTCGGATATCGATAGGTAATCGATTTTCAGAATGATGTCAAACCGATTCTTTCGGTGAGCTAATCGATATTATCGGAAGCATTGATGAATTCATGCTTAAATTTTATCACTAGATTTTATACAATAAATGATTTAAATTGACAATACTAAAATTAAAGTGCAGCGGGTAGCAAAGTGACCAAAGAGATTTTACTTACGCCCTGGTTGTACATATTTTCCTAACGAAAGACGCAAGTCAAACCCTCAAACGGAAACATTTTAAAGCGTGTCTTATTTTGTGTATTTGCAGTCTATCGCTAGTGATTGAAAAACTATCGATACTCTAAATTGAAAGTTAACGTATCGATAGATCACCAACACTACCCGCTAATGGGTCGGTAAATCACCCGCGGCCCGCAGTGGACCAGCTCTGGCCCTAGACACTTGTGACATAATTAGTTTTGGAGGGTCCTGTAACATAGTTTAGGGTATAGTAACATAGTTTACCACCAACCATTATTGTAATCGAATAGCCGGCTTTATTAACATCTTAATTATCATCAACCGTTCCGAAAACGGGTCCGGGCAAAATGCGAGCAAAATGTGGCTAAAATTTGGGTAGAATTATAATCCAGTGAAGTTAATGTGCTCGCAAAACCCAATTTATATGGGACACTGAATAAGCTAGAGTAACCTATGACTTTCGTAGTCTAGTCCTAATTCGCTAACGAACCACTTAATTTGAAGTAATATGAAACCTTTTTGGTTTGGTTGCAAAATTTTTGAATGGCTTTTCAAATGTGAATGAAACATTTTCTGTTATTTGATCAACTGTTACTCATTTTCTTTTCTTCCATGAAAGGAGCGAGAGTGAAACATAGAGTGTGCCACTTTCATTTCCTCCCGGGCGTGCTGTAATAGCTAGCTAAGGGATCCGAGGGTTTCTGTATATTGCAATTTAGGCGATGGGCTGACAACCTGTCACTACAGCAATAAACCTACACATTTATCTTAAATAACCCTCAAAACTACAACACGTCATGAAGTTGCTACGGAACTCTGCCAGCAAAAGTATACTCCACCTGGTTTACAAATCGCTATGCGAATCAATTATTAGCTACTGCATCACAATCTGGGGAGGTGCATGCAAAACGTTACTGCTGTTTCTGGAACGTCCTCAACGTTCAGTGTTAAAGGTAATGCTTCGTAAACCTTTTAGATACCACTACGTCCCTTTACTCTGAAGCTGAAGTACTTACGGTAAAGCAATTATATGTAATGAAACTTACTCTATCGATGCACCGTTCGATAATAAATTCACGTGAATACCAAGATATGCTTAAAAAACGGATCTTTAAAGTACGAAGGTTGAACGTGAAAACTGAGTTTGCTCAGCGCTTGCCAGGTTACTTATTCCCAGCTGTATATAATCGTGTGCTCAAGGTCTATGACATACGATATAGCTCATTGCGTCAAGCAAAGATTTCTGTCGAGCGTTATCTACTTTCACTATCCTACGACCAAACGGAAACGATTATTACTTCTCAAAAGTAGCTTTTTTCATTAAGATGCCTAACCAACTTTCGCGACGGGCTGAAGTGACACACTTTTCACTGTCTCTGTCACTTTCACGTCACTGTCGGTTGCAGCGCGTTAGAAAAAGAGAGTAGATTCGAAGTCGCTCGGAATTAAAAACGTAAGCGACAAATGACAAATTATTTAAATTATGAATGAAAATTACATAGATATAAAAAAAAATATATATACGACGGATCAAGTTTAGAATGTTTTATGTTTTAAGAAAACTTTTAGGTAGTTCGGTTGTCTTATTCATTAAAACCCGTTATAAGTGTTTCGAAGACCTGACTTTATAATTTTTTTAAATATAATGATACTATTTTTATTGTGTTATCGAAAAATTTGTCGGACGATAATTATCTCCAAGAACAATTTCACATTTTTTTCAGCATGAGTAAGTGCAATACTTTTGCTAGAAAGCGTTTTACGCAACATCAATAAAAATACACAGGAGCCTTAACTCGAGTGGGTACCATAAACACGCACACACAAACACCCACACACACTTACACACCTTACAAATCCTATTGTTTACCTTAGTATATCATGGTTGCGGAGGTCAGATGGCAGTCGCTCTGTGTAAAAACCAATACCCTCGTTCAATCCCCTAGATTAGGTAGCCAACCCCGTGAGATACGGGATAAGGCTAGGGAGATGATGATGACCTTAGTATATCATTTAATTATTATATTCAAATAATGTTGCTAGTTAATCTGCATGCTACCTTTTTTCTAAGTTCAGTACTTAGTCTGCCATTCTGTAAAATTATCGTAAAAGAGGGACGCCCCCGCCACAGGTTTTCCTACAGCGGGGTCCATGGTGTCTGTGAGTTGTGCAAATGGTTTGTTAATAGTAAGTAAGTAAGTAAAAACACTTTATTGTACACAAAAAACAAGAAATACAAAACTAAACTTAAATTAATGTGCACAAAGGCGGTCTTATCGCTGGAAGCGATCTCTTCCAGACAACCAAACAAAGATATTTGTATTCGTAACTTTGTCAGACGTGGCGGAACGACCTTTGTTAATGTCGTTCACGCTCTGTCTACCCCATTAGGGATAAAGGCGTGATTATATGTATGGATGTTACTCATTTTAATAAAACACTTGTAGTGGATTTCATTCGGGCTTTTATTTAAGTAAAACCAAACCTATATTTCTTGTCTTCCCAAACATATCAAAACATTTCCCCCATATCAGGAAATTAATAACAAATCTGAGCACCCCAGTTGATGACGCATCAAAAAACTAACAAAATGGCGAAACAAACATGTCGCTGTCATGTCGAAATGATAGCAAATAGTTTGCTATCGGCGAAGACAATCAAATCTTAACGAAACCCGGCAACTTGGGGTAAGATACAAACTCAGCAGTTTTGGGTTGCTGCCTTATTCTGTGCATCAATTTAAAAAAATATATTTTTAGTTTCTCGGGTTCACGTATAGATGGCGTTGTATTTCATTTTTATTCTTTTCTTTCTTTGTTTTGGTTATATATTTGTAAACTCAAGATAATATTATTGTTGAGTATGTTTTTAAGCTACATGCGACTAGATGAACCTTAGTGTCAGAGTTTTTTATATATACCAGGTGTAAGGGACAGCGTCCCGCAAACTGATATAGGTTGCTTAATCAACGACTCTGAACAACTCTCAGCAGGATTTCTTTTCAGGAAGAAAAAAAAATGGCTTTTCCATACAAAATGTTCACCTCGATTAGACAATTTGTATGGAAAAGCCATATTTTTTTTGGTTCCCGAAATAAATTTCTGCTGATAGTTGTTTAGTATCGTTGACTGAGCACTATCTGTTTGCGGAACACTGTCCCTTACACCTGGTATGCATTTGTTAAACCCAAAAAAAACATAATTATGGTTTTATACATACATACATAAATCACGCCTTTATCCCTTACGGGGTAGGCAGAGCGTTTAACGCCTCGTAAAAGGCGCTTTCGCCACGTCTGACAAAAATTGAGGGCAATTTTAGATTGTAATATGTATTGCTATAGTGACAGGTTGTCAGCCCATCGCCTAAATTACAATACACTGTAACCCTCGAGTACCTTTTGTTGACTTCTACAGCATGCCCGGGAGGAAGGGCAGCTGGAACATTCTATGTTTTTCTATCTCTCCCAGTCCAGCATGGAAGTATGGTTTTATGGTCAAGTTTGTAAAAGCAATATTTGGCAACAAACAGTTTATTTATGGCGAAAATATGTCTACATTTTTGGTGCGAAGAAATAGCACCAAATGAAATAAAAGAAAGAATCGAATAAAATTCTCAATTTATTTGACCTTTGATCCAAATTGCGACTTTGTAATCCTCGGTCGTTGAATACATTTACATAAAACACGTTTTAAGTGTAAAGATGTGATTAAAATTCAACGATTGTTCTTCTTCTATCGTGCGGATTGTCGACATGGTTCGAAAAATCCTGGTGCCCGAGTTTTTGAAGGGTCTCATTAGCCTCTGACATTCTTTGTATAACGACCACCACATTAGAAGTACTGTGACGTAGGATTGAGAAAGATTAGCTTACGTGATCACTGAAGTACGCATGATCTGATTTCATAGGATCTAATCACTCTTCATAAAAATCGGCACCTATGACTCCAAATGTAATAAAAAAAAAAAAAAAAAAAAATACAAAACCACTTTTCTACGACAAAGATTTTATCCCCCGCCAACCTTTATTTTTGTTATTACAAGGCGACCAATAGTTTACCTATGTACATATATATAGTCACGCCTTTATCAGGGTAGGCAGAGCTTAAACGACCTGAACGAAGGACGTTCCGCCACGTCTGACAAAATTTTGAGGGTTATTTAAGATAGATTTGTAGGTATATTGCTGTAGTGACAGGATGTCATTCTATCGCCTAAATTGCAATATACAGAAACCCTTGGATCCCTTAGCTGGTTATTACAGCATGCCCAGGAGGAAATGCAGCTGGCACATTCTATGATTTTTTCTGGCTCCCAGTCCAGCATAGAAGTATGCTATGATAAGGCGATTAATAGTTTACCTGTCTTCCAGATTGTAGGCCCATCGGTAAGAGACAACAAATTATACAATATTGACTAACATCTCAATACTGTCAAAGTGTCGCATCTGGAGATTTAACAGAAGACTCTCGCAGAAGATTCAATCGGGAAGCTTATAGGATTTGAATGTAACTGTCAGTCGTCTGTGATTGATCGGTTTTGGTTCTCTAAAGTGTTTGGATATAAATTCTGAAACTTTGTTTCAATACTATTGTGTAAACTGCACCTATGTTGTTGATACATGGGTTATACCACGTTACGCCTTTATTCTTAATGGGGTAAGCAGATCGTAAACGACCTAAACACAGGTAGTTCCGCCACCTCTGTCAAAGTTTTGAGGGTTATTTGAGATAGATTTGTAGGTGTTTTGCTGTAGTGACAGGTTGTCAGCCCATCTTTTCTCTGTGGTTAATACCCTTGTAGTACTTTTCGCAAATTGTCGTTATCCGGTACAACTACTAAAAAATATTCTTAACTTTATTACTACCATTATTTTTTTCTTTCTTTCTTTATATTTTTTTCCTTTATCACTTTCTTTTCTTTCTTTATTACTTTCTTGCTTTCTTATTTTTTGTCTTTTTTCTTCTCTGTCAAGACATTGACCAGAATACCGCTTTGTTTCTAAACTAATTAGACTCCTGGAGAGGAAGCGCGCAAATGATAATTGAGCAGACGCAACACTGTGGGCACACCGGTCTTCGTTATCGCGTTTGATTTACTCTTTCTCATTTCCTCTGTCTTCTTCTTATTTTTTTTTTAATTTCTCATTTTTTCCCCGGTCTCGTTCTCGATTTTTTCTTCCATACATATAATCACGCCTTTATCCCTAATGGGGTAGGCAGAGCGTAAACGACCCAAAGGTCGTTCCGCCACGTCTGACAAAGTTTTGAGGGTTGTTTAAGATAGATTTCAAGGCGTATTGCTGTAGTGACAGGTTGTCAGCCATCGCCTAAATTACAGTATACTGAAGCTCTCGGATTCCTTAGCTGGTTTTTACAGCATGCCTGGAAGGAAAAGCAGCTGGCACATTCTATGTTTTTCTTTCGCTTCCAGGTCAGCATGGAAGTAAGTTTTCTTTCACTCTTTCTTATTTCTTCACCAGAATACCACGTCGACTCTAAATGAATTAGGCCCCCCGAGACGAAATGCGCAAATGATAATTGAGCAGACGCGGCAGTGCTAGCTCATCGGTCTTCGTTATCGCGATGATACTGCGATCAGTGCGTGGTTTTACTTTCTGACCACAGGCTGATTGTTGAGGTTTCTTGACCCAACAGATTATTTATACATACATACATAAATCACGTCTTTATCCCTTACGGGGTAGGCAGAGCGTTTAAAGTCTCGTAAAAGGCGCTTTCGCCACGTCTGACAAAAATTGAGGGCAATTTTAGATTGTAATATTTATTGCTATAGTGACAGGTTGTCAGCCCATCGTCTAAATTACAGTACACTGTAACCCTCGAGTCCCTTTTGCTGACTTCAACAGCATGCCCGGGAGGACGGGCAGCTGGAACATTCTATGTTTTTCTATCTCTCCCAGTCCAGCATGGAAGTAATTACTTACTAGCGATTATTTATTAACCTGATAAGTTTGTAGCTGACATATGGCACCACATCAAGAAACACAAGTTCTGAAACGCGGTATCGAAGATTTCTCAGCGACCTGCAGATACACAATTTTCAAACTTGTCCGGTTGGACTTCGGTCCCCTGGTCGCAACACCCTACCAGGTGGGTAGCTACTCTTTTCCCAACCATTGGCTTCAACCTTCAACTCCTAAAAGTTTAATGAGTGTTGAGGTTGGGTTCCTGTTCAATTTTCCACTTCTTTTTGAATGCCGTGAAAACTTCATAACTATATCTCAGGATGTTTTTCCTTTTTTCGTTGCATTATAAGCGCTACTTCCATGCTCTCCATGCTGGACTGGGAGCGAGAGAAAAATATAGAATGTGCCAGCTGCATTTCCTCCCGGGCATGCTCTAAAAACCAGCTTAGGGATCCGAGGGTTTCAGTATATTGCAATTTAGGAGATGGGCTGACAACCTGTCACTACAGCAATATACCTAAGAATCTTATCTTAAATAACCCTCAAAATTTTGTCAGACGTGGATTATGGATAAAGGCGTGATTATATGTATGTATGTAATATTTGAAGACATCACAAATATTTTTTAAGTATTTATTCAGCGCTTTTTCCGTTCTTCGGAAGGCACGTTAAGCCGTTGGTCCCGGTTAATATCTTTTAATACCGTAGATAATAGTTGTTAAACAATATAATAGAGGCCAGTGCTATGCATTGGCGGTGTGAATACTCTAACCTAATCTAAGATTGGGTCTGGTTTCCCTTCTGGGTTGCGGAGGTAAGATGGCAGTCGCTCTGTGTAAAAACCAGTACCCTCGTTTAATCCTCTGGATTGGGTAGCCGACCCGTGAGAAGCGGGATAAGGCTAGGGAGATGATGACAAAAAAAATTAAGTAATGCAAGCTTAACTTAAATTTAAAATTGCTCGGGTGGCGTGGTAAAAAAAATATCAAACGGCATTTGGCCTCTTTCTCATCTCAAATTAAATATCTTTTACTTTAATTTCTCTTAAATAACTTAATAATATCTATCGCTAACACACTAAACTTGAATCAAGTCTACCTAGAATTTTCCCATTCAATCTCTGAAAGGGTCCAAGTACCTAGTTGTATTAGGTAAACAAGTTTTGTTTGATATAGGACTACCACTTACTTTGTTTCATTTACACATGATAACTTTGTGTAAGGTAATATCTATAAATAATACGTAGAAACTACGCAAACATAGTTAGTTATAAACTTTTGTTTACCAACAATATGTTTTGTTAGACTTGAAAACTTCTGCGTCGAGGTTTGTAGGAAATTTGATCAATCGTAAACTTTCAGGAGGTTCATTAAATGAACTAAATTATCAGAAACATTGATAGTATCTTATTTTAGTACCAAACGAACATATACAAACCGATTTTCATAAACCCAATCAAATCAAAAATAACAGTCGAAATAATAACATTTACGAAGCTAGAATGAAAACTACTTCCATGCTGGACTGGGAGCGAGAGAAAAACATAGAATGTGCCAGCTGCATTTCCTCCCGGGCATGCTGTAAGAACCAGCTCAGGGATCTGAGGGTTTCAGTATATTGCAATTTAGGCGATGGGCTGACAACCTGTCACTACAGCGATATACTTACAAATCCATCTTGAATAACCCTCAAAACTTTGTCAGACGTGGCGGAACGACCTTTGTTTAGGTCGTTTACGCTCTGCCTACCCCATTAGGGATAAAGGCGTGATTATATGTATGTATGTAGAATGAAAATCTTACCTATCATAGAAATGATCGTAATCATACAATAAAGGTTCCGAACAACAAATGAATCTCCAGCGCAATGTGAAATAAGCTAGAAGAAAAGTATTTCTTTCATTTTATTTTTACCATGTGAAAAATGAATAAAATGATGTGTAATACATACATATAATCACGCCTTTATCCCTAATGGGGTAGGCAGAGCGTAAACAACCTGAATAAATGTCGTTCTGCCACGTCTGACAATATTTTGAGGGTTGTTTGAGATAGATTTGTAGATATATTGCTGTTGGTCAGTGATTTTCAATTATACCGTACTGGCTTGTATTATTCGAAAAAATATCTGAATTTTTTTTCTTCTTCTTTATCTTAGCGAGTGGATTTTCGAGTCGGACTAGTGGCACAGCAGTCGAATTAGGGCTTCTGAGATGGTTTGAGTAATAATCACTATCAAAGAGAGCGACTAGAACAGACGCGACGGTTTAA
The DNA here is from genome assembly GCA_949820665.1 of Scrobipalpa costella. Taxonomy (NCBI): domain Eukaryota; kingdom Metazoa; phylum Arthropoda; class Insecta; order Lepidoptera; family Gelechiidae; genus Scrobipalpa; species Scrobipalpa costella. The sequence goes on along the minus strand of OX463320.1, from coordinate 169,852 downwards.
CATGCCCTCCGAAACATGGAATGCTATTTGTCTTTAAAAATAGATTTCGATTATTATCTGGTACCGAATGCTCTATTCTTAGGCCCGTATTTATATTTAGCTCCCAAGAAGAAAAGCGAGTTTGAGTTCGCATCAAAAATGTAATTTCATCACAAACCATCTCGCTAGCTTTATTCCGTATATTACGGGGTCGGCTACCTAATCCAGGGGGATTAAACGAGGGTACTGGTTTTAACACAGAGCGACTGCCATCTGACCTCCGCAACCCAGAAGAGAAACCAGACCCAATCCTAGATTAGGCCAGAGTTTTGAAGCCACCAATGCTTAGCACTGGGCTCTGATATGGCTTAACGACTGATATCTACGGTATTAAATGATATTAACTGGGACCAACGGGCTTAACGTGCCTTCCGAAGCACGGAAAAAGCGCCGAATAAACGTACATATGAAATTCGAAAACCGAAAAACAAATGGGTACGTGGTGGGGATTCGAACCACGACCTCCCGCTAAGGAGGCAGCGGCCCTATCCACTACACCATCGGGCTCTCGTCGGGTAATTTCATCACAAACCGACCTGTCAAATGTATACTTAATATTGCTCTCAACCTCGAGATCGCTTTATAAATACAAGTCTAAGTATTCAAAGCAACCGAGAATAGGCTTCTTTCATGTTATTTCACTCTTCACCTATCTTATTTTGTCTGTGTCAATGATTATATTATAACTGATTATATTATAATTGATTATAACTTTCTCCGTGGTCTAGTGGCTAGTGCCATGGATTCCTGTTCCGGAGGCCCTGGGTTCGATTCCCAGGGGGGAAACATAAAGTTAATATTTGAGAATTTCAATCACTTTGTGATTTTTTCCCCAGTTTGGTTAGGACATTGCAGGCTGAATTACCTGATTGTCCGAAAAAGAAAAAAGATTTCGTGCTTCGGAGGGCACGATGAGCCGTCGGTCCCGGTCGCTGTCTTTGGTAGTGGTCGTTTCTCAAACCATGTCACAGGCCTGATAGTTGTGCTACTAGGCGGTTTAAAAACTCTGACACCAGGGTTCATCGGGTCGATAGACTCGATAATCACTCGACAGAATAAGAAGATTATAAATTTAAAATTCTCTTGGGAAAAAACCAAAACTCATTGCATTGGATAATCCAATGAGGTTTTTGTGGATTCCATTCGTTCGTTACCACCCGGTATACATTTTATTACTACGTAGAGCTGTAAAGTTTTACGATTCAACAGTCAATAATAATAAAGCGTAAAACCGAAGATAACTGTCTCAGTGATCTAGTGGTGTAAACCATGGGGTCTCGATTTGGAGGTCATGAGTTTGATTCCCTCAGGTAATGGTTCTTAATTCTTTGATTTTTTTCAGATATAACAGGTTCTAGAATTATTTTTGTTCTAATCTGTTTTCAATGTTTTGAAGAGCACGTTAAATCATTATAATAATATATTATTACACGATTGAATCGAAGTAGATTCTATGCTTCGGAGGGCATATTCGTCAAGTAAGATAATTGTATGCTTTTAAAGTAATTATATACATATATATAATCGCGACTTTATCCCTAATGGGGTAGGCAGAGCGTAAAGACCTAAACAAAGCTTGTTCGCCTCGTCTGACAAAGTTTTGATGGTTATTTAAGATAGATTTGTAGGTATATTGTTGTAGTGACAGGTTGTCAGCCCATCCATCCAGCCCAGAAACCCTCGGATCCCTTAGCAGGTTTCTACAGCATCTCCGGGAGCAAATGCAGCTGACACATTCTATGATTTCCTCTCGCTCCTAGTCCAGCATAGAAGAGTTATTATATATGTTAAGGAATCGGTCTTGGTAACTTTTTTTATTGATAGCTGTAGTAGTCAATACACAAACCTAGTTAAAGGCTATTATAAAGCTTTGATACGAGGTTCATCGGTCAAAGGTTCATCGGTCGTTTGAAAATATTTTCCCAATTTATTCATTTATTTAACTCTATGCACAAAAATGTTACATGGACGGACTGAACGCCACAGGCATTATATACCAGTCTACCATAGGGCAAGTGGAAATGACAAGGCAGGTGCAAAATTATCTATACTATTAACTAACATAGAATAAAACATACAACAATATAAATTAAAAATCATAAACATAATATATACTAATATCTATTTTAAACTAACGAAGGGAGGGGCGCAAAGTGCGAGTTTCTCACTTCTTCATTGTGATATAGTTTTATTTTATTTTGTGACACAGATATAAACAGTAATAGACTCGCTTGTGAGTTTCTAAAAGTGTTCTTAGGAATCTATTTGGAAATAAATGATTTGACTTTTGACTAATATAGTGTATACATAAATATATGTAATGAATATGATATAATGAATGTATGTATATAATAAATAAATACATATTACAATAGGGCACTTAGAAAATTTAAACCAAAGATGGAAACTTAAAGATGTAAATAGGTACATTATTATGATAATGCGGGCTTTTTTAAATAGTGTTCACGCAACCCAGCCTTGAACGAGATCCGACTCGGCGCTTTCTTCAGCTCCAGAGGAAGCTCATTCCAGAGAAACCCAGCCTGGACCATAAAAGTATCACCGATAAATTTGATGCCATGTGGTTTGCTCGCCAACAGGAGGTTGCCTGCTGACCGAAGTTGCCAATCATGTGTGTCACAGAGGTACTGAAAAGGGTCGTGTAAATGGCACAAAATAAATCGCACATTATGCCGCTGCCGTATCGGGAGCCACTTCAACTGCGCGCGGTATTGCGACACAAATTTCAACGACATCAAATTTTCGGACACCGAACACGTATCTAATTCACCAATTCAGCAGCCTATCAAATGTATTTAACAAATCGGCGTTCAAGTCTACGTAGCACTTATCAGCATAGCCAATAATGGATACAACAAGAGCTTGAACCAGTAAAAGCTATGTTAGAGGCATAAAAGACAGCTCAAAACCTGTCACCACGTTTCTTTGACTTAATATTACATACATACATACATGTAATCACGCCTTTATCCCTAATGGGGTAGGCAGAGCGTAAACGACCTAAAGAAAAGTCGTTTCGCCACGTCTGACAAAGTTTTAAGGGTTTTTTAAGATAGATTTATACGTATATTGCTGTAGTGATAGGTTGTCAGCCCATCGCCTAAATTACAATATGCTAAAACCCTCAGATCCCGTAGCTGGTTTTTACAGCATGCTCGGGAGGAAATGCAGCTGGCACATTCTATGTTTTTCTCTCACTCCCAGGCCAGCATGGAAGCTTAATATTTAACCTCAAAACCTTAACCAAAATGAACAACACCCTAAGATAAGCTCGTTTTCTTCCCCAGAGTAATTCCACGACGCAGCCTTAAAGCTCAAAGGCGGCGTGCTCTATCTAACCCACTTTGCTATCCATTATTAAAAGAAGGTTGTTTTCTAAACAATTTTCTTTAAGCTTCTCGTTGAGTTTCCTTGCCATAACGGCCCGATACCGCGATTGTTCCACCGCGCTCCAGAAATTTTATGTTATTTTGCAAACTGACAGGGTGTTGCTTAGACAACGAAATTGAATCTTAAAAGAAATCATTTGAACAAAAAAAAACTATTTGATGAAATTGTCGGATCAAAGTGGTAATTATTTTTAGGGAAGATTTTTTGTATTCCTTTTTTTATTGTTAGTGTACAAATCCGGAAAAAAACCTCGAGGGATGTTTGGGTTCACTAAATGAAACACTCAAAACATTTCTGGTAAAGAATGAATATATTGCAAATATAAAAACTTGAGCTATATCAATGTTAGAGAAAAAATCTCACCATCGCCATCTAACTAAACACAACAAATGGAACAGCGACATCTACATTTTGACATCGACAACTTATACATTCCGCCCACCATGGACCAACCGTCCATAAGTGAGTTAATAATAACCAAGTTATAAAAATAAATACTTAAAGGAGAACACAATAATAAACTTAGTTTGTTTTCAACAACCTCCAAAAGGTTAAGTATTAACTTAAATGTAACAAATCCTAACATACAAGACAAAATAGATTTTTCGAACACGCTTATTAAAACAAAGAAACAAATTCGTTGCGTATTCGCGCATTCTAGCATTGTAAAGATAAATAAAAAAAAAGGAAGGTTTTGAGTTTCCAAGGTAAATATTGCAAATAAGAAGATAATTATCAAATTGTTTTAGGTAAGACACAAATTTTTGAAATGGGCCTCTTTATTATTTGGCCTTTGCATCGTAAACTAACAACACGCGTCACTTCGTCTGGACCAGGATGTTTAGCTGTAATCAAGCCATACAGCCATTTAGCTGGCGGCAATCCATCCTCTTTGACTAAAACAACATCTCCAACATTTGGTTCTGGTTTCATTTCTCTCCATTTGTAACGATGGAAAAATTGTGTAAGATATTCACCAGACCAACGCTTCCAGAATCCTTGCACCATACGCTGAGTAAGCTGCCACCGTTTTAACCCATTTATATTAGAATTCAGGTAGTTAACCTCTGGGACAAGTACAAGCGGTTCACCAATTAAAAAATGTCCTGGAGTTAATGGTGAGGGGTCTTCCAAAGACTCTGTTAACCCCGATAGCGGCCTTGAATTAAGGCAGGCTTCAATTTGAGCTAGAACTGTAGTTAGTTCTTCAAAAGTTAATGTTGAATCCCCAATGACTCGTTTTAAGTGTGACTTTGTTGATTTTATGCCTGCTTCCCACAGTCCACCGAAGTTGGGACTATATGGTGGGATCCTATGCCAAGTTGTGCCGTTTGTAGCCATCCAATCAGCGATTTCCGATATCATGCTAGATTTCTCTGCATTGAAGAGGTTCTTTAACTCTCGATCAGATCCAACAAATGTAGTACCATTGTCACTCCATAATTCCGAACAGTGACCTCGTCTCGCCACGAAACGTTTGAAAGACGCCAAAAAAGCTTCCGAGGTAAGATCGCTCACTACCTCGAGATGGACTGCTCGCGTACTCATACACACAAAAAGACAAATGTACCCCTTTGTAGAGCGGTGACCTCGACCTTTGGTGGTTCGGACGGCTATTGGGCCTGCGTAATCAACCCCTGTTCGTAAAAACGGCCTACTCGGCGTGACTCTTGCCGAAGGAAGTTGTCCAAGGATTGGATGTATAGTAGAGGATGAATGGCGATTGCATGTAACACAACTATGTACATATGATCTTACAAGAGTTTTGAGATTTACTATCCAATATCTTGAACGAATGAAATTAACCATAATTTGTGATCCCCCATGTAGTGTTCGTTCATGAGCATCTGCTACGATCAATTTCGCCAGATGAGATTCTCTTGGGATTAATATGGGGTGTTTTCTTCCTTCTGATAGATTAGACCCTTGTAATCGTCCACCAACACGCCAGATACCAGATTCATCTTTATATGGACTGAGGGATGCGTATTTGCCCTTTTTATCTGTAACATCCGATGACATCACATTAGATTTTTGACATCTTAATATGCATATATTTAAGACTTCTTGAATTTCTTTTGCATGAAGCCATGGAGTCTTCAACTCAGAGGCTGGTGAATAAAATCTACGGCACCACGCGATGACACGGCAAAGTCTTCGTAGAGAAGAAAATCTTTGAACAATATCATCCTTCAACTCGTTCGTCAATATTGTCGCGTAACATGATTCTTTTCTCTGCTCCAAGTTGGTGTTCCACAGTGCTTGGTTGTCAAACTTTGAATCATGGTTGAAATTCTCATTTTGAAGCCACTCAGGGCCGTGTTTCCATAATTTGAGATTTTCTAATTCAGACGGTTTTATTCCCCGAGAGGCACAATCAGCAGGGTTATCGCATGATCTTACATGAGCCCAGTGACTGCGGCCAAAGTGTGTGATTATTTCAGAAACACGATTTGCTACAAAGGGTTTCCATCGACTAGGATGGCTGCTAAGCCAGGCCAGCACTACCGTTGAATCAGTCCAAGCAAAAATGAGATTTCTGGGCACAGAGAGGATTGTTGCAACCTCGTGCAGTAGCTTTGCGAGCAATACCGCCCCACACAACTCCAGTCTAGGTATTGATACCTGTTTGATCGGAGACACTTTAGTCTTTGACGTTACCAAGTTAGCCAAAATATCCCCGTTGGCTTTTACAACTCGAATGTAAACCACTCCCGCATACGCATCATTCGAAGCATCACTAAAACCATGCAGTTCGAGAACCGTGTCATTTATGTTGGTCCGAATCCATCTTGGAATACTAAATTTAGTGAGCTGTGACATTTCTTCACGAAATGTTAGCCACTCGTTTAGCAAATGCAAAGGCAGTTCTTGGTCCCAGTCTATGCCTGATATCCAGATTTTTTGGATAAACATCTTTGCTGTGATAATCACAGGAGCAATCCAACCTAAAGGGTCATAAAGTCGTGCTATATCGGACACGACTTTCCTTTTAGTGACTGGAGCCACAAGCTGTGGTAGCTGAACTGAATAAATGAAATTGTCCGTACCATTATCCCAATACAGTCCTAATACCTTTGTTACTCCATCTTTTTCTTTTCCTATTTCCAAATTACTTTCCTTCTGTTTTTGAGTTTTCCTCACCGTTTTTTCTAACAATTCCTGACTATTACTTCCCCATTTTTGCAATTCGAATCCTCCCCGCATCATCATTTCATTCAGTTGATCATATACCTCCTGCCCTTCTTCAACGGACTCGCAGCCTGACATGAGGTCATCCATGTAAAAATCATTCACTACTCGTTTTGCTGCGGCTTGTTTACTATCACCCTCATCATGCGCTAATTGTTGTAAGGTTTTAACAGCCAGGTAGGGAGCTGAAGCTGTGCCGAAAGTAACTCGGAGCATTCTGTAGTGTTCCAACTCGCCAGATTTCTCATCATACCATAGAACTCGCTGAAAATCAGTATGCTCATCAGTGACTTTAATTTGTCGGTACATCTTGACAATATCCGCAATTAGACATATGGGGTAAAGTCGCCATTTCATGATGAGATGTCGTAATTCTGGCTGTAATGTTGGACCCACCATCAAATCATTATTGAGAGAAACACCATTTGTACCCTCACAGGCAGCGTCCAGAACGACACGAACCTGAGTGGTAGTTTTGTCTTTGCGCACTATTGCAAAATGTGCAAGATAGACAGCACGAGGGTTATTTTCTTCCTCTTTGGGAATGCGTTCCATATGCTTGAGCTTCACATACTCTTTCATGACTGCGAAATATTTGCTCTTAAGATCATTGTCTTTCGACAGTCTTTTAATTAAATAATTTAATCTTCTTTTAGCAATATCCTTTGAATTTCCATACACGCAACTCGGATCGTCACTGCGAAAAGGAAGATGAACAATATACCTACCTGTCTCGTCTCGGGTAGTGGTTGCAGCAAATATTTCTTCACATTTCTGCTCCTCTTCAGTTAACATACTTTCCTTAAAGTTAACGAATGAATCCGACTCTAGCTCCCAAAATTTACGAATCAATTCATTTTCATCCACCTGACAATGCATACTCACAACCTGACTAACCTGACATACTTCTAAATTGTCAACTGACTCAGATTGAGCTTCGCCGGAAAGAATCCATCCCAGACGCGTCTTTTGAGCTAATAAAGGACACTCTGAAGATGGCTGTATTACACCTTCTTCTATAATTCTAGCGTAAACCTTTGCGCCAAGCAATGCATCAATTTTGTTGGGCCAGTAAAATTTTGGATCAGCTAACTGAAGCTCCTTTAATTTTGGCGGAAGCATCTCCGTAGTCTTTTGCGATGGAAGTAATTGTGTGATGTTATTAAGAACATGAACTTTAACTCGAAGACAGAATGTAGGGTCATACAAGGAACGCAGTTTGATATAAGCCACTGATTTTGATTTAAGAATTTGTTTGCTTCCATCACTCCCTACACCGTTTACTATAATAGTTGTAGGTATCTTCTTCAAGCCAAGATCTTGAACTGCAGATTCCGTGATAAATGAGACTTGTGATCCCTGATCTACCAAACATCTAAATGTTGCATTAGGACAAGTTTTCGACTCAACTTTAACCAATGCTGTTGCCAGCAAAGATGGACCATCAACAGTGGAAAAGCATGTAAGTACCGATTCTGACTCACTTTCGCTTTGATTTTCTTCAGAGGTTGTGGTGGCAATATTAGCCGCCACTGAACTTACTCCTGCCTCAGTTCCTTCATCGACATTGGATGATGCTTGCGCATGAAGCAACGAATGATGTTTTCGTTTGCATATTTTGCATCTAGCAGATATTTTGCAAAGAAAAACAGGATGATTGTCTCCCAAACAATTAAAGCATAAACGCTGGTTTTGAACGAAGTTTCGACGTGATTCAACATTTTCCTTACTGAACAATTTGCAATTAAATAATTTGTGACTTCCTTTACAAAAATTACAAATAAATGATTTATCGACATCCACAGCCACTACCGAATTAGTAACTAAATGTGTTACTCTGATTGGACGTTTTGGTTTTTCATCTAAAAATTCCAGAGCTCTAAATCTCTGCTCTAAAAAATCTTTAAAATCGGTTAGTTTAGGTAATTCTGTAGGATATTCACTTGATCTAGTCTCCCAATGTTTTCTGGACTCAGGATCCAATTTCTGACTCATTATATATATTACAATTATATCCCAAGTACTAACGTCTATACCCAAGTTTTTCAAAGCGTTTAGACATTCAGTGATTGTGTCTAAAATTTCCTTGACTGCACCTGATGACTCTGTCTGCAAAACTTTCATGCCCAATAACCGTTTTAAAATATTGTTAGACAAATATTTTTTATTGTTATAACGGTTTTCTAACTGAGTCCAGCAAACACTGTAATTTTGAGCAGTTATTGGTATATGACGTACAATCTGTTCCGCCTCTCCTGTTAAATGACACTTCAGATAATGCAATTTCTGCACGTCATCCAAACAATCATTTTTATGGACTAATGATCGAAACAGATCTCTGAATGTAGTCCATTCGGCATAATGACCACTAAATAGTGGTATAGAAATCTTAGGTAATTTTACAAAATTATTTTTCTGGGATTTAGCTTCAGCAGCTTCTACCGGTTTAGCGGAATCAATAGGTTTCAAACTTATCATTTTCTCTTTTAACAAAGACTTATATTCAAGATACGTTTCTTCACAACTAGAATACGCATCGTTCTTATGATAATCTGTAAGTGCCAGAGCCTCCCTTTCAACGCCGTAAACAATTTTTTGATGATTTGCATTAAACGTATTCCATAATTTTTCTAAAGCTTCTAGTCGTACCTCAATATAAGAAATAGATATTCTGCTTTTAGGAGACTTATTGAAATTTATAAAACCCTTATTTATTTTATCAAAAAGATCGTCTTGAATTTGAATTAGTTTATCAGGCATGTTTACGGTATTTTAAGTAGTTTCTGGCGTATTGTTAACGTTAAACTAACAGTAAAAAAAAAAACACAAGTTATAACTTATTATTTGTTTAAAATACTCTAAGTCTTTTAAAACACGATCACTATCTTCAAAAACCGGCGTGGATTCCCCGTCTCAACACTTTTCACGATTTTATTCTAAGTCACTAATTCTTGAATTTCTTCTAAGTCCATGCATTAACTTTGAAACTTTGACACTTAGGAATGTTGAAAATGTACTTACAGTTCAATCACGTACTTCACTCACACAAACTTGTTGTATCCAATCCAAGTCCCAAGTCTTCTCCGGGTTGTCGTCGTTGCTGCTCGGGTTGCACTCCGTAGTTGTACCGCCAAATATGTATGCGATGAATTGTATACAATATTGCATGCAATCAGCAATGCAAATCGCACACACTGCCAGCCCACTCGTCTACAACAGCTCCAGTACCATTCATAACAATCCGCTCTGCCGTCGGTACCTTTTGGTGGGTCGGATACGAACACTATCACTTCCCGCCGATAGCAATGATCCGGCTCGAAGGACCATGTACAAATCCGGAAAAAAACCTCGAGGGATGTTTGGGTTCACTAAATGAAACACTCAAAACATTTCTGGTAAAGAATGAATATATTGCAAATATAAAAACTTGAGCTATATCAATGTTAGAGAAAAAATCTCACCATCGCCATCTAACTAAACACAACAAATGGAACAGCGACATCTACATTTTGACATCGACAACTTATACAGTTAGTTTGTTGACTTAAAACTTATCAGTTTGCGGGACCATGTCCCTTACAACCAAACAAATATATTTTGATGTATTATTTTATTCTTTTTCTTCTTGCACTTCCTTTATTTCACAAATTTGGTCTTATTCTTATCTGTTGTGTTTGATCAATACGACATTTTGGTTCATCGGTAAATAAACTCACGATAAGACAAATAAGAGAATTCTCATAAATTTATTTAACGGTAAGTCCCAACTATTTCGTTTAACAGTCTAATATTTTTTTTGTGCTGGAAAAGATATAATCTAGTTACGAAGTTATATTTTTAAAAAGTCGAATAAATGTCAGCATAGAATGTGCCAGCTTCATTTCCTCTCGGACACGCTGTAAAACCAGCTAAGGGTTTCAGTATAATATATTGCAATTTAGGCGATGGGACAAATCTATCTTAAATAACCCTCAAGACTGTCAGACGTGGCTGAACGACCTTTGTTTAGGTCGTTTACGATTTGACTACCCCAGTAGGGATAAAGGCGTGACTATATGTATGTATGTAACAAATATTGAGTTCGGAGTACCGTTGCCTTAGGACACAGTGGAACTCGCCCGATACTGTATTGTGTATCTTATTTTTTCTTTTTTAAGACACTGAGGTATCAACTCGTGACGCTCAAAGGAGAGATTAAATTCCCTCCTTTGGTCGCTTAAGGCTGTGAACAGACGGACTGCAATGGAACTGCACGACACGCCAAATAACTACAGATGTTTTTTCTCACGACTGAAGTTTAGCCATAATTGTATGTGTGAATGGCAGCACTTCTGGAAGCACCATTCCTTAACTAGCGCTGTCACTTTCTTAACTTTGATATAAGAACAGGATAGCAAATGAACACATGACTTTTACATTCCTAATTTGACGTTAGACGCTTTAAATAAGAACTGAGCTTAGAGCATACTTCCTTATTTTACGTCAAATAAGCGGTCTTATTTCAGATTAGGAATGCCAAATTTATGTGTTTATTTTATTTCCTGTTCTAGCTAAGAATTAGAATTATGATTATGTCGCGAGAATCAAAGCCAAGAACGCTCATTAACTTATTGTGCGCAAATTTGGCGATGTACTCGTAATTAATAAACCTGTAGTTAAGCACTCAAAGGTGCGTGTCTGTCTGTACGCAGTCATAAGTAATCCTTAACTGCAGTAATAAGATAAAACTGTAGTTGCATTATTTAGTTTGATTGATGGTTGCGTTCATCAACCAACAGCTCTACAACATTATGTTTGCAGTCGTACACTTTGCTTTTTTAACTTTGGGTTATCAATACCAATGTGTTTTGAGGCTCGTAAACAGAATTTTCTTTGCAAATCAGCAGTGGCTCAAATTTGGGAACTGTAGACTATTACCTTGTTACAAAAATATGTTTTGCGATTTACTTTCTTTAAAGTTGTAAGGAAATATCAGTTTATGGGCTGCAAAATAAGTTGGTATCTATATCTCAACGCTTAATGAACAAACTTTAAGCCCTTCATAGTTCCCCGTTAACGTTTAGGTTGAACGCAATACATACATACATAGATACATACATATAAACACATCTTTATCAATAATGGGATAGGCAGAGCATAAAAGACCTAAACGAAGGTCGTTCCGCCACATCTGACCATTATGTGTGTGGTTATTTTAAGATAGACGTGGTATATTACTGTGGTGACAGGTTGTGAGCCCGTCGCCTAAATTACAATACTTATTAGCTGGATTTTACGGCATGCCCGGGAGGAATTGCAGCTGGCACATTCTATGTTTTTCTCTCGCTCCCAGTCCAGCATGGAAGATGTCAACTGCAACCAAATTGATAAGAACTTTAATTTGTCAGTCATATTGCAGTCTGTCTACATCTCAAAATCCTTCGCTCTCACATTGATTACAAAATTCGATGGCTTTCGCGAAGTGTAACCGAAATATCCAAGAGTGATTTCAAGTTAAATCGTGTCACATTCAAGGCAGGATTATGCCGCTTAGTCAATACCGGGTGTAAGGGACAGCGTCCCGCAAACTGATAGGGGTTACTCAGTTAACGATACCGAACAACTTTCAAACAACTTTTACAAAATGTCGGCTTCGATCAGACAATTTGTATGGAAAAGCCAAAACCATTTTTTCACTTCCTGAAATAGTTTCCTAAGTGGAAGTTGTTCAGTGTAGTTGACTGAGCAACCCCTACCAGTTTGTGGGACGCTGTCCCGTACACCCCGTAAAAATGTTTTGATGGTCGAAGCTTTCATGCGGTTTTTATACATTTCGAAATCCATATTATATTTCCGTTCAGTGTTTTTTCTTTTTACCATGTGATGAGTTCGCTTTTAAATCTACACTTGATAGAGGTTAACTGATGGTATGAGGCAGCTTTGACGACGAATTTTTGTTTGCGTCTAATATTTACCTACGCCGAATATTTAGTAGAATGGGTGTTTTTCGACTAGACGTCACGGCATTAACCGGTACCATCGCCGGCCTGTGATTTGTATTCGTACAAATCATGCGCGTGTTTTTGCGCTCAGATTGGAGCGAGGTGGACGTAATCGGGACGATGCCGTGTCGTTACTGTGCCGTCTAGTGGAAAAACGCCCAATGATTTTGGCAGAACACTGCCAGTGTGTAGACATTACAATATATTTAAGGCTTCTGGGAGGCTCTCTCCATCATCAACTCTATCTCAATCCAAATCACCACTGGTCAAGATTAAGAACTGAAACTATAGCTAAAAACATCAAAGTATGATGTACTCGATTCGGTGGAACGCAGAGCCAAGAGGCTTATTGGTGACGAAAAACTGCTAGAAGCCAAGTTTTATAGCCTGGAACATCGCCGTAAGGTTGCCTGCTTGTCGGTCTTCTACAGGCTGTACTTCGGTGAGTGTGCTCAAGAGCTCCACGACCTTATCCCGCCAGCTCCCTTCTACCATCGGACATCTAGACGCACCGCAGGATACCATCGATACCTGGTTGATATTCTATTAGCCCAAGCGCTTCCAAAACTCTTTTATAATGCGCACGGCAAAAGTGTGGAACTCACTACCTGCGTCTGTGTTTCCGAACGCCTTCAACCCCCAACATTTCAAAGTTAGAGTGCAGAACAGGCATCTTCTGGGTGAGCTCGCACCATCGTCGACTCCGTCTCAGTCGTTCCCGACCTAGACTGTCGTCAAGAGCAAACCCATTTTTAATAAAAAAAAAATAGAACTCGTATTTTCTGTGATTACAGTCCCTCTAGTTATCAATTATCTAATATAGTAAATAAGAGAAATGAGCCACTTTTTTTGTTGTAGGGTTTTGAGCTTCACTATATAATATGTTCATACATACATACATTTAATCACGCCTTTATCCCCAATAGGGTAGGCGAAAAACGACCTGAACATATGTCGTTCTGCCACGTGTGACAAAGTTTTGAGGGTTATTTAAGATAGAATTGTAGTTATATTGCTGTAGTGACAGGTTGTCAGCCTATCCCCTAAATTGCAATATATGTTTTTATTTAAAACCTACCGTGTATCGAATAAAAGGGCGTTTTAAGCTGATTCTAAAAATATTTCACACAGTTATATTACAGCTAGCTGTTCTGTATAAAATAAGAAATCAAAATCATTCATTTTTGATTCGCGCCATATTTTGGCTCTTCCTGACAGGGAAAAGCTGAAAGTTTTTCTTTAAAAACAAACCATACGCCAAATGACTTTTTACATCTTCAAAATGTAAGAAAATAAAAAGAAATTAGGCAATACCAATGCTTACTATTCATTTTCTTATTTTAAAAACAGCAATATTCCCGTATAAATTTGTAAGAACAAAAAAATATCGCAAGATAAAAAAAACTATGGGTCTCTAAATGGACTAGAAATACTTTAATTGACCTAGTGAACTTATGTACTGAAGCTAAAACCCCTATAACAAAAAAAAAATTAAGTATCGGAGCTTGTTTGTTATTTCCTGCAGCGTAATTCCAGCTGAGAGGTTGTTTTTTGTTTGCAACATACCTACCTACGTACATTTCAAACGTGTATATCGCGAATTCTCTCTATTGTTCATTTGTCTAGTTAGAGCGGAAGACTAGCGGTGGCGTTTCCATTAAATTTACGACTATTGTCCGCCGGCTTCCGACTTGTTGAGCGAACTTTCAAAGCCAACCATACATTGCTAGGTTTGTTAGGCATAAAGTAAATGTCTCTGGCTTGGCTCTCTTCTTCCGTGGCGAGCTTTTTTGAAGGTCAAACGACCCCAGTGTTCTTTAAATCTGGAGTCAAAAGCTGTTCTTTGATGTCGATTTTATAACTATCAAAGACAGTGACCGAGCCTTTTTAACAAGCTCTTCGAAGAGAATCATTATACGGGGTGTAAGGGACAGCTACCCGCAAACTAATGGGGGTTGCTCAGATAATCAAACTGAACATCACTCATCAGGATTTTTTTCAGGAGATGAAAAAAAATGACAACATTACAAAATTACCACCTCGATCGACAATTTGTATGGAAAAGCAACTTTCTTTTCACTTCCTGAAAAAAATATGCTGATAGTTGTTCAGTTTCACTAACTGAGCAACCCCTATCAGTTTGCGGGACGCTGTCCCTTACACCTGGTATAATTTAGGTATCTTACAGTCAACTAATGCAGCCTGCTTACAATGGAGGTTAGGGGAAGGTTCTAACAAACAATGATGCTTAAAATGTACTTGTAATTTGGTACTTGAAAGTCCAAGGCTCAGACTACTACATCACTGAAACTAGGCAGCAATGTAAAGCGAATTGAGGAAACCGACTTGCCGACTAAAGCCTTGACAGCTTCCGATTTTTCTGTTCACTGCAGGAACTAACAATATATCAGTATTTGCGAAAACAAAGCTTGAAATATTTTACGAAATGGGCAGAAATCTTTTTCAATGAATAGGTTTTTGAACTGTCGTTTAACCCGCATCATTAAAAGAGGTTTCTCGTGTAAATTATAGTATTTTCTCCTTTACTACGGCAAAAAGTAGCCTATTCGTATTAAGATTTACTTCTGAATAATTTGCTTTTATTACTTTATTACTGCAAGTAGTTTACCCCACGTAATGCAAAATAAACACAAATATATTAAAACATTGTGATTGTGAAAGAAAAACAAATAATGTGCACGGGTGCATTTCCTATTGGGTTCATCGGGTCGTTCAACTCGAGAATCCACTCGCTAAAAAGAAGAATTTTCTCATGGGCATACTGTAAAAACCAGCCAAAGGATCCGAGGGTTTCAGTATATTGTAAATTAGGTGATGGGCTGACAACCTGTCACAATAACAATATACCTACAAATCTATCTTAAATAACCCTCAAAACTTTGTGTGACGTGGCGGAACGACCTTTGTTGGTTGTTTACGCCCTGCCTACCCCATTAAAGATATAGGCGTGATTATATGTTTGTATGTATATAAAAACATTACCCGAAATATGTTTTCTATGTAACGTGACAGATTACTAGGTTCCAAAGTTGGAAAGAGCTTCCAAACTCGTCAACGCCGTTAGCCTCGAAGCCTACCGTCGACTATCATTTCGGGGTTGTACCGGATAGGAACCAGATTAAATTACAACTTGCACATCTCTCCACAGAGTTACATCGGAGGAGACCACGCAACCTCTACATACTGTGTGAAACAATGCGTGTTTTATTTTCTCTTAGTAACTCTGAACTTAGGGACATATCGAATCTTTCCACTATGAATGCTGACAGCTCATGAAATGTTATCTTTTTTTTTTGTACTACTTGTTTAAGTTGTTATTTGCTTCGGAGGACACGTTAAGCCCAGTCGTTGTCTTTGATAGTGGTCGTTACTCAAAATCATGTCAGATTCTTAATAGCTGTGCTACTAGGCGGTTTGAAAACTATTACACCAAGGTTCATAGGGTCGTTGTTCGACTCGAGAATCCACTCGCTAAGAAGAAGTTGTTATTGTCATCAATCATCCATCACTATATCTGCAAACGTAAGGAGACTGACTGACATTAGATGGATTCAACTCCGATTTAAACTGGATACTTGAGATAACTTTGAACATACAAGTCAGGCCCAGCGTTCACTATCGACATCTAATAAACAGTTGGCCGATCTTTCTTTCCCTCACCATGAGTGCGAGAAAAAGGTCTCGCACGATCGCCAAACTGTTTAGTCAATAGTGTGGGCTATACTTAGAGATCGACTTGCACAATCTCCTCTAACTTTACTCCTTGTTCTATTTCCCTCTCTCTCTCGTATCAGGCTGACAGCGGTAAAGTTTTCCCTCAGTAATTAACGGATGGCTGATAGCATCGCAACTTCTAGTGTAAATTACAGGACGATGTTTCAGAGATAGCGGGATTTCATCCGGTTTCTCCTTGGGAGAAGGATTTTGGTTCAACTGAATATTATACAATACAAACATGCGTAAAATCGTGCCTATATTCATTGCTAGGCAAAGAATGTGTAGGTCAGACCATTAATGGCTTTATACAATCAAAAATCACGTTCAAAGCTTCTGAAATGTGGCAAAATCGCCGTTCTAGTGGCAATAATAAAATCAGGAATAAAAAGTAATGTATATTCAATATGCATATTATATGAATGTTATGTAAAATGTCAACGTTGTCCAAATCAACATCTCATTCTACATTATGCCCGCTAAAACAAACAACTGATATTTGCTAAGTTACATCATCTCTCCATTTCATCATAATTATATTCTTCAGAATTTTCTGTGCATGTTTTTTTATTATGTTTACTATGCTGGATTGGGAGCGAGAGAAAAACATAGAATCTGTCAGCTGCATTTCGTCCCGGGTATGCTGTAAAAACCAGCTAAGGGATCCGAGGGTTTCTGTATATTGAAATTTAGGCGACGGGCTGACACCCTGTCACTACAGCACTATACTTACAAATCTATCTTAAATATGATCTTTCTGTAGTTCGTTTACACTCTGCCTACCCCATTAGGGATAAAAACGTAATTATATATATGTATTAATGCATTTATATATATTGTATGTACTTATGTATGTAGAAAGGCAATTTTTCGGTTGATTTGCTCAGACAATAACCTTTCATAATGCAATACAAAGATGAATGAATACCCAATTTTTCGGAGCTTGATTCTTGGATTCACATTTATTTTATATCTTTGATGCAAAAATATTTGACAGGCCATATTGTGTGTGATGTTGATGTATGAATTGAATTTGAAATCATTATTATAATTTTATTGAAATGCGCATTGAATGTATTTTTAGAGGCTTCTTTAAAGTTCTTCAACCTTTCTCCTCCATTTATCTCAAGAAAAGGACAGGAGATCTATTGTCTACGGTGTCTTATTTTTTATAGTCGGTCGTTTTATGCGTTATCTGTAATTTTTATCAGCCGTCATATTATAATATGGCAGATAAAATTGACAGAAATACAGGGGAAACGTACAAAAGCGCGTCATAATCTAGCGGACAAATTTTAAAACATCAGAATGAAATCGCTTGTCTTTTTTCTATTTTACTATTTTGAAAGAGACAGATAGATTTTAATTTTAGTTTTATTTAGAATCGAGCCAATTGTCTCGAATTCTTTGTATTCACAATTAGTTTTACTCACCTTTGAGTCTAGTCTAGACCAAAAAACTATCGAAGATCTAACACACTGAGAGCCTTAAAAACCTAAAAATTAATGTAAAATCATCACAGAATTATTTTTTTCTGCTTCTGAAAAACAAATTCTTAAACGGCTATCAGTATAACCTTGAAGAAGATTGTAACTTTTTATTATAACAATTGACAATATTATAAGTTGCGACCCTTCCAAAACGTTTTCAACAAAAAGAAAACACAAATACCACCCCACATCATAAAAATTTAAAATTCGAACTCCATTCAAAATCGCAAACAACGGCTCGTAATTCACAACGGCCAGTTGAATATGAGTTTGAATTTGGAACACTTCGTACGGGAAATGAAGACCTCGGCTGACTGTGAGCGGCTCATTCCGAACAAGAGGGTTGCTCCACTGTGCTTCAAAGCACTTCGGTCCAAAGGTTCTCATTTTCATTGTGGCGTCATGTCAAGATCATGAATTTTTAGGTCGGCAAATACGGTTGTATCAATACGGCTTAATCATTCCTCCATGCTAGACTGGAAGTGATAGAAAAACATAGAATATACCAGCTGCATCTGCAAACGGGCATGCTGTAAAAATCAGCTAAGGGATCCGAGGGATTCTGTGTATTGCAATTTAGGCGATGGGCTGTCACTACAGCAATATACTCTTAAATGACCCTCAAATCTTTGTCAGACGTGGCGCAATGACCTTTGTTTAGTTCGTTTACGCTCTGTCTACCCCATTAGGAAAAAAGGCGTGATTATATGTATGTATGTATGTGAATCATTCTAACGGTTGACGACTAATAGTCAAATCAGCAACTTTTTATGGAATATTTTCATATTTTTTTTGTATGAAAACATCTAATTGTGACGACGTCGCGCCTCGGCGTCAACTATGTTTATCTCGATTATTAAATTTCGGCGTGTTTACTTTTGAAAATATAATATTTTAGCCATCAGCGAAAGTGAATGACTTAAAATTTTACTAGCCAACTATATAAATTGACTTTTCACTTGTTTGTTTAACGGCTGTGTAAGACCTTTACATTAAGAACAAGTGAGTAGTCATTAATTAATCAGTGATGAATGACACTTTTCGTCATTTAGTGATAAAATAGCGAACTCGAGATTTTTTTCTAGAGCCGTGTGGAAAAACCCCCTCATCTGCTGTATTGGGCATGCAAATGTTGTTTTGTTTTACTGACCGGCGGCGGATTCATTAAAGCCGGGCCACGGGTACCGTATTCAGATTTTCACCTAAATTAGAATTAGGTAACGAAATTTAGAAGCACGGGTTTTATTATTCTTTTAATAATGTATTCAAATGAAATTCAAATAATTCAAATAGCAATTTTATTTCTTATGCTTCCATGCTGGACTGGGAGCGAGAGAGAAATAAAAATTGTACCAGCTGCATTTCCTCCCGGGCATGCTATAAAAACCAGCTAAGGGATCCGAGGGTTACTATATATTGTAATTCAAGCGATAGGCTGACAACCTGTCACTACAGCAATACAATTTATTTATTTATATTTAACAGTTTATTGTACACAGAAACATACACAGAACAATTACATAGGAATCAAGACACAACAGGTACCGCTTATTTCTAAAATGAAATGTCTTACAGCAGACCTAAGAAGTGAGATAGAACGAAATAAGACGTGCACAATATGAATACAAATTAGGTACATGAACAGTAAATAAGGATATACAATAAGTAAATTAATTATAATACCTGTAAATATATTAAATACTATATATAAATATAACTGAAATAAATAAATATAAACATAACATAGATACATATATATACAATATATAAAAACGTACTACGGATTACGCAGAGAAAGATAATGTTCTTTGATTCTCTTTTTAAAAACAGCGATTGATGGGCTGTCGCGAATAGTGTGCGGAAGGGCGTTCCACAATTTAGCTGCATGGACTGTGAAGGAGTATAAATACTAATCTATCTTAAATAACCCTCAAAACTTTGTCAGACGTAGCGGAACAACCTTTGTTTAAATCGTTTACGCTCTGCGTAACCCATTAGGGATAGAGGAGTGATTATATCTATGTATGTAATTTAATATCTGAAAATGATCGAAGGCACGACCATGAGTTCAAACAATCATAATAGCATCTTCCTCAATGTTCTATTGAAGATCTTATTATACAAGGAGTAAAAAAAAATCTCAGTTCAGTTTCATGGGTAGAATCACACCCTAAAATATGTACATGCTATATTTTCATCGCACGATCAATTTGCATTGCAACATTAAAATGACCGCAGTTCTAGCCATTAAAACACGTACATACATATAATCACGCCCTTATTCCTAACAGGGTAGGCAAAGCGGAAACGACCTGAACAAAGGTCGTTCCGCCACGTCTGACAAAGTTTTGAGGGTTAATTAAAATAGACTTGCAGGTATACTGCTGTCGTAAGGCAATCCCTTAAATTACAATAAACAGAAACCCTCGGATCCCTTAGCTGATTATTACAGCATGCCCGGTATGAAATGCAGCTTGCACGACAGAAAAAAACATAGAGATATGTTTTTCTCTCACCAGTCCAGCATGGAAATTGAACGCTGAACCAAAATCAATCATTCAACACTACTATACTAGACATTAATGACTAAATAAAAAATGTAAAATGTACCTCTTTTTTTGTTGTATTTAAAGTATTTAAATATTTCCTATACTTCAGCACTACTCTCTTTTCTTTACATTCCCGTCTACCCAAAGGTTGTCTAAAAGAGTTCGCTTCCAGCGATAAGACCGCCTTTGTGCACGTTAATTTAAGTTTATTTTTGTGTTTCTTGTTTTTTGTGTACAATAAAGTGTTTTTACTTACTTACTATTATACTTACTTAAAATTATTATCATCTGACATGTAAATTATTTTAATGAATTTGTAAAAAAAAATTTCTTCCATGCTGGACTGGGAGCGAGAGAAAAGCATAGAATGTGCCAGATGCATTTCCTCCCGGGCATGCTGTAAAAACCAGCAAAGCGATCTGAAGGTTTCAGTATATTGCAATTTAGGCGATGGGCTGACAACCTGTCACTACAGCAATTTACGTGCAATTCCATCTTGAATAACCCTCAAAACTTTGTCAAACGTGGCGGAGCGACCTTTGATTAGGTCGTTTACGCTCTGCCTACCCCATTAGGGATAAAGGCGTGATTGTATGTATGTATGTTTGTAAAATAAAATCTGAATCTGAATCGTCTTTGTTCCAGGAGGAGTGTGGTCGCTCCGCAATCTGTCCATCTCCGTCCCGCGGGCCGTGCTCTCCGGCGAGGGTCAGGCGGCTGTTCTCCGGTGCTCCTATGAGCTGGAGGGAGCCCTGCTTTACTCCATACGATGGTAAGTGCATACGTCAAAGCAATCCTCAAAGTAACTGATTAAGGTATAGATTAACATAATTCGTAAGACACAACTAACTCTTGTATTCGTTTTTATTTTAAACCTAAATTTATTGTGTACAAAAATTGTCCAGTTTTACATGTATGACTGTACCTTGTTTTGTGTGCCTATCATATAAACCTCTTCCATGCTGGCCTGTGAGCGAGAGAAAAACTTAGAATGTGCTAGCTGCATTTCCTGCTGGGCATGCTGTAAAAACCAGTTAAGGGATCCGAGGGTTTCAGTACTATAGCAATATACGTCATGATCATCTGTAATAACCCTCAAAACTTGTCAGACGTGGCGGAACGACCTTTGCTTAGGTCGTTTACGCTCTGCCTACCCCATTAGGGATAAAGGCGTGATTATATGTATGTATGTATGTAGTCACGCCCCAGCGTTCTTCCATGCTAGCTGCTATCATATTCAGAATTTCACTTAAATTAGAATTAAGTTAAGAAATTTAGAAGCACAGGTTTTATTATTCTTTTATACATGTAGTCAAATCAAATTCAATTATTTCAAATAGCAATTTTATATATTATTCTTCCTTGCTGGCCTGGGAGCGAGAGAAAAACATAGAATGTTCGAGCTGCATTTCATGGGCATGCAGTAAAAACTAGCTTAGGGATCCGAGGGTTTCAGTATATTGCCATTTAGGCAATGGGCTGACAACCTGTCACTACAGCAATATAAATACAAATCTATCTTAAATAACTCTCAAAACTTTGTCAGACGTGGCTTTGTTTAAATCGTTTGCGCTCTGCCTACCCTATTTGGCATAAAGGCGTGATTATATTTACGTGTATATATGTATGTATGCATATAGTATAACTGCCTCCGTGGTCTAGTGGCTAGTGCCATGGACTCCCGATCCGTAGGTCCTGGGTTCAATTCCCAGGGGGGAAACACAAAGTTGATATTTGAGAATTTATCACTGTGTGAATATTTCCCCAGTTTGTTTAGGACATTGCAGGCTGAATCACCTGATTGTCCGAAAAGAAATAGATTTCGTGCTTCGTAGGGCACGTTAAGCCGTCGGTCCCGGTCGCTGTCTTTGATAGTGGTCGTTACACAAACCATGTCAGAGGCCTGATGGTTGTGCTCCTAGGCGGTTTTAAAACTCTGACACCAGGGTTCATTGGGTCGATAGACTCGATACCCACTCGACAGAAGAAGAAGCATTCATATAGTCACGCCTTGCGGCGTAGACAGAGAATCGACCGTTTACTAAAATGGCTTCTACCACGTCTGACAATTTTAAAGGTGATAATGATACCAGATCAGAGTGTATGCTGTGCTGCTCCGGTGTATTGGAATAACCGCTTATATCGCGATAAACCCTTGTCTTCCTATCTTATTATTTAATTTGCTGTAAAAACCAGCTAAATGATCTGAGAGTTACTGTATATTGCAATATAGGCGATAGGCTGACAACCTGTCACTACAGCAATATACCTACAAATCTATCTTAAATAACCCTCGAATTTGTCAGACGTGGCGAAACGACCTTTGTTTAGGTCGTTTACCTACCCCATTGGGGATAAAGGCGTGATTATATGTATGTATGTATATCTCCATAATTAATAGTGTAATAAAAAAAAAAAACAATGAATTAAAATTTTAATAAATTAAATACAATTGTCAACTTAACACTAAAACGAATTAATACTCATTATAAAATAAGGCGTCAAAAACAATTACAAAATGTCACAATAAATTAATCACAAAGTCAAACTTAAAAACTAACACCTAATCAATCGAAAAGACCGCCCCGAATCGTACCTGGTGGGAATGTACCCATCACACTAGCAGCGTTCCCTCGTTGAATAGCCAACGAGATGTGCTGTACCAGATACGACTCGGCGCGGGGGTCAGAACAGTTTTGCCTTAATCGCCGCCCAAGCTCCTTGATAAAAAATTGCGCTTCAGCACACCAAGAGCCTGAAACCTCCACCGCAAAGGGCACAAAGTGATAACCCTGGCACAAGTTGTCGTACTTGAGCCGCTTCTGAGAGGCAGCCCACTCTGCCGCCGCGCCCGCCTTACTCATTGATCGCGGAAGATGCGACGCCGCAAAGGTGCTGACGCAGGTGGCGTCCCAGATGAGACAACGACCCTTCTCCCATGGTACTAGAGTAAGTCCATCAGGGCGCTTGCCATCGAGGCGACTAAGACCTGGCGGCTCAAGTGTGCAGGGAATATCGGCAGAGACCAAGGCACGCCGTATGATATCGTTGAGCATGTGGTGCCGTGGAAATCTTCCCGCACTTTTACCACAGCTCAACCCGTGGTATGCTCTACTGTCTACCGACCCACCGCATTTGCACACATGAGGCTCGCACACATCGCACCCAAGTCTAAGAGCCACTGCTATCCTCAAGGTGCCGCCATCCAGAATGGTACCCAAGTTTGGAGAAGGAAACGTGTGTAACCAGGCACCAGCCTCATACTGGGTTGCCGCCTTCAGGCGGGCGATGTCTGGTCCAGAAGCAGACTCCAAAAGCTCTCCGAAGACAACCTTGCAGACAGGGTCGTCCCATTGACGCTGCATCGTACGGTTTTCTGGATGAGATGTTGAAGGGCACATACGGGACCAGGCAATTAAAGCCTCACTCGCGAACGGAATACTGATTTGGTCACCCTGTAATTGGAATATGTTAGTAACCAGATCAGTTACTCCACTCGCCGAGGCCAAAAAAGCCGGCACACCCACATCACGCATCCTCCTCACCCCCAATCCTCCGTGACGCACGGGTAATGAAGCCTGCCCCCACTGAGAGTCGTTAAGGTGTACGTTGAGGATGCTGCCCAAAGTGTTCCTGAGGTCATCATCCAGAAGTGTGACCTCATCCGGAAACAACCAAGTGGGGGCAGTCCTCATAACGTACACCAGCTTTGGCAATGAAAGACAACTCCTAAAGAGTGTCAATGCCATGTGGGGGGGCAGCTGCAACAAGTGCTTCCGCGCCTCCGACAGAATACGCATTTTACTTTGCAGCGCCTTCGGCACTGCCTCCTGGAGAACTGGGGCTCCCAATAAATCAAAATCTAACCGGTCTAGAATTTTGATGCCGGGAACGAGGCCCAGGAGCTCAGCAGAGCTAGTTAACGCTGCAGCACTACATGGAAATAGCTCGCATTTTGATGTATTTACTACCAGGCCCAGCTCTTCCAGTCCTGGTATAAGAGCAGCAAGGTCCCTGGCCACGACATCCGGTGGGCCACCAACAGTGCCGTCGTCGAGGTACCACAGATTGAGGGGGGCCTCTAAGGAATGGATCAAACTGTTGATGGCCAAGCTGAAAACAAGGGGTCCTAAAGGATCACCTTGCTGTGCGCCCACCTGAGAAGTAATTATTTGTCCGTTGTACGCCAAATTGCTGGAATCAACATAACACTGGCGAAGGAAAGGATATAAAATGGGGACCTTATCTTTCACCTCAGTCAGTACTACATCCCTCTCCACCGAGTTGAATGCGTTCTTTAGGTCCACCTTTAGAATCACATTATCAGCGTTAGTAGGATTCATGGCAAAAGCCCGAGTGGCGTGAATGGCCGCTTCACAACCCAATGGGGTACCGAAACCGAGTTGGTGAGGTTGTAAGGTCGTTGCTATTTTGTCTTTGACGGCTCGACATCCCAATTTGGCCACTAGGCGGCGCAACGAACTACCAACAGCAATTGGTCTAATGCCCCCGTCTTTTTTAATCAACGCACAAAGTGATGCGCCATATAAAAAAGGACAAACCTCAGTGTTAAGCTTGCCCCCCAAAAGAAAGTTGCAGAGGTTGGTGAGTGAGCTGAGCAAACGCTTCCCGTTGTCCCCAACTGAACATGAAACAAGTTCTTTTAAGTGTTGGGGACGTAAACCATCCAAACCTGCTGCAGAACTTGCATGGAAGGACCCAAGGGCCAACGATACATCGTCGGAGGTCACCGTCAGACAGGTTGAATTATCATCCGGCGCTGGTGGAACGATGTTTGGTCTAGAGGGGGCCGGATGCTTTTCTTTCAGACTGGCCAGTGTATCAGGTGTTGATGGAGCCAAAGTACACTCAGACGTGAGCAATCTTACCGCGCCTCTCAAATCTCCATCATGAACCTTGGCCTCCACCAGCTTATAAATTGATGGACATTTTATACCTCCATCTCTGGGTGTCACTATCAGTGTCTGTGGCATGTCAACATTTCTTTTAACATAGCTAGTTAAGGAGCCCTTTTCCCCTGAATCGGGCGCCATCAGCACAGAATATGCGAAGGTTAAAAGGTTTTGCCAATCATTTACCTCATTCGTACTAAGGCAAGATTCTATTACAGAGGCGAGCTTGCCCGCTACGAGGCATCTGGCACCCTTGGGAATGTGCTTTAACACTCGCGCGTTTGCCCTTAGTTGTACAAGGTTATCGAGAGCAGATGATACTGGCGCAGCTGCCGGGCCAGGACCAAAAACATCAGGTTCTTGTTGAGGTGGAGGAACGGGCCAATGCTTGCGTCTTATATGAATAGCCAAACCGCGTTTATTGACATAAGTTTTCGTAGAACTTGGGGGGCAAAGTGGGCACAAAATTCTTGCGGTTACATCCATATTACAAAAAGACTAGAATGAGAAAAAGAAAAATATGTAGAAATAAAATGTCACAATTATAATTAGAATTCACTAAATCATACATAGCCGCAGCATAAATAAAAAAAATATATAGAATAAAATTTAAAAAAGAGCCTCAAAATATGCCTAAATAAAATTACAATATAACATGTCAATCCATATAAAAGACAATTAATAGTGGAATTTCATTTAAATAAATATAAATATCAAAACATGTCAATTAAAGAAAAAAAATAATGATATAAGTAGGTATCACAGCGAAAGTAAGACTTATGTAACAAAACTAATACATATTGCGCAAAATTGTTCAATAATTAATTATAACAAGATCATAGCTATCTTAGGCAAAATAGGTCAATCACATAAATTACGACCTCAACGCCCTCCAGTGCCAATGGGTAGAAGCAAATGGACATCACACACAGCCCACCTGGGTTGTGCTCCCGCGCAGTGTCAGGTCGCAAACACGTCGAGGTGGTCCGAGCGTGATACACCGTGCGCTCGTTGAACTTCTGGGCAGAACTCAGAGATGGCGGCACTGCGCCGAAGAGAAAAGGTGGATGGTATATGGGCATTTATTGACAATCACACGGTCACACACACCATAAAATTTCCCGCTACCAGCAACTATGTTGAGTGTGGCGCACACGCAGGATATTAATTATTTACCATCGGCTCGTCGAAATGACCAAGTAGTCGACACCTCTCAGTAGTCTTGCACCGAACAAAGGATGAACGTAAACAAACTGGCCACGCAGAGAATGTTCGTATTTCTCACCAATGCGCCATAACTCAGTTCAGGAAACGATGGAGCACAATTTTCACTCGCTTATTTGTGCACTTATGGTAAGCTTATTTTAATAAAATTGCCTTTTTACAATTTAAAACCAAAATAAATACGGAGCTATAATATGGTACAGAGGGAGTTATAATAGTGTAATTATTTCAGGTACCGCGCAGAGATAGAGTTCTACCGATATGTGCCCAGGGAGATGCCGCCTACGAGGGTGTTTCCGCTGCCTGGAGCTTCAGTGGATGTGAGTACAACAATTTTATTTCAAATAAATGTAGGTAGATGAGTTTAGACCACAGTTTCGATGATAGAGCTAGCTTTTCTATATTCAAAAAAAGAAACACTTTAGCCTTTTCTGAACTATCAGCGTGTCTCATCGAGGTGTTCGGCGATCGCAGGAGCAGGCAGTTTTCTAGCGCAGAGGTTAAGCCTTGCGATCCAGCGCGGTAACGCTTCTTGCCTGCTGAGCACTATGCCACCTCAAGGAGACGCGCTCGATACCATATTTTATTTATACGGATTTTTTTGTGTATTTTTTATTTGTGTTTATTTCATTGTATATATGCTTTTGTATTTAAAAAAGAACACTCAGACATATTTACAACGTTTTAGGTGCACAAATTAGCTAAATACATGGAACAAATACATAGTGAAAAAGTATGAAACCCTGAACTCGTGGTGTTACTTTATCACCATAAACAAATAAAAAAGTTCGCAAAAGCAAAATGGACATTTCCTAAAAAATACGAAAATATGTCACGAAAATTTTCCATTCTCCTTTTAAGTCAACAAAATGGACCTCTGATCGGTTCATTGGGGTAATCTCTTTATCTTTTTTTTTATCTCGTCTCAAAGCCTCTCAGAGTAAACAGGTAGTAAAAGCAGGCTTTATTGGCTTATACTCCTGTAAAAAGCTCCCTTCCTTGGAAATAAACAAAGTATTAATACATTTATACCTGTAGGTGTGATGTATAGGATGTTGGGTTCTGCTATTTTATTATGGTGTTAAATTATACTAATAGAAATTATAGAAAGTGTCATATCCACACTGACACATTCCTCACAAAATGCACCAATTATCGGACTCAGCAGAATTGGGTTTTCTAGACGTTAAGGCCACTGCTGTTTTTGTTCCAGTTCGCTCAAGAAGAAAGAGAGCTCATAAATTAAATAGATTTTTAGCTACCAGTATAGCAAAGTAGTCACATCCTGTATTTTCCTTTAGGATTATGACCCCTGTGTAGGTGTTAATAAGATCTGTCATGGATATTTTTATGAAGTTATAAGACACTTTTGGTTTTTATAAATACAGATTATTTATGATTCTTGAAGCTTTACTATATAGTATAAAACAAAGTCGCTTTCTCTGTCCCTATATCCCTATGTATGCTTAAATCTTTAAAACTATGCAACGGATTTTGATGCCGTTTCTTTTAATTAATAGTTTTTTTTTTTTTATAATATACATATAGGCGAGCATTTGTCCGCCATCTCACCTGGTGGAAAGTGACGATGCGGACTATGTTGAAGCATACTCACCTATGTAGTGCCTATTCACTCTCGCCTTGAAAAGGCCCAGGTTATATTGTTCCGGAAACAGATCCGCCGGCAGGGAGTTCCACTCCTTAGCCGTTCGCATTAAGAATGTGGAAGCGAACCGCTTCGTGCGAATTTGTGGTATATCCACGACATAAGGGTGGAACCCCTGTCCACGCCTCGTGCTCCGGAGATGGAAAGGGGAGCGGGGTATAAGGTCATGAAGTGCTAACGCGCACTCCCCGAAATGTATCCTGTAAAATACCGACATGCACGCCAGTCTGCGACGGTGCTCAAGGTTCTGTAGTTTTGCCTTAACCAGTGCTGAGTCTCCAATGAGCTTCTTAGCACGTTTCTCGATTGAGTCTAAGGCAGCCAGCTGGTATTTAGCTGAACCGTCCCAAAAAGTACTCCATACACGATCGGACTTGAGCTGTGTACAACTGCAATAGCTGTCCCGGTGTGAAGTATCGCCTCACCTTCGAGAGGATACCAAGTTTTTTGGCAGCTGTTGTGGCCAGAGACTCAATGTAACGTCCAAAGTTCAAGTCAGACGTAAGGCTCATACCAAGAAGCTCAAGATGGTCAGAAATCGGTACGGATACATCCCGGAAAGTTGGAGCCAGGGTAAAAGGACTCCGTTTTGTCGAGAATAGACACGCCTGGGTTTTGGATGCGTTGAACTTGACGAGATTGGCATCGCCCCACTCGGATATCACCCATAGCGATGAGTTCAGATGATCCACTATGGACTCCCGACAATCCCGACAAGACTGGATTGTTTCACTGTTGGCCCTTGCACTGGACAGATATCTGTCAACAACCGTGCTGTCATCAGCGTACCCAAAGGTATCGGGTGTCAACATGTCGTTGATATGCAGCAGGAATAAGGTTGCAGACAGGACAGAACCTTGAGGAACTCCGGCATCAATAGCCTGTTGTCCGGAGGAGTAGCCTTCTAAGACCACTTGTATGGATCGTTCACTCAAGAAGTCCGAAATCCAGTTGCAAAGGCCAGCAGGTAACCCGTAGGCGGGAAGCTTGCCAGTAAGGCTAGCGTGCCAGATCCTGTCAAAGGCCTTGGAGATATCCAGAGACACGGCAAGTGCTTCACCATGTCTCTCGATAGCCTCGCTCCATAAGTGAGTGGCATGCACGAGGAGGTCCCCCGTCGAACGCCCTCGGCGGAAGCCGTATTGGTGATCGCTAAGGAGATGATTATCCTCAAGGTATGCCAGGAGCCGATTATTCAGTACACGCTCCATAATCTTGCAGAGTATAGAGGTTACCGATATGGGTCTATAGTTGGCAGGGTCTGCTCGACTACCTTTTTTGGGTACAGGTTGCACATTTGCAAGTTTCCACGATTTGGGAACAACACCAGTCTCAAGTGAGAGGCGGTACATACGGTACGGTAATGATTCAAGAGGAAGGTTTATATGTATAAAACATGCATAATATAGTAGAGAAACACTTATTACATCCGTGCGAAACCGGGGCGGGTCGCTAGTTACTAATAAACTTATAGATTTTTGGAGTGGTTTGTCTGGTGGAGTTGGTCTGTACAAGCAATATATTATAAGATAATAACATACGACGTTTATTTGTAAGAAAACATTTATTTGTATCATGACTTTAATTATTTGTTGACAGCTGACCCAGTCGGACCACCAACAAGTTCGAGTGGTGAACCTGAACCGAAGATTGAGTGGACTCTACCAGTGTGAAGTGTCAGCTGATGAGCCTCTCTTCCATACAGACATCGCATCAGCGCCGCTTACTGTTGTCGGTGTGTATATTTATGAATTTAATGCACTGCCTTTTGGTTTATGTATATCACATTAAGATAAATCACGCCTGTATTTTTCAGGCTGAAATAGACAGAAAGAAATTCCGTAATGGGTAGGCAAAGCGTCAGCATTTTGTAACTCCTCGGCTAACATAAAAGTAACTGAAGCCATAGTCTTTATTAAAAGTCTTGCCTTAAAAAAAACACCCACTAAAATATTATTCTAGGTCATATAAACGCTAAAGTTCAGCAACAACTTAGCTACAAAATATTCCTCCCAGTCATACGAAAGTGTCAGTGGGCCATGAGTGAGTGCAGTTCATAACGCGGACTAAGTTGGTGTCATAATCCACCGGCGAACTCTCCGCGGTTACATGGACTTCGCTACTTGTTACACGTTATGGAAAAGATTCAATTTTCAATTAGTATACAACTTACATTTGTATTTGAAGACAATAAAATAAAATAGAAAATATAAAATACATCTTATTTCAATAATTTTAAGACTGCAAACAAATAAATGAATTAGAAAACATTATCGAGGGGTCAGCACTAGACTGTTTTGCTATTGAAGAGCCGCGATCCATAACCATATTTTTTTACAGCAACATAATAGATACATTAAGGTGACGATACTAGCCACGTGGCACCCCCATAAGTTAAAAACTCATAATTCACTACAAAACGCAGTGAAAAATTTTGAAACTTATAAGTTAGCGATTTATAGCTCGTTGTAGTAACAGGAAAAAAAATTGCCGTTGATGGCTGTTATTCGCAATTTTTCTTCCGGTTACTACAACAAACTATGAATCGCTAATTTTTAATGATCTAAATTAACTTAATTACCATAACTTGATTATATTCGACCATTTCGATTCGATTATTTCGATTCTCTGCGTTTTTAGTGAGTTATTATTTTTTGTAAATGGGCGCACCACTTGGCTGGTATCGTAATTTAAATCTTTTTCTTATAATTTTCCTTCTTTTTTGTCGTCTCCTCAACCTGCATAAAAACTTTGCGTTTGTACCTACCAGACCCGCCATTCCGTGCGCCTCGACTGCACGTGTCGAGAGGGAGCTATGCGCGCGGTGACGTCATCAGAGCCAACTGTACTGTGGATGAGGCGTACCCAGCGCCCAATATTACGTGGATGCTGGATAATCAGAAGGTAAACCGACGACCAATATTGACCAGACAACCCATCATAAACCTTATAATATAACCAATATCGCCGGTCTACATCGAAAACCAATTAAATCGAAATTTTAACGAAAATGACTTATAAATGCCAAAGTACTTAAAATTATGTGTTCTTTCGTCTGCGAAAACCCATCAATCGCAATGTCTAATATTTTTGCTTCTAGCTAATTAGGTTACCAATTATTTCAAGCAGGTTTGTTTTGAAATACAATACATTAAGCAGATTTAACTTGACTGCCGACATTTTGTCTCCAATGATTGTCAGTTAATCTGATAAAATTTGTTTTTCTTCAGAGAGAGATCATGAAATACTCAATTATTGCCTCAGTAACAACCAATTTCTAAGATTTAAATAACCATACTAGAATAAAACGGTCAAATAAAAGCTATTAAAACAGTTCAATTTGTTTTTGCTGACGAATTCCATATTAAACAATACCATCTAGTAGTCTAAGAATATATTGTATATCCAGATAATTGTTTTTCTGTCGATAATGACGATATTTATTCACGGATGCAACCTTATTACTACAGCGAATAACAATTAAACCAGTTTAATATGGAAGGAAAACAAGTTCAGTTCAAGTGGGAAAATAAGTTCTCTGGGCAATAGCATTATCGTATAGATCTTGTGGAGTGCAGGTCCTGGAGCACTGTCTAAATTCCATCAGGTGCGGCATTGTCTGCTCAGATACACAGTCGCAGTTTGAGTTACTACTAAATCACCACTTCGTCATGTTAAACCTGCAGCGACCAACTTGTGTCCGTAGTCTATTTAGTGACTTCCAAGTCGACCAGCTTAATTTATAACCTGGTGGTAGCTTTTCACCAGGTTCAACATAATGGGACGGTGGCGGATATTTTTTGATCCATAAGACACGGCGGGCCTCACTTGAGTTGACAGCTGTCGGTAGAGTTGATTTCAAAAAACTTTTCCGGCTTATTAGTCTAGATCTGCTGAACTCATAGGTGTTATCGAGTGGATATCGCTTGTTTATGCTTTTCCACCGAGCAACCGACTTCTCTTCCCTTCTTCGTGGGGATATCCCGGCAGTAGTTTAATTGGTGTTGGTTTGAGGCAGCCGATTATAATTCTGCACTTCTTATTCAAGGCAATGTCTACCTGCTTAGCGTGCCACACTGGTCTTGCAAACTCGCCCGCGGAAAAACTGAGAGCAAGACCAGATGTATTTTTTTAGCACTGCAGCATTATTCTGAGTTGGGACCTTTTCGAGAATGCGGTACACTTCATCCTAAACTCTTTTTTCTTCTCTTTGTTTATCGTGTATCCATGTCAATGTCCTGTATAGTGTTCTTGAATAAACGTTACATCTATCTTAATGTAGTTACACAGTTAGGATGTAGTGTACCGCATCCTCGAAAGATAGATATCTATGTTCGTAAAACCTGAGGAGATACTCCCCAAGAAGTGGATATGAGTTTACGCAGCATATTATTCCTGATGACCTTGAGCTTGGTCTTATTGCAATGATTTTTGTACGTAAGGGATCTATCGAGTGTAACACCTAAGTAGACTGGGTTTATAGTATGTACGATATCAACCCCGTGCCATTTTATTTTAAGATTTCTATCGGCTTGATGATTCCGGAGTTGTAAGGCACATGCCTGCGTCTTAGCAGGGTTTCGTCTTAGAGCGTTAATATCACAGTATGCACTCAGATCCCCTAAAGCAGCTTGAAGGTTTTCTTCTACTTCTTCAAAGCTTGTGGATTAGGATGGTAGTGCAAGGTACAAATCTTTCTGTTTTTGGCGGATGGGGTTGGTTGTTCGTGTAAACGTTGAACAGGATTGGAGCAAGGATACTTCCTTGTGGTAAGCCGTTCTTCTGATTGCGCCATCTGCTTGTTTTTTGTATGCAACTTTGCATATTTTAACTTTCCTTAAAAATATTTTTCCGTTGTAATGACGGAAACATAAGCAGGATTATCAAAGGTCTCAAAGGTACATTATAAAATTTTAAACGTCTAGCTTCATTATATTGGCTTTGCTCTGGTAAAGTCGGTCGGGCACTCATAATAAAGTCAGTTTTTCTTTTATGTACATAATTTTTTTGGCTTATATTACTGGCATTTGAATCGTGTTTTTATTGATATTAAAACTAATCAAGCTAAATTATAATTAATTAACTATTTTGGGTTATAAGTCTGATAACAACTGAAAGTACTGAAACTCTAATAAATTACTTGCTTCACATTTTAGGTTATTAAATTTTCTGCAGGGATAACCAATTATCTTAATTCATTTTCACTTGTAACTGCACAAGGGACAGATGCATAGGTTTTTTTTATCATGGTTAGTCTTAATTAACTCAAAGTTAAAAGTAATTTCTAGGGATTTGAAGTATTCCTATTACTTTTGAAAATATAGACATTTATCAGTTCTCAGTGAAAACAAATTAAATAGGTGACCTTGTGACAATTATCGAAAATATAATTACAAAGCAATAAACTTTTTAAATCTCAATAGATATGTTTCAATCTTTGATAAACAGTAAACAAACGTTTAAATAGAACATTTATCAATGTACCGACGCAATGAAGTAATAGTAACAATATAATACTCCAAAGGGTATTTTCAATCCCATGAAATTATTAATCGCGATTTCTCCGTTTATACTTTTTATGATTAAATTAGTTTTAGTTGTAGGGCGGTGATATGGTCCCGACGACCTATATCAATATTACGACCCATGTCAACTTGTTTACCCATAACTACCCGACGACCCATATAAACCCGATGACTAATCAATATGGCATGGCCCGTCAATGACCTGACCACCCATAGTAATTATGACTATACGAAACCTGCAACCCGAGCACCACTATTATCCTGACAACCTAATGATCTCGAACCATATTCACCAATCATAATAAGGTGGAGGGGAGGCTGCCTTGGAAACTTACTCGTGCCCTAACCAGAATTATTTATTATTATATATTGAAAAGGGTTGCTCAGTCCACGAAACTGAACAACTTTCACCAGAAAAATCTTTCAAGAGATAAAATAAATATTTGTCCTTCCAAACAATATGTAAGGAAAAGCAAAATATTTTTTTACTTCCTGAAAAAAAACCCTGCTGATAGTTGTTCAGTTTCGTTGACAGATCAACCCCTATCAGTTTACGGGACGTTGTCTCGTATAGTAATTCCACAAATTTCACAAAACCCTTACCTTTAGATCGCAGAATCCGTCTCCTGGCAGACCTCAGATCTGGACTTCAAGGAGCGGGCAGCCCTCAGCCGTCTGGAACTGACGGTGTTAGAGACCGAGCACTACAAGGTCGGGCTGACCTACACCAGCTCCAGTCTGGCCAGGGCGTATGAACACAACTTCATATATGAGTACGACAAGGAGGCTAACAGTGAGGATCGGGAGATCATAAGGTTGGTATCAATAAAATAAACAGTTTTTGAGTGTGATAATTTATATATATACTTTATTGCATAAACACAAAAGAAATGTAATTTATAAACATAGTGTGCAAGGGCGAACTTATTTCTATGAACAGATCTCTTCTAGCCAACCCAATGGTAGTAAGAGAAAAAGAATAATTTATAGAGAGAGATAGAGATAAATTTATTAATAATTGTAAATTACAAGTCAACAATTATAAGCACTTAAGTATATCACATTAATAATTATTTAAATTTTATATCTGTCATTATCATTAAAAATTATAAAATCATTATAACTATAGAATGCCTGTTTACAAGCCAACGCTTAAACCGTGATTACCGAAAATATACCGAATGTGAGTATATACCGAAGGCACAGAATATATAATAGTACTACATACCGAAGGTGAATTATTTTTAACAACCGCAAACACTACTTTTGAATTTGAACAAACTTTTTGAATGGTATCAGATTTAAGACCAAAGGAAGAAGGTTTTGTCCCGGCTAATGGTAAAACATGCTTTTTTATAAAAGTGTAGCAGAATAAGTCCAGTAAAATGACCGATGGCAGATTTCGTTCGACACCATGCGTATTGCTTTGTTTGTTCCATCAGTATGTGCAATAGCAGTACTAATTACTTTTCAGACTTCTGGATGAGCAAAGTGAAAGTAAAATCATTTATTTTCAAATAGATTCCGAAGAACACTTTTAGAAAGTCAAAAGCGAGTCTTTTACAAAGAATAGTCCTCCCACCGATATTCCGGTGATGGCGGCCAATCTCGCGAAGACCAGCCAACTGCGCAGGACTTGTTTTTAGGGCCCAAGTGTTTGCGATACACACAGGAGCACTCTGAATTCCTTCAATCTCTTATTCTGACGGGACAGATTGACTGACACCACCAGAGAGAAATCAGGTGTAGGACCGACTATTTACATGCCCATCCGATAGCATGGATCATCTTACTTTTCGGACAATCAGGTGATCAGCCTGCAATCTCCTAACCAAACTAGAAACAACAACACAAAGTCATTGTCCCCCGCCGTGAATCGAACCCGGGAACTCCGGGTCGAGAGCTCATGGCTCAGACCGCTAGACCACGGATGCGGAGTTATTACAAAGAATATTATATCTATCACAAGTCACAAGATAAAATAAAAAATACATCACAATGAAGAAGAAGCATGAGAAACTTGCAGCACGTTCTATAGAGAGGTCTTTAAAAGTGTAGTAAGTACCTATTTACCACAGCTTAAAGAAGTTAAGCAAGCACTTAAATGCCTTCATCCCAACTACTATCACCGTAATAGTTACTTAGGTATACTACCTGAGTTCATATCGGTAGTACCCTGTACTAATCCCAAAAGTTGGATGCTAGTCACGTAGGGGCATCAAATCTCTCCAAGAGGATATTACTCTGTGATTTTCAGTTATTATTACGTTACTTACCTCCATGTCAGACTGGAAGTTATAATATGACTAGAATGTAGCAGTTAAGTCTTTACCTGGTACATATTAAATTCTTTATTGTTTTAAAAAAATTAAACATAAAAGTAAACTTAAAAATTAAAACAAAAGGCGAGCTTATCTCTATAAGAGATCTCTTCCAGCCAACCTAATGAGGATGAAAGAAGACCGTCCATAACATACACTGTTATGGACGGTAAAAAATCAGTATATTTTAATTTAGGCGGTGATTGGCGGACAACTTGTAACAACAGCATAATAATATATGACGCAAAGCTGAAATATTTTCTTAAAAACGTATCGTTAGTAACGTGCGATAGATTTTATTAAGACGTTGACTACCTTATACAGGAGTCTAAAACTAGCTGACCATATTTTCGGTGGCGATTCTATCCATGATACTGAACAACTTTCCCCAGAAGCATAGGTTACTCAGAAAATATTTAAAAAAAAAATAGCTCTCCCATGCAAATGACGTTAGCGGTTCGAGTCAATTTGTTTGGGAGAGCCAATTTTTTATATTTCAACCTATGTTCCTTGAGAAAAAATGTTCAGAACGCCTTTTAATTTTATTTGATAGCACACATGATAGGTTTAGAAAAATATTTCTTTTCCATACAAAAAGGTGAAGCTATATCTCTGTGTGTAGGTACTTTACGGATGGGCTCCCGGCGGTTTCTGACGTAGGATAATATATTCAACAAAATACTAAAATTTGGTGCTAGTATGACTGAGGAGCGGATAAGAGTTTAGGAGGGATTTTGTGTTACATACATACTCTCAAGCCTGCATTCCTAATGGGGTAGGCAGAGCGTCAACGACCTAAACAAGGGTCGTACCGCCACGTCTGACAAAGTTTTGAGGGTTAACTAAGATGCTGTAGTGACAGGTTGTCAGCCCATCGCCTAAATTGCAATATGCAGAAACCCTCGGATCCCTTAGCTGGTTTTTACAGCATATCCGGGAGAAAATGCAGCTGGCACACTCTTATGTTTTTCTATAGCTCCCAGTCCAGCATGGAAGGTTTTGTGTTTGTGTAAATATTTTCTGAAAAGATTTTTCTTTCCAGGTATACAATGGCCCCACCAGCGAGCATGCAGTTCGAGCTGAGCTGCAAGGCGACCATATTCGAGATCTACGAGAGGCACAGCGAGCCGGTGGCGATCAGGGAGGATGCTCCACGTCCTGCGTCCGTCACTGGAGAGGACTCTGCAGGTATTCTTCATCTTCTTAGCGACTGGATTCTCGAGTCGAACAACCAAATTTACATATTTCATATTTATTTATTGCATAAAATTAGGACGACTATTCCTAACATCAGTTTTATGAGGTTCGGAAACAGCACTCGATGAACCCTGGTGTTAGAGTTTTTAAAACGCCTAGTAGCATCACTATCAAGAACTGGCTGCTAATTCTGAGTAACATGTAGGATCTATGCAGAAAACGCCATACGACATTATGATGACCATCAAAGACAGCAACCAGGACAGACGGCTTAACGTGCCCTACGAAGCATGGAATCATTTTTCTTTTCGGACAATCAGGCGATTCAACCTGCAATGTCTTAACCAAACTGAGAACAATCCCACAAAGTGATTAATTGACAAATATAAACTTTGCAATCCCATCTCTGGAAATGGAACCCAAGACTTCCGAAACGGAGGCCCATTGCTATGAACCCTAGATCACAGAAGCAGTTTGCATATATTAGAATAGGGTTTGCTCCTCGGCGGTCATTTCCGAAGTTGTAGTCCGGAAGAGTTGTGTGGTTGCATCAAATAGTACTCAAAACGAGTTATTGGCATTTCTTCCAAGCTACGAGTACATAACGTTTTGGTCGTTTTTTTAGGGCTATAATTATGATTACGGGTTATATTGCTACACCAGGTGTAAGGGACAGTGTCCCGCACACTGATAGGGGTTACTCAGTCAACGAAACTGAAAAACTATCACCAGGAAATTCTTTCAGAAAAAAAATGTTTTTCCATACAATCTGTCTGATCGATGTGTGTCATTTTGTTTGGGAAAGCCACTTTTTTTCATCTCTTGAAAGAATTTCCTGGTGAGTGATGTTCAGTGTCGTTAACTAAGCAACCTCTGTCAATTTGCGGGACGCTATCCCTTACTTCCGGTATTGCGATGACCAGAACTAGATGCACAGGGTATGCACTCTATTCCACTGTATGTCTCGTATTTTTGTCACATTTCGGGAAAATATTCCGATTAAAAGTTGTTTAGTTTCATAAGCAGAACAACAAAAAATATTTGTACTTTATTTTTAAGGCCGGTTTTGGTAAACAGCTCTTGAGACTGACAGCCTGTTTGATTTCATATCAGAAATGTCATTTCAGTACAATATGTCCTGTCAAATCCATACTTAATATTGCTCTCAACCTTGAGATTGCTTTATAAATATGAGCCTAAGTGACCTTATAATCATAATTTCTGCATAAAACATTTGAAAAATATGTGGGACCAAACTGGATCTCAGAAGACTTTAGAAATTACAAAAGTTTTGACTTTTTTTCCATGCTGGCCTGGGAGCGAGAGAAAAACGTAGAATGTGCCAGCTGCATTTCCTCCCGGGCATGCTGTAAAAACCAGCTAAGGGATTCGAGGGTTTCAGTATATTGTAATTTAGGCAAAGGGCTGACAACCTGTCACTACAGCAATATACCTACAAATCCTCAAAACTTTGTCAGACGTGGCGAAACGACCTTTATTTAGGACGTTTACACTCTGCCTACCCCATTAGGGATAAAGGCGTGATTATATGTATGTATGTTGACTTTTTTTTTGTTTTGCAGGTGCAGCCATAACCAGCAGTCTCCTGCTGACCCTGGCCTGCTTGGTGTCATCAACATGGCGGTCTACGTTATGATGGAGGGGCGCTCCCCCCCTCGCCCCACTCCCCATGTGAATGTTGTGATAGATACACCTTAACATAGTACTCGTTTGTACTAGCCTAAGTTTATTTCAATGTTGCAGAATTAACTTTATGTGAATATGTAAATAAAGTCATTAGTTACAGATTGATTTGTTTTATTTAGAAAATCCTTAAAATACAAATGCTCCTAATATTATCAATAATAGCTACCAATATCATCATCTCCCTAGCCTTATCCCGTATCTCTCGGGGTTGGCTACTTAATATAGGTGATTGAACGAGGGTACTGGTTTTTACACAAAGCGACTGCCATTTGACCTCCGCAACCCAGAAGGGACACCAGACCCAATTCTAGATTAGGTCAGAGTTTTCAAGCCGCCAATGCTTAACACTGGCCTCTGACATGGCTTAAGGACTAATATCTACGGTATTGAACGATATCAACCGGGACCAACGGCTTAACGTGCATTCCGAAGCACGGAAAAAGCGCCGAATAAACGTACATATGAAATTCGAAAACCGAAAAACACATTGGTACGTGGTGGGATTCGGACCACGACCTCCCGCTAAGGAAGCAGTGGCCCTATCCACTACACCATCCGGCTCTCAGCTACCAATATATACATCCATTATAATAATCTAAAATGTTATATTGGTAATATTCCGTTAAATTAGTATTTAACCTAGTTTTTAGTACGAGTAGGTACATTGAAAATCTAGAAGATCCTTTCCTTTCCAGACGACCGCAGAAAATAACTTAATGCAGCAACACACAGGCGTCACTAACTGCGCGCAAGATTGCGCTCAACACGCTGTTAATACATTTTGCTTTGCCTACAACAGACATGTGTCACCTTATGCATTACTCGTACTGGCTAAGGGATGCGCCGACGCGACGTAGAGTTTATAAGCGGTTAGCGCGTAAGCTAATGAAAAAAGCTTTGACAGCGTGTTAAGCAGAATCTTGCGCGCAGTAAGTGACGCTTGTGTGTTGCTGCTCTTAGGGATTATCAACAATAGCTTTTGATTAAAATTAGTAGGTAACTATCTATACGTAGAATGGAAGAACAAAAGAGCACCGAAATTAATAAATCAGGTCAAATATCTTTAAGCTCACTGCACACCTGTCGCCACAGTTCATTTGTTCTTTTCTTCGCTCGAGGCCTAATGATAATCATTAGTATGCCATCCCCTCCACTTCTTGGCAGTAAATAAAAATTTGCAACCGTTCCAACCAGATGTTACGTCCCATTAAACAGCGCGTGAGGCGCGTGGCTCGTCAATTTATTACTTTTCGTGGAAAACACGGGGTTGTATTGTGTGCGGATCCGTCGAGTCGCAAGAAAGAAGTACAAGACAGGGAAATTGTCGAAATACTATCCAATTATTTATTTTTAGTTTATTTATTTAATTTAATGCACAAAAGTTACATAGGCGGACTTTACGCTAAATGTATAACAGTCAACCTTAGGGCATGTGGAAATGACAAGGCACATGCAAAAAAAAAAACGATGAAAACTAATTTAATCCATGTAAATTGTAAGTGAAATAGTTTTCGGAATTGGAACAAACACGACTTTCACGTCAATCATCAGTGTATATGACACAAGATGATTAAGACGCGGTCAAACGCTTCGCAGTTACAATACAATACAAAATCTTTATTGCACAAAGAAACGCATACAATTGAAATAAAAAAGGAACAAACGTGACAGTACAATATAGGCGGCCTTATTGCTAAAGCAGCAACCTTTGGTTATAGAAATTCTACAAGCAGAAAGCGGGATAGTGCATATTACTACATATAATACTTAGACAATATTTACACACTATTTCATAAATATTTAATAAAATATACGGCTATATATATTATGATAAACTAATACATAATATATGCTACATAAGACAGGATACTGTAAGTTATATATCAGAGAAGTTGGTAGATAGAATATCACTACATATACTGTTTATCGCCAGCGTGCCAAAACTCATGCTTCCGCGCTTTTCATAAGTAACCCACTATGTTAAGCTCTCAAATTTGCTTGTGTTTTAGTAGTTTGTGATCAAGGTATTGAGCTAAATCCGTCAATTCCACAGCTTGATGGAAAGCACTGCAGCAATCAATGGTACCTGCCGATCTTTTCCCTGAACACAATAACCAAAACAGTATAAACTGACCCTTTAAAGACGTGCATGGTTCAAATTTCCTGTAATAATGTCTCAGAAAAAGGAGTCTTTTGATTGCATTTAGAAAGTAATTTTGGTACAATAGATTGAAGGAAAGATAGAAGAATGAGACGAAGGGCAAGGCCAAGAATAAGATACATTGATCAAGTGAAAGAAAAGATTAGTCGTACCAGGAAGTCAAGGAGAAGGCGGAATGCAGAGAGAGCTGGCGTTCACTTCATGTATACTCCACCGACAAGAGCTAAGCTGTTTAATAATTGATAATGGTGATGTTGAGATTTCCACTTAATTGTAAACCAGTATCTCACATGAGCAGGAGCGATGTCAAGCGTGTGGATATACGAGTGTCATTCACGAAATCACACCCGTATATCCCCCCTTCAAAGTTCACGTCTCATTTATTACTCTCTTCAACCTCGAATACAATGCCGCTTTCATCCCAATCTCCTCATTACCTCCTTAATCCAGCCAGCGATGTAAGCTGCATAACAGAATTATAACAGCATTCTCTAATGCTTTAATATCCGTTAGGGTATTGAA
Organism: Scrobipalpa costella; assembly: GCA_949820665.1. NCBI lineage: Eukaryota > Metazoa > Arthropoda > Insecta > Lepidoptera > Gelechiidae > Scrobipalpa > Scrobipalpa costella. The sequence continues at coordinate 128,219 of OX463320.1, read as the reverse complement.
GTCGTTTGCGATTTCCTGAACAAAGATGCTGACAGACAAAGTGCAGTCGCGCGTTTAGGTTTTTGCGTTTTGTTTTACATTGCGTAGAATTTCAGCTACTGCGTCTGTTAGTCTGAGCCTTGGATCTTTTTTACTATTACGAGATCGTGGGTTCAATTCCCACTGAAGGACACAATGTTATATTTTTTTTTCAGTTTATCACTATTATAATTTATAAGAGAACAACAGAAGCTAGATTACCTGATTATATGTAAACTAAATGTTTGCCTGCTTCAGAGGGCATGTTTGTTTAGACTCCTTCCCGGTCGCTGTCTTTGATAAACAGTGGCTGTCACACTAACCATGTCAGAGGCCTGATAAACTACTATAGAAACTCTGAAACTAGAATTCATTAGGATGATGGTTAACTCGAACTACTCGAATTCTAAAGAAAAAAACACGATCACACTCATAGCCCTCTGTATCGGGGTGGATTCGACATATACAGAATCAACCACAAAGAACACCCACACCCAGAAACAGACATTTAAACTCATCATTCAAATGTCTGCCTGGCAGAAGAGCAATGTTACCTAAACTAGCAATGTAAAGCAAAACGCTGAATAACCTTTGTGTGCTGTGAACCAAGAGTGTATGGGAAGTGGAAATTAGACATTAGGATATATCCTGAGACGTGATGATGAGTGAATGCGAGACGTGGAGCTTAATGTTGATGTGTTGACGTCATGAATATTTTGGTTACACAGAGTCACGGCTGAATTTCATTATGCGCTTCTAGAGCCGTATCTAAATACATACATAGGTATAGTCGCGCTTTTATCCGTAATAAGATATATAGATAGGCAGAGCGTAAACGACCTAAACAAAGGTCGTTCCGCCACACATGACAAAGGCTTCGAACTCAGGTTGGCAGAAGTAAGGAGTACATTGTCAGGTGGGGATTTTATGCAAACCCCGATGTGGACTGTGTTTGTGGTGCAGTGCAAACCATGGCACACTTAACATCGAGCCCGGCACGCGGCGTGCCCCAACACTACACTTGCACGCTAGTGGATTTAATGGACGGCAGTAAATCCGCAATACAAGTGGCTGACTTCTGGGCCGCTACGTTGTATTTTCTCGTGTTCCATCGACACGCTAAGAAGAAGACTAATATTTGAAATGGTTAGTCACAATTAATAATATTTTTTTTATACAATATTCTTCCATGCTGGCCTGGGAGCGAGAAAAAAAACATAGAACGAGCCAGCTGCATATCCTCCCGAGCTTGCTGTAAAAACCAGCTAAGGTATCCGAGGGTTTCAGTTTATTGTAATTTACTTAAATAACCCTCAAAACATTGTCAGACGTGGCGGAACGACCTTTATTTAGGTTGTTTACGCTCTGCCTACCCCATTAGGGATAAAGGCGTGATTATATGTATGTATGTAATACAAATTTTGTTTACTGTATTTTACTGTTTACTAAATTTGACTATTATAGCAAGTGTATATTATTTGGAACTAGTTAAATACTTTTGTGGTAGAGGCTTTCGATCTGCCCTTTTCCAATAACTCTGATGTTTCGACATTCGTTGGCAATATCTCATGTTCGGAGTGTTCTTTGATAGTGAATTTATTCCGTACGATATTGGCAATCGTGTCGAGTCGTAAAAACCCTGTGATAGGGTTTACGAGGTTGTTAAATCGAGATGCAAATACAACAAGCCACTGATGTTGATCTACAACAAACAAGCCACTGATGGATGAACAGATACTCATACTCTGAATTAGAACATAAAAATACATACATACATTTATATTTATATAATCACATCTTTATCCTTGATGGGGTAGGAGCGTGAAACACCTAAACAAAGGTCGATCCGCCACGTCTGACAAAGTTTTGAGGGTTAATGGATTTGATGCTGTAGTGACAGGTTGTCAGCCCATGGCCTAAATTACAATACATATATTGCAACAATGGGACCCCTTAGCTGGTTTATACAACATGCATTCTGCTTGTACAATATTTATACCCAAATTCAAACAGGCTGCCTGATTGAAATTGCTGCTTTAGCAATAAGGCCGCTTATATTGTACTGTCACGTTTGTACCTTTTTATTTCTGTTCTATGTGTTTCTTTGTGCAATAAAGAATTTTGTAATGTATTGTAATTCCATATTTTTCTCTTGCTCCAAGTCCAGCATGGAAGACATAAAAATACAACATACATAACATACATAAAATCACGCCTTTATCCCTTACGGGGCAGGCAGATCGTAAAACGCCTCCTAAAAGGCGCTTTCGCCACGTTTGACATAAATTGAGGGCAATTTTAGATTGTAATGTGTATTGCTGTAGTGACAGGTTGTCTGCCCATCGCCTAAATTACAATACACTGAAACCCTGGAATCCCTTTTGCTGACTTTTACAGCATGCCCGGGAGGAAGGGCAACTGGAACATTCTATGTTTTTCTTTCGCTACAAGTCCAGCATTGAAGACATAAAAATACAAGGAGTAATAAATAGCTGGCCAAATTCAAGGGTGTGATTGTACCCATGAAACTGTACAAACTAGGAAACAAGAAACAAGGAACCTGATGTCAAAATATAAAAACAAATGTCCCTCCCATACAAATGGTATCTTGAGTCAATTTGAATGGGAGATCAAATTTTTTTATTTCTTTTTTCATTGGTAAAATCGCACCCAGAATTATGATCAGCTATTTTACTTTTACTCCTGGTATAGAAACAACGAATTTGATTTCCATATTTTCATGTTGTACATACCCTTTACACACACGTAGTAAAAACTTACAAAAACAAAGAAATCAAATTCGTGGTTTCAATACCACTAAAGTGCTACGGCGCGTAGCACATAGCTACGATGTCTACGACTGGCGTAGGTGAATTAAAAGAGCTACGACAAACTAAATAGCTCCGTAGACAAAATCTAATCAAATACATACAGATACAGCCATTATTTTAACTTTAATGAGGTCGTTAGAATGTCAAGAAGAAAACACAAATAAAAGCGCTTGGTACATTCTTTGTTCTAAATTTTTAATAGATCTCTGTCTAGGAATTAGTTTGAACGGAGAGAGTACAGTAGAATCCGTTTAGTACGAGGCCAAAAGTAAAACAAAACGAAGGAAGGGGCTCAAAATGCGAGTTCCTCATGCTTCTCCTTCCATGTGATATATTTTATTTTATTTTGTGACATAGATTTAATTTTCTTTGTAATAGACACGCTTCTGACTTTTAAAAAGGGTTCTTAGGATTCGATTTGGATAAATTATTTGAATTTGATAGCTTCGCATATAACGACCAAAGGTTATAGATGGATAGATAAATAGATTGATTACTCATTTATTCGCCATAAAATACATAAATTAGGGCTTATACTAAGTAAGATAATGCAGAAACAAGAAGTTGCGAGGAATTATCTCAACTATGTACTATTAACAGTGAAAGAGCTCTGGCTTAACTTACATGTTTCAGGAGAAACTGTAACGCTGATAATTATACATAGCGACGAAACTTTAGGCAGTTGTTTGTTTTTAATATAAACTACTATGAAAGTACTTCCGGTTATAATGACTTCGCTTATGACTACCGACCGCTTGTAGCGATGGGATTCCATTCAATATTTTATCCAGTTATAAGGAAAGTCGTCCGGTTTCAACAACGACGAGCGTTTACGTGTTTTTTTTACAAAGAAATCACACGTAAAGAACGGTGAAGAACCTGTAGCGCACATAGATGGCGCCACATCAAGATACAACAGTCCTGAAACGCGGTATCGAAGTTTGCTCGGCGATCTGCATAATTATATATAACTTCCGAACTAATCCAGTCGGACTCCGGTCCCCTGGTCACGTGGTCACAACACCCGACCAGATGGGTGATTACCCTTTTACCATCCGTCATCACTCGGCCAACTGGCCTCTCAAGGAAATGCTCCTAAAAACAAATCTCCGCCCCTTACCTGCGCGTCGTTACTGATTGAACTGCGAATTATTATTTTGCAGTTAGTTATTTGCGGGTGATGTGTAAAATTCGTGTAAAAAGTATGATATTTTAATAAAAATCATATTTAAAATACTCAATTCGTTTAGTACGATGCTAAGTCGCCAGTCCCTTCGGCGAGCGGATACTTCTTACTGTATACTTCGTTTAACTAAACGATCTGAGGGTTTTGTATTTATTTATTTATTTAACAGTTTATTGTACACAGAAACATACACAGAACAATTGCATAGGGAATCAAGACACAACAGGTACTGCTTATTTCTAAAATGAAATGTCTTACAGCAGACCTAAGAAGTGAGATAGCATAAAAATTTTGTACATTGCAATTTAGGCGATGGGCTGAGAACCTGTCACTTCAGCAATATACCTACAAATCTGTCGTAAAATAACCCTCAAAACTTTGTCAGAAGTGGCGGAACGTCCTTTGTTTACGTCGTTTACGCTCTGCCTAACCTATTGGGGATAAAGGCGTGATTATATGTATATATGAGTTATCAACACCAACGTGTTTTGCGGCCTACAAAAAGCTTTTTCTTTTCAACTAAGCAGAGGTTCGAATTACGGAACCGCAGACTATAACCTTGTTACAAACATGTCTTTTGCGGTTGACTCTCTTTGAAGTTGTATAGAAAAAGCAGTTTATGGGCAGCAAAATATTACATATTAATATACACTTATTTATCAAAATGCAATAGTTACTCTGAAATAAATCACCCAAGTATGATTCCTCACTTAACCACCATCAGTCACTGTCCGCATTGAGAGCGATAAATATGCATCGTTATATCGCGCTCTGTATTCCGATGTTACTCACTCACTCACTCACTCGGTCATTCACTCATTCGTTCAGTCGGTCATTGCAATTTGTCAGTCAGTTCAGCATGAGTTTGTCATTTCAGTAAAAATTGCGATTGTGTTTCCAAATGCATATAACTCCTAACACTTCAAAGTTAGAGTGAATAGGCAACCTTTGTATAAATTTCAGAAGCGCCTGAATCTTTGACCTGGTAAACCTGGACACGAAGGCAACTTCAGACTGAAGATAGAGAGAAGAAAAACGTTTTATCTGAAGCAATAAACATTCTAATTACGTACTTTAATACAAACCCTTTAAAAAAGATCATTACCTCTTACGACCTCTTCAGTTTATAATCATCGCTTAAGGTGTTTACCCAGTTGAGCAGGTAGATTTCAAGATATGCAACCATCGCCCGTAATACCTTAGAATATTGTTCATATTTGCGCACGCTACGACGTGGCGGTTACGTCCGTGGCCGCGTTAAAAATGTGCGAAAAACGCAAAAAAAGCTAATTCCATAAAAACTACGTTGGATTAAAAAAAGTTATATTGCGATTTTAGATAATCATAATACGGATATTTTCCCGAAAGAACCATGACACTTATAATACTTTAAAAGGAGTATCAGATTTACTGATAAAAATTGCTTTACTTCTAGATTTTTTTAGCGTACATATTTATAAACTAGAATGTTTTTATATGTTGCGTTTGCAGGCCGTGAACTAATTTACTAGTTCTATATTTTTTATAATTATCCAATGATTCGTTTAGGAGAAATAAGCTCTTGAAAACAACTATTTGCCGTTAGGAATCACCTTAACCTTTATAATTCTGCTTTTTTAATATTTTGACGTTGTATTTTTTTACAGTTTATAAAAAATGTACCGGCCGCGTGTTGCGGGCACTTAACCTAAAAGGGTAAGTGGTAAAGGACTGATCCTCTAATGTAATTGGCCAATGCGCGCCGCCCGTACTATAGCATGAGCAGAAACAGGGTGTATGAGCTTGGGGCGCATTTGCACTGCTCCGTATTCGATTCGTATCCGTAAAAAAACATATAAAACGGATTTGGATGGGTGCACAAGCTGTCATACATTTACTAGGAAGGCCACATCGGATACGAAGCAGTGCAAAAACGCCCATAGACAGACGCCTTCAAATCAAATTGTATTGTATTGAGGCTATTGTAATATAATATATGTTTATTGTATATAATCACTACATAGTATAAAACAAAGTCGCTTTCTCTGTCCTATATCCCTATGTATGCATAAATCTTTAAAACTACGCAACGGATTTTGATGCGGTTTAATGGAAAGAATTATTCAAGAGGAAGGTTTATATGTATAATACATACATAATATAGTAGAGAAACACTGATTATTTTAAATTTGCGAAGCCGGAAGTTATAAACAAATAAACACAAAAAAATATAATACAATAAAAATATCTGATGTAAATACGTACTGTGTGGAGGATAAGGAAACACCGGTCCATGTCTTCTGCAAGTGTGATGCTTTGGCTCACACCAGGAATAGTGCAACAGAAAGCTATCAGCTGAGCCCTTATGATGTCCAAACTTTAGGCCCCAAACTAATCGTAGCATTTTTTAAACAGGCCCGAGTGAATGAGACCTTATAAAAATAAGAGGGATAACTACTTACAATTGATCTACACAGATAGCAGTGGCTGTTGGGCTGTGGGCGCAACTTTCCAAATCATAATCATCCTTGGTACTTAAAATCCAAAATAATCTGATATCAAGACTTTCTATTACAGTTGTTTCTCCGCATCTGTCAATTTTGAAATACAACAGGTTTTCATCATATCGGATAAATTGAAAGGTAGGGTAAATTTATGGATCTCTCTTCTGGTTTTTAAAATATTCCTGCTATGAGTTGGAATATTCTGTTTTTTATAGCTCTTTCTGATATGATATGAATTTATACTAATAAATTAAATATATTGCGTGATTAAATAAGTTAATTGTTTGCATTATTGAATTGTAATTTACGATATGTAAGGAATCAAATAAAAAGCTTTATTATTATTATCATCATCTCCCTAGCCTTATCCCGTATCTCACGGGGTCGGCTTCCTAATCTATGGGATTGAACGAGGATACTGGTTCTTACACAGAGCGACTGCCATCTGACCTCCGCAACCCAGAAGGGAAACCAGACCCAATCCTAGATTAGTTCAAAGTTTTCAAGCCGTCAATGCTTAGCACTTGCCTCTGATATGGCTTAACGACTAATATCTACGGTATTAAACGATATTAACCGGGACCAACGGCTTAACGTGCCTTCCGAAGCACGGAAAAAGCACCGAATAAACGTACATATGAAATTCGAAAACCGAAAAACACATTGGTACGTGGTGGGGTTCGAACCACGACCCCCCGCTCAGGAGGCAGCGGCCTTATCCACTACACCATCGGGCTCATCATAATAAATTATATACAAAATTTAATACGAAATTTAAGCAATGCTAGTCTTTCAGAGTAGGCTACAAACTCTTCTATGTTGCTTTTCCATCTTTTGGCAACGAGAAATCCTACTCCATATATATAATCACGCCTTGATCCCTAATGGGTTAAGCACCACGTCTGACAAAATGTTGAGTGTTATTTAAGATAGATTTGAAGGTATATTGCTGTAGTGACATTTTGTCAGCCCATCGCCTAAATTGCAAATAATAAATTAACAAACAGGAATAAAAACTACTTACATTCTATAATTGGACATAGACCTAACTAAATTATAATAAATGCAGCCCGTAATATTTTATCTCTTAGCCACATTTTTCAAAACCCAGGGCGAAATATGAAGTATATTTCCAAACACCCTGTATACAAGATCATAAATAATGCGCCAAACTACGCTGCCAGAGCTACATTGTGGAAATAGCATGAGGACGCGGGAACTTTGGCACATCAAGCGAAGTGGTGCGAATATTGCGTTATTTATTTTGTTGCCTAAGTCTATTGTCGGATTAAGAGCCATAAATAGTTAGTAGTTTATGATATTTATCTTTACACACAGTCAGATGCATGAAAACTATAAACATTGGCATATATTTAAAAGTTCACCTATTTAACCTCGTTTTGTTCACCTAAAAAATCTAATTCATTAAAAATCTATTTGCCGCACTATTAAATGCATTATGCATTTAATAGTGCGGCAAATTACCTATTCAACTAAACGTTCACCTAAAAAACTAGATAGTTCACTAATTTATTCCCTATTATTCACCTAAAATACTCGCTTGTTCACCTAAATATGTTCATCTATAACACTGTATTGTTCGCCTTATTTTTTTACCTATTCACTCTCTTTTCTTCACTTAAAATACTAGATTTTTTGTCTAAATTTGTCGCTTTTGGTATTGGCTTTCGGTTCTCGAGTTTGCTGGGTCGACGTGGTTTATTGGGTCGACGAGGATCGAAGGGTCGACGTGGGTTGGTTTGTCGACATAAATCGATAGGTCGACGCGGTTAATTGGATCGGCGTGGGTTGAGGGGTGGACGTGGTTTCGTGGTTTTGTGGTAATTTTGGTGATTATATGAGTACGTGGTGAGAACGAGTAACATAACACAATGAACTCACCACGTACACATGACCAAAACCACCACGAAACAACATCGACTCGTCAACCCACGGTCCACCAAACAAACCTTTGTCAAAACATTGACCCATCGACCCACTTCGAACAACCAACCCACGTCGATCCATCGACCCTCGTCGACCCAATGAACCAAGTCAACCCAGCGAATTTGAGAGCCGAAAGCGGATACCGAAAGAAACAAATTTAGATGAAGAATCTAGTATTATAGGTAAAGAAAAGAGAATAAATAGGTGAACATGTTTAGTGCGCGATTTAAATTTTTTTGTGCAAAATGATGAGGTGAACATTTAGTTTAATAGGTTCAGTTTTATAGTTAACAATTAGTAAATTAGGTGAAAAAATACTTTAAAAGTGCGATAAATACAGATTTCCCAAAAACATTTAGTAGTAGTTGCACAGCTATTAGGTCTCTGACATGGTTTAAGTAACGATTACTACCAGGGACCGACGGCTTGACGTTCTTTCCGAAGCACGGAATCCTTTTTTTTCTGGCAATCAGGTGATTCAGGCTGCAATTTCCTAACCAAAATGGGGAAAACTGTGGTGTAGTTTTCCCCATTTTGGTTAGATATACACATAATACATACATACATACACATAATCTCGCCTTTATCCCTAATGGGGTACGCAGAGCGTAAAAGACATAAACAAAGGTTGTTCCTCCACGTCTGACAAAAGGTGGTTTAAAAACTATTACACGAGGGTTAATCGGGTCGTTCGACTCGAGAATTCACACTCTAAGAAAAAAGAAAACGACGACTTGCTTAATGCATCAGAATACGTTTTGTCGTACAAAACAACAATTTGTATACAATGCCCTTAAACAAGTCCCAAACGCCTCTATACGTAGACAGCGAACAAAATAAACAATAACATACAAATGTAGCATCACCCCTCGTCAAGTGACCGTGTGGTGTCAACCCTAGGGGCCGTCTGAGGGTCATCGCAAACTTTCGGGTCGCCAAGGTTTAGTTTTGTTGTGGCAATGATAACCCTAAAACTACCAGCGAATGATTGACAGCGGTGTTTTATTAGGGTCGAGATTGTTTTTTGTTTTTTTGCGAGTTACTTTGCAGACTTTTGTTTGTACTTCCATGCTGGACTGGGAGCAAGGGAAAAACATAGATTGTGCCAGCTGCATTTCCTCCCGGGCATGTTGTAAAAACCAACTAAGGCATCCGGAGGTTTTTGTATATTGTAATTTAGGCTATAGACTGACAACCTGTCACTACAGTAAATCATACAAATCTATTTTACCCTCAAAATCCTGTTAGACGTAGCGGAGTGACCTTTGCTTCGGTCGTTCACGCTCTGCGTACCCCATTAGGGATAAAGGCGTTATTATATGTATGTATGTACTTTGCAGTCTTTTGTTTAACGCATGCCATCTCTTTCTTAATATGGTTGCAAGGTGTCTTGTCTTACTTTATTTATATAGGTACGTCCACATATTTTCGCTTCGTCTTTGTAAGTGTACTTTAAAAATGTAACATACCACAGAAAGTAACATATTTATTTAAATTATATTGTTTTTAAGATAGATTTGTAGGTGTATTGCTGTAGTTACAGGTTGTCAGCCCATCGCCTAAATTGCAATATACTGAAACCCTCGGATCCCTTAGCTGATTTACAAATACCTACAAATCTATCTTAAATAACTATCAAAACTTTGTCAGACGTGGCAGAACGACCATTGTTTAGGTCGTTTACGCTCTGCCTACCCCATTAGGGATATAGGCGTGAATATATGTATGTATGTATATTGTTTTTTAAGATGCCTTACACAAAGTATCACTTTTCTTCTAGCCAACTGCTATTGTTACTGAAAAACTTCCAAGAATATTTTTAACGTTAATATAACAAAGAAATTTCTTTTATAGTTTTTTAAACGAAGATGAAAGAAATAAAGAAGCACAATATTACTTCATCATTGTATTACAATTTAATGAAAACAAAAAGTATGAGTAGGCAACAAAATCAGGGCGCGATAACACTTCCTCATCTCACCTGTGTAGCGCGACCACGCTTTACATGAACGTGACGAAGAAAGATACTAACGCCGCCATTTTGAAATTGGAAATTCTTCTTTTTCTTTTCGAGTGGGTATTCCTGGTGTCAAAGTTTTCAAACCGCCTAGTAGCACAGTTGTTTAGGCATTAGTGATTGTTATCAAAGACAGCGACGGTGACAGTGAATGTGCCCTCCGAAGCACGGAATCCTTTGTGTTTTCGGACAATCAGGTGAATGAGCCTGTAGCAATTTAATCAAAATAGGGAAAATCACACAACCCTGGAAATAGAACTCAGGACTTCCAGGGAGAGCCCACGGTTCACTAGACCATGGAAGCAGTTATAATAAGCGTGAAGACTGGTTGAATTAAAAATATTCAAAACACTTAAAACTGATGGCTAAAATATAGAGGATTGAGATCCTCTATATTTAAAAATAATGCACATTTATATTTAATAATCGAGTTAAAAATGTAGAAGTTATTAATTTGAGTAGTCAATACTTACTAGGGAGTGACGTCATAACCAAGTATTTTCATACAAAAAGGCGTTTTTGACATTTCCTAAAAAGTTGCTGATTTGACTAGTAGGCAAATAGCGTAAGATTTCGAGTCGAACACCGACCCGATAGGGCTGGTGTCAACATTTTCAAGTTATTTAGGCACCTAACTTGCTATGTGTGAGCACTATTAAAGACAGCGATCGAGACCGTAAACGTGCCCACCGAAGCAAGGAGTAGTTTCTCTTTTCGATTTTACATAATTTTACAAATATTCTTACACAGCAGCGCCACCACCCACATTCATTAAGAACCGTGTCGTACTGGGAGGCATGTACCGAACTTTTCTCATTTCCATGCCCTCTCGGTAAAGGCGGGGATTTTTTTAAATTCACTTACGAGGGCACAGGTCGGTAACGAGGGGTATTGTTTGCGTCGCGTATTAGCAAGTCGGAGGCGAAACTCGTTTATTACACGCAAGGTCGAACTTGGGGCTTTTCCGTTGATATTTTAAAATGAGAATTGTTTGAGAGTGCGTGGGAATAAAACGAAGAGAGAATACCGCGTGTAAGGAACAGCGTCCCGAAACTGGTAGGGGTTGCTCAACAACAAAACAATGAAACTGAACAACGTCCACCAGGAAATTCTTTCAGAAGATGAAAAGGAAATTTTGACTTGCCCAAACAAAGTGACTACCTTGATCAGGCAGTTTGTATGAAAAAGTAAATATGTTTTTCATTTCCTGAAAGAATATTCTGGAGATAGTTGTTCAGTTTAATTGATTGGGCAACCCCTATTACCCCTAACCCCCAGACAGGAGATCTATTCTCTCGGTTTTGATTTATAGTCGGTGGTTTTATGCGTTATCTGCCATTTTTATCCGCCATCATATGATACGGCGGTTTAAATTGACAGAAATACTGAGGAAACGTGCAAAACTGCGTCAGAGAGTATAAATCGCCTGGCCTTTTTCAATTTTATCATTTTAAAAGAGACAGATAGATGGTTTTAGTCGGTGAAATGTAGAATCGAGCCCACTATTAGTTTATTTATCCCAAACATTAAAATTTCAGTTCGTCCTTGTAACCTTTAGACAATCTATTAAGCCCGAATAAACTGCCCACCCAAAGCACATACGAGCCAGTAATGTGATCACCGAGTGAATAAGCGAACAAAACGGCAAAGATTCCAGTTATTTCCAGTTATAATGTTATTCCCTCCATTCGCGTTCCCTCTGTTAGCAAATGTCCGCATTAAGTTACCGAACGACTCGACCTTGGGAACTATGTAGATAATACTTGCAAGTACATAGGGCAGTGGCTTCCAAACTTCCGAGCCAGGACCCATATAAAAAAACCTATAAGTAGTTGCGATTAAATATGGCGTACAAGGTATGTTCTCTTCTTCTTTCTTATCGGTCCCTCAATGCTGAGGATCGTGACCATTAGCAAGGGTCCTCCAACTCCAGCGGCAGCTGGCAAAATGGGTTGCGTCTTGGAAGGAGCTATTTAGTGCTTTCTTTATTGCATCCGACCAACGCATAGACGTACTGCCTTGAGCTCGCGTACCCTCCACTTGGCCAGTAATTATGAACTTCTCCAGGCTGTGATTACGAGATCGAATTATGTGCCTGAAGAAAGTTAAAAGGTATGTTCTACTAGTGTGAAATCCATACCTAGAAAGGTTTAAGATTAAGTGCTGTATAGAGATTAGAGTAGCGTTTATAATCATTCTTCTTTACATTATCTATTAAGAAGAAATTGGTTTCTCACATACTTGGAATCACACAGCTATTTCTTGCGATAAAAACATCAAATTACAGTCGATAAAAGTCTTTTAATACTTTCGCGGTTGTTCAATACAATAACATCATTATTTTGATTTTTTATCTGCTCGAGACCATGTCGCTTGAAACTGCGATGACATATCGAGGTAACAATAATTATAATCGTGGTAGTAATCCCGTTCAAAATAATCTTCTTGCTCTGGTCAATGTACTCGTACAACCTTAACCAATGTAACAACCAATGTACAGCCTTACTTGCAGTACCAATGCTCCCCTTATCCACTAGGAATAGGACCCACCGGGGGGCCCGATCAACACTTTGAGAATCACTGATTCAGATAATACTTGCTAGTTCGTAGAGAAATCTATTCTGGATGCTATATGTGGACGTTTATCTGTCTGTATGGTAATAACTGTTTGTAAGGGACGCATTAGAGGATACGATTAGGGTGACAATATGTAAATGTAGATGTAGATTTAGAGTAACCGTTACGTCAAGCGTAGAAATATTGGATGGAATCACTATTGGAGTAACCACGATTTCCCCCTAGGAATACAAATAAATATTGTATGTATTATGAAAGTGACTGAGGATTTTAATTTTAGTTTTAGCCGGTGGTATGTAGAATCCTGCCCAATGTATCAGCTTTATCTGTTTGTAGAATGACTACTAAAACCAGTAAAAAAAAATACAATATCAATGGGATTCAACTCTATTTTAAATCACTACCTTTTTAAAATGCGATTTGTCAACATTGTTACCGAAAATTGTAACATTCTGCTTTGAAAAAAGCAGAAAGGTTTTAGATATAGACTGTAAATTAAAAGGGTGACGGTCCAATTTCACTACCATGAGACGACAGTGAAAATCGTAACATGTAAAAGAAGTCTTTTATTTCACTTCCAAAGTCGTCTCATCTAAACAAACTCATAAACGTGAAGGCTTCCCCGGCGATATCACATTACGTAAATTGGACGTAAATGTGGGGCTATTTCATTGTGTTTGCCTCTTTCGGGAGGAATCGATGCCCCGATGCCCCCATCCCTTCTTCGGGGCACTACATCATGGCGGCTAAGCTGGTGGAGTAAACAGACGTAAGTCTGAGTTATGAAGGGCAAAGAAAGTAAGTGATTATGTATTTGAAGTAGTGGACGGTTGTAGTCATATTTTGGACTGGTTTTGATATGCTGGACTGGGAGCAAGGGAAAAGCTTAGAATGTGCCTGCTGCATTTCCTCCCGGACATGCTGTAAAAACCAGCTAAGGAATCCGAGGGTTTCTGTTTATTACAATTAAGGCGATGGGCTGACAACCTGTCACTACAACAATACACCCACAAATTTATCTTAAATAACCCTCGAAACTTTGTCACCCGTGGCGGAACGGCCTTTGTTTAGGTCGTTCATGGTCTGCCTACCTCATTAGGTATAAAGGCGTGATTATATATGTATGTACAGATCAAAACACGATCACATTCATAGCTCCCACTAGGATTCCCTGTATCGGGGTACCATGGACATACACAGAAAGAACCACAAAGAACACCCACACACAGAAACAGACATTTAACTTCATCCTTCAAATGTCTGCCCCGCCGGGCAGCGAACCCAAGACTGCTTAGCAGCACGCTGCGAAGCACTGCCAATACAAGCTGCACGGGTCGTCTAATATCAGAATGACTATTTTTGCTCTAAATTGAGCTGAAAGTTATGATTCAAACACGGAATTCTCACATCCATGGGAAAAGTTTTACAATAGATCCTCCGGTATCGGGACCTAGAGCCCGAGGATCAAACCACTGAACCACATAGGTCTAAACATAGTTCCAGCTTTTCCCACTGAAATTCTTTGAAAGAATGTTCAATGCACGAAGTTCTCGCTTCCATAGGTATAGTTTTATATCGCATACTCGCCGCATTCTTTATGCTTAATTATTCAAGATGTAGACTCCGGATGCTGCGAGCGGCGCCGAACAACGACTCACACTCGATTCAAAACGTGTGGGATATTCTAGTACTAGTTATTCATAGTCTTCTTCCATACCGGGCTGGGAGCGAGAGAAAATAGAATGTGCCAGCTGCATTTCCTCCCGGGCATGCTGAAAATCAGCTAAGGGATCCGAAGGTTTCAGTATATTGCAATTTAAGCAATGGGCTGACAACCTGTTACTAAAGCAATATACCTGCAAATCTATCTTAAATAACCCTCAAAACTTTGTGAGACGTGGCGGAACGACCTTTGTTTAGGTCGTTTACAATCTGCCTACTCCATAAGGGATAAAGAGGTGATTATATAGATAGATACTAAATTTAAAATGACACATACATTTTTTTTCTGCCTAGCCTTATCCCATATCTCTCGGGGTCGGCTACCTAATCTAGGTGATTGAACGAGGGTACTGGTTTTTATACAGAGCGGCTGCCATCTGACCTCCGCAAATCAGAAGGGAAAACAGACCCAATCCTAGATTAGGTCAGAGTTTTCAAGCCGCCAATGCTTAGCCAGTGCCTCTGACATGACTAATATCTACGGTATTAAACGATATTAACCGGGACCAACGGCCTAACGCGCCTTCCGAAGCACGGAAAACCGCCGAATTAACGTACATATGAAATTGGAAAACCGAAAAACACGTTAGTACGTGGTGGGATTCGAACCACGACCTCCCGCTCAGGAGGCAGCGGCCCTATCCACTACACCATCGGGCTCTTAGTCTTCTTCTTCTGTCGTGTGGGTATCGAGTCTATGGACCCGATGAACCCTGGTGTCAGAGTTTTTAAACCGCCTAGTAGTACAACTATCAGGCCTCTGACATGGTTTGAGTAACGACCACTATCAAAGACAGCGACCGGGACCGACGGCTTAACGTGCCCTCCGAAGCACGAAATCTTTTTTTTTTTCGGACAATCAGGTGATTCAGCCTGCAATGTCCTAACCGAACTGGGGAAAAATTCACAAAGTAATTAATTCTCAAATATCAACTTTGTGTTTCCCCCCTGGGAATCGAACCCAAGACCTCCGGATCGGGAGTCCATGGCACTAGCCACTAGACCACGGAGGCAGTTAAGGAGGGCTCTTAGTTGTTTTAAGATTCCTTTTGGGGATGCAGAATAACCCCACATATTGATACCATGTTACTCGCTATTTGGACACGTTTTACGAGTTTACGACCCCATTGAACTGTGATACGCGTCTTGCGGTGCTTCACGGCGCATATCGACACGTATAATGCCACGTAATGTCACGTTATGCATGTCTGTATGAATTTTGATGAGATTCGTTCACGCGCCGTTTGACTGACGAGTGTTTACTAGGGTGTAAGTTAGATTTCACATTCTGAAGTCATCGGCGTATAATAATTTTGCTGTAAAAGATATTTGCTGTAATACATCAATATATTGACTATAGTATTTCCCACTCACTTTTATAATAAATGTAAACAAAGTTGCATGGATTTTAATCGATCTTTCTAAAATAAGTTTTGCTTATAAAATAAAAGAGTAGTTTTTGTAATTTAAGTTATTTGCCAACACGTATCATTTCGTTCTAAAATGTGTTTTTGAATAAAAAGACATTTAACTTTGTTGACCTTTATTCTAAAACTGAGTTAGAAATACTATAGATGCACTCCGTACAATTTTTTTTTTTATTTTAGAAGACATTAAGGGAAACATTTCCTTGGGGAAAAATGGACAGTTTCATACATTATAATCATTCCTATTGGTATTGAATCAAATGTAATTCACCGAGCCAAAACCATACTAGTTCATCGGGTCTTTCTATCTGACAATATAATTGGGAATAACCAACCTAAGAGTATAATAAAAGAAAAAAATAAAGCTGATAATATCCTACATTCCACACACATAATTACCATCAAAGAAATGTGGACGAATCAGACACAGTCACAGGAAAAATAACAATAGTTGTGAGGAAACCGTAGATCTAATTCGACGGTTTGGTCCCATTTAGCGATTTAAGCGCTTCATCCCATGGGGCTACCTCCGTGGTCTAGTGGTTTGAGCCATTGGCTACCGATTCGGAAGTGGTGGGTTTGTATCCGCACAGATGAAAGCCAATTTATAATCTGACTAGCGACCCGCCCCAGCTTCGCACGGAATTTATCAGTGTTTCTCACCTATATTATGCATGTATTATACATATAAACCTTCCTCTTGACTCTCTCTCTCTCTATCTCTACTCACTCTATCCATTAATAGAAACTGCATCAAAATCCGTTGCGTAGTTTTAAAGATTTATGCATACATAGGGATATAGGGACAGAGAAACCGACTTGATTTTATACTATGTAGTGCTGAGATTTTCCCCACTGTCTGTTAAGAAAAAAAATCCGTGCATATACGTTAAGCCATCGGCTTCTCATTGTTACAACCTGGTGGTAATAAACCATGTGAGAAGTCCATTATCTTTGCTTCAAGGGGCGAACACAGCCGCGACAGTGGCGCCATCAGTTTTAAATTATTTGTGTCCAAAATACACAAAAAAACATGAATATTTTACGTTTAGCGTAAATCGCAAATATTTCTCCATTTTAAAACACATAATATCATAATTTATAATAGATATCCCAGCTTTGTATTACAAAAGAGCCAAAAGTGGCCACTTTTAGCACATTTGTTATACACAATTTAGTTTGAATTATGGAATTATGGGTAATTAAATAGAAAATTACTTGCAGTTTCCGCTAAACGTAAAGTATTAATGATTTTTTTTATATTTTGGACACACTTAATTTATTACTATTGAGGGCGCCACCTATGCTCTGATACCTTAAGGCTATTGAAATATTTTGACAAGTAAGCAGAAAGAAGCGCTTAATGAGGGGTCAATGCCGCCGCGCTACATGGTGTTGCTGAGTTAATAGAATACAAAATATTCATTTGCCACTAATGTACAAATATTAAACATTTAAAAGGTTACAAAAGTGTGCATTAGAGACAAATGGAGATGGAGTTCGTCTGTTATTTCATTTAGCAGTTTCATAATTTCACGTTACATTAAGCAAAATCGTCTAAAAAGATGTAATTGGATGATTCCCTTCAGGAATTAAAGCTTTCTTGAACGCGAGAATCCACTAGCAGTACAGCCGCCAACGCCGTTCTTTACAATTTTATTCAGCGATTTAAGCGCTTGATCTCAAGCAAGAACCGTACAATCAGATTCTCTATACGGATCATTTTGAGCGCTTCATTGTCAGAATTGTTTAGAAATGCAGCTTGTTCATGGCGTATCTATTACTAGCGACCCGCCCCGGCGTTGCACGGAAATTATTAGTGTTTGTCAATTATATTATGCATGTAGGTATTATACATATAAACCTTCCTCTTGAATCACTCTATCCATTAAAAGAAACCGCTTAAAAAATCCGTTTAAAGGTTTTAAAGATTTATGCATACATAGGGATATAGAGACAGAGAAAGCGACTTTGTTTTAAACTATGTAGTGATTTTAAGTGTATTATTATTCCATTGAGCAATTACATCACTTCCTGAGAAGCAAAAACATACCAGGTGTAAGGGACAGCGTCCCGCATACTGATAGGGGTTGCTCAGTCAATGACACTGAACAACTATCAGCAGGTTTTTTTTCATAAAAAAATAAAGATATTAGCTTTTCCATACAAAATGTTTATTTATTTATTTAACAATCTTCACCTCAATCAGATAATTTGTATAGAAAAACCATTTTTTTTTTCACTTTCTAAACAAAAATGCTACTGTTTTTTGTTCCGGGTCGTTGACAGAGCAACTCTAATCAATTTGCGGGACGCTGTCCCTTACACCTGGTATAAAATGATCTCATTGGACGATTCCTAGCAGAAATTCAAGTTCTTGATTGCCAGAACTATCTAGCAATGCAGCAGCTGCATGGAACAGCTGAGTCTCTTCCTTATTCCATTCAGCGATTTCAGCATTTGATTGTGAGGTATTTGGAAATAATCATCTAACAATACAGCGGCTCCTTGGTTTTGCTAAGTCTCTTTGTTATTCTGTGTAGCAATTCCATCACTTCCTGAAAAGTCAAACAGAAACTTGACAAAAACGTCTAGAAAGATCAGATTGTTCAGAAATTCAAGCGCTTCATTGCCAGAACTATCTAGCAATGCAGCAGCTGCATCAAACAGCTGAGTCACTTTGTTATTTTATTTAGCAATTCCATCACTTCCATCTTCTTTTGTTTTAGTTTTAAGATTTTAAGGTACAATAAAGAGCTCACATACATACATACTTCCTGAGAGGTCAAACAGAAACTTGGCAAAAAACTTCTAGAAAGATCGGATTGTTCAGAAATTCAAGCGCTTGATCGCGACGGGTCAAGCAAGAACCGTCTAACAATACAGCGGCTACATGGTGCGTGCCGCCGACTGTCTTTGTTATTCTAATGCATCCTAGATTTATTCCTTTATTCCCCAGTCTTGGTAGAGATGGGTAAACGAGTATCTGGTAGCTAGTATCGCCATGGTTGGTAGTTGTTCTTCCATGCTGGCCTGGGAGCGAGAGAAAAATATTGAATGTGCCAGCTGCATTTCCTTCCGGGCATGATGTAAAAAACAGCTAAGGGATCCGAGGGTTTCTGTATATTCCAATTTAGGCGATGGGCTCACAACCTGTCACTACTACAATATACCTACAAATATATCTTAAATTACCCTCAAAACTTTGTCAGACGTGGCGGAACGACCTATGTTTAGTTCGTTTACGCTCTGCCTACCCCATTTGGGGTAAAGGCGTGATTACATGTAAGTATGTGGTAGTTGTTATGCGAGGTCTTCTTATCTTCTTCTTCTTAGCGAGTGGATTCTCGAGTCGAACGACCCGATGAACCCTGGTGTCAGAGTATTTATACCGCCTAATAGCACAGATAAATTACTATAGCTTCTGATATGCTTTGAGTAACAATCACTGTCAAAGACAGAGACCGGGACAGACGGCTTTACGTGCCCTCCGAAGCACGGAGTCTTCTTATTATATGATCAAACTTGTAATCCGTATGATCGGCAATGGAGGGTTATTAATAGAACTTTTCACCACGTCCAGTATATTTCGAGATCTATCCCAGATAGAATGTTAAATTGTTTTCATTGCCAATTATTATTGTCAGAATACTAAAATCCTCCTGGAAGTTTTTAGTATTACCCATAAGATTAGCAGCTGGTTCATTCTAGCTTCTCATATCGCTTCATATTACATTTACAAGGAAATTATCTGAATTAAATGAATTGAATGAATTATCAGCACCCTCTCTCATGCTTATATCCCGCTGTGTTATTATCTAAAATCTGAACGCTCTCATTACAAGTTCCGACATTATAATAAAACAAAATATGCGATCCAAAATTCCAAATGTCCCATCTCTAGCACAGTAACAATCATATTCAACAGCAATAACCTTATCACAAAGTCATAGAGTCCAACTTCCCTTGCAGCTAATAACATTCCGTCGCTTTTGTTATGGAATTGTATTAATTTCATCTTTTTGCAAACGTAAGCTCTTGTATTGTTAGATACGGTATAGCTGCTTTATTGTAACGGAATACATCGTATACGGAAATCAGTTGTGTCTCTATTCATCGTGTTCCGAATGTCGGCGAAAATTATTATTTTTTTCCAAATATCAGAGGATGTGGCGTTGTTATTGAAGCTGGGAAGCCGTTCTTGTATTATGAAGACACAATGAAGGAATTTCTTTCAGTATTTGTATTAATAAATGAAATGCGATATGTCGTAATGTACTTAGATAAAATCGAAATGTGCCAGCTGATGTTCGTTTCACATTCACTGTTTGATAGTTAAGACAGTGTATTGAAATATTAACGATACATACATATAATTACGCCTTTATCCTTAATGGGCAGGCAGAGCGTAAGCGATCTAATTAGAGATCGGATAAGGGTTATTTAAGATAGATTTGTAGGTATAATGCTGCAGTGACAGGATGTCAGCCCATCGCCTAAATTGCAATTTACAGAAACCCTCTGAACCCTTAGCTGGTTTTACAGCATGCCCGGGAGGAAATGCAGCTGGCACATTCTTTGTTTTTTTCTTGCTCCCAGTCCAGCGTGGAAGAAGTCCAGAATATTAACAATTGTATGAACAGATTTACTTGATGTCTTCCTATCATCGCCTGCCATACAACTTTTGATGAGCTTTAAAAACATTGACTAAATAAACTTTTCACACAACATTGTTACAAACAATGATATTCAATCAGAAATTGATGCATCAACTAACTTAAAGTCACAAAGTTGTGTTAACGAAGCGAATTTACTATTAAATTAAGCATAAACCTATTTCAAACTAGCTACAAAGGAGATAGGATCGTAGACAAGTCCCAATTAACAATACCTTTACTTTTTAGAAGACTTTTTCGTCATGATTAATTGGAAACAATTCAAAAACATATTATTTATTCTTATTTATACTTGCGATTGTCACTTAGTGAAACGCCATAATCACTTTCGAGGATTGATGTAACAAATCTTGTACTGTAAAAAGGCTACGTGCAATTAAAAAATGTTGCACGTAGCCTTTTAAAATTTAAATAATATATTATGTACGTAAGACCATTGTAAATAACCCTTCCTGAACATGCTGTATTAGCGAAACCGGTCGGTGATTAAACGAAAATGAATGTGAAACGAGTACAAGTTTTGTTACATAAATCAAACCCCGAAAAAAAAACATAGTTTTTGAACTGTTATTATATACCTATACAATATTAACTGGAACGCTCTCCGAAACGCCCTGTCTATCGCCTAAGTGATAAAGCATGATTTTACCAGGTGTAATGGACAGCGTACCGCAACTGATAGGGGTTGCTCATGCTCAGTCGACGAAACTGAACAACTTTCACAAGGGAATTGTTAACATAAAAAAATGACTTACTTCCATGCTGGACTGGGAGCGAGAGAAAAACATAGAATGTGCCAGCTGCATTTCCTCCCGGGCATGCTGTAAACACCAGCTAAGGGATCCGAGAGTTTATGTTTATTGCAATTTAGGCGATGGGCTGACAACCTGTCACTAAAGCAATATACGTACAAATCTATCTTAAATAACTCTCAAAACATTGTCAGACGTGGCGGAACGACCTTTATTTAGGTAGTTCACACTCTGCCTACCCCATTAGGGATAAAGGCGTGATTATATGTATGTATGTATGTAAAAAAATACTATTCTAAATAAATGATCACCTCGATCAGAAAATTTTAATGAAAAAGCAATGTTTTTATAGTAGTACTAGTTGTTAAAACTGTAACCCCTATCAGTTTCCGGGACGCTGTCCCTTCCATCCTGTATTCTTCCCGTATTATAATATATAATAGGTTCGTATGTTTATACAAACTGTTCTTGCCAATAACAGACATTGTAATCGTGAGTCCGTACCTTCTAACAAACTTCCTGACGAACAGTAAACCCGGATGTCTTAATATGGGTTCCCGCAGACTTTCAGTAAAGTAGACCACGCTACTGAACTGTACGAACGCAAAAGTGTACCTTACTAATTTTGAATCAACTTCTTATTCTATTGAGTGTGTTGTTGAATAGAAAGGAATTTTGTCTATTTTTATTAATCGTACTAACTTTTTTAACATGTGTAACAATAAAAATTAACTGTTGGACTCAGGCATATTATGTGGGATTTTTTTATACTATCCACGCTTAGCAGGTGGATTGGCAAACACACCACAAGATGTTCTGTTTACAAAGAACGCTGCAATTATCTTGACGACCAGCACAGCCTAGTTGGCAGTGTAACTGCCTGCTACGCAGAGGTTCCCGGGTTCGATTCTCGGCCAGGGCAGACAATTGATTGATGAATTTAAATTTCTGTTCCTGGGTCTGAACGTCCTTTGTGGTTGTTTTTGGTATGTCTTTGGAACTCTTTATACAGGAAATCCTAGTAAAGGCTATAAGTGTGATCAAGTTGTTAATTATCCCTTAACTTCTCGTATTATCTGGATTTATCATTCACCCTCGGACTTATTCTATTCTGACCTAGCACACGGCAATCAGAGCGACGATAGCAAATTGAAGACAAAATTCTGGTAAATTAGAGATATTGAACACGTAGGGCGGGGTCTTCTCTCTCTATCTACTTCATCCTAAGTCTGCGGAATTCTCTGACAAAGTTGCTGACCTCAGAACAAACACTCAGCTCACTCACCTGCTCGACAAACAATAATAATTGTACAAAGCGGGAGTTTCTACACTATATGTGGTTTCTTGGAATTTATTAAGAGAGAGTTAGAGACTAGTAAACTTTGTGTGATTGTTTTGCAGTTTGGTTCGGTAATTATAGACTGGGTTTAGATCGATGTGCTGGATTAAACTAGCATAATTTTCTTATAGTTTTTTGTTCTCACACGTCTTATAGTGCCATTTTATTTCTTCTTCTTCTTTTGTCGAGTGGGTATCGAGTCTATCGACCCGATGAAAATAATAGAAATAACAAATCAAAATTCGATCGCAGACGGGATTTTAACCCGCGTCTTTGGAAAACCGGCCCAACGCTCTAAACCGCTAAGATACAGCAGCCATGTCCCGAGCGACACCATAAATAGACGCTAGCGACATCTGTCGCATAATATTACAACTATACTATTATAACTAATCCTTTCGTCGTTGGGCCGGTTTTCCAAAGACGCGGGTTCAAATCCCGTCCGGAGTCGAGTTTTTGATTTGTTATTAATTCTTATATTTTTCTAAAATAGCATATCTTTTTCCTAGACTATCGTAAAAATCATAGAAATGGACAATAACGTTCCCTATGAAAATAACAAGCTTTGCTGTGATTACCAATTCACCTCCCAGACGTAGTGGTTCTGCTCCAACTTATCGTAGACTCATGCCCTGGTAGTGGACTTCAAGTTACTATTAATTTGACTGAAAAGAAAAAAATTCAAAGTGAACGCCATTAGATTAATTAGATATTTTTTAGTCCACTGGGTTTTATATAGTTATTTCAATTTATAGATTATTTTGTTTAGCTTATTATCAAAAAACAAAACATACTTACATACATACATATAATCACGCCTTTATCCTTACTTGAGTAGGCAGAGCGTAAACGACCTAAATAAAGGTCGTACCTCCAAGTCTGAAAAAGTTTTGAGGGTTATTTAAGATAGATTTGCAGGTATATTGCTGTAGTGACAGGTTGTCAGTCCATCACATACATTAATATGAAACTGAAACCCTCGGATCCCTTTGCTGGTTTTTACAACATGATCTGGAGTAAATGCAGCTGGCACATTCTATGTTTTTGTCTCGCTCCCTGGCCAGCATGGAAGATATACTTACATTTTTGCTCTTAATTTAAAATGATCTGCATAATATGATCTCCTTTTTTCTTTTACTTCTTTTAGCCGTTATAATAGAGCTAAAATCCTTTTCAAAAGACCTCACAGTCTGTTAAGGCGAGACGCTAACCCGAGCCCCGACGCGAACTCGCTTCATGGCGGAAAATTAAACAATTTAGTAACGGAGGAGAAAATTATTAATGTAGTGAGTTGAAATCTTCAATTGTTGAGAGTTGACTCCCCCCTGCCCCCTTCACCCCGCCCCGCTGAATAATAACTGAGTTGCAGAACGGAAAGGAACAGGGACATAGAATAATAGTTGTAGATGAGACAGTAGATAATGCTTCCGAACGAATGAATAACGCTGAGCTCATAGATATTGTGTTGATTTCAGAGAGCAATTTCAAGTAAATTTAGGTATTTGAATGAACTACTACAAAAATAAAGCATCTACAAAAAGATGAATGAACTGTCTGTTTACGATGACCGTTTGTCCCGCTGCGCTGTGGTCAATATCGGGTTGTTCACTCAAAGCAGAAGGCAGGAAGCAGGAGTTCGAAACAAAGTTTCTTTTTTGCATTCAGTCCAATGTTAAATACCTACGTACCTAATTAAGCTCTGAACTTGGACAGAACCCTTCTGCCCTACTAGTAGTCAACTGGTAACATCAGTGAGATCGCGGCGTTACTCTAAAGACTCAGTTTACTACAGATTATACCTAATTAGGTAGTTTACGCTCTGCCTACCCCATTAGGGATAGGGACGTGATTGTATGTATGTTTACTCAATTAACTGATAGACGCTTCTGCACTGTCTGCTCTATGTGAGTGGGTAACATGAGTGAGATCGCGGCGTCACTCCTGCCTCTATTATTCACTGGACGGACGCTGGTTCTCACTACTATAGCCTCATTCTACTACAGATTATACCTAATTAACTGATAGACGCTTCTGCACTGTCTGCTCTATGTGAGTGGGTAACATGAGTGAGATCGCGGCGTCACTCCTGCCTCTATTATTCACTGGACGGACGCTGGTTCTCACTACTATAGCCTCATTCTACTACAGATTATACCTAATTAACTAATAGACGCTTCTGCACTGTCTGCTCTATGTGAGTGGGTAACATGAGTGAGATCGCGGCGTCACTCCTGCCTCTATTATTCACTGGACGGACGCTGGTTCTCACTACTATAGCCTAATTCTACTACAGATTATACCTAATTAACTAATAGACGCTTCTGCACTGTCTGCTCTATGCGAGTGGGTAACATGAGTGAGATCGCGGCGTCACTCCTGCCTCTATTATTCACTGGACGGACGCTGGTTCTCACTACTATAGCCTCATTCTACTACAGATTATACCTAATTAACTGATAGACGCTTCTGCACTGTCTGCTCTATGTGAGTGGGTAACATGAGTGAGATCGCGGCGTCACTCCTGTCTCTATTATTCACTGGACGGACGCTGGTTCTCACTACTATAGCCTCATTCTACTACAGATTATACCTAATTAACTGATAGACGCTTCTGCACTGTCTGCTCTATGTGAGTGGGTAACATGAGTGAGATCGCGGCGTCACTCCTGCCTCTATTATTCACTGGACGGACGCTGGTTCTCACTACTATAGCCTCATTCTACTACAGATTATACCTAATTAACTGATAGACGCTTCTGCACTGTCTGCTCTATGTGAGTGGGTAACATGAGTGAGATCGCGGCGTCACTCCTGCCTCTATTATTCACTGGACGGACGCTGGTTCTCACTACTATAGCCTCCTTTTACTACAGATTTCTTGCTATAGAATGCTCTCGGATTTCTGACCCAGGAGAAATAATATCAGCAGTATATTTTTTTCTATGTACGGAGAGTTTTTTTTTTACATTGTTTTCACTGTCATTGTGCCTATAGCATGGAAACGTAAGTGTAATATTTATGCAAGTACGAGTAGTGACAAGAACATTGCGCCAGTATTTTTAATTTTTTGACATGTATGGTTGATCCATTAATATCCATAAAATGCTTAATAAACTTGAGCGCCTACAAAATCTTGCCATCCGGTTTATTTTCGGACTCCGCAAATATGACCGTATTTCTGAATTTCGTGCTCGGTTAAAATGGCTCCCAATCCGCCTTCGTCGTGATGTGCACATCCTGGCTGTCCTCTATAAAATCCTTCATGATCCGTCCACTCCTAAGTATCTCCGTTCCCGTTTCAATTTCCTACCCTCTGACCCCCGGCCTAGGCGCGCATGTATCACTAAAGTATTTGAGTGTCCTAGTGCTAATACCAAATTCTTTTCCAATTCCTTTTCTGTTCGAGCTACACAACTTTGGAACAAGCTTCCGAAGACAGTTCAAGACTGTCCATCATTATCATCTTTCAAAAAAAGAGTGAAAGAGCACTTCCTATCGCAACAAAATTAGTATTTATGTACGTAGGTATTTGTATTTATTATATGTATGTATTATTATTTATTATAGATGTTTATTTAAGTAACATATATGTAAGTTTATGTAGGTTCTAGGTTATATGTATATGTAAAAGTCTACAGCGTGTACAGTCTTGTCCCCGTATATATTGTTATCTCATATTCAGTTTTACAGGTTGGCTGGAAGAGATCTCTTTATAGAGATAAGCTCACCTTTGTGAACTAAATTTAAATTATTTATTGTAAATTTTTTGTACGCAATAAAGAATATATAATTAAAATAGTTATATCCTTTCTTCTTCTTCTTAAATTTAAGTGCTGGGCACTTGTCGGTGGATTATTTGCCAATTTTTACTTCATATTGGTCTTTCCCTTCCTCTCTTGCCTTCTAATTTCCCTTCTAAGATGTTTGTTATGAATTCGTCATGTCGTATCACGTGGCCTATCATTCTTTCTCTTCGGTTCTCTATTGTCTTCAGTATATTTCTCTTCTCCTTTACCATTCTCAGTACCTCTTCATTTGTTTTCCTATCTATCCGACTAATTATTTCCATTCGCCTCCAACACCACATTTCCAATGCTTCTAGCTTTCCCTATTCCTTTAAGTCATAGTCCAAGTTTCACTACCATATAATGCAAAATAGTTGTCCACATGATGTTAAAAATCTTTTTGAATATAGTTAGGTGGAACGAATAAACATACGTTTAATGTGAACTTATTTTATACTATGTTTCGATGGCACGTAATCAGTTAGGGAAATCAAAATCTTTTTTTAAGAACACTACAGAGTCTTTCATGCTGGACTGGGAAAGAAAGAAACACATAGAATGTGCCAGCTGCATTTCCGCCTGGGCATGCTGTTAAAACCAGCTGATAGATCCGAGGGTTTCAGTATATTGCAATTTAATCGATGGCCTGACAACCCGTCACTACAGCAACATACCTAAAAATATTTCTGAAATAACCCTCAAAACTTTGTCAGACGTGATAAAGACATGATTAGGGATAAAGACATAATTATATGTACGTATGTATATACTACAGAGTTGTTTAACTGCTTATTTGTTATACTGTGGCACTGAGTTCATTAATTTGAAAGTGAACTTTGCAGCTTTGTAATGCGACTCGTTCTCAAACTTTCTCAAAATCTGCAAATTTCGGCCGCTGATGAGTGTCAGTTTGGAGTTGCGCTGGGCTTTTGGCGCTATTATTTAATATTTAGCGGTTTTGTTGAGCTTCATTACGAATTCAGTTTAGGAATCGCTTTAAAACGCTGCTAGCATGCTGGAATGGCAGGGATAGAATTGTTCGTACCAACTACTGCAATTTTCAAGTAAAACTACCTATTTTCGCTCTGCCTACCCTATTAGGGATAAAAGCGTGATCATATGTATGTTTGTAACTACTTATTACCAATATCCAATTTTATAGAATGGATTTCTTAGTAGAATCAAAGTAACCCAAATCTTTTTCAAAGTTTGTAAAAAACTTACTAAGGATCTGACAAGTTTTGTATGACAACTACTAACAACGTTAACCAAAAGCACCACGGCTTATCGTGCCAACATAACATGGATTACTTTTAGGTGATTCAGCTTGTATTGTCCTAACCTGAGGATAATCTCAAGTTTAATCTCATCTCAAATTTAATCATTTTGAATGTGACATCTTTACTTTAGGACCTCCTTCCTACATACCGGGTGTAAGGGACAGCGCCCCGCAAACTGATAGGGCTTGCTCATTCATAGATACTGAACAACTTCCACCAAGAATTTTTTTCAGAATGTGAAAATAAAAATTGACTTTTTTGTACAAAATGTCCACTTCGATCAGACAATTTGATGAAAAGCCCTTTTTTTCACTTACTGTAAGAATTTCCTGGTTGAAGTTGTTCAGTGTCGTTGACTGAGCAACCCCTATCAGTTTGCGGGACGCTGTCCCTTAATGTTGTCTAATCTATCTCAGTGTAGGGCGTGGCATCAAACATTCAGTAAGGCAATCTCGGAGACCTTGCTACCATAGAGTACACGAGTTTGCACTAGTTCGTGTCGGCTCAAACCGGCTTATACCGGTTAAGAATCAAAGATCTGTTAGATGTAGACGCGGTATTGTAATGTACAAAAAAGATTGTCTATCATTCGGACACTGGTAAAGCGTCTTCGCCAGGATGCCGGTTTTACGCCTCGTGACTAGCGTTTTCTGAACCTATTTCTAGGATCCTCTTGCCAGCTTCATTTATTCCACTTCTCCAGGTGTTCGACAACCACTGGCACAATCTTACCACATCATTATTCTCAATGTCCACCTTTCACGTCCAGTCTGCGCTTTTTAAGCTTGCCGCGTAGTCTAGGGCCTTAGGCCGATATTTATAATCAACACTGAAGAAGGAGAGACAATATAAGTTCGTATCAGAAATGTAATTTCAGTACAGAATGGTCTGTCAAATCCATACTTAATATCGCTCTCAATCATGGTTTAAAACCTCTGACACCAGGGTTTATCAGGTATTTCGACTCGAGAATCCACTCGCTAAGAAGAAGATAAGATCGCTTTATAAATACGAGCCTTAGACAGCGACTTCAAGGCATCTTTTTCCGATGTAATTTTGCAGTTTGCAACTCATATGGTCATACCAACGGAAATTACTTTTCTGTAAGTTCTTTACTATTATTATGGATTCCAAACTTAAAACAGATATTGTGTTCAACACAACGCGATCTAGGAATTCAATTCAATTTATTCGTGAACAATATACTTTGTTTTCGGAATAACATCAAATAAGCAACATCTTATTATGTAAATCAATTAGATTCAAATATTTTAAATAAATAATTAAGTATGTCAACATGAATAGATTTAGTCATAAAAGATTGCAGATAGTCAAACGTAAATTCTATAAAAATTAAAAATGTAAAAACATTAAATTCTACAATTTAAAATTGGTTGTCGACTACAGACACCCAAAAAGAATTGCACTTCAACTAGAACTAAACATGTGCGAGCTTAGGCTCGTATTTTTAAAGCGATCTCATCATTAAGCGCAATATTAATTATTCTCTTTCTGAGATCTAGACAGGTGGCGACAGAATAACAGCGTTTGCTTCGTATGAAGCAAACATATAGCTGAGTCGTTACCCTTTTTCCTGACTGTGCACACTGTTTACGATATTTGTATATATTTTATTTCTTTTTTGTTTTGTTTCTCAATTATCTAGTAAACCATTGTTTTTGTTCAAGTACAAAAAAAAATATTTTGTATGTGTTGTACTGTCTTGAAATAAATGTTTTCTCTCTCTCTCTCTCTCATATTAAGTTTAGATTTGACAGGTAATTTTGTACTGAAATCACATTTCTAATACAAACTCAAACTCGCTGTCACTCTTGAGAGCTGATTAAACGGTTATATTAATACGGTCCTTAGAACTCCAAATGCCATTTTAGTTATTTCTTCATCAGTGATGTTGGGTTTAAAAGTAACCGGTCTTTGTTTAAACCAGTTTATACTGTGTCGCAGTTAGACGAGGTGAAAGTTTAATAACATGCGTCATCGTACGCGCACAATACCCGACACGTGACAAACTAATAGCTACTCTTAAAGCCTGTCGATTGTTCTTGATTGGTTTATAGATTAACTTCGTGAACAGGAAATTACGTTTTATAGTTGTTGTTATTATTTTTACATACTTACATATAATTACGCCTCTATTCGTAACCTAATAAAGGTCGTCCCGCTAGTTCTGACAAAGTTTTGAGGGTTGATAGATTTGTATGTATATTGCAGAAGTGATAGGTTGTCAGCCCATCGTCTAAATAACAATATACTAAAACCCTCAGATCCATTAGTTGTTTTTTACAGCATACCCGGGAGGAAATGCAGCTGGCACATTCTATGTTTTTTACTCGCTCCCAGGCCAGCATGGAATAGTTAGTTAGTTGTTATTTTTACTAGCTTTCTATCAATGGGTGTTTCTTTCTTCCACTTTGTACGTAACAAAGCTGTCATAAATAACCCTCAAAGGTTTGTCAGACGTGGGGGAACGACCTTTGCTTAGGTCATTTACGCTCTGCCTACCCCATGAAATGTATGTTTCTATCAAAAAAGTTTTATACTAGCTTTCTACCTCGCGGTTTTACATACATATGTACATATAATTACGCCTTTATCCCGAATGGGGTAGGCAGAGCGTAAACAACGAAAGAAAAGGTCGTTCCGCCACGTCTGACAAGTTTTGAGGGCTATTTTAGACTGAAATTTGTATCGCTATAGTGACAGGTTGTCAGCCCATCGCCTAAATTGCAATACACTGAAGCCCTCGAATCCCTTCGCTTTTTACAGCATGCCCGGGAGGAAATGCAGCTGGCGCGTTCTATGTTTTTCTCTCGCTCCCAGTCCAGCATGGAAGAGAGCAGGTTATTCCCGTGGTTAAATAACTATTCTTCTTCGTAGCTATTCCCGTGGGAATGCGATGCTTTTCCGCAGGTAAAAGTGACCTGTCCCTCTTCGACCCCACACTATAACAAATAGTTCTAATTTTTTTTTTTTCTCTGAGGTCCAGGAGGTCAATCTTTCTTTATTCGCAAACTTAAACATGTAACCTTCAGATCGAGAGTCAAGTGCTCAGATTTTATTAGACTTTAGGCAGGCAATTTTTGACTAAACATTAAAAAATATAAAAAAAACTTAGTCTAAGCAAATAACGACAACAGAGGTTTGCCTGTGACTAAGTCCAGCTGAACGATCTCTACAAAGCAGTGGTAGGCTCCACAACTCCGCAAGGGGCCACCTGGTTCGCCACCACCCTCTCTCCGGAGTCCGGCGCCAAACAGCTTTCTGTGTTCTGTCGATGCGTGAGATTGCCATTGCTATAACAAGCATCTTCTGGGTGAGCTCGCTCTATCGTCAACTCTGTCACATTGATCCTTGGCCTAGTGTTTACAGTCTAATAAAAAAGGATATTTAGAGTATTTTTTCAGCCGCCATCTTGTATATCTAGTTGAACATCAGTGGCTTGTTGTATTTGCATCTCGATTTAACAACCTTGTAAACCCTATCACAGGATTTTTACGACTCGACACGATTGCCAATATCGTGCGGAATAAATTCACTATCAAAGAACACTCCAAACATGATATATTGCGAACGAATGTCGAAACATCGAAGGGAATCCAAAAAATATGTACAGGCATTTATCGAAACTAAAAACCAGGATATTTTTAATTATTACATTTTCAATTGGAACTCGATAGTTGGTTGGAGCAAACTTATAGTAAAATTCAGTACGTAGCTAAATGCTACGGCGTAGCGAATAGCTACGAAACTATGTAGAGTATAATCACGCATATACAATGCAACTTTATAATTTTAAATCCTGTTTAAATAACTATGTGTCGTATTAGTGTGCAATTTATTTCAACTGGTAATATTTGTATTAGCAAATTATAACAGAGATTGGTTACAAAGAAATATATTTTTGAGAAAAAGCCACCTTGCAGTCATTAACCCTGAAACTATTAAAAAAACGGCAAAATGGGAGTTGAATTCGCGCACGGAGTGTTCCATACCAATACCTACACAATATTTTGACCATTTGTTACCAATTATCGTTATTAATGTAAAGCAAAAAACCGGCAAATAAATCACATTTTTGTATGGGAAATATACAAATAAATACGTATTTTATTTTGATTTAATTATTTATTTTCAAAGTAATTATACAACTCAATGTACTGTAAATATTTCAAGCATTTACCTGTTGTCCTTTTTCATATTGAGCAAGCAATGGCAAAAAAACACGTTTATCATTTTGAAACCCTTAAATATTATTTTTATTATTTAAGGGTTCCAAAATAATAAACGTGTAATAATATATTTTTAGTATTTTTTGTTATAGCAGCAACAAAAATACATCATCGTTGAAAATAATAATTGTCTAGCTAATATAATTCATGATATACAGCTTGGTGGCGTGGTAACAAACAAAAAAAAACCGTTTTGTATGGGAGCCCCTCTTAAATATTTATTTTATTCTGTTTTTAGTATTTGTTGTTAGAGCGGCATCAAATATACATCATCGTTGGAAATACTAACTCTCTAGCTATATCTCGGTTCATGATATACAGACTGCGGTGACAAAGCAAAATCAAGTTTATTGTATGGGAGCCCCCCTTATTTTATTCTGTTTTAAGTATTTGTTGTTATAGCGGCAACAGGAGTGCATAATCTGCGAAAATTTAACTCTTTACCTATCACGGTTCGTGAGATACAGCCTGGTGACAGACAGACGGACGGACAGCAAAGTCTCAGTAAAAGGGTCCCGTTTTTCATCCTTTGGGTACGGAACCCTAAAAAGTGTCTGAAAATACAGACAGACCCATCTTTGAATACAACACAATGTATAGATTTAATTTCGGCTGCTACATAGCAAATAACACCGTGACATTGTAAAACAATTTGTACAGATGTGTAACAATGGTTTACTAAATAAATTTGATAAAAATTAGATATTGGATACAGTATTTGCATACATTCTATTGCAAATATTCGGGATTTTATTTGTATTGATAGAAAATAGAATACATTTAAACCAATGTAGTCAAACTACGTATGGTGGAATTTATTTTATCTCCATTTAAAGAATAGGTATCTGCAAATTTAAAATCATCAGAATGTAAATTGAAATACAAAGTGAGTTTTCATGAGCTGAGCTTTCTTGATACGAAATTCATGATCATGAATGAGTTCGAATGGTTAGGTTCGGCAGTTGGCGGGTAAACGTGCCCTCTGAAGCACGGTACCATCTTTTCTGTCACAAATTTATAAATAGAAAAAGAAAACGATATCTGAACAAAAAAATCGGTCCGACTCAGTACTTATTTTACCTAATCACATAAAACACAAAGGGATGATAGCCCGGGGCGCCGAAAAGCCTAATATTCTTTATGGGACGTATGGACCTTTTATTAAATATCTCAGAAGCTGGGCGGTTTCAATGGACAAGGATTTGTGAGATTCCCAGCATTATTGATGGTCTTTACATCAGCTGGGAATTTAAAAATATAATATTCCAATGACAAATCCCGTTAGTACTTTGAAGCTATTAAGAAGTAGATAGATTTCAAAAAAAACTTTCATGCTGGACTAGGAGTGAGAGAAAAACTTAGAATGTGCCAGCTGCATTTCCTCCCGCGCATGCTGTAAAAATCAGCTAAAGGATCTGAGGGTTTCTGTACATTGCAATTCAGGCGTTGAGCTGGCAACCTATCACTACAGCAATATTCATACAAATCTATCATAAATAACCCTCTAAACTTTGTCAGAGGAGGACGAACGTAATTTTTTGGGTCGTTTACGCTCTGCCTACCCCATTAGGGATAATGGCGTGATTATACGTATGTATGTAGATTAAAAATAAAGAACTAAGGAAAATTCATTCAAAGCGATATACTGATACAATGTAGTTACATTAAAATCTTGTTGCTCCAATGTTGGTGCTATTTTAAAAAAAAAACAACTCATATCTTACTTTGCTGTAAAAGACAAAGAGAGAGATCCAAGAATTAATCATTTGCTTGCGTGAGGGAAATAATAAATATAATATAAATAGTAAGTATTATTACGTTTTTCATCAAAATTATGATTGAATCCGTAAAAAGTTTTGATCTCTACCCAAGTTCTACAGGTAAGATACGAATAAATGCTCTTTTTCGTCCCTTTCACGCTTCAGTAGAAATCTGGCGCAGTCGGTAGGATTGGCTTTATTGAAGCCCCTGAAATAAGCCTTGAAATATAAAGTGTTTGCAAGCGAACAATACGCTGAGGATTTTCAAAACAGACACAATATTCTTTTTCTAAGCTTATATATGAAATGGCTTTGCTGAAATATATTTTCTAGGTTTTAGAATGTCTGTGTTATTTTTTGCATATTCAGTTAGGAGGAATTTGCATAAACAGCTCACGGACCTACATATTTAAGCTATATTCAAATCATTGCTTATGAATTTTAAGATGTAAGGTATGACGTATGAATCGTAAGATGTTAAGAAGCTTTAAAAAGTAATACGAGTGAATATCAAATTTCTACTTTACTGAAAAAATTATAATTTTCATTTCAACGTCATATTTCATTGATCAAATAAAGTTTTATAATTTAAAATTGACTTCCCCACTTTTGTGTTAGTTACTTGGTGAAAACTTGTCAAAGCCTTTGTCTTGGTATCATCAATCATCTTAGGCTTATTCCCCGAATGACGTCTCAAGGACTGAAGCCCAGACAAGTTAAGGCAGAGTATAATATCTTCTTAATAATGAGTGAAACGTTGTGATAGTGTGGTCTGAGAGGTTTCAATTCTGATGACGTGTGTTTATAATAATACTATATGGCCCGTATTGATAAACAATACTTGTAACTGACAGCTAGTTTGAGCTCGTATCAGAAATGTAATTTCAGTATATTTTGGCCTCTCAAAACCATATTGCTCTCAATCTTGAGATTGCTTTATAAGTACGAGCCTATGTTTTTTATAATGTTCAGGTTAGAAATCAGGATAACGTAGGTTGTTTAACCTGTTTTGTCAGACAAGCAAAATGATTATGCAAGTATCATCCACTGTTTTTCATAGTGAACTTTACACAAGCTACGAGTACCTTTAGGATAAAGCTCTTGTCACCAACCCAGGACTCAACAAGACGTTCGCGACGGAAGTTATTGGGACCATAATCAAAAACAAGAACAATTTCAAGCAATATTAATTTAATAAAACTAGTATTTATAAAGCTTAGATTGAGAGCAATATTAAGTATGGATTTAACAGGCCACATTCTACTGAAATGACGTTTCTGATACGAACTCAAACTAGCTGTCAGTTTAAAGTACTGTTTATAATTACGGGCCCTAGTGTCCATATATCCTGTACTGACTACCACTTTGACATCTACTTTTGTTCCTGTCACATCAACATCACACTCGAATATCACCTGTTTCTCCGCTGAGACTGCTGGTAGACCACGCAAATTATATCAAGCCGTATTATAATAGCTGGACTGCCAAGCTGGACTGGGAGCGAGAAAAAGACATACAATGTGCCAGCTGGCTTTCCTCCCGGGCATGCACAGGGGTTCATACATACATACATAAAATCATACCTTTATCCCTTACGGGGAAGGCAGAGCGTTAAACGCCTCGTAAAAGGCGCTTTCGCCGCGTCTGACAAAAATTGAGGGCAATTTTAGATTGTAATGTGTATTGCTAATGTGTAGTGACAGGTTGTCAGCCCATCGCCTAAATTACAATACACTGTAACCCTCGAGTGCCTTTTGCTGTCTTCTACAGCATGCCCGGAAGGAAGGGCAGCTGGAACATTCTATGTTTTTCTATCTCTCCCAGTCCAGCATGGATGAAATCATCATCGGGGTTCATCGGTTCGTATTTCGAATCGAAAATCCACGTTATAAGAAGACATTTGGAAGCTAAGTTCAAAAGATTTTATGTCCTAGAACTATGTCCAAGAAATTGAGTCATATTATTTGAGTCAAATTTATTGTATGCCCTAGAGGCTTAGAATGTCCCAAACGGAGACAGCTATCATCCCTTTCAGGCTTTAGGTATGAAGCAGTCATTCAGTCTTTACTTCTATAGTATTTCTAACCCAGTTTTAGAATAAAGTTAAACAAAGTTTCATGTCTCTTTATTCAAAAATAAATTATGTGTGTTGGAAAAATAGTTAAATTATTAAAACTACTATTTCATAATGTCATCATATCTAATAGCTAAAACTTATTTAAGAAACAAGATCTTAAAATAAAAGACATGAAGCTTTGTTTACTTTTATTTTAAAACTGAGTTTGAAATACTGTAGCTTTTAAACACCCTTTGGTCAGTAGAGAAACAATAATGTGAAGTAGAGTCCTGTCATAAATACATTCATACATACATATAATCACGCATTTATCCCTAATAGGGTAGGCAGAGCGTAAACGATCTAAGCAAAGGTCGTTCCGCTACGTCTGCCAATGTTTTGAGGGTCATTTCAGATAAATTTGTATGTATATATTAATGTAGTGACAAGTTGTCAGCCCATCGCCAAAATTGCAATATACAGAAACCCTTGGATCCCTTCCCTTGTTTTACAGCATGCCCGGGAGGAGATGCAGCTGGCACATTCTATGTTTTTCACTTGCTCCCAGCCCAGCATGTAAGAAATAAATTGTCTAAAATCTCCTGTTAGAGAAGTTTATTACCCTGTGAAAGGGGGTTTACCTCTCGTCTCCATGGTTCACAGCTAAGTACTTGCGGGCCGCAGTAAAGGCGGGTAATCTGCCATTTGAATGAGAACCACGAAGTTAATTAAGTTCGGTGGTTAGAACACGCCACCTCTTGTAGTGCAACCACGTACTCTACTTAAAAACTTGCAGTCTATTTCAAGTTGAAATATACAAGACAGTCGGTTTGATATTAAATGGAAATAATAAAATATAAGGCTCTAGATTCTAGATTTGCCGGCTTTAACTAAAATTAAAATCTGTTTGTCAATTCCAGGCTAAAAACTTTAGAAAAGGACAGACGATCTGTTCTCTCCGGTTTCAGATTTATAGTCGGTGGTTTGATTCGTAATCTGTCGTTATTTTTATCCGCCGTCATATGATATGACGGATAAAATTGACAGAAATTCTGGGGAAACGTCGAAACCTAGCGGACAAAGTCTAAAACCATAGAGTATGAATCGCCTGTCTTTTTTTAAATGTTATTATTTGGAAAGTAACAGATAGATTTGAATTTTAGTGTTAGCCGGTGGTATCTATAATCTTTCTTCCATGCTGGACTGGGAGAGATAGAAAAACATAGAATGTTCCAGCTGCCCTTCCTCCCGGGCATGCTGTTAAAGTCAGCAAAAGGGACTCGAGGGTTACATTGTATTGTAATTTAGGCGATGGGCTGACAACCTGTCACTAAAGCAATACATATTACAATCTAAAATAGTCCCCTTAATTTTTGTCAGACGTGGCGAAAGCGCCTCTTATGAGGCGTTAAACGCTCTGCCTACCCCGTAAGGGATAAAGGCGTGATTTATGTATGTATGTATGTATGTATCTATAATCAAGCCTATTGTTCCAATAAAAGTTTTTTTATCAGACTGACTACATGCTCGTCCATCGTCGACTCTGTTGCGGTCATCCATGACCTTGTGTCTAGAGTCAAGAGGAAACCCATTTCTTATAATAAAAAAAAAACATAGAAAAGCAAAAATGTTTTAAGTTCATGTTAGATTATTGTGAGTACCGATAAAATGAGAGCCCGATGGTGTATTTGATAGGGTCGTTGTCTCCTGAACTGGAAGTCGTGGTTCGAATCCTATCACGTACCAATGTGTTTTTCGGTTTTCGAATTTATTATGTAAGTTTATTTGGCACTTTTTCCGTGCTTTGGAAGGCACGTTAAGCTGATTGTCCCTGTTAATAATTGTTATCGTAGATATTAGTTGTTAAGCCATGTCAGAGGCCAGTGCTGAGCATTGGCGGCTTCAAAACTCTGACCTAATAAACCTAATCACTTCTGGGTTGCGGAGGTCAGATGGCAGTCGCTCTGTGTAAAAACCAGTATACTCTTTCAATATTTCATATTGTAAACATTTTTATTTTTGAAATAAATTATTATTATTATTACTATCCTCTAGATTAGGTAACCGACCCCGTGAGATACGGGATAAGGTGACGGGATATGGCGATGACAGATATATAGCAACTTTAATCTGTATTTTGTATACACACCATGCCATGGGAATCAAATCTCACAACCTTTAAAAGTTAAGCTAAATCTCAGAGCACTTGACTGTAGATGCAGCTATAAATGGAACACCTCCAATGTACAAAAATATTTTAATAGCTTATTCAGGACTTTCACCGCAAATTCAGTTGACAAATGCAATCCTACTGAGATACCTCTTGAAATTACCTGCACTTATAAGTAGAAACAGATAGAATAATGCAGGTGTGAGAGGGACAGCTTCCTGCAAACTAATAGCGAGGCTGCTTATGCTCAGTCGAAGAAACTGAACAAATTTCACAACGGGATTTTGTCAGGACACGAAAGAAAATTTTAATTCAATGATGAAAAAAAATCTCAAAGAATATAAATTACAATATTGTTCACTATTAAGTAGATAGCCTTTTTTGCAACAAAGCAAAAAATCCGAAATGCGATGATATTATATCGGCAACGAGATGAATCCAACCATCCAAAAAAGGTCGATTCCGGGAATTTTCTTATTTACGATCAATTACTAACATGGCTCAACAAATCACAACTATTATCCATCAAGGTAAAACTTGTACACTACTTTTAAGAAACTATAACTTTTTCAGCAATAGCGATTATTTTCACTCATAGAAATAAACAGTGAAAATTCTCATACGAAATTATTAGGCCTAAAAAAGATTAGGCTTTGAGCTTATGGAATATTATCGAAGGACAACTTTGATAACGGTGATAGTCTAGAACACATACAATCTCACCTATATCCTTACGCAAACATTTACAGGCTAAACCAAACAAGTGGCAAAATTCAATTTTCATTCGCCAACCGTTGTTATACCAAAATATTCAAATAATATTTGGACCCTTATGAGAGAAGCGTATATAAGCCTATTCGAAACGCATACAGTAAGACGAGACTTTAAATGATCATAGGCGGGGGCGCTGCGGTATAAGGACAACTGTCAAATCTCAAGATGGCGGCGTTAGTTCCTATTTTGTCCACGTTCACTTAAAGCGTGGTTGTGCTGTAAAGCTATCGGTAGCTCCTGACAGATGCAGAGGCGTGCCGCGCTGATTCGGTATTTATTACCGAAGGAAAATAAATTGCAAGCCTCATAGATCGTGCAATAAAACTAGATGACTGTTTTTCTACCGACGCTTTTTCACTTGCGTTTTAACCCAGTTCAGCTTTCATTGTTGATTCTTACTGAATGGTGTACCATAAGTTTAGACGTCAAGCAGTATTGGAATCCAAAGTAAAAATACTGCCTATCGGTATGAGCCGAGGTGAAAAAAATAAATAAAGTTAGTTGAAGGTGATCTTATGAATACGAATAGAATCTATGAATAGAATACACTTGCGACGCGTGGAGGCAAATTGACTGCTGACTGTGGAGCAACATCCAATAATCACAATTATTTGTTTAAAACAAGAGTCAATTTAATTTGGAACAAGAAAGGTTTATTTCATTAAGTTTTATAATAAGTTTAATATTGACTCTATCTTAGGAGGTTTGAGTTCACTGAGAGAATTGTCATCGATATGGAGGGAACTCATCTAGATGGCAATCGTGATTTGATTTGGGGAAATAAGGGGAAGTCCCTTGATTCGAACCTCGCCTCAGAATATAAAACCACGGGAGGTAAAGTGGGATTTGACCTCTTCAACGGTGTACCTAATTGTTTTTTACACCAAATCAGCAATCATTTTGTATTTAAAGTGCGGAGTGCAGCTTCTAAGGGGAGGTTTACATTAGGACATTTGTTAGTACAGCGCACAAGTAGAACATTTGCATTGAAGTTTGTACATTGGCTTGAAAGGCAACTTGAAAGTCCACTGGCAGAACCGTTTACACGTTTCAACTTACCAACTATACCTACAGCTTGAACCGTTTAAACCGCCCTTAATGCTAAGGTAACAGCCAAAATCAACACGATTGTTTACAAAGTTCCAAATGAAGTTCTTTGCAACTCTCTGTCGATTAGCCGGTTCTGAATAAGACTGTCATTTGCGATTAAAACTGGAACTTTACCTTCGTTTAATCGTTTCTGAAATTCTCGATGAGCGGCCCCAAGTTTGACGATTAAGTTTCAGCGAGGATATTTTATCTTTCATAGCGGGGGTTGCCAGGTAAAAGGGTTACTCTCATTATTATAGTAATTTATTTTTTTATGCAACGTGGTATGGAAAGCGGCGACAACCTAGTACAAAGGAGTTATATCGCCACATTTGTCGCAAAAAATACAGGTATCGCCATTATCAGCAATGTTTTTTCTACTGCCAATGTTTTTTCTACTGCTTCCTACTTGAGATAACAAGCATTCAGGTCCTAGATTCTTAATTCTAGGACCTAGCTAAAATATTCATTTTTCTTTACCTCTTGCTACAATATCATAATAATATAAGATAAGACTACACTTTATTGCACAGAAAAGTCATAATAGAATAAAAAAACATAAGACAGTAGTACAAATAGGCGGTCTTATTGCTAAGTAGCAATTTATTCCAGTCAACCTTAGGGCACAGGAAAACAAAAGTTGAACTAGAGGGCCGGTATACATTTCGGGCAATACATTCTATACGTATATAAGCGACTTAAGTGTACTTATATAATTAGTAACAATAGTAGTGACTACTTCTAATACTGTATTTTCCATGGAAAATATAAAAAAAGGTAAGTTTACGGCATAACATGAAATATTATATTTTTCTACTGTACGACTTGGCAACCCTTTACCAGCAGCCGGGGAGACTTCTCGCCTTCCCTTCTTCATTTCTAATAAGACAGTTTCTCTCTTCATTATTACGACAATTAAAAATACACGCCTCGAAACGCTACGAGTTTCCATATAATTACTATTTAACTTTTTATATTTTATTAATATTTCAGTGGGTAGCTGTGTTTGTCTTTCAGATTAAGAAAAAGTGTTAAAAGAAATCATTATTTATTTGTAACCCTATTGCAACTGTGGCAGCGAAATTGGTTAAGCGACGAGACGAAAATCAAAGATCGTTAGTTCAAATATTGCTCGGGTTGATTTCTATTATCTCTTATTATTCTAATTGAGCATACAATAAATGTCACAAAATATGTAATATTCATAATTGTTATCCAGAAATAAATATTTATTATTATGACATGAATTTACGATCCGTTCTAGATACATTGCGCGCAAATTTTATGCTAACAGCCACACATTAATACTCGCATTTATATTTCTGCGTGAAATGGATATATTTACGACGGCTTAACTAAACGTTACCATAACACGAATGAAAAAATGGCCGCTCATTTTTAACGCCGATTAAAAATATTCTGCGGTTAAAAAAGGGCCAAGAGCGAGTTAGATTTACAACTCAAGATTCCGAACGTACCAGTACCTTACATAGTTAGCTATTAAATAAGATTGTGTGGTCAATAACCAAGCACTGTTACCATCACATCATATTCATTGGTAGGATGTGAATGGGCAAAACACCGTCATATACGCTACTGTATAGTTTTCTTAACTACTTACAATTTCAGGGGCATATCAGATTGGATTGTATCAGCAGCTATTATTATTATTATACTTCCATACTGGCCTGGGAGCGAGAGAAAAATATAGAATGTGCCAGCTGCTTTTCCTCCCGGGCATGCTAAAATATACATTTAGAAAATCATTATATACATTTAGAAAAAAATTAAAGCTCTATTTACTAGAAAACCAAGCAAAATATTAAAATATTCCAAAAAAAAAAAGTCGTTCTATAGCCTTAATTAGTACATAATATCTATATTGTACTCATTATCTAATATACTATTAATCTAACCTGTAATTTAACCCTTTATAATGTTCACACCCTCATTATTTCTGTTGTTATTGTTAAGTAGTAAACTGTTGCTGTTAATATTATTTTTAAGTTTTTATAAATTTTATAACTATTTTGTCTCGACAGGTGCTACAACGCACTATTTATTCGGTACCACGGAAGACCAGCGCTGTAGTACCGAGAATAGGCTAAGTTTGTAACTTTTAATATGTATCTTTACACTAAAATAAACAATTTACTTACTTACTTAGTATCAAAAGCATCTTAGGGATTCGAGGGTTTCAGTATATTGCAATTTAGGCGATGGACTGACAACCTGTCACTACAACAATATGCCTACAAATTTAAATATCCTCAAAACTTTGTCAGATGTGGCGGAACGACCTTTGTTTAGGTCGTTTACGCTCTGCCTACCCCATTAGGGATAAAAGCGTGATTATATGTATGTATGTATTATTATAGCTAGCCTATTAAATCCCACTTCTGGGCAAAGGCCTCCCCCGCGGTTTTCCGCAGTAACTAATATTGTCTAAATTTTTAAAAGAACCCTGAAACTTCCGCTCTCTTTATCGAATATTAGAGTAGATTAGAGCAGGTACGCCCAGGAAGTTTAGATATTTACTCATATAACCCCGATGCAGTCTTTCAACAACCAACCCTGAAAAAACAGAATAATAGACCATTGAAACAGATTCGCGTTGAAATCACATCGGCCGGCAACAATGAGAGAAATATCTCGAGATAAATTTTAAGAGCCATCCATTATTACAGCTAAAGAAGCTATGAATAATAATTCCGTAAGGTAAAGGCGTGGATTGTCGTCACAACGTTTATTTTTGGAATGACTTCGGAATGAGGGCGTTGCTAAGGAGATTAGTTTGAAAGGAATATTGGTATCGTCTAAAGATGAGAATTTGTAAACTCAATTTATTTGTGTTAATTAATTTTCAAGGTAACTAAGCTTCATAACATAACTTGTCGAGACATAATCTTTAGTATCGTTTGATCACAAGATCTTGATTAACAGCCTCAAAACTTACATCTATTCTGTACCTTTCTGATTAAATAAAACGATTTTTCTTGAGGAATGTTTTCTGACAGAGATTCTTATAATATACCTACAAAACTATCCTAAATAACCCTCAAAACTTTGTCAGACGTGGCGGAACGATCTTTGTTTGGGTCGTATACGCTCTGCCTACCCCATTAGGGATGAAGGCGTGATTATATGTATGTATGTATTCTTATAATAATTTCTGTATTCGACCGTAGATTCGATCACCTCAT
This sequence comes from Scrobipalpa costella, assembly GCA_949820665.1. Classification (NCBI taxonomy): domain Eukaryota; kingdom Metazoa; phylum Arthropoda; class Insecta; order Lepidoptera; family Gelechiidae; genus Scrobipalpa; species Scrobipalpa costella. The sequence goes on along the minus strand of OX463320.1, from coordinate 84,877 downwards.
GCATCGCATCAATCCAATCTGGCAACGGAGCAACTTTATTCAGTGCTATGATCAATGGTTTTCGGCTTAAACCTAAACTACATACATAAATACATATAATCACGCCTTTTTCCCTAATGGGGTAGGCAGAGCGTAAATGACCTTCCATGCTGCGAGAGAAAATTATAAAATATACCAGCTGCATTTCCTCCCGGGAATGCTGCAAAAAACAGCTAAGGGATCCGAGGGTTTCTATATATTGCAATTTAGGCGATGGGTTGACAACCTGTCACTACAGCAATATACCTACAAAACTGTCCCAAATAACCTTCAAGACCTTTGTTCCCGCTCACTCTTCGTTTACGCTCTGCCTACCCCATTAAACCTATACTAAACTAAATGTAAAACTTTTAATGCTACTGTATTTAATTTTTCAAGGTGTCGGCAACTGCCTCCTTTGCCCTACCTAAGGTGGTACTGAAGCAGCGTGTCAGTGACGAATGTTATAACGCCTTAATTTATTCTGCGGCGCGACTGCCCTTAAACCCCCCCCCCCTCCAACACCCCGCAACCCGCAGCATCCAGATTTGCGGACAGATGTAATATTTATAGCGCGGATTTGGACGTAATCGGCGCGTGACGTACAACGTGTTTACACGTCCACGCCCTGAGACGTTTCCACTCGTAATAGGATTATTTTGAGGTTTAAGTGGGGTGTTTTAGGGAAATTGGTTTATTGTATGGAATTATGCTTTCACATTAGGAGAGATAGACTACTGTCAGGCCCCGGTACCTCCTGTGGTCGGCGACCTTACAATAATTATTAAATATTTACAGAATGGCGATACAGAAATAAAAGAGGGGTCTTACGAGAGTTTTTGTGAGGGCGATTCGTACAGATGGAAAATCCAATCCTAAGGACTTAGAAAGAAGGTGCATAATCAGCCCGGAAAAGTATATAAATTCATTAAAATTGTAAATGAAGGGGCAGATTGTTCAAATTCTTAGCATAAGATGCCATAAATACGTATAGAAGGGTGATGCCGGATCCCGCTCGACGGGAGCGACCAGCGCAGATAATAACTGTTTCTTAGAAATATGGAGTTGTATGTTGGGAGAGGACGACCAAAGAAAAGATGGATGGACTGCGTGAAAGCTGATATGTCTAAAACAGGTGTGAGTGTTGAATTGACGGCTGACAGGGATGAATGGAAGAAGAAAACGTACTGCGCCGACCACAAGTAAATGGGATAAGGGCAAGCAAATGATGATGGAGTCTTGGGGTTAAAAACTGGTAGAACGTAACTTTGTTGGTTTTGATTCTCGCACGATTATTAAAACAAATCAAAATCAAATAATTCTTTATTGTACACACAGATATTCATAAAATTAACTTAATCTAGATACATTATGTACAAAGGCGAGCTTAACTCAAAATATTTGAGTTGTCTTCCAGCTTACCGTGTGAGAGGAAAAAAAATATATAGATAACAGCAGGCAAGAGTGTACGCAAAGACTATAATAAGCTACATATAAATATCCTAACATACATAAGTATAAATACTAACCAAATAATTATATAAATAATATTAGTACATACAATACGTGGAATATAAATAAATATATATTATACACACTTACATATAGTAAAAATAATACGACATATGAATACATTTATGAGGATAAGAAATGCTCCTTCACTCTTCTATTAAAAACATCCAAAGAAGGGCTTGCACGGATTTCATGTGACAAGGAGTTCCACAAACGCACAGAATGCACCGAAAACGAGTTGTCATAACAGGTTGAGGAGTGGGAAGGGATTTTCAGGAGGAGGGATCTAATGGTCCGACATGGTTGCCCACGAGGGACCATATACTGGAAGCGCTCACGGAGGTAAAGCGGAGTGACTGGGTTGTTCAGTGTTTGGTACAAAGTCGACAGAACATGCACATCGCGACGTCGACGAATGGGTAGCCATTTTAATTCAGATCTGTACTGCGAAATGTGATCGTACTTGCGTAATAATTATTTTTTTGCTTACAAACAAGGTACCTATTATGGTCTGAAATCTAAAATTGAACAAGCGTGTTGCACCAAAACTGGGCGTGCATTATACAAGATATCAAAATAGGAATTAAATTACAAATATGTCAAATTAAGTATAATACGATTAAATTATGTTAAGTGTGAAATTAGTAAAAAAATATGGGTAGGTATGTCAAATTCTATAAGAAGTCATGATTCACAACCATAAACCATGGTCCACAGTAATAAGTATAAATGTCAGTTACGTACAATATTAAATTGTTCCTGCCAGGTTCAAAATAAACAAATAAATTAATTTAAATAAATAATCAAAACTTAAAATTTATAAATTCGTCAGCACTATAAAAACTTTTCGATACGAAAACATTAAACAAATTTATTATTCAAGTAGTGACTTGCAAAGATGGGAAAAAAAGGAAAAATGACGGCGATGGCTTCCATTTTGAATTCGACTCAGAAATGAGTGCCAGCAGGAGCATGGAGTATGCGGTGTGGAAGAAGAGGACGGAACGCTTCGTTACACTACTTTGTTACAAACTTTTTTAACTTTATGAAGTAAGCAAATATTTTATGGTCTACTCTATCTATAGCTAAATTTAAGTCCGGTTGCATTACGCGTCACAAATTTAAGAAGGGCAGGTAAACATTTTTTCTTTCCAGTTTTGACCAGAAAGAAAAACTTTCACACAGTCTATTTTAGGTTATATTCAAGTTGAACTTTATCTCAAGGAAAAGTAGTAAGTAGTAGTAAGGGCAGGAGATTTTTTTTTCTTTCTAGTTAAAACTAGTTAGAACATTTTTTTCTTTCTCGAACTAGAAATAGACGCGTGCGAAAGTTCTTCAAAGCCAAGTATCCGTCTTAAATGTATTTATCTAAGAGTAAGAAATATTTCGGGACAAAATTTATTATGTATCAACACGTCTTCCTTTGGTTTTCTAAACGGTAGGATAATTTAAATGCCAATAAGTTATTGATAAAGCTTTTTCTTCTCATATCCTTTTAAGTTGCTAAATCGCTCTCACCTTGAAATGTTTATGTGTTAAGACGTGGTAGTGTGACCATCTTAAATTTATAAATCCTACCAAAGAACTCTTGAAAAAGCTATATTTATCCGTAATGTGTTTGAAATTTGAATGTTATAAATGTATAATCTTTCGAAAAGATATTTGAATAATTTTAAATTCTCAAGGTACAAATACAACCAACTATAGCTTTTCTAAATGCGTATGTTATCTTGAGATATAATTTGTATCAAACTTAAAGTTTCTACTATCTTTTACACGACATGCTCCGGAAGAACAACACTACGTATTTATTTATTGGTCCAAGCTAAGCAGCAGTTTACAAAGTGCCTATGGTAACTGTCAAAATCTTGTCACACCATGGTCACACCGAGAATATTTGAAAGGTGCCATTAGGGCTTCGCTCGACAGTAATTTCATTATTAATGTGTAGATTTAGGAAAACGCGCCACAGCAATTTGCCACATCACGACCGATTTATCTCAAAACGATATGAGACGAGACAACTTAGCCAAGACGCGTAAACATTCTGAATTTTGGGAATACATAATACATACATAAATATAATCACGCCTTTATACCTAATGGGGTAGGCAGAGCGTAAACGACCTAAATAAAGGTCGCTACGCCACGTCTGACAAAGCTTTTTGTAGTGACAGGTTGTAAGCCCATCGCCTAAACTGCAGCATACTGAAACCCTCGGATCCCTTAGCTGGTTTTTACAGCATGCCCGGGAGGAAATGCAGCTGGCACATTCTACGTTTTTCTTTCGCTCCTAGGTCATGGAAAATGCCTCTTTAAGTACATTAAATATCAAATTGTAAATATTATTATATTATTAGCCTAAAGTGTCCCACTGCTGGGCGAAGGCCTCCTCTGTCTCTTTCCAGGCAACACGATCCATGGTTGTTTCCAATCAGATGGTTTCAAAGTCGACCAGGCGATGTGTAAATAATTCCAACTAATTATTAATAAAATGCCTTGATTTTACTAATTTAGTCTTCGAATAACTAGTCTAGGCTTGGCTAACATCAAAAGAAGTGTGAAATCACGAATCAAAAGCAAAATTTATTTATTTTTATTATTGTAAATAAAGATTTATCATATGAATAAAGCTACTTTCATAATCAAAATACATAAAATAGTCAGAAGCCAGTGAAAAGTTCTAAAAAGTTCTTATGTTCTGAAATACTTTTGTACTCACAATAACCGTTTAAATAGGAAAATTGTATTCAAAAATGAACGGACTGGATTTATTTTCTAATAAGATAAAAAAAGCAATTAAAAATAAAACTGGAAAATATTCATTTACGGGTTTTTAAAAGTCTCGGAACAAAATGCTGTTTGATTTCACATTGCTCCCTTTTAAAATTCTATTGAATACCGACATGGTTGAATAGGAAATAATTTAATTACACTAAGAAAATTCATCAATAACAACTTTATTAAGACTCCTCCAGCATTTTCCTTTTATTATAATAAAATTCCTTTGTGATGATTCGATTGAACTTTACACTCGAGCAGTCCGTACTCGATCCGACGAGGCGCAGGTGCGTTCTATTCGTATTCATAGGATCACTTCCAATACACTTTATTTTTTCCCTACTATTTCACCCACACTAGCGATCTGGAGCGTATCTTCAGCTTGCGCTTCCATTGCTGCTTTATTTGCAATCCTATGTTCAGATGTCGAACAGAAACATCAATGGAAGTTGAGCAGGCGTCACTAATTTTTTTCTTTCTCTACTCCTTTCTGATTCACACCGGGGTGTGTTCGTGAATGTTACCTATATAGACTGTTCTTTCAGTGACGACAGTTACAAAATCTTTGTTAGACATTTAGCGCTTGTCAACATTTTCATATGTTAACTCAAACCAAAAATACTCTAAGATGAAGATCGAGAACTTCAACTTACAATTACTATAAAACACAGCAACTTAGTTCCACTGGATTTCGGCGAGTTGAGCAATGTTTGCAAACGGGCCAGTACTTCACTACTAATGCTTTAAAATGATCATTCAGAATATAAATATTTTTATTTTGCTTTTACTATTATTGTCACTCTAATGTCACTAGCTTATTAAATCCTCACTGATTCGATAAAATAAATAGACGCGCATAGTTTAAACCTTAGTCGAAGATTTCATCTTGACCGACACGCACCGAACGCCCCCCGTAGTATTTTATTGCACACATATATTATCTATGAGGCTTGCTATTTATTTTCCTCCGGTAATAAATACCGAATCAGCGAGGCACGCCTCTGCATCTGTCAGGAGCTAGACAGAGAATTTTATGCGTTTGAAATCTATTTGAAATAGATATAGGATTTGTTGAAAAGGCAAAGATATGAATGACCGGGACTTTTATACCATCTGTGGGTAAAGAGAATTCAGATTTCGCCATTTTGATTGTTGTTTACCTCTATTTATGATTTTGATGTAAGTTCTTTGTTCGATTAGAAAATCCACTCGCTAAGAGTATGAATGGATAAACAGGATACCTATATGTAGAAAGGAGACCATACTGAGTGCCGTAATTATTTTCTTAAGGGTCTCAAAATATATTTTTTAAGCCGATAAATTATTACAGAGCTTCTGAATATTAATTTTAACGGTGTTAATTATCTCTTCATTTTTAATTGCGGAAGTCGTTTCAAAAAAGTATATTTTCTTCTCTCGGGGATGTTTTGTTCATGCTTACACCATCTATATCGTAGATCGTAACATCCTGTATAGATGATTGGTCGTAAATAAGGAAATTCCCGGTACGTTAAATCCTGACCCTTCTGGGACGGTCGGCTTCATCAGATACTAATAATATTAATAAGATATCGAGAAAATGCTTGTATTGCAAAAATATCTAATGCTTTCTTTACATAAGAGGACTATGACTTACTGCCCCTGTGGACGTGTGGTTTGAGCCTTGGGCTGTCGATATTAAAATAGTAGTTTTTATTCCTACGTAGAACGCTCAAAGTTGAGATTGACTTCGGTTTGCAACTTTTGTCAACATGCATAACAGAACTCAGCCCTACGAAAAATTTAATTGAGTATTTACCAAAATAAGACATGCTAAGGTTGTAGCTTCAGTAGGTAATATGAATGTTTCGTAGCAACCATTTTCACAAATGAATCAGAGTCAAATCTACACTTCAGTTTCTCACTAGCTCGCATCCAGAGCTCATCATCTCGTCCAAAACGTCCAGCTTCCCCAGCAATGGCCCTCCCCAACTGCATTACACAGAAGTATCTCTGTAGGATTGCGTCTGTCAACCGAAAGCCTGAAACTCTCAAATATAGTTAGACAGTTGTAAGAGCGGACTGACCATCGCTTTCTACGAATAGGCTTGAATAAACCATTTGTGCAGAAATAGGCTGCAAGACTGTATAAACTAAGGCCTAAAATATTGTCTTTGTTGAATTTGGCGCATATAAGTTTGATTATGAAAACGGTGATGAAAAAATCATCTTAGGACTAACAATGCTATTGCTTTTATGCAAAAAATGTTTAGGGAAAAGGCCTAAAGTGCTTCCATGCTGGAAGTATTGGACGGCCTTAATAAGATTGACTCAACAAAAAGATAAGGAAATGATCGTAATTTTAATATAAGTCAATTTATTTTCCGATTTACTTCTTGGACAATGCTGTTTGGTATCAAGTGAACATAATATTTTTTACGCTCGATATTTACAGAAGATCCTTCGGAACAACTTACAAATAAATTGCAAGTTTTTAAGTAGACTAGGTACGCGGTTTCTCTGCGAGCGTACCTCTCGGTAGCTACCTCTGAGCTTTAATTAACATCGTGGTTTTCAATTCAATTGGCAGATTAGCCGCTTTTACTGCGACATGAACCGTCGAAACCACCACTTTTCTAAGACGTACTGTTTAATCCCAACATACAATTTCTTCCATGCTGGACTGGGAGCGAGAGAATAACATAGAATGTGCCAGCAACATTTCATGCTGTAAAAACCAGCTAAAAGATCCGAGGGCTTCAGTATATTGCAATTTAGGCAATGGGCTGACAACCTGTCAGTACAGCAATATACCTACAAATTTATATTGAATAACGTTAAAAACTTTGTCAGACGTGGCAGAACGACCTTTGTTTAGATTTTTACGCTCTGACTACCCAATTAGGGATAAAGGCGTGATTATATGTATGTATGTACAATATAAGACGTATGCAACTGCAAAAATACTATGAAAATTTAGAATGCTGTAAACCTAAAACGTGGATTTAATATTTATTATTTACAATGCCTTTTCTTTGCATTGCGTCTAGTCTTAGCCTGGGATAGAAGCCTGATCCTTCGATGTTTGCTAATATTTCACAGAAACCTAATATCAGTAAACAAGTCACTACTATAATGTTTTTGTGTACAAGAAATTGTTAAATAAATATATAAATACTAAGAACTAAACAACAATGCCTCCATCCTACGAACTGCGCCAGAATCCAGATTCCAAACGTAGTCACAATAATCCGTATAAAAGACGAACCGCTCTTCATGTATTCTCAATTCTCAGTAGATATCTCGAGGCGATAAATACGAGTCTGAGATCCTCAAATCCTTGGCCATTGAAAACGCACATGCTCGACGACAGATATTCAATAACCGATCCATACGCCCCTTTTACGTACGATAAAGAATATTAGGGTTCTACTGGAACTCCACCACGGGCTGAGTCCTACGCAAGCATATTAGGACCTGGGATTTAATAGAAATTTATTTATACAATGGGCCTAATTCTAGATTTGCCGGCTAAAACTGAAATTAAAATCTATATGCCACTTTCAGACTAAAAACATTGGAAAAGGACAGGAAATCTATTCTCTCCGATTTTGATTTGTAGTCGGTGGTTTTATGCGTTATTTATCATTTTTATCCACCGTGATATGATAAGCGGATAAACTTGACATAAATACTGGAGAACTGTGCAAAAGCGCGTCAAAATTTAGCGGATAAAGTATAAAACCATGTAGTATTAAGAGCCTGTCCTTTTTCAATTTTATTATTTTGAAAGTGGCAGATAGATTTCAATTTTAGTTTTAGCCAGTGGTAGCTAGAATCGAGCCCAATGTGTGCACAAACGCCCTGTGAATTGTAGAGAGTAAATATTATTTTATCCAACAGTCAACACCTAGGTTTCAGCAACGCAGATGCTCGCGGCATAATGAGTGTTGTGGGCACAGAATGTTTCGCTTTTGCTCTCTAAAGTTGAAAAAGATAACGAAAATAAGATCTGCTGTTTAGCCTAATCGAGAACTCAGAACAACACATAATCACGTTTTTAGGATTCCCGTTAAATGAGACCCTATTACTGAGACTTCGCTGTTCGTCCGTCTGTCACCAGGCTGTACCTCATCAACCGTAATAGCTAGAAAGTTTAAATTTTCGTATAATATTTATTTTTATTGCTGCTATAACAACAAATACTAGAAACAGAATAAAATAAATATTTAAGGGCCCTCCCATACAACAAACATGATTATCTCTCTGTCACCGCAGGCTGTATCTCATGAACCATGATAGCTAGACAGTTGGTATTGATGATGCAATTTTGATGCCGATATAACTACAAATACTAAAAACAAAATTAAATATACAATTAAAGGGGCCTTTCATAAAACAAGCGTGATTTTGTGTGTATCACCAGTCTGTATCTTATGACTTATGTTATAGCTAGAATGTTAAAATAATGTATTTCTGTTGCCGCTGTAACAACAAATACTAAAAACAGAATACAATAATTAATTAAGGGCTGCCATACAATAAACATTTTTTTTTTCATATTCTTGGTCGATATTAAATAAGCCAACAGTTAAACGCTTTAAATATATACAGAACATTGAAATGTATAATTACTTTGAAAATAAATAATTAAATTAAAATAAAATAAATATTTAAGGGTTTCCCATTAAAAAACTTGATTTCTTTGCCGGTTTTTTGCTTTATATTAATAACGGTAATTGGTAACAAATGGTCAAAATATAGTGTCTATGTATTGTGAGATAATGAGACGGAACCCTTCGTGCGCGAGTCCGACTCGCACTAGGCCATTTTTTTTTTACTTCTTACAATATACTCGCTTGAAAATCAGTTCAAGCAACCGTACGCTAAATTACTTTGAAATATAATTAATTTTAGAACATTTAAATCACTTATACAAACAACCTGAAATTTTCTTTCAAGTTATGGAAACAAAAAGCTGAATATTTTATTAAACAAATAACTAATAAAAATAAAGTAAACTGTAAATGTTTGTTTGTACAACGGTTTATTTACTATTTGTTAACCAATATAGTAAACTCAGAATAACGTTATTACAAAATGGTTGATGTTTGTTTGCGATTATTTAAATACAGACCGAAAATAAACATTAAACTCAACCATTCTAGACGAGATTTGCAGACATTTAGACCTGTCATAGCCAGGACAACAACGGTACAAAGTTCATTTAAGGTCAAGGTTAATTGAGACACAATTATACATACAAATAATCACGCCTGTATCCCTAATGAATGGGGTTGGCAGAGCGTAAACGACCTAAACTAAGGTCATTCCGCCATCGCCGCCAGACATTATTAAGTTTGTATTTATTTGGTTTCTAACCACAGCAAACTGATTAAGTTTTTCTGAATTATTGCATTCAAGCAGTGGCTTGTACTCTCCACGTGGAGCATCAGTAGTCAGTCTCCTGATGTACCAAGTACCAAGTTGCTTGCAGTGTTCAGTTAATGCATGGGAATGCTATCTAGAGTATTTTAGACCTGTGGTTGAGTGAGAGCCCGATGGTGTAAAGGATAAGGCCACTGCCTCCTGAGCGGAAGGTCGTGTTTGGAATCCCACCACCAATGTGTTTTTCGGTTTTCGAATTTCATATGTACGTTTATTCAGTGCTTTTTCCTTGCTTCGGAAGTCATGTTAAGCTGTCGGTCCCGGTTAATATCGTTTAATACCGTAGATATTAGTCGTTAAGCCATATCAGAGGCCAGTGCTAAGCATTGGCGACTTGAAAACTCTGACCTAATCTAGGATTGGGTCTGGTTTCTCTTCTGGGTTGCGGAGGTCAAATGGCAGTCGCTCTGTGTAAAAACCAGTACCCTCGTTCAATCACCTATATTAGGTAGCCGACCCCGAGATATACGGGATAAGGCTAAGGAGATGATTTGGTTAAGTGAACTTGCTCCACCAGTCAAGAAAAAGCAGTAAAATTTACAAATAATCTGATGCAACCGGAAAGACTTACATTTAATTACTTCGCAGAACAGAGTTGTACCTAGTTGAGAAACTAGTTAGTACACTTTGGTTTGCTAACATATGATTTGTGTATGTACATATTTATTATTTTATCATTTCGGGTCGAAATACGAATTCTTTCATGTTGGACTGAAAGCTAGAGAAAAACATAAAATGTGCCAGCTGCATTTCCTTCCGGGTTTGGTTTAAAAACCAGCTAAGGGATCCCAGGGTTTCAGTATATTGCATTTAAAGCGATGGGTTGACAGCCTGTCACTACAGCAATATGCCTACAAATCTTTCTTATATAATCCTCAAAATTTTGTCAGACGTGGCGGTAAGACATCTGTTTAGGTCGTTTATGCTCTGCTTACCCCATTAGGGATAGAAGCGCGAATATGTATATGTATGTAAGCACGGATTGCTTTAGGTATCACGACTGCTGTCTGCTAAGTCAGCTCGTGACCACGACCGTTGAAACGCGATGGAAACGTCGGGCAAAGATATTTATCTCTTAATACCTATAGAAACCAATCCGTGCTTCAACACGATACAATAAAATAATAAATAGTACACGTCGTATTTACATAATGCACGTATACGCACCAGTCAGCTCAGGATTACTCTTTAATTCTCTACTTTCAATCGCGATGCAATCACCAAAGCAAACAGTGAGAGTGGAGTCTGCATACGACATGTGTTTGTTCCAACACTTTCAGTAAAGCAAGGCAAAATATGCTCTCACTGAAAAACAAACATTCAGAATATTAAAATTAACTGCCTCCGTGGTCTAGTGGTCAGAGCCATGGGCTTACGATCCGAAGGTCCTGGGTTCGATTCCCAGGGAGAAAACAAAAGTTGATATTTGACAATTTATGACTTTGTGAGGTTTTTTCTAGTTTGGTCAGGACATTGCATGCTAAATCACATGCTTGTCCGAAAAAGTAAAAGGATTCCGTGCTTCGGAGGGCACGTTAAGCCGTCGTTCCCGGTCGCTGTCTTAATAGTGGTCGTTACTCAAACCATGTCAAAGGCCTAATACCTGTGCTACTAGGCGGTTTGAAAACTCTGATACCAGGGGTCTTCGGGTCGTTGTTCGCCTCTAAAATACACTCAATAAGAAGAATTTAAATTAAGCAGGTATGTATTCTATAAACAAGATGGCTGTTCTATGGTAGAATCCATGGGAAGGATAGAAGAATGACCTGGTAAAATGCAACTAGTATATGGTAGTATCACATTATTTTAGGATGTTTGCACTCCGAGGCACTACATAAACATAATTACCATTCAAACTATTTTGTGTTTTTTTCAGCATTCTCTAAACAAACTTCTCGTCCCAGATCAGAAGATCCTCACAGAATCATTATTGCTTACTTTTATGTTTTTATAACTTCTTCCAGGGTGGACCCGGGCATGCTATAAAAACCACCTAAGGGATCCGAGGGTTCCAGTATATTGTAATTTAGGCGATGGGCTGACAACCTGTCACTACAGTAATATATCTACAAATCTATCTTAAATAACCCTAAATCAAAACTTTGCCAGACGTGGCGGAACGACCTTTGCTTAGATCGTTGTTTAGAGCGATAAAGACGTGATTATATGTATGTATGTCAAATGAGACCACTAGACGACCGAGTTTGCGCTTATCGATACGAATTATAATGAAGCAACTCTTGCTGCTCGCTAGCCTTGCTCGCAGTGAGCACATTCCGCTGCCAAATGTACACAGTATTAATATCCAAGTTGGTGTCGGTGTTTGCCTCCTCGCACCAACTCCGGTGATAAATTCCCGCATTTCTCGGTTTAAAATTCTTTTATCAAGTTAAAAATCTCACTATTTTCTCGGTCGTATATCATCATGCGTTCGTATTATAACTGCAAGATGAAACTGCAAAGAAATGTCGTCTGAGACGAATTTATAGTGGTACAAAACGAGATGCAAATTTGGTGCGGAACAGTTGAGATTGTGAGACCAGGTTATACAAGTTATACCAGGACTCAGGAGTACAGAATACTGACTTGCTTGAAAAGGAAATTCATCAGAATTCCTCATGTTACTCTCTAAAAGCGGACATACATTGCTTTTAAAGACACACATTCGTTTTTCATTGATAACAAAATTAAGTTACAAGAAAACCAGCTCGTGACGATTCTTAAAAATGTATTTCGGAACAAATTAATTATGCAATTTTGGACGGCACCTTTTTCTTGTTTTCGATTTAATTAATATTTCAGTTACAATTCAGTTGACAAAAGTAAGTTGCTGAATAAAATTACTTTAGAGATGTTTTTTCCAGAAACAACACCATTTCTTTGCTCTGACGATAGGATTTACATATATACATACATATAATTACGCCTTTATCCCTAATGGGGTATTCAGAGCGTAAACGACCTAAACAAAGGTCGTTCCGCCACGTCTGAGAAAATTTTGAGGGTTATTTAAGATAGATTTGTAGGTATATTGCTGTAGCGACATGTTGTCAGCCCGTCGCCTAAATTGCAATATACTGAAACCCTCGGATCCCTTAGCTAGTTTTTACAACATGCCCGGAAAGAAATGCAGCTGGTACATTCTACGTTTTTCGTCCAGGATAGAAGTAGGATAGAATATAGTTTTTAAAATATTTTGTTTCGCTCACCAGGGGGCGTTACTATTGTATCCGAGCCAAATGGTCAAGTAACGACAGACGCAATAGTTTCAATCTTGACACTCAAGGTGACTCCTAGCGGCAAATGGTTGTTTTTAAGAGCTTATTTCTCCTAAATGAATCATTGGAAAACTCTAGAAAAAACATCAAGGAAATTAGTTCTGGGCCTGCAATTGTGACATTTAAAAATATTCTAGTTCATAAATAAGCATGCTAAAAAATATATAGAAGTAAAGCTGTTTTTATCAGTAAATTGGATATTCCATTCTAAAATATCCGTATTATGATTATCTAAAATCGCAACATAGGTTTTATAAATCCATTAAGTATTTATGGAATTAGTTTTTTGTGCGCTTTCCACACGTTTTTGACGCGGCCCCGGACGTAACCGCCACGCCGTAGCGCGCGCTGATTTGAACGATATTCGAAGGCAATACGGGCGATGGTTCCATATCTTGAAATCTACCTGCTCATATGCGAGCAGGATACACCACTAATTACTATAAATGTACGTACTGTACTGTGATGTTAATATAAACTTTAGTAAGATCATCTTTTAATAGGAGATGTAAGGCTGTGGACGTATGCATGTTATAATTCGTACAGCCAATGTTAAATTGGGTTCGTCTTCATTCCTTCTTCCATGCTGGAAAAACAGAGAATGTGCTAGCTGCTTTTCCTCCCGGGCATGCTGTAAAAACCAGATAAGGGATCCGAAGGTTTTAGTATGTTGTAATTTATGCGATGGGCTGACAACTTGTCACTCCAGCAATATACTTACAAATCTATCTCAAACAACCCTCAAAACTTTGTCAGACGTGGCGGAACGACCTTTTTTTAGGTTGTTAGCGCTCTGCCTACCCTATTAGGGCTAAAGGCGTGATTGTATGTATGTATGTTTATCCTCATTGGTTTACATTTAACCACAATCAATAGCAACATTCATCTTATCCTTCTATTCCCTCCTAATCTAATAGGAAGTCGTCTATGTACAGAGCACACGCGTCTTGCAATAAATCCGTCGCGATGTCGACCGCCCGCCGCCCGCCGCCATAGATCACTGTGACGTCACACGTGACCAACCACTGCAAACCAACCGCAAATAAAACCGGTTAATTGCCGGGACGACAGAACAGAATGGAATCATTTATTTGCCATAAACAGGGTTACATTCAGGTGTTATAAATGTGCATTAAATCATGCCTTATACAAATATTAATAACATGCAAAAAATTGCATTTAAAATAATACGAAAATTCTAATAATAACAATAAATCAAAATGTCAGTGTTTTAAAAATATTTATGTCATACTCGTATATGCATTGTTTTTGTTGATTTTTGCTTTAAAATTCAAAAATTCGTCCAGGGAGTAAAAAGTTTTTTCTATCAATTACGTAGTTTATTTTTAAACTGATTAAAAGTGCATTGTTTTATATCGTCTGGAATATTATTAAATACATTTATACACATATCAGAACAGTTGTTTTGGAAACGATCTGTTTTTGGCACTGCATCGATAACTAGTCTATGACGATTTCTGATACGAACTCAAACTCGCTATCCCTCATGAGAGCTGATTACAAATAAGACCCTAAGTGACCTATTCCTTTAGTTTTAATTCTTATTAATACATACATACATAAATCACGCCTTTATCCCTTACGGGGTAGGCAGAGCGTTTAACGCCTCGTAAAAGGCGCTTTCGCCACGTCTGACAAAAATTGAGGGCAATTATAGATTGTAATATGTATTGCTATAGTGACAGGTTGTCAGCCCATCGCCTAAATTACAATACGCTGTAACCCTCGAGTCCCCTTTGCTGACTTCAACAGCATGCCCGGGAGGAATGGCAGCTGGAACATTCTATGTTTTTCTATCTCTCCCAGTCCAGCATGGAAGTATAATATTCTTCTTAATCGTTAATCTTATTAAGTTATTGTAAATACCGTATTGTTTACTCATACCGTTCTAAAGTTAATTGACATACCAAGAGGGTAACTTTGGAAGAAGTTAAAAATTAACATTGTAAAGTAAGGAAGGTAAGTCTTATGTTTTGCTCAAATCGTTTGTTATATTATATCTCGCGTTGTTTTAAATCTTGATATTGTCTTGTGTTTTTATTGTATCTATTCTTATATCTCTGTCCAGAATTTTAAAAATATCTTCCAAAATTTTATCATTCACATATATGTTGCGTGGATTTTTAATCGAAGACCTTGTTTCGAAAATAAGTTTTAGCTCTTAGATATGTCAACATAATTAAATAGTCGTTTTAGTATTTTAACTAATTTGCCAACACTTAGAATTTATTTTTGATTAAAAAGACATGAAACTTTGTTTACATACGTACATATAATCACGCCTTTATCTCTAATGGGGTATGCAGAGCGTAAACGACCTAAACAAAGGTCGTTTCGCCACGTCTAACAAAGTTTTGAGGGTTAATTAAGATAGATTTTAAGGAATATTGTCGTAGTGTCAGGTTGTCAGCTTATCGCTTATATTGCAATATACAAAAACCCTCGGAATCCCTTAGCTGGTTTTACAGCATACCCGGGATGAAATGCATCTGGCACATTCTGTGTCTATCTTTCGCTCCCGTGCCAGCATGGAAGTACGACTTTGTAGTAAGACTTTGTTTACCTTTATTCTAAAAATAGTTTTTTTTTTATTGTTATTAAAATATATAAAATCTTTCTCCCTAGCCTTTATCCCGTATATGATACGGGGTCGGCTACTTTATCTAGGGGATTGAACGAGAGTACTGGTTTTTACGCAGAGCGACTGCCATCTGACCTCCGCAACCCAGAAGGGAAACCAGACCCAATCCTAGATTAGGTCAGAGATTGCAAGCCGCCAATGCTTAGCACTGGCCTCTGATATGGCTTAACGACTAATATCTACGGTATTAAACGATATTAACCGGGACCAACGGCTTAACGTGTCTTCCGAAGCACGGAAAAAGCGCCGAATAAAAGTACATATGAAATTTGAAAACCGTAAAACACATTGGTACGTATGAAAACTGAAAACGCATACGAAAATAATTCACGTACGAAATCAAATTCTATCACACACGATTTTTCGTATTTTTGATGCAGTAGAAATCTGTGTTGCCAATAAAGTCTAATCCCATATATTGTTTTCGTTCTATGCAGAAATATACCTACTATACCACCACTACCACTAACAAAAATCGTTGATTTGAAAAACCATAAATGAATCGCACAGAAACGGAACGTAAATTCGAGTAAATTAAAAAGTTAAAAGTATCACTTGTCAAATGATTGTGTGTCACTGTCATGATCACAGACTTCTTAGGTTTCGAGTATTAGAAAAGAAAACGAGTGGTTTGGACCACTTCGCATACGTATGAGTATTCAAAAATAGTGATTTTGGGATTTTGTATGCGAATGTTGCTTTTTCGTATGTGAATTCGGATACGGGCGGTTCAAAAATACGACTCCAGGAGGCAGCACCCAATCCACTACACCGTCGGGCTCTTATTCAAATATGTGAAAATAAACTTCAAATTGTCAAGGCAACTAATAAAATTTACTAAGTTGTAATAACGAGTGTTTACCCAAACAATAAATTATTGCTCCGGCTATTAATCAATCGGTAAACAAAATTAGGAAAACATTAATTTCCCCGGGAGTAAGGCGGACGGTATTAAAATTAAAAATTCTTCGCCAAACACAATTTAAGAGGATCAACAAACAAGATGGGAAACAATTTCTTGAGGCCAGAGATCCTTTTGTAATTTACGAGCGGCAGAATCGCCTTTTCGATATACCTTCTGTCTGTGGCTTGGGGCTCATTTTTATTATTCTAAGGACCGCAGCTTAATACATTTTCCAATTAAGAACCAATTAAGAACATGATATTTTTCCGCGGTTGACGCTGATACTGTACCTGGTAAAAGTATTTTTTGTTATGGGTCTAGCAGTTTTGAGTTTATTTATTAAAGCTATTACGCTCCGCGGTTTGACGCGTGACTCAACATTTTAGACCGCAGGAATAAGTAATTTTGTAATAAACAGCTAAATGATCCGAGGGTTTCTGTATACTGGGCTGACAACCTGTCACTACAGCAATATAACTGCCTCCGTGGTCTAGTGGCTAGTGCCATGGACCCCTGATCCGGAGGTCCTGGGTTCGATTCCCAGGGGGGAAACACAAAGTTGATATTTAAGAATTTATCACTTTGTGAAATTTCCCCAGTTTGGTTAGGACATTGCAGGCTGAATTACCGAATGAATTGATTGCTGAATGTCCGAAAAAGAAAAAAGAGTTCGTGCTTCGGAGGGCACGTTAAGCCGTCGGTCCCGGTCGCTGTCTTTGATAGTGGTCTTTACTCAAACCATGTCAGAGGCCTGATAGTTGTGCTACTAGGCGGTTTAAAAACTCTGACACCAGGGTTCATCGGGTCGATACACTCGATACCCACTCGACAGAAGAAGAAGACTACAGCAATATACGTACAAATTGCCTTGTCTGCGACCTTTGTTTAGGTCGCTTACGCTCTGCTTGCCCCATTAGGGATAAATGAGTGATTATAATGTATGTAATAAGTTACCTTTATCTGTTTTCAAGTTACCATCTATCACCATGTAAAAAAAAACAAAACAGCTTCAGCCTTTTAATTAACTAACATAACTAACTATCCTCATCTTTAATCGAAATACTAGATACCAAGTCAATTTGTTCTTATACTTAAACCGAAACGTGCTTTACTTAGAACTGAAATTACTTAAACTTAGTGATATGTGAGGACTCGTTAGTTTAAACTTGTTTCGGAGTTTACGCTGTTTTTGACTTTGAGACGATGTGTGACTTACAAACTTAAACAGTTAAACAGAGACTTAAACCTCACACCTTGCAGACATTGGGCTCGATTCTAGATTTGCCGGCTAAAACTAAAATAAAAAATATATTTGCCACTTTCAGATTAAACATATTGGAAAAGGACAGAAGATCTATTCACTCCGGTTTTTGATTTATAGTCGGTGATTTTATGCGTTATCTGTCATTTTTATCCGCCGTCATATGATATGGCGGATAAAATTGACAGAAATTCTGGGGAAACGGGCAAAAGCACGTCAAAATCTAGCGGACAAAGTGTAAAATCATAGAGTTTAAATCGCCTGTCCTTTTTAATTTTATTATTTTGCTGGTGGTATTTAGAAACGAGCCCTTTATTTACGAGGGGTGGCTGATAAGTAATCTACCTAACTATGAAAGAAAAGACTTTGATGGCTAGTTTATTTTATATTTTTCTATATAGTCTCCTGCAAGTGAAATACACTTATACATTTGCAAATAAGTGACATCATGCCGTTATAATAGTCATTTTTATTTTGCTCGTCAAAATGGTCAGTCACAGCCTCTTTCATTTCTTCGTCCGTCGAAAATCTGCGACCCCTCAATTTTTTCTTTAAATCTTTGAATAAGAAATAGTCACAGGGAGCCAGATCTGGACTATAAGGTGGATGGTTAATTTCTGTGAAGCCGTTTTTGCTCAGGGCTGACCTCGCCGTTAAGGCTGTGTGTACAGGAGCATTGTCTTGTAAAATCAGAACACCTTTGCTGAGTTTGCCTCTCCGCTTTTCTTTGATTTGTTCACGAAGCTGGTCAAGCAAGTTTGCATAATATTCAGCATTTATTGTTGTATTTTTAGGCAAATAATCTATCATCAAAATCCCTTCGACATCCCAAAATACGGTGGCCATTAGTTTTCCAGCCGACGGCCGAACCTTGAACTTCCTTGGCGGCTTTTCGAATTTAAATTTCCATTGCATTGACTCTTTTTGCTTTCCGGATCCCACTGGCGAATCCAAGTTTCATCACAGGTCACAATTCGAGAGATAGTCTCTTCTTCTTTACCTTTGACCAGGTCTAGAAATGCCTGACAACATTCTACTCGCCTTTGTTTGTCAAAGGTGGTCAATATTCTAGGGACTCAACGCGCGCTCACCTTGGACATGCCCAAATGTTCGTGAATAATTTCATGAACTCGTTCCTTGCTAATGCCCACATCTCTGGCTATCATCTCCCACTGCTTGATTCGCCGATCTGCAAGAATCAGGTTCTTCACCTTTTCAACATTATCTGCGGTAACAGCAGAAATTGGCCTTACACTACGTGTGTCGTCTTCCAGGCTCTCACGGCCATGTTTAAATTGCTTCGACCAAAACTTTATGACGAATTCAGAAGGACTTGAATCACCGAACACCTTTAACATGCGCTCTATGATCTGCGTAGGCGTATTTCCTTCTTTACTTAGGAATTTAATCACTGCTCGATGCTCAAATTTCATCATTTTGCAATTTTCTTTCGACATGGTGAAATCAAAGCCGCGCCAAAAAAAACAAAAGCAAGCGAAAAAAAATAAGCGTCATAATTTTGAAAAAGGAATAAATATAGAATATGATTTTGTAATGGCCAGTTCGATTTTCAAAACTTTCTTTAACAAAGTAGATTTTATATCAGCCGCCCCTCGTACATATAAACATCAAAGCAGATTATTTTCTCCTACTTGTCATGTAAGTTGTAGACTCTTCAAACGACCCCATGAACCGTGGTGCCGGATTTTTTTAATAACCTATTTAGGGTTGTGATTATGAATAGATCAGAGATATAGCGAACGAGACTGATCATTTAACGTGCATTGAAAGGCGCGGAGATTATTTTGTGAAAGAAACTAAATATGGATGAAACTAATGAGGAGTATCTAGTGTGTTGTTCGTACTAAACTATGCTTATTATGTCCTATAACAGTATATTAAAGATTAGGTAAATCATCTTTAAACAAGCGGCTGGAGGTCTTGTACTGACCCTTGCACGCAACTTTACTTGATGATATCATTGTTTGAAGATACAAAGCGAGGCAAGGAGCCATGGTTTGTTGCCATAAGGCCGATTTAAAGTTGGTTCTATGCAGATATTTTACTGTTCTTTACTTCTTCCATTTACTTACCGATGGTTTCAGTAGAAAGGTGTAAGTACCTGCACCTACTTACTCTAAGCATAAGAGGGCACCACTTACCTCATATTACATGATTTATTCATATTCGCGTATCGTGTTATGGCTTCTTAGAAAAAATGAAAAACACCGCGAGGAGATTCGTCTTGGGCACCGTAAACAAAACAACAGGTATTATTTGAGTTAAGTACGGGTGATAAATATTATACATCGCCGTTTGCAAATAGACAGTGAAGTTTTTTGTTACAAATCCGATCAATATAACGCTCTACAAAGCCAAATTTTACTGATGTCATGAGGAATATTTTTATGCACCTTTAGGGCGTTTGTGCACTCATTATATTAAATTCGTATCCAATTTGTATTTAAAAAAGAACATTATGTAACGATTGTAACGTTTATGGATTATATAGGAAGACCAAATTTTATACGAATGGATACGAATCTGATATGGATTTAGTGCACAAACTCCTGACCTGTACCACAAAATTTTATTTTATCAATTGTTTAAAAAGTTTTTTTCCAAAGCAGCTTATTTTCTTAAATATACATATTACTTAATGAAGCCAGTCGAAAAAATGCTATCTTTCACAAAACAACAATAATATGACTATAAATATTTTTTTATTTATACACATTTACAATATTTTTTTAACTAAAAGCAATATATTTGACAGAGGTAAAACATCTTATTTGTTCAGAAAAAGTTGCTATTCACACAAAAACAATCTAAGAATCTTGCTGTGTTCACTAGTTCGCTAGTTTTTGGTGTAATCAACTACAGCACTGCAAAGATTTGGCTCCGGGACAACTCTTCTTGCTGCTACTGAACTACACTACACTCAGTATAACTCAATTTTAAATTTATACAGCTTGTATAAAGTACTGTACAGCTTCTGTGGTGCGACTTGAGCATTGAATGTGGAGGACCTGGGTTCGATTCCCAGAAGAGTCACAAAAAGTTGTTTTTGTCGCTTTGTGAGATTGTTTTCATTATGGTTAGAACTATGCAGTCTGCTACACCTAATTGTTTGATAAA
Source organism: Scrobipalpa costella (assembly GCA_949820665.1). Taxonomy (NCBI): domain Eukaryota; kingdom Metazoa; phylum Arthropoda; class Insecta; order Lepidoptera; family Gelechiidae; genus Scrobipalpa; species Scrobipalpa costella. The sequence continues at coordinate 63,896 of OX463320.1, read as the reverse complement.
TAAAATAATTATCTCAAATTATTATCTAGAAGGGGAGTGAGGCCTTTGCCCTGCAGTGGGACACCTCAGGCTGTTAATAATAATTATTATTATTGTTATCTAGATATACGTATATGATCCAAGCAGAAGAACGCCATAAGCAATGAATGAACAGTAAAAATGTACGACTGATATTTAAGTATTGATTGTTAACGTACGCCTTCAAGCCAAAGCCGAATCAAAACAGGACTGATTGTATTATTAAATCAAAATGAAATGAACATTGCTTGGCCAAAACTCACTGCCAAAAAAACAAGACCTAAAATTTCAAGCTAAAGTTGGCCAATCAAAACAAAAACGAACTTATTAAAGAAACCGCACCGCACAATCTTCCCAAAACTCAAACAAATAGGAACCGAAATCTGCTGACCTATCTCTTCTTCAAGCAGACAAGACGCCAATTTATGATCAACTAAGTGGTTCGGTAAATAAAACTCACCGCGCGAGTTCTGTCAAAATATTTTCCGCTGAACTGCAGAAGAGGCGTCCGCGTGTTTGCAGCGAGTTGACACAGGGTGCGTTCGTAGAGTGTTGTCTAGAACAAACATGTCAAATACATTCTTCGTCTTGTAGCATCTAGATCGTCTGATTGTCACAAGTTTGCCTTCACTTTTCAATTATGTAAATCTTTTGACCCTAGTCAAATATTTATTCACGCTGTAAAAATTTCGTTAACCTTTTAAAGATAAAATATTCTAGTATCTATCGTGCGTGAAACTCATTTAAGAAAATTCAACGATCTAGTAAATACGGACGTGACGTGATAAACTTCTTCGTTTTCGTTGGGTTTCAGATCGATGACCCTTGCTGTCAGTGATAAACTTTATAAAAACGCCGACGACCGGTTTAAATCCCATCCAAATAAAACTTTTAGCTTGTTTAATTTCATTAACTACTCGATTACATAATTTTCAATAATATATATAATTTGAAATAGTACAGGTACCTTTAGACAATTTCAACGATTATATCGAACGCTCTGCCTGAACGTCCCCCCGTGCGGGAGAATTTTAAATTGCCATAGTTCGCAGACGCGCGGTGGCAGAGGAGGGGGGGGGGGGAGGGATGGCATTGCATTTTATTACTCTTCTTTCCACCACATACAAGATAAATAACCCACATATTCCATTAGGTACAGCATACAACCAACATGTTTAAAAGTCCTACGTTAATTTGTAAAATTTGTTTACCAGTCCGGTGTTTGGGTTCGCCGGTTTCGACAAATACTTAGGATTCTACATCGCGGTTCAACTTTACGGTCTTATTACAATTTCTAATGTAATTTAAACTTAGTTCGGTTAGCGTAACCTCGCTTTTAGCTGTGGTTTTTATAAACTCTTTAATTCAGAGTCGTGATTCTGTTCACGTTTTATAAACAAGTAACTCCTTACATTTTTGTGTTTTTTCTTGATGGACGAACATTCGATTGATAAACCTGGAACAGAATCACGCCTGTGCCTTTGCGGGGTAGGCAAAGCATCATCGTTTAATTTAACACACACACATACACACACTTACATACACTCAGACACACATACATACACAAACATATGCATGTTAGAATAGCTTCAAATATAGATATTTACTTTGTTTTTTTTCTCTAATACCATCAAACTAAGTTTATGTTTATATTCAGAGTTTAATGTCTAAATTAACTAGAAATTATACAATTTAATGAGGGAAAGCCTGGTGACCTATATTACGGGTTATTACAACTTAGTTTAGGCATCAGCCCTCCGCACAATACAACTGATAAATCAAAATTGTATAACATGTGATAATAAAATTTGAGGTGAGGAAATAAATATCTTTTATATTTTATTTTTATTTTACATTCTATAAGCAACAATTACAAACCATCTCGTTTTTATTCAAATAATATTCATTATATGTTGGACTTAGAACGCAAAAGTTGATAGATTATAGAATGAAGCAGTAACTCGAAGGCAGAAAAGTCAGGCGAGGTTTCCATGACTTTATATACCTAGGTATGTTGTAATTTTATCTACAACATCAAAAATAAAAATATTCCCTACACCGCAACATTTCTATATCAAGATAATCTCTTCTCTCCAAAAGCCGGAAAGGATAATTTTCCTTTAAGCAAAAAGCCACAGACACATTTTTTATCCGCTCAAGTAAAGAAAAATCCGTAAACACAGTTACATAAGCCTCCGGGAGAACATAAAGAGCCTACTGCCTAAACCATATCGGCTCCGGCCTTAATCTGCCATAAACAATCGCACGAACAAAACCGAGCGATAGTAAATTCCAGGAAAAGTCATCCGAGGAAGTAATGGTTGAATTTTCTGATCAAGCACATCCACCAATTCAAAAACAACTCTAATCCTTCGACGATAAACATCAAATTTGTACTCCAACGTATCGCATACTTTTTGGCCGAAGTCACACGTTAGTGCGTGACCATAAAGTCGGGTTTCCTTTGGCGGAACAGTTTAATCTGGCTGTTATTTTTCCGGCCATACATCAAAGCGGCGACTCCGCCAGCAAATTGTATCAAACTCGCTGATGTATGGATCAGGGAGTGCCGCTTCAGTGTGTGTATGATTGAGCTCTTAAATGTTGGGATTGTAGGACCACATTCTTGCCATTTGTATCTTTAGTAATATAGAGAAACCCTTTCTTTTACAATACTAGTTACACAGAGGGCAAAACCAACCTACCCTTTCATTTCCCTAGCCTTATCCCGTATATCACGGGGTCGGCTACTTAATCTAAGTGATTAAACGACTGCCATCTGACCTCCGCAACCCAGAAGGGAAACCGGTCCCAATCCTAGATTAGGTCAGAGTTTTCAAGCCGCCAATGCTTAGCTCTGGTCTCTGAAATGGCTTAATGACTAATTTCTACCGTGTTAAACGATATTAACCGAAACCAACGGCTTAACGTGCCTTCCGAAGTACGAAAAAAGCACCAAAATAAACGTACATATGTAATTCGAAAACCGTAAAACAGATTTGTACGTGGAGGGATGCAAACCACCACCTCCCGCTCAGGCGGCAGCGGCCTTATCCACTACACCATCGGGCTCCTTCCACTACACCATCGGGCCAACCTACCCTTTATGAGATATGAAAGATGTAGAACAGTAGACAGACGTGTAAAAAAAATAAGATATGGCAACCAATTAATTTGTTTCCATATCATATTTTTTTAACAAGGAATTGTGTAGAATTCAAGGTTCAATTTCTATAGTAAATACAAACAAGCTATAGAAGACTTGTTGACTTCAACTGCATCAGTTACATATTTAGATCTATTTCTGAAATGTTTTTGCATTATTCTTATTCTCTAGTGTATTTTTTTTATTAATCTTAGATACTGCTTTTAGATTTAAATGCTTTGGTGTATTGCGATCCCACAAGAGCATTCGACTCAGTCTTAACGCAAACTAAAATATATCGTCCAATTGAATCTAAACAATTACAGAAAAGTTGGAGCCGGTTTAAAAAGACTGTTTACAGTAGTTCGTTCGGGAAGGATTGCATTGCCCAAAGAATAAGATGTGGAGATGATACTTCTAAAAGTTAATACTTCGTCAAACTAGTTATACCTGTTTGCTTAAATATTTTGTTGATTTGGCAACAGTTCTCCAACTGATGTTGTACAGGATTTTGTACCAAAAGTGGGTACATTAACATATTTATGATATTTTTGCAGATGTGTAATCGTCTTGAGGTTTTTCACAAGCCATCTCTCGGATAGTTTTCAGAGAATGGCGTCCTTAAGGTATTAATAATCCTACTTCTGAATTACAGATTAAGTAGAAAATGGGTGTAAGCAGCCACGAGCTTACAACTTTGGTAAGATATAATATTGTGTCTCTTACACCGGAAGATAGGCTCAGTTGCTAACAAGGCTTTCGCTTCTGTCACCGTCTAATCTCTCGGAAGCAAGACTGTTGGATTCCTTTTGGTGAAAATAAATATTGTTTTGAGCGAGTCGGCGGCTGGCTGCCCGCCATATTGTCTCGGCGAGTCGCGAGTAATCTGCAAAGGAAACGCCCTATGACACCGCATCTTTGAAAAACGAATTGCGAGTTTACAATTATTTGGCGCGCCATCTCGGGGCGGGAGGGAAAAGCAACCATTATGTAGGACTGCACTGTGACGGAAGTGCATTCATAGGCATATTTCACTTATGTTTCAAAAATGCATGCAATGCAATGTGTAACACATGTTAAAGATGCATTTATAGTTATTCTTTTTCAGTCGTATGTAGTCAGGTCGAGGAGCAAGTGCCAGAACATCAAGACCGAATAATTAAGTCTCTGAAATAGTAAGTTAGAGATATTTCCTAGAAAGACGACTCAATGTACTCTCCAAAGAATGGAATGCCTGACTTTTGTTTGCAAGAAAACCATTATGTAATTAAGCTTGTATCGTCGTAAAATGGTTATAACAATCCCAGAAGCATAGTTTTTGCGATTGTGAAACTTGGCACTCACAGAGCAATTCAATGTTCAAACGTCATCTTACTTCGTTTCTTTTGACACATGCTTTCACGAACCAATTAAGACTAGAGTTGAGCAATAACAAAGAGGGGGACAATCGGCGTGATGGCGACAATAGGATCCAAGATGGCCGACACGCCGAGTGTGACAGCGCGACGGAAGCCAACAAGCTAAGGATTGGATGGCATACGGTCTTATTTGGTAAACTGACTGACTGAAGAAACTAAGATTATCATCATGTGGATCGGGTTGCTATGTAACCAGCAGCGTCACCACGCTCATGACTAGGCGTCGGGACGCTCATAACTAGGAGTCGGGACGCCCACAACAAGGCGTCGGGACGCTCATAACTCGGCGTCGAGACGCTCATAACCAGGCGTTGAGACGCTCATAACTAGGCGTCGAGACATTCATAACAAGGAGTTTAGACGCTCGAAATAAAGTGTCCGGACGCTTTGATACCGGCGTCGCATTTCTCGAAATAAAGCGTCAGGAAGATTTGATACCGGCGTCGCGACGCTCATACTAAGGCGTCATGACGCTCATAAAAAGGCATCGGTGTTTTGTAATACCGGCATCGCGATGCTCATAACAAGGCGTCGGGACGTTCATAATGAGGCATCGGGACGCTCTTAATAACGCGTCACGACTTTCATAACAAGGCTTCGGGACGCTTATAACTTGGCACCGGGAGGCTCACAATAAGACGACGGGACGCTTTGTTACCGGCATTGCAACGCTTATAACAAGGGGTAACGACGCTCATAATACTACGTCGGGACGCTTTGTTACGAAGTTAGAATAATCTTACTTCTGACAAAATCTGCCCGTACATCTCACCACTTCCTAATATCGTTAAGTTCACGGTGAACGCGCGCACGAGTCACTGGCAGCACGCCATCTCTCGGCCTGTGCCGGCAACTGCTCGCGCGCACTCGAATACAAGTAATCGCCCGTGTTGCGATCTCGTACAATGCCGTCAACGCCAATATGAAACATGTTCACGTTTCCTTCTATTGTTCCCGACCCTTTGCTTTAATGGTTATTTAGTGCCAAGATTGCAATCAGAGTCAATTAGCAGTAACGTTTATACACGGTCAAATAATAAGAATGATGTTTACTACATTGTTTTTGTCGCATGAGCTGTTTGGTCAAAATACTGATGATGAAATGTCAGGTCTAAGTCTAGTATCTAATGTTATAGCAAAGTTTATAGTGTGGTAATATTTTACCTCAGTAAGGCCACTGCTTCTTGCTGGACTGGGAGCGAGAGAAGAACATAGAATGTGCCAGCTGCATTTCCTCCCGGGCATGCTGTAAAAACCAGTTAAGAGATCCAAGGGTTTCTGTATATTGCAATTTAGGCGATAGGCTGACAACCTGTCACTACAGCAATATACCTACAAATCTAGCTTAAATAACCCTCAAAACTTTGTCAGACGTGGCGGAACGACCTTTGTTTAGGTCGTTTACGCTCTGCCTACTCCATTAGGGATAAAGGCGTGATTATAAGTATGTATGTAAGTCCACTGTTGATGCTATCGTCAACAAAAAGTCTCCCTTTTCATAGGTATTTGCCATCTATCTGTCACCATGATAGACATATTCAGTAAATCAATATTTTCGCTGCTTCTTATCCTGGCTTCGTAAGATGGCCAGTCCATTCCGGTACCCGTACCACAGAGAATAAACTTACCCAAAGTTTCGTCTTTATATTTTTTACCAATTCCAAGCCATAACTTACCCCATAAACGCAGGAAACGACGAAGGAAACAATAAAGCGATTTCCACCAGCGACTTCTCGGAAACTCCGCTCAGTCACACGTAACATAAAATTTACTCATGAATGCAAAATTATTCGCGAACTAAGAGAAAACTTGTGAAAGGGGGTGCAACTGCCTCTGAATTCTAGTGGTCTGAGCCATGGGTCCGGAGTCCGGTCGATCCGGGGTCGTAGGTTCGATTCCCACGGGGGCAACATAAAGTTGATTCACTAATTTGAGCTTTTCCCCAGTTTGGTTAGGATGATGCAGGCGTAAAAAAAATACTCGAGGGCACGTTAAGCTGACGGTACGGGTCGCTGTCTTGACATTGGTTGTTATCAATTCTCATAAACCATTCAGTGACCTGTGTGCTACTAGCTAGGCGGTCTAAAACTTTGACACCTGGGTTTATCGGGTCGTTCGTAGACTCAAAAACTCTCTTAATAAGAAAGAAAATGAATGCGGTGCAACAGATCGTGGCGCTAAATCGTCGAACAGAGGAAAAGTTCCGTCAGACGAGTGACGAAGCTGTTGTTATGAAAACACGGAACCTTATTGCGAGTTGGTAAAATACAAGTTTGCGTCGACTGAAGGGGACCTCCTTTGTTGCAACGCTTGTGTCAGTAACTAACTTGTTCTTAAAAAACATCTCCGCAATATTTATAATAATTTGCCATATAACGAATTTTATGTTTCAAAAACAAACATATAATCGCGCCTTTATCCCTAATTGGGTAGACAGAGCGTAAACGACCTAAACAAAGGTCATTCCGCTACGTCTGACAAAGTCATGAGGGTTTTTTCAGATAGATTTGTTTGTATATTGCTGTAGTGACAGATTGTCTCCTAAATTGCAATATATAAAACCTATATACAATTTAAATGATTATTAATGTGATATACTTAAGTGCTCATAATTTTTTGACTTGTAATTTACAATTATTAATAAATTTATCTCTATCTCTCTCTATCTCTCTATACTGAAACCCTCGCATCCCTTAGCTGGTTTTTACAGCATTCCCGGGAGTAAATGCAACTGGTACATTCTATGTAATTTTTTCGCTCCCTGTCCAGCATATAAGAAAAGTTATGTTTCATGTCCACAGTGAAACAATCCAGTCTTGTCGGGAGTCCATGGTGGATCGTCTGAACTCATCGCTAAGGGTGATATCCGAGTGGGGCGATGCCAATCTCGTCAAGTTCAACGCATCCAAAACCCAGGCGTGTCTATTCTCGACAAAACGGAGTCCTTTTAACCTGGCTCCAACTTTCCGGGATGTATCCGTACCGATTTCTGACCATCTTGAGCTTCTTGGTATGAGCCTTACGTCCGACTTGAACTTTGGACGTTACATTGAGTCTCTAGCCACAACAGCTGCCAAAAAACTTGGTATCCTCTCGAAGGTGAGGCGATACTTCACACCGGGACAGCTATTGCAGTTGTACACAGCTCAAGTCCGATCGTGTATGGAGTACTACTGCCACCTTTGGGACGGTTCAGCTAAATACCAGCTGGCTGCCTTAGACTCAATCGAGAAACGCGCTAAGAAGCTCATTGGAGACTCAGCACTGGTTGAGGCAAAACTACAGAACCTTGAGCACCGTCGCAGAGTGGCGTGCATGTCGGTATTTTACAGGATACATTTCGGGGAGTGCGCGTTAGCACTTCATGACCTTATACCCCCCTCCCCTTTCCATCTCCGGAGCACGAGGCGTGGACAGGGGTTCCACCCTTATGTCGTGGATATACCACAAATTCGCACGAAGCGGTTCGCTTCCACATTCTTAATGCGAACGGCTAAGGAGTGGAACTCCCTGCCGGCGGATCTGTTTCCGGAACAATATAACCTGGGCCTTTTCAAGGCGAGAGTGAATAGGCACTACATAGGTGAGTATGTTTCAACATAGTCCGCATCGTCACTTTCCACCAGGTGAGATGGCGGACAAATGCTGCCTATATATATTTTAAAAAAAAACAATAATTAACTTTCTCTCTGTAATTAATGCAAAATGCTGTGCTATAGTTTCATGATATGCGTATGGCGTAGTTATACGAAGTTACCTTGGGCAGAAATGTATCTCTGTTTTATCTACTTCCATGCTGGACTGGGAGAGATAGAAAAACATAGAATGTTCCAGCTGCCCTTCCTCCCGGGCATGCTGTAGAAGTCAACAAAAGGGACTCGAGGGTTACAGTGTATTGTAATTTAGGCGATGGGCTGACATCCTGTCACTATAGCAATACATATTACAATCTAAAATTGCCCTCAATTTTTGTCAGACGTGGCGAAAGCGCCTTTTACGAGGCGTTAAACGCTCTGCCTACCCCGTAAGGGATAAAGGCGTGATTTATGTATGTATGTATGTTTTATCTACCCTCTGTTATTCTACGGCTATCTTAGCTCAACACGCACAAAATTAGCTATTTGGGCCAATGTTCATATTTGTGACATATTTTCGATGGAAGTTGCGAGATAAGATGCCATTATAAGGTCGAGCGGGAGTCGCGTGTTTTCGCGCCAAAAACACCGACATTAGGATGATAAACGTCGAACGCTTGAGCTGATTCAGCGATCCACTACTTGAGGGGGGGGGGAGTGATGGAGCTCTGGGTGACGCTTCCAGAATTGTTTATGATAAGGAATAGGGTCGCTGCTGGAGAATAGCCCGAAAGTTGATACTGGCGCCAAGTACACTGGGTACCAATCTCTGGATGGATGTTGTCTGTTACTGACAGTTTTCCATTTAGAAGAGAAAATAGTTTTAATGTCTTTATTACATGCATATATTTCTTCCATGCTGGCCTGGGAGCGATAAAAAAACATGGAATGTGCCAGCTGCGTTTCCTCCCGAGCATGCTGTAAAAACCAGCTAAGAGATCCGAGGGTTTCCGTTTATTGCAATTTAGGCGATGGGCTGACAACCCATCACTACAGCAATATACATACAAATCTATCTAAATAACCCTCAAAACATTGTCAGACGTAACGACGTTTGTTTAGGTCGCTTATGCTCTGCCCCATTAGGGATAAAGTCGTGATCATATGTATGTATGTATGTATTACATACATATATATAATCACGCCTTAAACAGAGCGTAATTGACCTAAACAAAGGTCGTTCCGCCACATCGAACAAAGTTTTGAGGGTTTTTTAAGATAGATTTATTTTATTTTCTGTCACTATAGCATACATATAATATCTTAAATAACCCTCAATACTTTGTCAGACGTGGCGAAACGACCTTTATTTAGGTCGTTTACGCTCTGCCTACCCCATTAGGGAAAAGGGGTGATTATATGTATGTATGTAAGTTTATTTTAGATTGTCTTTATTTGCGTTAGTATTAATATTAATTAATTTAATAACATAATCATCAACATCGTTTCATCTACAGTTTCTTGTTTCCCATGTTAACTAGATTTAGATCAGTCATTTGAATATTTTTGTATGACTTTATTAAACACATATTACAATCTAAAATTGCCCTCAATTTTTGTCAGACGTGGCGAAAGCGCCTTTTAAGAGGCGTGAAACGCTCTGCCTACCCCGTAACGGATAAAAGCGTGATTTATGTATGTATGTATGTACTTTAGTAAACAAACACGCATGACACAAAGGAATATCGTCCAAATATAAGCAAATCATCATTCCCTTCCCCCTAATGTTCTCAGTGTACGTGTCAGTTTCGATAACCATCGAGCGCCATCTATCGTGATCTACGCAAACGTCATATTCCCCGATAATGGTGGTGATTCGGTTGGTACACGATTTATGTGAAATAAGTCAACTTCTGCCATTTTTTCCACAAAAAGAGACGGAAAGCAATCACTTAGGCTCGTATTTATAAAGCGATCTAAATCTTGAGAGTAATATTAAGTAAAAATTTGACAGGCCATTTTGTATTGAAATGACATTTCTCGACTGCTGATTATAAATACGGGCCTTAATTTAGGACTCGTTTAAAAACATTAAGGGAATTGACATGACTTTTGTATATCCTTTCACATCACGATTAAAATGATTCTTGAAAATATTCCTTTTTGACTGATTAAATTGTTTGAGTATATGCTGTTCCTTTCTGTTCATTCATGACATATAGAAAATTCCAGGAATGCAAATATTTTAGTTAAGTCTGGTGTCAACTGAATCGCCACCACTGCTGACGGCCGATTCAGCCCTCACGCTGTTTTCAACGACGCAATTCACCGGATTTTGATCTGTTTCGTATTTCATTTACATCCTTATCCTATTTTTGTTTTCGCGGAGAAGCAATACAAATGGCGTATGATGGGGTCAGAAATGTTTTCCGCAGTCAAGGGTTGTTGTTTGTTGTTTAGGCGAAGAATGGGAGTTATGACATATAATATTTATGGGAACGCTATTAGAAAACTGTTTTCAAGGATTAGTAGAGACTTGGATGTCCTATCCGTTACTTTAAGAGGAATGATTTTTATTGTTGTATATAACCAATAGGTTATTCATACAATCGAAGCTTTAACTCAAAAAATAAATAATTAAAATAATTTATAAGGAAAATCTTATAAAACTGCATTTGGGACAACGACACAAAATAAAATAAAAGTTACCATTGATCTTCAAGGCTTAAGACGCTGTCTATACACTCTAGGCTTACTCAAGCCTTCAATAAAAATACAAACCTATTCTTATCTCGGTACAGAACGAGGTAAAGTAAACTTTATTTAGTGCCCCAATAAACACCTGAGAACCCGAGAGTTATCGTGTCTTGTATATTTGATATCGCAATCTCGCCGATCTCGCACATAACTCGTCGAGAGATGGAGCCACGAGCGCGCGAGCAAATCACAGATATCACGAGACACAATGTGAGTGATGACGTCATAAGCCCTAGACGCGACGCGGTTGTAGCGCGACTACTTGACAAGTGACGGTTGAGGATGAGGCCTAACAGAACGCGAATCACTCGAGGAAATGCCTCGATTTCACCACCATTGCCTCTTTTGAACGGTTCTATTTTCGGCTTGTTGGAACGAAGCCTCAATCGTAATAGAATCGTGCTGCTTACTCGTCTAATACAGTCACATGATGGTTGGTCGACAGTTGAGAGGTCGATTGAGTCATTGGACTGGAATAAGCGATTTTATCGATAGGCGTTGTTGGCGGTCTAATCTCAATTGCGGTTTCGTGTTTAATCAGTTTGTGGCTGCTATAGTTCTCAAGTAAAATGATTGATTGCATTTGCAGATTAGTAACACAAATTCAATGTTGCCTCTAAATCTAAAAATATGTTCTTCTATTTACTGGCCTTTCTGAAATATTCCTCAAAATGTGTAAGACGTTGACACTGCGCCAACTCTGCGAAGTAATAGCAGGCGTATGTAATCTATACGTATGTGGAGAAGTGCGGTGTAAGGATAATTATTCTTCAAAGTAACCGATCTTTGACGCTTCTTTTTCTCTTCTAAATACGACCCATTACGAGTACAATAGAATTTTCTCTTAATTCTCAGTTTAAAAGTCGAACCAATAGAAAATGCATATCAGCCAAAAAAAAACAATACATCTTGCAGCCAGCACTCAACAGTGAGTAGTCACGCAGTACCAGATTTGCATCGCAGCCAGCAGAGCGGTGGCTCCCTCTTTATTTGATTACATTGCAGTAACTCCGTACTGCGATCGGCGCGACGTCGGCGACCTCCCTCCGTACACCCGATACTTTGTGTTATTTGTTGCGCCGCATATTTTACTCGCCAGCCTTTTGTCTCTGAGAGATTGAAATTGTTGGCTACAATGTTATTTTTGTGGTGAGATTTTTGTGACACAAGTTTCGTCTTCAAGGTTTTATGTACTCGTAAAACTTGGGAAAAACAAAACTAGCTGAAATTCTGTGATAATGGTCACATAAGTGAATAACTTAGGAAGCATAATAGGGTCAAATAACAACAATGAATTTTAATCCAATCCAGTGACTACGTAGTTCGTAAACACAAAATTTTAAAATTCTAATTTCTTGATTGCTAGTCACAGGTCGTAAAGGTATTAAATACATTTTCATGGAAGTATCACTGTAACTTACTAGTATCAGCATGCAATATATTTTCTGCGTTAGATTATTGCAATTAAACAAATGTTTTACAACTCATAATGTCATCATAAAGTCAAATCACTAAAATGCTCATTCAAAAAAATATTTCTACTATAATACTAATAACATTTCATCGTCAATAAATTGTGCAATTTGATTTAAAAAATTTAATAGTCGAATTCTTTCAAAGAGTCAGGTAACTTATTAAATAATTTAGGTGCCATCGCTAGAGCCATAGCTTAGTACCTAAGTACATGTATAATCTATGCAGAACAATACACAAAATTTACAAATGATAATTTATTGTATTTGGAAGCAGGATATTCTTTTTCATAAATCGACCCGAGTTACATATTTCTTGAGGAAAGTTATACATTTCCATCTTATTTCCTTGAGAATAATCACATTACCAACTGACCTTTCTGTTACACGTGTAGTGTAGGTACCCACTGATGTGTCTACTTTTATACAAAGTACCACGGTCAGGTTCCGGGAAAATAACTATCTGCATTCAGTTAGTCCCTGAATCACTATATATCACATTTCCTTCCATGCTGGATTGGGAGCGAAAGAAAAACGTAGAATGTGCCAGCTGCATTTCCTCCCGGGCATGCCGTAGAAACCAGCTAAGGGATCCGACGGTTTATGTATATTGCAATTAGACGATGGGCTGACAACCTGTCCCTATAGCTGTTGTTACTGACAACCTGTCAAAAACAGTATACCTACAAATATATCTTAAATAATCCTAAAAACTTTGTCAGACGCGGCGAACGACCTTTGTTTAGGTCGTTTACGCTCTGCCTACCCCATTAGGGATAATGGCTTAATTATATGTATATGTACATTTCACTAGTTTTTTTTTGTGTCCGGAAACCATTATTCCTGTTGCAACTCGATTAAGAGCTGTTCAAAGGTCGAACGTAAAGCTTTTGACATATCGTTTAAATTAGCGCGCGCTACTGCGCGGCGGTTACGTTCATGGTCACGCCGAAAATTTGCGAAAAGCGCACAAAAATATGAATTAAAAATATAGACCCAAAAATACAAAAAAAGTGAGCACACCAACTTCTACCTTATACTTTTAAGAATGTTTTTAGTGAAAATTAAGAAGTCCTGTCTTATAATTAATTAAAGAACACAACTGCCTCAAAACGTTTTTCAGACCTATTCAAACTATAGATTTGTAGGTATATCGCTGTAGTGACAGATTATCAGCCCATCGCCATACTGCAACTCTGGGATCCCGTAGCCGGTTTGTACAGTATGCCTGGGAGGAAATGCAGCTGGCATATTCTATGTTTATCTCTAACTCCCAGGCCAGCATGTACGTACTATTGACACAATATAATAAATTGTACCCATTGACATACATACCTACGTATTACAATCTAAAATTGCCCTCAATTTTTGTCAGACGTGGCGAAAGCGCCTTTTACGAGGCCTTAAACGCTCTGCCTACCCCGTAAGGGATAAAGGCGTGATTTATGTATGTACCCATTGATGATTGACGCCATCGGTCCCAGTCTGTATTGGCTGTGCTTTTAGGCGGTTTAAAAACTTGTGACATCCAAGGCCCCATTGATTCGCAAACTAACTCAATAGAAAGAAGAAGCAGCTAGAACTTTAATGTGACAGAACATAATGCATCTTGACTGTATTATTGTAATAGGTCGCACATTATTATCCCCCTTTGTGTAGTCGAGTCCCGAGTCCCGAGTCTCATCGCTCGACAAAGCAGGGTGAGCTCTTCAACAGATATTTGCAAAAATATGCGCCGCTCACGACATCGTGACTACACAGCTGTGTACCGGGGCATTACCGGGTACTAGCGCAGAGTGTAGGGTGGCTTCGGAATCAGTTATGGGGCGATTTTGATATGAAACAGTTGAGAAAATACCTGCTTTACTCGCAGACATGGGATAAATCTACGAACAGTTTGTGATTGCGGTTAGGTAATAATAATATAATTTTTAATTTAATCGGCGGTAATATAAAATAAAAACATCGCAAACTCATGATCATGAACAGTGCTCGATCCCAGCGAAGCGCGCTAATCGTCGTCAGGCAGGCAAGTCAATCTGGTTCTTAGCAATAGTGATGGGCAGCCGATACCTGCGATATGTGTCGATATACGGTAAATCACGCATTTTAGTTTGGCCAATGCCACGAACTAACACGATACTATTTTTTTTTTATACAAGTAAAACTTTTTAGTTTGACGCAAAATAAAATCTTTTATAGGAGGTAATTGAATTTTATGATGTTTTTTTTTTTTAGATTTCTGTAAAAAGGTGTGTTAAAAGATATTTTAAGAGCTTTGTTTTGAATAACTTGAAGCTTTTCGTAATTTGAATCACATGTACTGCTCCAAACTGGACAAGCATATGTCAAAATGGGTCTCACTAGGGTTGTGTAGATGGCTAACTTAGTACAGCTGCTTAGGTTCGACTTGCGATTAAAGATAGGATTCAATGCATATAGGCTTGCAGACCTTTTTGAATGACTGAGTTTACATGGATGGACCAGTTTAGTTTCTTATCGAGTCGCACTCCTAAATATTTAACAGATATGTAATTTCAATTTAACTTCATGGCCATTGACTTTAATCCTTATTCTAGGAAGCTTGCGTCTACGTGAGAAGAGAATTGCCTCAGTTTTGGACTCATTCAGTTTTAACTTCCAACCACTAAAGTACTTGTACAAGAGATCAACACAAAAATTTAGGCGTCCTATTACAATGTGATCATCTTTGTCAAAAGTGATAGTGGCCGTGTCATCAGCAAAGCCAAGGTGGTACGAGGCTGGCTGGGAATATCGTTTAAGTACAATACAAACAAATAGGGGCCTAAAATGGACCCTTGAGGTACACCAGCTGGTACACTATGGGGAGTAGATTTAACTTCACCAATAAAAACTTGAAATGAGCGATTTCGTAGATACGATTGAATTAGTTTTATTAGAGGTTAGGGAACTTTTTACAAGAGCATTTTATGAAGGAGTCTATTATGCCACACGGTGTCAAATGTTTTTTCTAAACCGAGCAGGACCATGCCAGTAGTATTACCCAAATTAAGATTATGAGCTGCAAGTTCATAGACTCGTGCTAGTTGCTGAATAGTCGAATGGCAGCGGCGTAACCCGAATTGTTCATTAATTATGACGTCTGAAGTGGCATCCTCTAAGCGTTTATAAATGACTTTCTCGAAGAGTTTGGCTAAATTGGGCAATAAACTAATGGGACGATAGTTAACGGCTAATGCGGCATTTTTACAGGGCTTCTTAATGGGAATAATTTTTGCATCCATATAGTAGGGAAATACTGGAGCCGAATTAAATATTTTTGCGACTTCGATGATGACCTTGAACGAAGAGGTTTTAATTAATCAAGATGTTGTCTATGCCGTCGTGACTCGGTGCTTTTTTTTATTTTAAGACTACGCACAAGTCTTGAGACCTCGCAAGGGGTTACAAGTTTCAGTTGGGATTCCTCATTTGTACTATATATTTTATCTATCGAATCGTTAACTTGTTGGGCAAAGTCACTACGGCTATTAAGAGTAAGGCACATATTTCTGTAGAAAGCATCAGCAAGTTCGTTACATTGCTCAACTATTGAGGAAGTATCAGAGCCATCTGGTCGCGTTAAAGTCGGAATCTCAGAGGTATCTTTTTTAAGGGAAGATACAACACTCCAAAGACCTGGTCCGGGCTTGTCAACATGTGCGAGCTTAGCGTTCCATTTACAATCGTTATAATTTTGAATGCGTTCCTGAATCAAGATTTGGGTGGAGTTCATTTTAGACATAATTTCTCCCTTTATAATAATATCGGGTACAAGGAAACGTTCGCATCGAAGTTTATTTTTCTTTTTTATATGCCTTTTTATCGTACGTGGCAATATATATACATATATGTGGTGGAAAACGTTATTTTCACATTTAATTTTGTTTTTTTTACTACACTTACGATTTACCTTATAAGGATATTGTTTTTGTAAAGTGGCAACACAAAATAAAGCAGCTGTCAAAGCACTTCTATAGACGAAAGACGTGTTTCATTTATCCGCTCCAAATTAATTAAAATACGGCACAATTCACCGAGCCACATCCCACAACTTTTGGGGGCTCGTCCGGGATGTGCATCAAAGTGATCCTGTGCAGTTAATCCCGAGAATTTAAGAAGATTCTGAGGTAAATCTGACGTTATACCTACTCGCCGCACGCTATCGTCGGTCGGCTCGATGCACCGGTTGGCGTAAACAAGAAATGCTGCGGGACGCTCGAATTACCTTATTTAATATCCGAGCGCATACAAGAAATTGCAAACCGAATGCTGCGGGACGCTGATTGTGACGTCAGAATAATTTTGCTATGAAATACGACTGAGTATTTTTATGAAGATTGTAAAGATGTTTTCAAGCCGTACCTAATTAATAATTTGCAAATAAGATGAATTAAAAGAAGACGAATTTAAGAAGATTAACTTAAGAAGAAGAAATATAAAATACAAAAATACTACGCGAATTATTAGTTACTCAGCAGAAGAAGACAAAAGATGCCACCTAAAAAAGACAAAGAAGATGAAGATGGTCCTAAAACTTCTGGACCAAAAATATCATTCAGTGATTTAGAAAAATCTATGATAACGTTTACGGGCGATGATACTTATCCAATTTCCACCTGGATTCAAGATTTTGAAGATACCGCTGATGTTATGGAGTGGCATAAGATTGAGAAGCTCGTTTATGCGAAAAGACTACTTGGCGGGACTGCTAAACTTTTCTTGCGATCCTTGAGAAGTGTTAAAGAATGGGATAGTCTGAAGAAGTTGCTTAAAGAAGAATTTGGTCCTAAACTAAATAGTGCAATCGTTCATAAAAAGCTCGCCGCGCGTAAAATGAAGAAAGAAGAAACAATTCAGCAGTATTTCCTGCACATGAAGGAACTTGCTTTGCATGCTGATGTTGAAGATCAGGCTCTGATGGAATATGTTATTGATGGTATTGGTGACTTAGAAACAAATAAAGCTATTCTGTATGGTGCCAATGATATGAAAGATTTTCGCGCCAAATTGGATTCCTATAACAATTTGAGAAAACGAATTGATAAGAAAAATAGCAACCGACAGAATAGTCTTCCATCTACGAGTTCGACGACAACCCCAACAGGACGCAAATCTGCAACAGCAATTAAAAGGTGTTTTAATTGTGGCGATACTGATCATCTGGCGCCTACTTGCACGAAAGGGGTTAAATGTTTTAAATGTAATGAGTTTGGTCATAAAGGAACTGATTGCAAAAGCCAAACTAAGAAATCTCTTAACATTCAGAACCAGAAAGAAGAAAAGAAGGCTCCTTTTAAGAAGATTAAGATTAATGGTATCGAGATGACTGCTTTGGTTGATACTGGAAGTGACGTGAACTTAATAAAGATTTCTTATCTTAAAGAATTCGGACAAGAGAAACCAGAATACGAGAACAGTCCTAAAATCAGTTTGACTGGCATCGGTAAACAGGAACTTAATACAGAAGGACACTTTACTGCTAAATTGCAAATTGATGATTGCTATACTGATACTATTTTCCATGTAGTAAAAGATGAATCAATACCTGTCAACTTAATACTTGGTAATCCAATATTGAACGACTTTAACATTAACTTCACATTAGATGGAATTACTGTAGAGAGAATAACTCACCTTACTTTACTTACCGAGGAAAAGAAACCACACGATGAACTCAACATTGGAGAAACTATGCTTGCTGAAGATATAGAAAAGATGATTACAGACTACAAACCTACTGAAGGTAAAAAAGAAAGTAATGTAGAAATTAAGATAATACTTACTGATGAAACACCGATTTACCAAAGTCCACGCCGTCTGTCACCCCTGGAAAAAGAAGTTGTTAATAGACAAATAGTAGAATGGACAGAACAGAAGATTATCCAACCAAGTACATCTGATTTCGCTAGTCCGGTTGTTCTGGCAAAGAAAAAAAACGGTCAATATCGATTATGCATTGACTACAGACGACTAAATAAAAAAATTATAAAGGAGAGATTTCCGCTTCCTCTAATAGAAGATCAACTAGACCAGTTAAAAGAAGCAAAACTATTCACAGCATTGGATCTAAAGAACGGATTTTTGCATGTAAATGTTCACCCAGACAGTCGAAAGTTTACTTCCTTTGTTACGCCCCAAGGGCAATATGAATTCATGAAAATGCCTTTTGGACTTAGCACAGCGCCGTCTGTCTTCCAAAGATTTATAAATAATATATTTCAAGATTTTATATCCAGCGGTATTGTACTGGCCTACCTCGATGATTTAATAATACCCTCAAAGACTGAAGAAGAAGGATTGGAAAAATTAAAGAAAGTATTAAAGAGAGCTGAAGATTTTGGATTGGAATTTAATTGGGCAAAATGCAATTTTATGAAAAAAGAAATTGAGTACTTGGGCTACGTAATCAGTAATATGAGAGTTCAACCATCTAAAGAGAAAATCAAGGCAGTGTCGAAATTTAAAATACCTAACGACGTTAAGTCCCTACAATCCTTTTTGGGACTTACTGGATATTTTAGAAAATTTATTAAAAATTATTCTCTGATTGCCCGGCCGCTTACAAATCTACTGAAGAAACATAACGAATTTTGTTTTGACGACGATTGTGAAAAAGCATTTTTGCAACTCAAAGATGTATTGTGTAGTTCGCCAGTTCTCTGTATCTACAATCCCAGTTACGAAACCGAGCTACATACTGACGCTAGTGCGAAAGGGTTTGGAGCAGTTCTCCTACAGAGAGACCCACAAGACAATCAGATGCATCCTGTTTACTTTATGAGTAAAAAGACTTCGCCCGCCGAAGAGAAATATCATAGCTATTACCTAGAAATTATGGCTATAGCAGAAGCTGTAAAGAAGTTCAGAGTCTATTTACTTGGACTCCATTTCAAGATTGTGACGGACTGCACCGCATTGACCATGACCTTAAGAAAGAAAGATCTTCCTCCAAGAGTCGCGCGTTGGGCTCTGCTTCTTGAAGAGTACGACTACGAAATTGAGCATAGACCAGGCCTGAGGATGAAACACGCAGATGCGTTGAGCAGATACCCCAATTGTCTTATACTTACAGAAATAACATCACGTATTAAGAAGGCACAAGATGAAGATGTGAGAATCGATGTAATAAAAAGAATCCTAGAAAAAGAACCTTATAAAGACTACATACTAGAGAATAGTATACTTACCAAAGCAGACGACGACGGAAGACGACTAATTGTTGTACCTAAGAAGATGCAATACGATATTATACGAAAGAATCACGAGAAAGGACATTTTTCAATAAATAAGACTGAAGAACTGATTAAACGCGAATACTTTATTGAAGACCTGAAAAAGAAAATTAAGAAAGTTATAGACAACTGTATTGAATGCATACTAATATCACACAAGAGAGGAAAGAAAGAAGGATACTTACATCCGTTAGATAAAGGAGACACACCACTGTCGACATATCACATTGATCATCTTGGTCCCCTTACTTCGACGAATAAGAATTACAAGTATATTTTAACAGTTGTTGACGGTTTCACCAAGTTCACGTGGATCTATCCTGTTAAAACTTTGACAACTGAAGAGACCGTTAACAAATTAACTTTGCAGCAGCAAACGTTTGGCACTCCAGAAAGAATTATATCTGATAGAAACGCTGCTTTCACTTCAAACGAGTTCCAAAAATATTGTAAAGACGAAAATATTGCTCATTACACCATAACCACTGGCCAGCCTAGAGGAAATGGTCAGGTGGAACGTACCCATCAGATAATTATTGAAGTATTAAGCAAACTTAGCATCTCTGATCCAGCCAAATGGTACCGTAATATTGCAGCAGTACAGAGAGCTTTAAACAACACCTTCCAACGAAGCATTGGTATGACGCCATTTGAACTATTAATCGGAACTAAGATGAGGAACACGGATAATGAGGTGTTAAAGTTGATTGAAGAAGAAATGATTGAAAGACATAATGCAAACAGATTAGAGTTGAGACAAAGAGCGAAGGAATCAATACAAAAGATACAAGATGAAAATAAGAAAAATTATAACAAAAACAGGAAAGAGGCCAATCAATATGATGTAGGTGAATTGGTTGCTATAAAGCAAACACAGTTCACACAGGGTAGTAAATTGTACCCTAAGTTTCTGGGGCCTTATGAGGTCGTTCAAAAGAAACAAAACGATAGATACGCAGTTAGAAAAGTTGGTCATGGCGAGGGTCCGATCAATACGACCACCTCAGCTGACTTGATGAAGCGATGGGCAGGCCCGGATTCCGACTCATCTGAGTCAGATGAGTGAGCAGGATGGCCGTGTGGTGGAAAACGTTATTTTCACATTTAATTTTGTTTTTTTTACTACACTTACGATTTACCTTATAACGATATTGTTTTTGTAAAGTGGCAACACAAAATAAAGCAGCTGTCAAAGCACTTCTATAGACGAAAGACGTGTTTCATTTATCCGCTCCAAATTAATTAAAATACGGCACAATTCACCGAGCCACATCCCACATATATATATATATTCTTTAGTGTATATATATACATACACTAAAGAATACGATACAGACTTATTGCAAAAGCTGGTTAAAGGTACGCAAGCGTCTCTACTCTTAAGTATATTTTTCTGAAGCTGGGCTATAGCTTTATCTACTTCGTTCACACTTCCGTAAGAAGTTGTTGAAAGCCTGGTATTCAGGTTAAGGAGGTGTCTGAATTTAGTCCAATCTGCACATTTATAGTTATATCTAGTAGATTTTTCAATGATAGGCCAAATATTTTTCATTAGAAAGTAAATAGGCTTATGGTTAGATGAGAGGCAGTCAACATCAAGGACATCAGAGAGGTTTGCAACGTTCAGTGTTAGTACGAGATCTGTTAGTTGGTGAAATGTCGTCTCGATAGTAAACGAGAGTTGGTGATGGAGGGGACAAAATTGCGCGTGATTGTACAGAGTTGCGTCGTTGGAATTGGTGAAAGACCCGTACCAATGTGGATGCCTAGCGTTAAAATCGCCCAAGACTAGGACCCGCTTACCAAGGCTGAGTACTTTAGTAAGATCTTCCCGTTTTAGTACAAGATTAGGGGATTGATATATAGAGACTATGATGAGGCATTAATTCTGTAATTGGATTTTGATTCCTACAGCTTCGAGGAACTGAGTAGGGGGATTTTAATTTGATGGTGCTTGATGTTAGATTTAATTAAAAGTGCAACACCTTGCCCTTCACCTCTAAGCATATGCTTGTCCACGCGGTAACATTTGTACCCAGGAAGCATAAAGTGCAAATTGCTTGTGAGTTTCGTCTCGCATATCGCAATGATATCGGCTGGTAATTCATCTGTCACTAAGTCTAAGAGTTCATCCCGTTTGCGATGCACGCCATCGGCATTCCATGAAAGTACACGCAGATTTTGATCAAACATGTTGGCTTAGAAAGGTCATTGACTAACAAAACTTTGTCTACCGAAGAAGAGCACTTTGAGAATTCGTGTTTAAGATTTTTGATAGCTGACAATATTTTAATGATTTCTATAGAGATGCAGTCCGCCAGGAACGGTTCTTGATAGGACTCTGCATGCTGGCCGGGAGCTGAAGTAGCTGGTCTAGATTTGGGCAGCGGAGGCCAGCTGAATTGGTCGATTGGTCCCAGCTGCTTTGGTATAGTGTTAGAGACCTGGCACTTGAGTCTGTTACTAGACGATATCTTCGTTTTTTCAATGTATTTCACGCGCTCTTTGCATTTGCTGAAGTTAGCCGGGTGGTCCTCGTTACAGTTACAACACTTTGCGGCGACAGAGCGGTCTATAATGGGACAGTCTTTGGTTTCATGATCTCCGGTGCACTTCACGCACCTTGGGGCTATATTACAATTGCGAGAAGCATGTCCGAAACGTTGGCATCGATAACATTGAGTGCCGATTGTAGTTTTCGGTGTGTACTTTTGCATTTAATCATGCAGTGGCATAGATGTTTAATTTGGCGAAACTTATTGATGTCAGATCCAGAGGGAAGTTGTACTAAAAATAGAGGGCACCAGTTGTTGATGATGTCTTTTTGGGCGGAGGCTGGAAGGCCACGTACTACAACCTTATAGGGTTGCTAATATTTTCTGCTGTAGGTGTGGAAAGCAATATTTTAATCTTTAAGGCCGGTTATAAGTGATTTGGTGCTTCGACATCGCTGCACTGAACAGATACTTTGTTGTTTTCTGTATACTTTATGAAGAAAGACTTGGTGTAAGTGTTTATTAGTTGCGTGATGAAGCCATGCGTCCATTCGGCTTTTAGTGATATAAAGATAGGCGGTACTTTAGGGTTTCTAGGATTTGGTGGAGGTACAGCAGCCGGTGTGGTGTCAACAGCATCGTCGACTTAAAGCGATTTGAAACGGTTATCGGTGCGAATTTGGTTCCAAGAAGAAGTCAGGGAGCTCTTCGCCGTTTTTCTTGGATTTAGCAATGAAGTAAGGTCTTTGGCAGGCCTTTTGAAGGCCAGGCTGTTAGTTGATGACGACCTCGTAAGATAAAAACAAATGAAAACCTTGAAAATTCTTTACTGTGCATATGTGCGAAGTCACTTAGAATACGCATCTGAAATATGGAACCCTTGCTATGTCACATATATATCAAATGTGGAAAAAATTCAAAAGAAGTTTACTCGTTTTCTCTCATACAAATTTAAAGTGCCTAGACTTGAGTACCCCCAGCGTTGTCAGAAATTTCACCTGTTGCTGCTCCAGCTTAGAAGAGAATTAAGAATTCCAACTCGATTAAGATTAAGAAAGCATGATTTACGTTTTGTACCTCCCAGTCATTCTCAATATAGAAAAAATAGTTTCATACCACGTGTCACCAAGCTGTTCAATAAGTACAATGATGATTGCCGATTTCATTTATTTAGTGGTAGTATCAGAGCAATGAAAAATGCGCTCGTTAAGGATTACTTCACAGAATCTTAAAGTGTTAGTTTAGTGTAACTGTTTTAAATTTTTATGTATTATTTTACCTATTAATTATTTTTAAGTTAGACTAAGCAATTTACTTTCTATATGTGGAAGCTTGTAATTGGCATTTATTTAATATGTTTACTTGAATAATTTGTAAATGTTGCTGTAAGCTCCCCAAATAAAATAAAATAAAATATTTATCGATACCGGTAGAAGGTAGCCCCATCACTGTCGATAAGAGGTGGTCCCATCACTGGAGACTAGCAGTTGATAAGGTCCACAGTCCACGATACGTCACTACTTTTAGTATGCGTATTGAAAGAGCGAGCAGCGAGATCGCGTCCGGTAGCTACAACACCGACGAGCGAATGAATTTCTGGAAAGGTATGCAACGCAATGTAATTTCAAAGGTAAGTCATAAAAAAATAATATTATTATTATTTATTATTCTCTGCCTATAATACATTTAATGCTCCTTTCTTTTCTATTAAGTATGTGGTTATAATTTTGTTTTGCATTATGCAATAGGTATCTTATTATCTGCAAATGCAGAGTACCGAGTACTCTTAACCCAAGTCAAAATTAAGTCAACCTTACCAACTCTATTACCGAGTGAAGATAAGGTTGTAATTTAGGAGTAACGTGTAGAAACGTACAACGTGTAGAGACATATATCCTCATAATATGACGTTGATTTCGTGACGGTGGGAGCGAACATTAACAGCAAACGTCCGAAGCAGATGCAACAAAACCTAGTACAAATTGTTGTTAGGTGTTTTTAATGTGTAAGGGAGGGATAGTAATTAAAACTGAAAGGGATGGCTCATTTAACGAAACTGAACAACTTTTACAAAGAAATAGTTTAAGGAAATGCAAAAAACAAGCAATAAGAAAGTATTAATTATGTATGGAACATATTAGTTCTGTGATTACTGCATAGATGGCGCTATAGGGTTTTAAAACGCGGTATCGTTGTGTTCACGGCTGTAGGGTAAACCATCTGATATATCCGAAATGCAGCAGACACTAAGTTAAAAAGTTCCATAGATCGGAATGATATTTGTTATAGTTCCCAAAACGAAAGTTACTGTGGACTTTATAATTATTGCAATTGAAATTCAAATGCTAATTTATATAATTGAAAGATTATGTGATATGTTTAAGTGTTGTGTAAAGGTTAATTATTCTAATTATCTTTTTGTTGAGTTTACTCTTAAATAAATATCATTTTGCTTCTTCTATAATTAATAAACCAACATTGATCTTTTGAGTTTGAGTTTAAAACTTATTTCGTTCTAGGAAACAAGTTGCTTTTCAGTTCTAAGTAAAGTTTAATCAAGATCTTAATCTTTATTTGAATAGTTGATTGAATTGCATTTGCCTTACGAATGCTATTTTTAGATTTTTATCCGAATCACATTGTAATTCTTTTTTTTAATTATTTGTTACTAATATATTATCCAGCTAGAGGAACATAGAAAAATGCACCTATATTTTCAAAGTGAAAAGAACGCAAACTTCATGATTATAATTCTTTGAACAAACCGCGACTGCTCTACACATGCTTGTGGGTCGTTCTCGCTACGGTCGCTACTCGCTACGCAGGCAGTTAGCCACTTTTTGCTGAATGCTTTATGAGTCCAGTTCTATTTGTTTACAAAAGTGTTTCAACAATGGAATTCAATTAAATGATGTTGGACTGCACGCGCCCAAGGGTCGTTTCACAGTAATCCAAAATCAATTATTAAAGTCTAACCATCTGCATTTAACTTGCGACTTTAGAACTAATGTAATGTACTGTAATTGCTATAGGAATTTAAATTGGTGTGAATCAAATTGGTACAAGTTTCAAAGGAAAAAAGAAAAAGGTAATAAGTAAAGCATGGTCTTTTGGATCGCATTGGAGTAACCCACCGGCGGACCGCACAACGCGAAAACGGTTTAAAAGTTAAAATAAACTTTGGCCGCCAGTCGCTGCTCTGTCCATTGCGAGGCTGCTTCGGTTGCGCTCAAATGGCCTCGGTTGACCTCAGATGGCATCAGTTGACCTTGGGGTTGAAGGACAGATAGCAAGTCAAAACGCCTGTTTGTAGTAATCTGGACAGATACTCTCTAGTTAAACGAATAAAATTTGAAGTAGTAAATCATTACTGTTGATATTATTGTTCAGTATGATGGCGGTCAACAATCAGCGTATGATTCTCATATCATATAAAAAAAAACATAAAAGTATATCAAATTACCGTAAGGACATGAACATAGCCCTTCAAGATTTGATGAAGCAAAGACTCTAGGGCCGGTATTTATAAACAGTACTTGAGAATGATAGCTAGTTTGAGTTCGAAGCAGAAATGTTATTTCAGTACAAAATTACCTATCAAATCCATACTTATCCTATTTGTACTACTATTTGTTTCATTTAATTTTATTTTCTCTTGTGTCTTTTCTGTGCAATAAAGTATATTCTTATCTTATCTTATATTACTTAATATTGCTCTCAATCTTGAAATCGCTTTATAAATACGAACCTAGGTTTACATCTTATTCCAGGTACACTGAGTTTAATGTTGTTAACAATCAGGGTAAAGTATGACATTCAGCGGATATCTATATACGTATACCTATATACAGCCTAGACTTCTTCTCAGCAAGTGAATTCTCAAGTTGAACAACGACCCGATGAACCCTGGTGTCAGTTTTCAAACCGACTAGTAGCACTGCAATTAGGCCTCAGACGTGGTTTAATTAACGATCACTATCATTATAAATATTTAAGAAATCGTTGTAGTCGAATGTGTAGAGATGCCAGAAGACGCCACATACACAGCTCAATTGAGGCCTGTGATCCCGTACAAGTTTGGAGTTTCCTAAAAACTCTAGGTATTGGCAATTCTTTAACTTCTTCCGAAGTTGGTCTAAACTTAAACGATTTAATTAAGCACTTCTCTCTTCCACCTGTTACTACTGAGGACAGAATTAAATATAACACTATTTTTAATCTTTCTTGCCAACCATTACCTTCATGCTGTTCTGTTAACTTTGGTCCCGTATCTGAAGAGGATGTTAAGAAACATATACTGGCCATCTCTTCAACTGCTGTGGGCGATGACAACCTATTGTTCCCGTATGATATCCTTGATCCTTTCCGAACTGTGTCCTATTCTTACACATATTTTCAATTTTTCCATGGTGTCGAGTTCTTTCCCTTCTGCATGGAAACGTGCAAATATTATTCCTCTTCCTAAAACTTCCAATCCTTCATCCTTTTCCGATTTTAGACCTATATCCATTCTCCCTTTCCTATCCAAAGTCCTTGAACACATCGTCCACAAGCAGCTTGCTGACTATATTTCGTCAAATAATCTACTCTCACCTTTTCAGTCAGGTTTTCGGCCTGGTCATAGCACTGTAACGGCTTTGATAAAAGTCACTGATGATATCCGGTTCGCTATGGAAAATAAATCTTTGACCATCCTTACATTGCTTGATTTTAGTAGGGCTTTTAATTCCATAGATTTTGACATTCTTCTATCCGTTCTTCGTTCTCTTAACATCTCCTCTTCAGTTATAGCTTGGTTCGAATCTTACCTTCGTGGTCGCTCGCAGCGGGTCCGCTCTGATGAGGCTTTCTCTGATTGGTGTGATCTCGTTGCGGGAGTTCCACAGGGTGGCGTGCTTTCTCCTCTTCTTTTCTTAGTATTTATTAACACCGTCACTTCGGTTATTTCCTCTAGCTTCCATCTCTACGCTGATGACTTACAACTTTATCGACATTTCAAGGCTGCTGACATTGATAATGCAGTAGCTGACTTAAATTTAGATTTGATTAAAATTAAACGTTGTTAAATGGAATGACGCATACTCCGCGCCGGACAAGCTTCACTGCGGCGTAAGGCAGGGCAGGGCGGGTCAAGTTCTCCGGTTCTGTTCAACCTATATATGGACGAACTCAGCCACAAGCTTGCACAATCAAAGACTGGATGCTACCTAAACGGAGTGTGTGTAAACCATGTTAGCTACGCCGATGATATGGTTCTGCTTGCACCTTCCACATCGGCCATGAGACAACTACTTAAGATCTGTGAAGACTACGCAAGGGACCACAACATGGAGTACAATCCCACTAAATCGGTTGTCATGATCTTCAGTTCCATCAATACACCTGAAAACATACCCCCCGTATTCTTGAATGGCGTGACTCTCACAAGGGTTGAAGAAGTCAAGTACCTCGGTCACATAATCAACGCAGACCTTCGCGATGAACCAGACATGGAGAGACAACGTAGATCCATCAGCGTGAAAGCCAACATGCTAGCCCGGCGCTTGCAGTTCACCTGTGAAGCGCACCCTATTTATGATGTACTGTACCAACCTATACACTGCCGAGCTATGGTGTAGCCACACAAAAGCCTCATACAATAAAATCCGAGTAGAGTATAACAACGCGTGGCGAGCGCTGCACAGACTGCCGCCCTGGTGCAGCGCGTCAGAGATGTTTGCGGCCGGACGCGTGCCCGGTTGGGCAGCCCTGATGAGACACGTGACGGCGGGCGCGAGGGAAAGACTACGTTGTTCTACCAACACCATTGTGAACGCGGCCCACAGCTGGCTGGCCAGCCCCCTACACGCAGCGTGGCGCAATCTACACATCGTGTCTAATAGTGGTTAATTTAGTTGTAGGTAGTCAAAATGTTGTTATATTCACCAATGGCTGTTTACTAATGTTTGAAATTCTTTTATTTGCATGAGTGACATGATGATAATGTATTACTTTTTAAATTTTATTCTTATGTATATTTTTGACGAAGAGACATAATCTAATTTTAATTTTATACTACTTTATTGTAATTTATTATTGACTGAATATCATACTAAATGTATAGTACTTGACTAAGTATAATTATAATGATAGAACTTTGTTAATTAAGGTAAATATCGATTTATGGGTGAAACTTAACCTGGAATAAAGGCATTATTATTATTAATACTTGGGCTACCTCTTTTGGTCTGTGGTCAATCCTAAAAAATCACAGGTTTTGATCATGGGTAGCAGATATATGTGTCAGCAACTGGATAGTAACAGCCTACCGGTTGTTATATACAACGGCACTCCCATTCCTTATACTAGTACAGCTAAGAATCTGGGGGTTATTTTCGATTCTAATTTGTCTTGGGTAACTCACGTTAACACAATCAGTAGAAAGCTCTATTTTTCCTTTCACTCCCTTAAACGTCTTCAAAGTTTCTTGCCCCTGAAAACTAAAATCTCTTTGGTACAATCACTCCTCTTTCCTATTCTGGATTACGCCGATTCTTTTTACTTAGATGCCACAGAGAAGCTACTAAACAAGCTTGAGCGCCTTCAAAATCTTTGCATACGTTTTGTGTATGGTCTACGAAAGTACGATCATGTTTCCCAGTTTCGCAAACAGCTCAAGTGGCTCCCAATCCGCTTCCGCCGGAACACTCACATTCTCTGTTTACTCTATAACATTATTTCAAACCCTTGCTCTCCCAATTATCTTCGTGGACGTTTCAATTTCTCGCGTTCCCAGGACAAACCATGTCGTCCTATTGTTAAATCACTACTGTCTATTCCTCACCACCACACAGATTTTTACTCTTATTCTTTCACTGTCAATGCGGCCAGGTTATGGAATTCGCTGCCGCACACGGTCCGTGACAGTCCTTCTGTCGCTGTCTTTAAAAAGAGAGTAAGAGAGCATTACCTTTCACTTTCTGTATAGTATTAGTATGTATATATATGTATTTATATTATATTCATGTATATGTTGTTATTATGATTTTAAGTATATATATAATTAGTTATTTATGTAATTTATAATTTTCTGGTATTATTTTAATATTATGCTTTATTTGTGCACGCCTAATTCGCCTCTCATTTTAAGTATCACTTCCGTAGGTAAGCTGGAAGAAATTTCTTAGTAGAAATAAGCTGTACCTGTTGTGTTGTTATTCCTTGTGTATTGTCTTTCTCATGTTACTTGGTACAATAAATTGTAAATAAATAAATAAATAAATATATCAAAGACAGGGACCGGGACCAACGGTTTAACGTGCCCTCTGGAGCACCGAATCCTCTTTCTTTCAATTTACAATCAGGTGATTCAGCCTGCAATGTCCAAACTAAAGTAGGGAAAACCTCACAAAGTGATAAATTGAAAATATCAACTCTGTGTTCCTCCTGGGAATCGAACCTAGGACCTCCGGATCGTAAACCCATAGCTCTGACCACTAGACTACGGAGACAGTCTACTGCGTCGGTAGTACTGACGTATTAATATTGTTTTCTTATTGTAGCTAATGTTCTAGGTACCTAGGTACTCATAAAGTGGCCATTAACTTATGTAGCTTTAATTTCATCAAAATCCGTATAGCTAGAGACTTTACAGATAGAGACTCGGAATCAGGTGCTTTAACATTTTTAATTTATTTGTTGCTAAAGTAATCTTTCTTTAGACTATAAGTTTTTAATTAAACGATCTGAAAGATATACTATCGCTAAAAAAAAGTGGCAGGGGCGGATTCCAGCAGACCAGCCCCCCGGGAGCCCGAGGGAGCGTCGGGCATTTTATTGAAACCTTTGCCCGCTCACCGCCGCCGCCATACCGCCCGCGCCGGCCAATCAAATCGAAACATCGTGGGGTCAGGAAACAGGAGTGGAAGCTGTCTAACCTAGAATCAACAGGGCAGATTTTAAGTAGAGTAAGGCTCGTTTACAAACCGATCTCACGATTGAGAGCAATGTTAAGTATGGATTTGACAGGTCCTTTCGTGCTGAAATGACATTTCTGATAAGGACTCAAACTAGCTGTCAGTCTCAAGAGCTGTTTATAAATACGGGCCCAAGTCAACCTTTTTCCTTTTCTTTTCTTAAAAGTATCTGCAATTATCTCATCATCACGACCCTCAGAGTCTAACACGGCATTATGCGCTATCATAAGATAAAGATAAAAAATAATGTATTGCCTTATAAAAAAAAAACCAAATACATTACAGACTTAACCTAACTTAAAACTATCAAATCAGGCAAAAGGGAGTGACTCAGCTTTATGCATGCGTAGAGTCGCTGCACGACTCTACGCAGCGCTGATTTTCAGTCACCCCCTTCTCCTTAAGGTCTTATGCAGGAGAGTGGGTAATAGAGGGTTGTCATCATAAACCTGTATGTATTGTATCTGCCCAACCCTAGACTTAAACCTCTTCCAAACGCGTTGAATTTAGCTCTTCGCATCCAGTTCCTACTAACCGTCCATCGTATCAATTATATCAATCGCATGTAAACGTTCCTCCCTGATGAATTCATCCTTACTGGGTTTGCCTAGAATTCGTTCCGCGACGTCTGACAAAGTTTTGAGGGTTATTTAGGATAGATTTGTAGGTATATTTCTGTACTGACAGGTTGTTAGCCCATTGCCTAAACTACAATACATTGAAACCCTCGGATCCCTTAGCTAGTTTTTACAGTATGCCTGAGAGGAAACGCAGCAGGCACATTATTTGTTTTTCTTTTGCTTCCAGGCCAACATAAAAGATTTTTTTCAATATATCCAGTTAAATAAACCGCCAATTTAACGGCCCCACTGTAACTGTAAAAAGGCTTCGCAGTCCATCAAATTAAAGTGATCGGTGCGTAATCCGCGGGCTCGATGCCGCCGGGGATTCCCCGGGGAAAGGAGCTGCTCCTGCTTTATTAAAATACCGCCTGATCATGAGTTTATGGGGTTTTAGTTATGTTGGTGTTGATTGACTAACAATCAGAAGAAACTTTTAGTAGAAGTTTTAGGGAAGTTTTGACAGTCGTGGGAAGATCTAGACTTTTCTAAATAATAATATACATACATATAATCACGCCTTTATCCCTAATGGGGTAGGTAGATCGTAAACGACCTAAACAAAGGTCGTTCCGCTACGTCTGACAAAATGTTGAAGGTATAAGATAGATTTGTAGGTATATTGCTTTAGTGTCAAGTTGTCAGCCCATCGCCTAAATGGAAATATACAGATACCCTCAGATCCCTTAGCTGGTTTTCAAAGCCTGCCCGGTAGGAAATGCAGCTGGCACATTCTATGTTTTTCTCTCGTTCCCAGGCCGGCATGGAAAAAATAATAAAGCGAATCATGAACTTAGTTTTGGCCTTCTTGCATACTGTCCAGCTAATGCTAGGTGTTGTATTTGTCTAGAAAATTTGGTTCTGTTTCATGAATATATTCCCATGCAAACATGAATGCGTTCCGGCATATCAACATACTGTATATCAAATATCTTGCACGGAGACATCGCATCGGAAACTAAAATGAACCGACGGCAAATCCCACTATTGGTTTCTTTAAACAACTAGCAATATGTTTCAAATTGATGCGAGTAAGATCGTTCGCTCGCTCGCTATGAGTCGTCACTAACGGGACGTCCACGGCACGGCAACGGCACGATATTGTGGCTCTGTTTTTCCACTAAGACGGTAATGTCCTCGACCATATCGTCCACCTTGTTCTACTCTGAGCACATACACACACACAAGCGCATGATACGGAGAAGTTTGGCAGGCCGGCGACGATACCGCTGGGAATCAATGCCGTTAAGTGCGTTACATAATTTAATCGTATCTCTTCCACTATAGGTATTATTATCGTTTACGATACCGTGCCGTTGCCATTGCCGTGAACGTGCCATCTAGTGGAAAAACACCCTATCGGTAAAACCTCCCGACTGAGTGGTTCATAAATATTTGAGGACACCATGTATCCGCAATTGGGATTCCCCCGCTCTCGGCCGCCGCGCGATCCAACCGCGCGGTTTTTATTCGTACCGAGCGTTTGTTTTATGTACACTTCAAATGTGGTGAATGCCATAGCGCAGTTAGTTAGTGGAGTATGTTCTGTTAGTTTTTCATTTGAAATGGGTTTGCTCTTTAATTCAGGTCAGAGGTGAATAAATCAGAATACACCTTATAGGAACAGTAATATGTTTAGAATAAAGTAGTTTTGGCTCATATTAAGCTCTATTGTTAACTGTTTTTCAAAGTACAAAAATGGAAAACCTTATCAGATACCTCAACATCATCAACAACCAGAAAGATTTACCTTGTCGGATAATTGACAAACTAAATATAAAATAAGGTCTTTCTCATTTAAGAAACTTGCAGAATTACTTGTTTGATATCATTTTACTACACATTAACGTAGTATAATAGACTCGTTGTATTGTTTTACTATTTTAGGTTATTTTTGTAAGAGCGATTTATAGCCTGAAGGGATCAATCCAACAACTGTCTATGTTTTGAAGTTATTACAAAAATCATTCATTCTTTCTGAGCTTGTAATCAATAAAGGCACATACGATGGCTGTATGTACGAGTATGTAAGTTATCAATCCTTTACTCTGTGACGCGTCTCCCGACTACATTACTGCTCGGAAATATCGATTCGGATCTCATCAATCAACAGTCAATATGAGAGTAGTTCAATTTAAAAGAGCGCTTTTTCTTGGCGTATGCGGGGGGCGGGACGGGGGCGGGACGGAGGCGGAACGGCAGCAATACGATGTATGATTTCACAGAGTATAGAGATAAAAACTGCGTACCAACTTAACGAAATAGCACCATTCCATCCTCGTTTTGAGGCTCGTCCGGAGAACGCACTGCGTGATTTTAAAATCTTGATTTTCCAACAGCAATTTAAGCATCCATGCTGGCCTGGGAGCGAGGAAAAACATAGAATGTGCCAGCATTTCCTCCCAGGCATGCTGTAAAATCCAGCTAAGGGATCCGAGGGTTTGAGTATATTGCAACTTAGGCGATGGGCTGACAACCCATCCCTACAGCAATATGCCTATAAAGGACACATTCTATGTTTCATTTGGCACATTCTATGTTTTTCTCTCGGGGGTTAAACCCTCAAAACTTTGTCTGACGTGGCGGAGCGACCTTTGGTTTGGTCGTTTACGCTCTGCCTACCCCATTAGGGATAAAGGCGTGAATATATGTATGTATGTATGTAATTTATGGTAACAACAGTTATGAAGAAGGCCTGGTACTTCCATCAGAATCAGAATCAGAAAATATTTATTGCAACAAACATGGTATTATAGATGACACAATTTATACTTAAAGGCCATGCTGGCCTGGGAGCGAGAGAAAAACATAGAATGTGCCAAATGAAACATAGAACGTGTCCTTTGTAGGTATATTGCTGTAGGGATGGGTTGTCAGCCCATCGCCTTAATTACAATATACTGAAACTCCCTTAGCTGATTTTTACAGCATGCCCGGGAGGAAATGCAGTTAGCACATTCTATGTTTCTTTCTCGCTCCCAGTCCATCATGGTAATATTAAAAAGTAAATATAATGCTTCTCGCTAAATGACGATCCGCACATTCAAATGGATGTTTAATTACTAAGCCATCAAACATTCGTCTTAGAAAGGAATCGTTTCAAAGCGTCCAGTGCTCAGCTGTGGTCCAGTGCTCTTCAGGCACAGAATATATAATAGTAGTTGTATGTAGACACAGAATGAAAACTCACCTCCCCTCCCCAGACCGATTTACGTCACACCCGCGTCGGTTGGCGGGTCACTTGAAGGGTATGATTAGCGGGCATGGCGCGCGCATGTTTCCCAATGTAAAGGCAATAATAAAGCTTTGTGTTTCAAAGATGGTTAGGTACTGTTTCGTGTACGGATGTCTTTCTAACACAAGATATGACTCCAATAGGAACTTTTTTATTTTCCCAAGTGACGAGAGACGGTAAGTAACTTACTTACAAAATATGTAAGCTAACCTATTCTACCTATTCTATTATCTCCGTCACCTAATGTTTATTAAGTAAGTGCTTACCAATCAATTACGTAGTTAAAGTAACAGATTAATCAAGTAATGACTATGGCCGGTATAACAAAATTTGTCGAACCTTATAACACGCACACAAACGCAGGGCAAGTGCAACATGCCGTCTGTCGATGTGTGACCAAAATGACATGGTAGTTAGGAGTGTCTAAGCTGTGCTTCAGGGCCTCATCGCAATAACTATCAAAGCTGCTGTCACGACTGCTAGTCATAGTTCAATCTCTTATCCCAGTTCTGAGAGTGCGCGACATATTTGTCCGCGTCGCCGTCGCCAAACATCGGCCCCGCATTTGTGAGGCATTTGTCGACTCGATAATGTACCGTCTACCGAGTACCGACTACCCGCTAAATCTACCGTTCCACGTTAGGAACGACATTTTGTACGCACGGTAACTAGACATATTGGTATTTTTTAATAAAGTTAATAGATTTACAAATTACTTACTCGTACTCTTATTCATTATAGACAACGTAATTTTGCTAATTAATTCTACATACATACAAACACACATTTATTCCTTATGGGCTAACAGAGCGTAAACGACCTAAACAAAGGTCGTTCCGCCACGTCTGAGAAAGTATTGAGGGTTATAAAATAGATTTGTAGGTTATTGGGCTCGCTTCTAGCTACCACCCGCTAAAACTAAAATTAAAATCTATCTGTCACCTTCAAAATAATAAAATTGACAAAGGACACACGAATAGTCTATGGTTTTACACTTTGTCCGCTAGATTCTGACGCGGTTTTGAACGTTTCCACAGTATTTCTATAAATTTTATCCACAATATCATATGAAGGCGGTTAAAAATGACAGATAACGCATAAAACCACCGACTATAAATCAAAAATCGGAGAGAATAGATCTCCTGTCCTTTTCCATTGTTTTTAGTCTGAAAGTGACGAATAGATTTTAATTTTAGTTTTTTTAATCAAGAATCGAGCCCATTGTTGTAGTGTCAGGTTGTCAGCCCATCGCCTAATTAATGTTCATTAGAAATTTTACCGTTTTCCTATTTTGTTCTATCAATTTCAACATCCCGTAAAATACGATCGAATAATGGTGGCTTAAAGTAGAGGGATAAAGGCGTGATTACATGTATGTGTGTATGTAAAGTAGAACATATTATTTTTATTGAATGTTTGGAAATCATTAAGAATCTTGTTATATATTACCTCTATTCTATAACGTTAAAGTATAAAATATTGATTTTAGCAGCTCTACGAGTATATTCACTTAAGTGAATTGCTTTCTCAAATCGGATTTTTGAGTGATTCATCAAAGTTCACGAAACTGAATTTCAAAACATTTAAACTTCTCCTTTGTACGCTGAGCACAAAATATCACTTTAACCTAAACTTATCTCGGATTCGCAAGTAATTTGCCATAAATTAACTAGTTGAATGTATCTAGTTATACTTACTGTAATGGTGGTAATTAATAAAGTTCATAACTTGTTATTGAGCAGTTACTTATAAGTTTTAATTGATTGTGTTTCGTGTAAAGCTCGCTTTCGTAAAGTATTTAGCCAAACCCCTATTACTAATTTACTGTTACAACTTTGATAGAATGATTAAAATACAATGAATTGGGTACGTAGGAACAGTAATTCGGAAGAAAAAAAAATCATGATTATGCTACCCTACCCTAGCAATAAGGCCGCCTAATTGTACTCTGTTTGTTTTGTAATGTTTGTTCCTCTGTACAATGTGTTGTTTACGTGCAATAAA
Source organism: Scrobipalpa costella (assembly GCA_949820665.1). Classification (NCBI taxonomy): domain Eukaryota; kingdom Metazoa; phylum Arthropoda; class Insecta; order Lepidoptera; family Gelechiidae; genus Scrobipalpa; species Scrobipalpa costella. The sequence continues at coordinate 27,946 of OX463320.1, read as the reverse complement.
GAATATTTGTATATATTGTATTGTATTATTAACAAAACCGTAGTATAGCCTTAATGTTTTAAAATTAGTTGCCTAATCAAATGAACTTATCAATCACAAAGCAATCATATTTAACAGTTAGTTTAATCAATAATGTATTTGATAAACTTATGAATTAATCAAATAATTAAAAATAATTGTTTTAACGATTAGAGAGCACTTTCGTGGCTTGTTCGTCGCCCTTGCCTTGCTTGCGGTTTATTTGCATTTAGCTGTACAATGCTTCTTCTTTGCTGCTTCTTATAGAGTGGGTGTGCGATCGGGTGAGCCCTGGTGTCGGAGCTTTTGTACCGCCTAGTGACCTAATAGCACGGCTATTGCTGCTATCGATTCGTAGAGAGCACGAGTTATGAAATACTAAACTTACTGCCGTTCCTCTCTTTTCTCTGAGATAAAAAAAATTACAGGTGACCATTTTGTTCAACATTTAGTACTTTTGTGCGCTAATAAATCGCCCTCGTTATTGTCCTAACCAAATAGAGGAAAAAACTCACCTCTTATCAAGTGATAAATTGACAAATATAAATTTGTGTTCTTCTCGTGGGTATCGAAATCACCTACCGATGACAATGATCCCATGCCTCAAATTGCTAGACCACGGAGGCGGTTAAAAGATTCCGTGCTTCGAAGGGCACGTTAATGCGTCGGTACCAACAACTTTTGTCACCAGGGTTCGTCGATTAAAAAATCACTAATAAGAAGAACAAAATCAGTAATGGACGTTGAACAGCATTGGAAGCACAAGTAGATCGCACTATAATGAGAACCGATCCAATCGTCGTTGCGGTTTCTTAATTTCCTGGCGGCTACATAAACACCGGCGTCTCCAGCTCACACGACTCACGACTGTTCACACACAATCAAGCAAGATGCGGTTATTGGTAAGTATTATCCCAACAAAACAAAACATTCTGTAAAGCGGGCGAAGTGTCGTTTATAACTAATTTAACAAAAAGTTGTGAAATTTAAAAGTATGTCAAGAGATAGGAGTTTTAAATAGATTATTTTGAATACTTGTAGTTTAATTTTAAGTGACTAATACGAAATAACTTTTGCTAAAGGGTTTTTTGTATCTCTGTTAGTTTAGCTGGGCTGGTCGCGTTCCTCATCATGTCCTCCAGATCTTAATTTTTATTATATTTAAATAGAAGCTCCCTCACACTTAATAACTTTTGAAAAGTTATCCCGTATCTCTGATAGTTTAGACAGGCTCTTATGGTATCTCGTCAGGTACTTTAAACCTTCAAATATCCAAGATTTGATAGTTTTCCCTTAATTTACTTACTAAGCCAAATCCAAATACCAAATTTTAGTTTTCTAGGTTAACGTAAAGTACCAGTTATTTTGATGATCCCCTACTATGTCAGTGTCGTTTTGGCCTAACATTGTGTCATTGTATGAAGTAGACCAGATAACAGTAATTTCAGCGCGCTAGTAGAACACTTCCAAGCTTCCAAAAAAGGGTAGTACGGCCGTGCTTGGCTTCGCTCTTTACTTGGCCGGGGGCACTGCCGTACCCCCATACATACATATAATCACGCTTTTATCCCTAATGGGGTAGGCAGAGCGTAAACGACCTAAACAAAGGACGTTACGCCACGTCTGACAAAATTTTGAGGGTTATTTAAGATAGATTTGTAGGTATATTGCTGTAGTGACAGGTTGTCAGCCCATCGCCTAAATTACAATATACTGAAACCCTCGGATCCCTTAGCTGGTTTTTACAGCATGCCCGGGAGGAAATGCAGCTGGCACATTCTGTGTTTTTCTCTCGCTCCCAGTCCAGAATGGAAGAAAACCCAAAGAAAAAAAATTAACAAATAGAAATAAGCGCCTAATAATATTTGTGTTTTTATTTGCTTTTGCATGGCAGAGAGTGTACAAAGTATTTTACAAAAAGTATGTAAGTCGAACAGTAAGTTTACTATAATTCCTATTAACCTATTATCTTTAGATTTCAATAACTAGTAGTCTCGTGTATAATATTAAATCCAATAAAAGATATAGAGAATTCCAAAATGAAGCTGATGGACTGACAACTTGTCATTGCAATAAAATTACAACAGCTAAACTTGAAATTTTCAGGCGCGTGGAAAACGGTTATTACAAACTGTTGTTTTTTCCGTAATTAATATATTAATTATTTTTATAGCCTCGCTGACACATTTTTCTTCTTCATTTAGATTTATTAGAAGCTATTTACTTCTTCTATGTAATTTCGTAAGCTACCAATCTTAACTTTAAATATTCTTTATTTACTGCTTTACATACATACATACAAACAATTACGCCCCCATCCCAAATAGGGTAGGTAGAGCGTAATTACTTTACAGATATTAAATTGTTATTTTGTACAGGATTATTACCGCGACCATATTTATGGTTACCTCGATATTTTAAAGCAATTGTTTGCTTTATGGTTTACAGATATGCCTAATCATCGTGGCTTTTGCCTATGGAGCGCCAGTTGATGATGCAACGGAATCTTCTTCAGCAGCACCAGTTCCTGACGTCTCTGCAGTGCCAGTTCCTGACGCATCAGGAATTACAGCTCCTGGCGTTTCATTCGTGCCAGCTTCCGATGCTCCAAAAGTGCCAGCTGCCGAACCTGCACCAAAAACTGAACTCCCACCAGAATCAGAATTGTCTGAACAACAACCAGACCCAACTACTGGAGTGATGATGGCAGACGGGTTGATGGCATTCTTCGCGGATCCCAAAGATGAAGTCTGGTATGAAGCGATTTCATTAAATGTTGGAGGAATAGATTCGAAGAAAAGAAGTCATATATTATCATGAACTAGAGGACCCTAGATCAGGACCACTATTAAACCGTGAAAGCTATAATAAAATTTCATGTGAAAATTCTATTGTTTTTTTTAATCGATAAACATGCGAGAATACTCAGCAGCTTCTTTTAACCGTTAATTAATAAATAAATAAAAATACATTAAATGCCAATTAAAACGTAATTATGTTTGATCTGACTAAATACATTTACGCACAACACAAATGTTTTAAGACATTAATTAAGAGGTTTTTCTTAATTAATTTCAAATAACGAGTCACCTCAAACCCAACACAAGACCAAAGGTAAAACAACAAGTAAGTCTCGATCCAATTAAGTATCGTTAACGCAACTCTTATAGCCGAAACAATCGCGAGGTGGCGCTGAGTGGCGACCGGCAATTTCCTCAGCTCATTACCGGCACAAAGACGACGTCGCCGCCTTATCTCCCGCCCAATAAGATCGCACAAAAACACCAGAAAGAAGCGGGACTCATAATGACGGGGCCACGGGTCGTTCCCCTGCGCTCCGGAGTATGCACCTGAGATTGGTGCCAAATAATTTACGTAATAGTTTGGGTAAAGCAGCAAAGCAGAATTCATGAGTCTGAAGCTGCAGCAGTACCTCACCATCCCTGAGCCACTTCTTCTGCTTTTTGGTTTGAAGAGAAAAGGGTTCTTTGAGGGAAAAAATCTAATCAGGATTTGTCATTTGTCTGATTTGATTTTACTTTAAATATTGGCCACTGGTAAAAACCATTTAGTTCAAATGTTTTATTTTTATTTTATTTTATTTGGGAAGCTTACAGTCTATTTTCAATATGATAAGTATACAATAACAAGTTACTGCATCGTCATATTGTCAGTATGTTGGGATATCAGATTTTGAAGCTTATGTTTGACCTACTTCCTTGATGTAAAGTCAGCATTTTGTGGAGGACAAGGGACTTAGAAACATAACTAATAATAATTTCTTAAGAAAAGTGTTTTTGGCCTCTATTAGAATGACCCTTTGCGACGGCGGCTCAAGGCACGGCATTGTATGAGACGATCCTGAGCTTATCCCACCAGACGGTGAAGAACGAGGAATTATGACTCACTTCAATCCAGAGGATCCAACCACGTCATTAACGTCAATCACAATGTTACTGCTGATTAATTTATTGGTAAAATATAATATTAATGTAAGGAAAGTTAGAGGTAGCACCTTCCATGGGAGTGATAGGTACCAATCAATTAATGCACTCAAGGATCTCTAGCTCAGATACCTATGCTATGTGGCTTATGTATGTTACTTATATGGTAAATCTAAGCTCAAAAACGCACGTTATAACACGTGATAAGTTTATTTAGGGCTGAACGTGACATCACCTTCTAAAGATGGATGGCGGTATACAATAAAAGAGGCGGGACGGCTTTGTGCGCCGGATACAATGATACACCTCCCAGCTCCGAGCAGGGTTGCCACCTGACGATGCTACCTGTCTTCGGCCGACTGCGACTGTGAGGATCTCGTTCCCGTGGGGTGAGCCCATGTTCAGAAGCCAGCTGCTGCTCTTGTCTTCGTTGGCTTCGATAGCCTTTGATTTACTTTTCTTCTTTTTTTTATAGCCTATAAATTGTCCCACTGCTGGGCAAAAGCCTCTTCTCGACTTACCTTAAGTTAATAAAAATACAAACAAATATAGTAAAAGACAGAGAATATAAAAAAAAAAAAAACAATCACTACATAGTATAAAACAAAGTCGCTTTCTCTGTCCCTATATCCCTATGTATGCGTATATCTTTAAAACTGAGCAACGGATTTTGATGCGGATTCTTTTTATGGATTGAGTGATTCAAGAGAAAGGTTTATATGTATAATACATGCATAATATAGTAGAGAAACACTGATAATTTCTGTGCGAAGTAGGGGCGGGTCGCTAGTTAAAATAAACCAAGAAGGTTACACTGTACTGGTAAGTCATGACGAAATTGCGATGTGTCTCGAGGACGCGGGCGCCCGGCGTGCTCGTGTGCGTGTGCATACGGGGTGTAAGAGACAGCGTAGATAGCAGGTGTTGCTAAACTTACACCTGGAAATTCATTCATTTTTTACTTTTTTTTCGATACAAAATGACCATGACAATGTCCTCGATCAGACAATCTGTTGGAAAAGGGCATTTTTTTCATTCTTTGAAATATTTTTTTGGTGGCAAATAAATATTTTCTTTTTCTATTTCTATTACTGTTTCGTTTTTTTGATTGAAAGAGGCGTGACGTTATGTATGTATGTATGTTTTTTTGATTGAGCAACCCCTTACAGTTTCTGGTACTTTTTACAACTAGTTCGTATTGTCATGCCTGGTGTTAACGTTGTTTTGGGTATCCTAAAAACTTTGCAATTTTCAGGTTTCGGCAGCCCTGAAAGTAAGTCGTCAGAAATCAAAAGGCATTTTGGCTTTAGCGCAGCGCACCTGTCGACAATAATGTATTATTCACTGAATCCTGAATCCCCCCCCCCTCCCTTCCTCTCTTGCCTTGCCTCCCCCCTATAGCGACCCAACGTCCGGCTTCTTCCGCTGGTGCCTATTGTCCGCGGTATTGCTGAAAACCATCATCATTTTGGGAAATAAGCGCTAGCATTGAATTGAAATAACAGAAGAGAAATTCATTGAAAACTTTATAAACTGTATAACTATACTGAAATGGTTCCAACTTATATAATACATAGCCAGAATGTTGAGCTAGTTTACTGCAGGAACCGTTGATGTCTTTTATTTAAGGTAGATGTTGCAGTTCTGTATAAATACATACATACATATAATCACGCCTTTATCCCTAATGGGGTAGGCTGAGCGTAAACAACCTGAACAAAGGTAGTTCCACCACGTCTGACAAAGTTTTCACGGCTATTTATGATAGCTTTGTAGGTATATTGCTGTAGTGACAGGTTTTCAGCCAATCGCCTAAACTACAATATACTGAAACCCTCTGATCCCTTAGCTGGTTTTTACAGCATGCCCGGGACGAAATTCAGCTGGCACTTTCTATGTTTTTCTCTCACTCCCAGGCCAGCATGGAAGAAAATATATAAATGGCTGATAAAAAAGCCTAGAACTAAGATGTCTTTTACACCTTTTACTGATGAAAGTCTCAGATCTTCCGTCCATTCCATTGTAAGGCGACCAAACCCGCAGGACAGGCTAACTAGCAAACAATAAATCCCAATCGTTGACAATGTCATTTGACGAATTGGATCACTTTTAATAGAACCCGCGACCGGAAGGGGGAGGGGGGAGGCAGCGGAAGAAAGGCATTAATAAACGACACATTTTTCACGGGATCCGGCGAACGACGACAAATTGCGCGATAAATCGCAACCCGTCACAAATAACGATGCCGCCTGTATTTGCTGCAATGATATATCGACGGCACAGGAGCTAAAGCGCGGAAAATGTACTCTGTGTGAGTTCACAATAGAATTGATTTTTGACAAATGTAACTGATGTAGATCTCTAATTGCCGACAAAGTATACTATGCCATACGATTAAATAAATGCTAAAATTTACTTCAAATACCTAGTTCCCTTGACTCCGGCAGAGTTGACTGAAACAGAGTCAACGATGGGCGAGGTCATGTTGCAGCCACGAATACAACCATGCAAGGTGGTGCACCCTGCATAGCTTTTTGTAAAAAAAAAAATGTATTTTAATTAATATTTTAATACATAAAAATCTGATCCACCTTAGGCACATTTTATTTTCTAATTATGTTTTGGTGAACAATACTAATGAAGGGCACAATTAAAAATAGTACATTAGTCATTAATTATAGGACAATAAGTTCATAGTAAGGAGGTGTTGAAATCCCTTTAGTCGCAAGTCTGGTGCTGCTCTGACCGCATCACGTGGTGCGACTCATCACTCAGTCCATTCTCGACAATCAGAGAATTACGATCAAAGTTGACCGTCCGAGAGCCAAGCAGGAGCCGAGCCCTGACGACTGCCAGCCAACAGCCAGCTCGCCCGAGCGGAAATACTCATCACCGTAATTCAAACTCCGAATCCATCCTCCAACACTTAGAACATGAAAAACTTTTTTCAGTGGCTTCGTCGGCGATGAATAACTGTGGAACTTGGCACAGATAATAAACCCGTGGTAACTTTTAATTGTGAAACGGAATCTCCTCCCCCCCTCCCGCACCCCCGCAGATCCCCCCGCGTTAATTGCGACCACTTATCGAGTTACGCGATGTTTCCACGCGGCTAGGTTACTCCGTGCCTTCATTATATTCGTTCTTGATTACGACCCCTACTCTAAAATGTTCATCAATATTTACATTTTGCTGTGTGAAATAATATTTCTATCTAACCAGCAGAATTTATCATATCGCTATCCTACTTTCTAATTATTTATCTTGTTTTGCCGACTGCTAATTACAACACCCCATTTCTTGAAGTGGACGTCGTAAAAACTTATTTCGATAAAATCAGAGAATGGGCCGCTGCGTGCGGTGTGACTTGAACATCTTTGTACCCGTTTCTATGGGTATACCAATGACTATAACTCAACGTGAATATGGAAAATACCCCTCCCCCACACACAAACAAACAACAGTACACTCTCATGTCCAGCATTGGTTTCTTTTGGTTGGTATAGCCTTAGAAACGGGTACAGCATTTACTTCATAATTCAGTTCATCTCACGATCATTTCTAAATGACTATAATAACTGTTTTAAACTTACCCTCAGCAACTTTTGTGTACCTACGAACCCAATTTATATTCTAAATTCTGAGTCTATTAAAATTAAAGGTCAAAGATTTAAGTTGTAATCACTTCCATCGTTAAGCCGCCGCTGAAGACTGTACCGACTTCTGATGAGGGATCATTTTAAAACAGGAACTTGGATCATCCCTTCATCTTCCCGTAACAATCATTTAACTCGAGTTTACCAACATGACGAATATGGGTGATTCTTTTGAAAGCCAAATGATAATTCCGATATTAAGTTAGAAATAGCATAGCAGTATAATTTTTATTCGTGTTTGACCCTTCTAAAGGTAATTGAAAAATAAATATATTTTATTTAAAAAAGACCTTCGTGCTGTAGTGGGAGCGAGAGAAAAACATAGAATGTGCCAGCTGCATTTCCTCCCGGGCATGCTGTAAAAGTCAGCTAAGGGATTCGAGTGTTTCAGTATATTGTAATTTAGACGATGGCAACCTGTCGCTACAGCAATACAATATACAGATCTATCTTAAACTACCCTCAAAACTTGTCAGACGAGGCGAAAGAAAATTGGTTTTAAAAACATGGATTTCTTTTTCCAAATGTAGTCATTTGTTTATTGTTCAGTGTAACATTTTTATCGCATTTCAATCTTTTTAGTCATCATGGGTACGTTAAAAAATCGAGTAATTGTGGAATATGTATGTATGTGTAGGCATGTATCCTAGTGCTAATACCAAATTTATTTCTAATTCCTTTTCTGTTCGAGCTACACAACTTTGGAACAAACTTCCGAAGACAGTTCAAGACTGTCCATCTATATCCTCTTTCAAAAAAAGAGTGAAAGTGCACTTCCTATCGCAACAAAATTAGTATTTATGTACGTAGGTATTTATATTTATTATATGTATGTATAATTATATATTATAGATGTTTATTTAAGTAATATATGTATATGTATATGTATGTAGGTTCTAGGTTATACGTATATGTAGAAGTCTATTGAGTGTACAGTCTTTTCCCCGTATATACTGTTATCTCATATTCAGTTTTACAGGTTGGCTGGAAGAGATCTCTTTATAGAGGTAAGCTCACCTTTTTGAACCAAATTTAAAATCGTTTATTTATTGTATTTTTTTTGTACGCAATAAAGAATATATAATATAAGTATCGTCGTGGCAGCATCGCGGCACAAGCGGCACGCAACATCAACGACGTGTACGCAGCTAACACTACAAACCAACGCACCACCTGTTATTGGTTTGCTCGCTTCCGTTCAGGAAATTTCGATCTGAATAATTTACCTCGCGGTCGTTCGAAGACTTTGGTCGACAATGACGAATCAAAGGCGATTGTGGAAGCAAGCTTGACAAATGGGTGCCCCACGAACTCAATGATCAACAGCGCGAAGTACGCGTCGAGACGTGCCTTGCACTGCTCAACAGACACACAAATAAAGGAATTTTGAACCGTGTTGTTATCTGCAATCAAAGATAAATTCTGTTCGATAACCGCAAGCGCTCAGCAAGTTGGTTGGATCCTGGTTCAGCACCTAAACAATGCCCTAAACGAAAACTTACCCCTAGATAAGTGATGGTCACTTTTTGGTGCTCTAGCGCCGGTGTGATTCATTACAGCTTCTTACCCAAAGGGGTGAGTATTACTGCAAACGTGTACTGGGAAGAACTGAACACAATGATGGAGAAGCTGCCACATCTCCAACCAGCATTGGTCAATCACTCGTCTCCGCTGCTCCTGCGCGACAACGCGTGACCTCTTGCACTGCACAGCAGACGGTCTCCAAGTTGCAAGAACTGGGGTTGGAAGCTCTCCGTCATCCGCGCCAGACCTTGCGCCTACAGACTACTACTCTTTCCAGAATTCGGATAACTTCATGGCGGGAAATAAATTCAATACTCGAGAGGCAGTACAAAATACCTTAAAAATTTTTTTGCCTCCCGTCCAGCTGATTTATTTAAGAAGGACGTTAATAAACTGCCACTGCGTTTGCAAAGAAGCATTGGTGATTACTTCGATTAATACAAATAAAAATCGTTTTATTTTTTTCATACAAAACGGCAATTTCATAGGTAATAAACTTGGACGAAAGAGGATTATTCGTCCAAGGTAATAAACTAATAACATACCTAATATTAATCAGTCGCCTATCGATAGTGGTCACCTTTGTTTATCGAAGGTGGTCGCACAATTGCTACTCTGGTCGCTTATTTTAGTAGTTATTTTCAGACTATGTGACCTTGTAGTCGCCTATTTTGTGGTCGCCTGCTCACAAGTGGTCGCTTATGTTTGTGGTCGCCTATTTTTAGTGGTCGTCAACTTTTAGTGGTCGCCTATTTTGTGGTCGCTTGCTGACAAGTGGTGGCTTGTGTATTAGTAGTCGCCCATTTTAGGTGGTAATCTATTTTGTGGTCGTGCGGGGGAGGTTCGGTTAGGTTAGGTAAGGTTTTTTTTTTACTTTAGTATATTATAGTTTTAGGTTCGCCAAGGGCGCGGCGCTAACGGTATACACTTTGCTCTCAGCTTTCAAGATGTTGTGGTATTGTGTGATGTATTTTCGTGTTAGTGTCTAGTATTCACAAATGTTATGTGTTTATTTATATCAAAAATGTGTAGGTTTAAGGGGCTCTCGTGATATTTCGGTCGCTTGCAAGGCCTATAAAGTATACTTTATCGTTACATAAAAAATATAAAATATTTATATGTTGTAGATTGGTCTCAGCTCTTCATTACACTCTTAAGATTATTTAAAAATATTGAGTAATTAATGAGAAATACGAATTCTTCTGGCCCTCTTTCCGTGTCTAAAACATTCACTAAACTTTTATTATTTACTTGCACTTAACGACTTGCATTTATGATAATTATTTTGAACGTTATAAATCATAAACACTAAAATGTGATCTGCTTGCTTTTTTATTTCGATTATTAGTTTTGGAGAAAAAAAATAAAATCTGATTTCTGGGAGGTTCGCAAAGGGCGGGTCCGTGCGCGGGCGACGGGCGGCAGACGGCCCACGGCCTTCGCGAGGGGAACCCGCGTCGCTCTTGTCAGGCAAAAATAGTTTTCGTAAGTTCTGTTTGGACATTTTGTGTTTAAGACTTTTAATATTCATTGTTTAATATAAGTGCGAATTATTCTTTATCTACATACATACATACATATAATCACGCCTATATCCCTAATGGGGTAGGCAGAGCGTAAACGACCTAAACAAAGGTCGTTCCGCCACGTCTGACAAAGTTTTGAGGGTTATTTAAGATATATTTGTACGTATATTGCTGTAGTATTCTTTATCTACTGATTATTATTGATGAGTTTCTCTAAAATTCTTAGAAAATATAAAAAAACAGTAAGTATTTACTTCAACATAATATTATTTTGTTTTATTTTACTACTATTTTATTAGTCAGCTACTGTAGAATGTAGCAAATGGTTCAGCAATGTTTTTTTAGGAAATAACAAAAATATCATATCAACATCGCGTGTTGTAGTAGTACAAGCTAAATCCGATAGATAGCCAAGTTTATTCTCCTTTACGTAACAAACATCAGGGGAAAGAACGGGTGGGTGGGGTGTCAGGTAAGCAAAACGCTCAAGGTCATTGAGACATGGAAGCGTCTTAAGTATATTTTTTGAAGTTCTATTGGTTTGTAATAATAATTAACCTAAGAAGTAAAATTGTGAAAAATTATTTCCTTAACAATAACTTAGCATATAATACTAACAGACTATATTTTAGAAAAATATACATATATAGCAGACTATATTTTTGCATTTTTTCTCATTTTTTTTCTTTTTATTTTAAATACTTTTTTCTTTTCTTAGAATTGTCTTTTTTTTGTATCATTGTTTTTTTTTCCCTTAACAATAACTTATTATTATAGCATATAATACTTACAGACTATATTTAAAAAATGTTCAAATTAAATATGTTTACTTCTTTTTTTTGTATTATTTTTATGTTTTTTTTCTGTTTTACATATTTATCTACAATGCAATACAATGTTGAATCTTATGATTATAAAAATTGTTTACATTCTTAGTACTATTTATATTATTAGGCATATTTCGTATCTTATATTTACATTATCAGTAATACAACTATGTTCTATTTTTGTAATAAATTTAATAGTTTTAATCAGTATCTGAGGAATCAGACTCAGTGTCGTAATCTAGAAATTTTCGATTCACATTTTCGACTCCCCAAATCAGTTCTCTTGGGGGTCGGTGGTCCGCTGGACAACTGGTTCGAGGAGCTATCGTCTTAAAATAAAATATTCTAGGATATTCTTGATGATGTCGAAGCAGGCCGCCTACATATGAGGAGTGTTTCTGTTTGAAATGACGTAGTATATTTTTACTAAAGAAATAAGCTGCGCAGAGGACACACTGTGTACCACCTTTTGTACCAGCACCACCATTTGATCTACGCGGCGAGTGTTCTGATTCTACCGACCTGGGTGAAGGTGGCACCTCCGTAGATAGGCTGTGAACACTCCTTGTTCTTGTTCTGCGAGTTGGTCCGGGTACACCAGAAGAGTACATGCTATCGGATCTTGGATAGTATGAGTGCTGAGGTATGCTGTAGGCTGGTGCCGATACCGACCCGTCGGCAGGTGTTGTTGCAACAGCTCTGGAATGATATGGCTGCTGTGGTGGGTCAATTACTCGTCCCGGTGCTGGCATGCGGACGTATGTTTCAGTTCTTTCGTCCTCTAGCTGGTTCATATACACTAAGAGGATCAATAGTATCGGCAGCTCTGATATAGTTATGCTGCTGTGGTACGCTGTCAACTGATCCCGATGATGATCCACTGGCAGATGTTGTGGCAACAGATACAGAGTTAGTTGGTTGCCGTGGTGGGTTGTTCTGTTCTGGACTTTTCGTGCGAGTTTGCGTTTCGATCGTTAAACCGGATCCACGTAAACCAGAAGAATTGATTGTAATGGCAGTTCCGAGATGGTTGGGCTGCTGAGTTTCGCTGGTTCTGATGTTGTCCTACCCGCATGTGTTGTTGCAGCAGGTCTTGAGTAGGTTGCTTGCTGAAGTACTTGTTCAAAAGCTTGCTTACGAACTGAGCCATCCAGCTGGAGGTTAGCCGATGTCTCTATCGGCGGTAAAGATCTGTCAGACTGTTGGGCATCCAGTCCTGGATAGGTTTCCCTATGAAGCATCTCTGTGAGATAGTTAATAGTGCGCTGCATGCCATTAACCTTCTTCTGGAGAACGATTATCTAAATTATTATGTTTATAATTTGTGAATTTATAATAAATAATAATTAGTGAATTAACAGTTCAATCTTCTTAATCTTATAAGTAACAAAATGTAGTAATGGTTCGTAATATTTTAAGTAGTAAGGTAATGATTGATTATTAAATTCTTAGCATACGAGATATTACCTATCTTAAAAGGAAGACAGGAGAATAAATGATTCTCATCATCATCTCCTTAGCCTTATCCCGTATCTCACGGGGTTGGCTTCCTAATCTAGGGGATTGAACGAGGGTACTGATTTTTACACAGAGCGACTGCCATCTGACCTCCGCAACCCAGAAGGGAAACCAGATCCAATCCTAGATTAGGTCAGAGTTTTCAAGCCGCCAATGCTTAGCACTGGCCTCTGATATGGCTTTACGACTAATATCTACGGTATTAAACGATATAAACCGGGACCAACGGCTTAACGTGCCTTCCGAAGCACGGAAAAAGCGCCGAAAACCGAAAAACACATTGGTACGTGGTGGGATTCGAACCACGACCTCCCGCTCAGGAGGCAGCGGCCCTATCCACTACACCATCGGGCTCTCGGGAGAATAAATGATTCTACAGAATAATAATATTAATAAGTAACTGAAGTACCAATCTAGTAGTAGAAATAGTTTATAAAATATGTAATAAATAACAACTACGGTACAACCGATAATGTTAATATGTTTAGGTGTGGTTAAATGCTTTCAAGGCTTTAATAATAGTAACCAAGTGCTAGTGAAAAGTATCTATTGTAGATTGTTTTGTAATGACTTCAGGTAAATTAAAAGGGTTTATGTTAAGTGAGGATGAGTTTATGGTGTGAGCGAGTCTACTTGACTGAAATCTTGGACAGTGTTCTAATAAATGTTTCAGAGTCTGGGGTGTAGCGTCGTCACATCGGCAATCATTATCGCTGACTCTTTTAAACATATGAAGGTTAGCCTTGTGATACCCATGGTTAGTTAAGAATTGTGTAATTGCAAAGTAAGGTTTGACAGCTGATAAATATTGCTCAAAGTCTTGATGTGTTGGGAGTAATGTTTTTGTGTAAGTGCAATTGTTCTGATTGGCGTAGAGGTCGGTGGATGCTTGTTGTGATAGTAGTCTGTTCTGATACTTAATGTAACTTATAGGCATTTGGCAGTAATCTGGTTGTTTATGGACAAATGCAGCAGATTTGGCAGCAGCTTCGTTGCCAGTGAAACCAGCATGTGCTTTTATCCACAAAAATCTTATCACTGTGTTATTAAGCTTGGCGGTGTGTATGAGAGCATGGATGTTGACAGCAAAGTTGTTATGACTATTAGGATTACTTAATTCAGTTAAACCGGATTTACTATCAGACAGAATAAATGCTCTGGTTACTTTCTTGGTAATGATCCATTGGCATGCTGCTTCAATGGCAAGTAGTTCGGCTTGGAAAACAGAGCAGGAAAAGTGTAGTTTGAGTTTCTTGACATGCTGTCTCCCGTCAGGATTGAAAACAACAAACGCAGCGCCTACAGCATTATCGTGGCGGCTTCCGTCTGTATATATTTGCCAGGAACCAGTCATGTCAAGCTTGTTAAAGTCAGATGGTTATATTATTTCGTCGAAAGTGATGCCGGTTCTGAAGCACGGAAGAAGTAATTTGGATGGAGCGGAAGATAGTTCGAGGGTACCGTCATTAGGTAGGAAGGTGAGGTTCCGCGAAGCTTAGATATTTCAATATCTGATACTTCCGTTATTTTCGCTGGGAGTGGAGAAAGTCGTGCGATAAAGATGGACGCAGCAGTACTCACAGTGCGAAACCCTTGAATAATTCTAATTGCAAATAGACGCTGAAAAAAGATAGAAATCTTTTGTGTGTGATGTATAAGTCAGAGCCCCTGATCATATACTTGCCGCGTAGCAAATAATTTAGGTTAGGTTAGGTTGGGTTGGGTTGGGTTAGGTTAGGTTAGGTTAGGTTTTTTTTTTTTTTTGTTTTGCTTTCTGTCCTCTGACATGGAGATCAGAGACCTTGCTTGCCAAACACGGACTTCGACGCCAAAACAAATATTAAATAGTCCATAATCTATATTTGGTTACAGGAAGGCTCCGGGTTTTCGTTCGGGAGCCCTGCAAGTGCATTTGGGAAGGAGTTGAGGTTCGTCGTTTATTATCAAGTTTCTAATTTTATACATTTCTTAGGTCTAACTTACATCGAAATCAAGCAGTAAATGCAACACGGTTTCAGGTTTATTTGGTTCACAGGCACACGATGGGTCGATGGGATGGGTTGCACTTAAACCGGTTTTAGTAGTCGGAAAACCCACCGTGTCCTGTCAAAATTTGCGTTAGTTCGCTAGTGAACTTTATTTTTCTGACGATTTGGTAGCTCTCAACTGCGTCTGGTAAAAAGAGTTTAGTTACTGCGGCAGTTTCACCTGACTTGTACCTTATTATTTTGTCAATGAGTTCAGTAATTATTTTCTCAGTGGCAATTTGTGACTTCTCGGAAGGCAATGTTTTTTCCTCCTGTATTTTTTCACCAGCTAATTGTTTTTTGGTCCAATGATTCAGTAAGGCGAATTTTAATGTCGCTTCTCAAATTTCTTGACTCGCCAAGCCACCATTTCGCTTTGACGACAATTTTTATAGCATCCTCCCTCTTGCTAGCTGATGGGATGGGTTGGGTTGGGTTCGGTTCGGTTCGGTTCGGTTCGGTTCGGTTCGGTTCGGTTCGGTTCGGTTCGGTTCGGTTCGGTTCGGTTCGGTTCGGTTCGGTTCGGTTCGGTTCGGTTCGGTTCGGTTCGGTTCGGTTCGGTTCGGTTCGGTTCGGTTCGGTTCGGTTCGGTTCGGTTCGGTTCGGTTCGGTTCGGTTCGGTTCGGTTCGGTTCGGTTCGGTTAGGTTAGGTTAGGTTAGGTTAGGTTAGGTTAGGTTAGGTTAGGTTAGGTTAGGTTAGGTTAGGTTAGGTTAGGTTAGGTTAGGTTAGGTTAGGTTAGGTTAGGTTAGGTTAGGTTAGGTTAGGTTAGGTTAGGTTAGGTTAGGTTAGGTTAGGTTAGGTTAGGTTAGGTTAGGTTAGGTTAGGTTAGGTTAGGTTAGGTTAGGTTAGGTTAGGTTAGGTTAGGTTAGGTTAGGTTAGGTTAGGTTAGGTTAGGTTAGGTTAGGTTAGGTTAGGTTAGGTTAGGTTAGGTTAGGTTAGGTTAGGTTAGGTTAGGTTAGGTTAGGTTAGGTTAGGTTAGGTTAGGTTAGGTTAGGTTAGGTTAGGTTAGGTTAGGTTAGGTTAGGTTAGGTTAGGTTAGGTTAGGTTAGGTTAGGTTAGGTTAGGTTAGGTTAGGTTAGGTTAGGTTAGGTTAGGTTAGGTTAGGTTAGGTTAGGTTAGGTTAGGTTAGGTTAGGTTAGGTTAGGTTAGGTTAGGTTAGGTTAGGTTAGGTTAGGTTAGGTTAGGTTAGGTTAGGTTAGGTTAGGTTAGGTTAGGTTAGGTTAGGTTAGGTTAGGTTAGGTTAGGTTAGGTTAGGTTAGGTTAGGTTAGGTTAGGTTAGGTTAGGTTAGGTTAGGTTAGGTTAGGTTAGGTTAGGTTAGGTTAGGTTAGGTTAGGTTAGGTTAGGTTAGGTTAGGTTAGGTTAGGTTAGGTTAGGTTAGGTTAGGTTAGGTTAGGTTAGGTTAGGTTAGGTTAGGTTAGGTTAGGTTAGGTTAGGTTAGGTTAGGTTAGGTTAGGTTAGGTTAGGTTAGGTTAGGTTAGGTTAGGTTAGGTTAGGTTAGGTTAGGTTAGGTTAGGTTAGGTTAGGTTAGGTTAGGTTAGGTTAGGTTAGGTTAGGTTAGGTTAGGTTAGGTTAGGTTAGGTTAGGTTAGGTTAGGTTAGGTTAGGTTAGGTTAGGTTAGGTTAGGTTAGGTTAGGTTAGGTTAGGTTAGGTTAGGTTAGGTTAGGTTAGGTTAGGTTAGGTTAGGTTAGGTTAGGTTAGGTTAGGTTAGGTTAGGTTAGGTTAGGTTAGGTTAGGTTAGGTTAGGTTAGGTTAGGTTAGGTTAGGTTAGGTTAGGTTAGGTTAGGTTAGGTTAGGTTAGGTTAGGTTAGGTTAGGTTAGGTTAGGTTAGGTTAGGTTAGGTTAGGTTAGGTTAGGTTAGGTTAGGTTAGGTTAGGTTAGGTTAGGTTAGGTTAGGTTAGGTTAGGTTAGGTTAGGTTAGGTTAGGTTAGGTTAGGTTAGGTTAGGTTAGGTTAGGTTAGGTTAGGTTAGGTTAGGTTAGGTTAGGTTAGGTTAGGTTAGGTTAGGTTAGGTTAGGTTAGGTTAGGTTAGGTTAGGTTAGGTTAGGTTAGGTTAGGTTAGGTTAGGTTAGGTTAGGTTAGGTTAGGTTAGGTTAGGTTAGGTTAGGTTAGGTTAGGTTAGGTTAGGTTAGGTTAGGTTAGGTTAGGTTAGGTTAGGTTAGGTTAGGTTAGGTTAGGTTAGGTTAGGTTAGGTTAGGTTAGGTTAGGTTAGGTTAGGTTAGGTTAGGTTAGGTTAGGTTAGGTTAGGTTAGGTTAGGTTAGGTTAGGTTAGGTTAGGTTAGGTTAGGTTAGGTTAGGTTAGGTTAGGTTAGGTTAGGTTAGGTTAGGTTAGGTTAGGTTAGGTTAGGTTAGGTTAGGTTAGGTTAGGTTAGGTTAGGTTAGGTTAGGTTAGGTTAGGTTAGGTTAGGTTAGGTTAGGTTAGGTTAGGTTAGGTTAGGTTAGGTTAGGTTAGGTTAGGTTAGGTTAGGTTAGGTTAGGTTAGGTTAGGTTAGGTTAGGTTAGGTTAGGTTAGGTTAGGTTAGGTTAGGTTAGGTTAGGTTAGGTTAGGTTAGGTTAGGTTAGGTTAGGTTAGGTTAGGTTAGGTTAGGTTAGGTTAGGTTAGGTTAGGTTAGGTTAGGTTAGGTTAGGTTAGGTTAGGTTAGGTTAGGTTAGGTTAGGTTAGGTTAGGTTAGGTTAGGTTAGGTTAGGTTAGGTTAGGTTAGGTTAGGTTAGGTTAGGTTAGGTTAGGTTAGGTTAGGTTAGGTTAGGTTAGGTTAGGTTAGGTTAGGTTAGGTTAGGTTAGGTTAGGTTAGGTTAGGTTAGGTTAGGTTAGGTTAGGTTAGGTTAGGTTAGGTTAGGTTAGGTTAGGTTAGGTTAGGTTAGGTTAGGTTAGGTTAGGTTAGGTTAGGTTAGGTTAGGTTAGGTTAGGTTAGGTTAGGTTAGGTTAGGTTAGGTTAGGTTAGGTTAGGTTAGGTTAGGTTAGGTTAGGTTAGGTTAGGTTAGGTTAGGTTAGGTTAGGTTAGGTTAGGTTAGGTTAGGTTAGGTTAGGTTAGGTTAGGTTAGGTTAGGTTAGGTTAGGTTAGGTTAGGTTAGGTTAGGTTAGGTTAGGTTAGGTTAGGTTAGGTTAGGTTAGGTTAGGTTAGGTTAGGTTAGGTTAGGTTAGGTTAGGTTAGGTTAGGTTAGGTTAGGTTAGGTTAGGTTAGGTTAGGTTAGGTTAGGTTAGGTTAGGTTAGGTTAGGTTAGGTTAGGTTAGGTTAGGTTAGGTTAGGTTAGGTTAGGTTAGGTTAGGTTAGGTTAGGTTAGGTTAGGTTAGGTTAGGTTAGGTTAGGTTAGGTTAGGTTAGGTTAGGTTAGGTTAGGTTAGGTTAGGTTAGGTTAGGTTAGGTTAGGTTAGGTTAGGTTAGGTTAGGTTAGGTTAGGTTAGGTTAGGTTAGGTTAGGTTAGGTTAGGTTAGGTTAGGTTAGGTTAGGTTAGGTTAGGTTAGGTTAGGTTAGGTTAGGTTAGGTTAGGTTAGGTTAGGTTAGGTTAGGTTAGGTTAGGTTAGGTTAGGTTAGGTTAGGTTAGGTTAGGTTAGGTTAGGTTAGGTTAGGTTAGGTTAGGTTAGGTTAGGTTAGGTTAGGTTAGGTTAGGTTAGGTTAGGTTAGGTTAGGTTAGGTTAGGTTAGGTTAGGTTAGGTTAGGTTAGGTTAGGTTAGGTTAGGTTAGGTTAGGTTAGGTTAGGTTAGGTTAGGTTAGGTTAGGTTAGGTTAGGTTAGGTTAGGTTAGGTTAGGTTAGGTTAGGTTAGGTTAGGTTAGGTTAGGTTAGGTTAGGTTAGGTTAGGTTAGGTTAGGTTAGGTTAGGTTAGGTTAGGTTAGGTTAGGTTAGGTTAGGTTAGGTTAGGTTAGGTTAGGTTAGGTTAGGTTAGGTTAGGTTAGGTTAGGTTAGGTTAGGTTAGGTTAGGTTAGGTTAGGTTAGGTTAGGTTAGGTTAGGTTAGGTTAGGTTAGGTTAGGTTAGGTTAGGTTAGGTTAGGTTAGGTTAGGTTAGGTTAGGTTAGGTTAGGTTAGGTTAGGTTAGGTTAGGTTAGGTTAGGTTAGGTTAGGTTAGGTTAGGTTAGGTTAGGTTAGGTTAGGTTAGGTTAGGTTAGGTTAGGTTAGGTTAGGTTAGGTTAGGTTAGGTTAGGTTAGGTTAGGTTAGGTTAGGTTAGGTTAGGTTAGGTTAGGTTAGGTTAGGTTAGGTTAGGTTAGGTTAGGTTAGGTTAGGTTAGGTTAGGTTAGGTTAGGTTAGGTTAGGTTAGGTTAGGTTAGGTTAGGTTAGGTTAGGTTAGGTTAGGTTAGGTTAGGTTAGGTTAGGTTAGGTTAGGTTAGGTTAGGTTAGGTTAGGTTAGGTTAGGTTAGGTTAGGTTAGGTTAGGTTAGGTTAGGTTAGGTTAGGTTAGGTTAGGTTAGGTTAGGTTAGGTTAGGTTAGGTTAGGTTAGGTTAGGTTAGGTTAGGTTAGGTTAGGTTAGGTTAGGTTAGGTTAGGTTAGGTTAGGTTAGGTTAGGTTAGGTTAGGTTAGGTTAGGTTAGGTTAGGTTAGGTTAGGTTAGGTTAGGTTAGGTTAGGTTAGGTTAGGTTAGGTTAGGTTAGGTTAGGTTAGGTTAGGTTAGGTTAGGTTAGGTTAGGTTAGGTTAGGTTAGGTTAGGTTAGGTTAGGTTAGGTTAGGTTAGGTTAGGTTAGGTTAGGTTAGGTTAGGTTAGGTTAGGTTAGGTTAGGTTAGGTTAGGTTAGGTTAGGTTAGGTTAGGTTAGGTTAGGTTAGGTTAGGTTAGGTTAGGTTAGGTTAGGTTAGGTTAGGTTAGGTTAGGTTAGGTTAGGTTAGGTTAGGTTAGGTTAGGTTAGGTTAGGTTAGGTTAGGTTAGGTTAGGTTAGGTTAGGTTAGGTTAGGTTAGGTTAGGTTAGGTTAGGTTAGGTTAGGTTAGGTTAGGTTAGGTTAGGTTAGGTTAGGTTAGGTTAGGTTAGGTTAGGTTAGGTTAGGTTAGGTTAGGTTAGGTTAGGTTAGGTTAGGTTAGGTTAGGTTAGGTTAGGTTAGGTTAGGTTAGGTTAGGTTAGGTTAGGTTAGGTTAGGTTAGGTTAGGTTAGGTTAGGTTAGGTTAGGTTAGGTTAGGTTAGGTTAGGTTAGGTTAGGTTAGGTTAGGTTAGGTTAGGTTAGGTTAGGTTAGGTTAGGTTAGGTTAGGTTAGGTTAGGTTAGGTTAGGTTAGGTTAGGTTAGGTTAGGTTAGGTTAGGTTAGGTTAGGTTAGGTTAGGTTAGGTTAGGTTAGGTTAGGTTAGGTTAGGTTAGGTTAGGTTAGGTTAGGTTAGGTTAGGTTAGGTTAGGTTAGGTTAGGTTAGGTTAGGTTAGGTTAGGTTAGGTTAGGTTAGGTTAGGTTAGGTTAGGTTAGGTTAGGTTAGGTTAGGTTAGGTTAGGTTAGGTTAGGTTAGGTTAGGTTAGGTTAGGTTAGGTTAGGTTAGGTTAGGTTAGGTTAGGTTAGGTTAGGTTAGGTTAGGTTAGGTTAGGTTAGGTTAGGTTAGGTTAGGTTAGGTTAGGTTAGGTTAGGTTAGGTTAGGTTAGGTTAGGTTAGGTTAGGTTAGGTTAGGTTAGGTTAGGTTAGGTTAGGTTAGGTTAGGTTAGGTTAGGTTAGGTTAGGTTAGGTTAGGTTAGGTTAGGTTAGGTTAGGTTAGGTTAGGTTAGGTTAGGTTAGGTTAGGTTAGGTTAGGTTAGGTTAGGTTAGGTTAGGTTAGGTTAGGTTAGGTTAGGTTAGGTTAGGTTAGGTTAGGTTAGGTTAGGTTAGGTTAGGTTAGGTTAGGTTAGGTTAGGTTAGGTTAGGTTAGGTTAGGTTAGGTTAGGTTAGGTTAGGTTAGGTTAGGTTAGGTTAGGTTAGGTTAGGTTAGGTTAGGTTAGGTTAGGTTAGGTTAGGTTAGGTTAGGTTAGGTTAGGTTAGGTTAGGTTAGGTTAGGTTAGGTTAGGTTAGGTTAGGTTAGGTTAGGTTAGGTTAGGTTAGGTTAGGTTAGGTTAGGTTAGGTTAGGTTAGGTTAGGTTAGGTTAGGTTAGGTTAGGTTAGGTTAGGTTAGGTTAGGTTAGGTTAGGTTAGGTTAGGTTAGGTTAGGTTAGGTTAGGTTAGGTTAGGTTAGGTTAGGTTAGGTTAGGTTAGGTTAGGTTAGGTTAGGTTAGGTTAGGTTAGGTTAGGTTAGGTTAGGTTAGGTTAGGTTAGGTTAGGTTAGGTTAGGTTAGGTTAGGTTAGGTTAGGTTAGGTTAGGTTAGGTTAGGTTAGGTTAGGTTAGGTTAGGTTAGGTTAGGTTAGGTTAGGTTAGGTTAGGTTAGGTTAGGTTAGGTTAGGTTAGGTTAGGTTAGGTTAGGTTAGGTTAGGTTAGGTTAGGTTAGGTTAGGTTAGGTTAGGTTAGGTTAGGTTAGGTTAGGTTAGGTTAGGTTAGGTTAGGTTAGGTTAGGTTAGGTTAGGTTAGGTTAGGTTAGGTTAGGTTAGGTTAGGTTAGGTTAGGTTAGGTTAGGTTAGGTTAGGTTAGGTTAGGTTAGGTTAGGTTAGGTTAGGTTAGGTTAGGTTAGGTTAGGTTAGGTTAGGTTAGGTTAGGTTAGGTTAGGTTAGGTTAGGTTAGGTTAGGTTAGGTTAGGTTAGGTTAGGTTAGGTTAGGTTAGGTTAGGTTAGGTTAGGTTAGGTTAGGTTAGGTTAGGTTAGGTTAGGTTAGGTTAGGTTAGGTTAGGTTAGGTTAGGTTAGGTTAGGTTAGGTTAGGTTAGGTTAGGTTAGGTTAGGTTAGGTTAGGTTAGGTTAGGTTAGGTTAGGTTAGGTTAGGTTAGGTTAGGTTAGGTTAGGTTAGGTTAGGTTAGGTTAGGTTAGGTTAGGTTAGGTTAGGTTAGGTTAGGTTAGGTTAGGTTAGGTTAGGTTAGGTTAGGTTAGGTTAGGTTAGGTTAGGTTAGGTTAGGTTAGGTTAGGTTAGGTTAGGTTAGGTTAGGTTAGGTTAGGTTAGGTTAGGTTAGGTTAGGTTAGGTTAGGTTAGGTTAGGTTAGGTTAGGTTAGGTTAGGTTAGGTTAGGTTAGGTTAGGTTAGGTTAGGTTAGGTTAGGTTAGGTTAGGTTAGGTTAGGTTAGGTTAGGTTAGGTTAGGTTAGGTTAGGTTAGGTTAGGTTAGGTTAGGTTAGGTTAGGTTAGGTTAGGTTAGGTTAGGTTAGGTTAGGTTAGGTTAGGTTAGGTTAGGTTAGGTTAGGTTAGGTTAGGTTAGGTTAGGTTAGGTTAGGTTAGGTTAGGTTAGGTTAGGTTAGGTTAGGTTAGGTTAGGTTAGGTTAGGTTAGGTTAGGTTAGGTTAGGTTAGGTTAGGTTAGGTTAGGTTAGGTTAGGTTAGGTTAGGTTAGGTTAGGTTAGGTTAGGTTAGGTTAGGTTAGGTTAGGTTAGGTTAGGTTAGGTTAGGTTAGGTTAGGTTAGGTTAGGTTAGGTTAGGTTAGGTTAGGTTAGGTTAGGTTAGGTTAGGTTAGGTTAGGTTAGGTTAGGTTAGGTTAGGTTAGGTTAGGTTAGGTTAGGTTAGGTTAGGTTAGGTTAGGTTAGGTTAGGTTAGGTTAGGTTAGGTTAGGTTAGGTTAGGTTAGGTTAGGTTAGGTTAGGTTAGGTTAGGTTAGGTTAGGTTAGGTTAGGTTAGGTTAGGTTAGGTTAGGTTAGGTTAGGTTAGGTTAGGTTAGGTTAGGTTAGGTTAGGTTAGGTTAGGTTAGGTTAGGTTAGGTTAGGTTAGGTTAGGTTAGGTTAGGTTAGGTTAGGTTAGGTTAGGTTAGGTTAGGTTAGGTTAGGTTAGGTTAGGTTAGGTTAGGTTAGGTTAGGTTAGGTTAGGTTAGGTTAGGTTAGGTTAGGTTAGGTTAGGTTAGGTTAGGTTAGGTTAGGTTAGGTTAGGTTAGGTTAGGTTAGGTTAGGTTAGGTTAGGTTAGGTTAGGTTAGGTTAGGTTAGGTTAGGTTAGGTTAGGTTAGGTTAGGTTAGGTTAGGTTAGGTTAGGTTAGGTTAGGTTAGGTTAGGTTAGGTTAGGTTAGGTTAGGTTAGGTTAGGTTAGGTTAGGTTAGGTTAGGTTAGGTTAGGTTAGGTTAGGTTAGGTTAGGTTAGGTTAGGTTAGGTTAGGTTAGGTTAGGTTAGGTTAGGTTAGGTTAGGTTAGGTTAGGTTAGGTTAGGTTAGGTTAGGTTAGGTTAGGTTAGGTTAGGTTAGGTTAGGTTAGGTTAGGTTAGGTTAGGTTAGGTTAGGTTAGGTTAGGTTAGGTTAGGTTAGGTTAGGTTAGGTTAGGTTAGGTTAGGTTAGGTTAGGTTAGGTTAGGTTAGGTTAGGTTAGGTTAGGTTAGGTTAGGTTAGGTTAGGTTAGGTTAGGTTAGGTTAGGTTAGGTTAGGTTAGGTTAGGTTAGGTTAGGTTAGGTTAGGTTAGGTTAGGTTAGGTTAGGTTAGGTTAGGTTAGGTTAGGTTAGGTTAGGTTAGGTTAGGTTAGGTTAGGTTAGGTTAGGTTAGGTTAGGTTAGGTTAGGTTAGGTTAGGTTAGGTTAGGTTAGGTTAGGTTAGGTTAGGTTAGGTTAGGTTAGGTTAGGTTAGGTTAGGTTAGGTTAGGTTAGGTTAGGTTAGGTTAGGTTAGGTTAGGTTAGGTTAGGTTAGGTTAGGTTAGGTTAGGTTAGGTTAGGTTAGGTTAGGTTAGGTTAGGTTAGGTTAGGTTAGGTTAGGTTAGGTTAGGTTAGGTTAGGTTAGGTTAGGTTAGGTTAGGTTAGGTTAGGTTAGGTTAGGTTAGGTTAGGTTAGGTTAGGTTAGGTTAGGTTAGGTTAGGTTAGGTTAGGTTAGGTTAGGTTAGGTTAGGTTAGGTTAGGTTAGGTTAGGTTAGGTTAGGTTAGGTTAGGTTAGGTTAGGTTAGGTTAGGTTAGGTTAGGTTAGGTTAGGTTAGGTTAGGTTAGGTTAGGTTAGGTTAGGTTAGGTTAGGTTAGGTTAGGTTAGGTTAGGTTAGGTTAGGTTAGGTTAGGTTAGGTTAGGTTAGGTTAGGTTAGGTTAGGTTAGGTTAGGTTAGGTTAGGTTAGGTTAGGTTAGGTTAGGTTAGGTTAGGTTAGGTTAGGTTAGGTTAGGTTAGGTTAGGTTAGGTTAGGTTAGGTTAGGTTAGGTTAGGTTAGGTTAGGTTAGGTTAGGTTAGGTTAGGTTAGGTTAGGTTAGGTTAGGTTAGGTTAGGTTAGGTTAGGTTAGGTTAGGTTAGGTTAGGTTAGGTTAGGTTAGGTTAGGTTAGGTTAGGTTAGGTTAGGTTAGGTTAGGTTAGGTTAGGTTAGGTTAGGTTAGGTTAGGTTAGGTTAGGTTAGGTTAGGTTAGGTTAGGTTAGGTTAGGTTAGGTTAGGTTAGGTTAGGTTAGGTTAGGTTAGGTTAGGTTAGGTTAGGTTAGGTTAGGTTAGGTTAGGTTAGGTTAGGTTAGGTTAGGTTAGGTTAGGTTAGGTTAGGTTAGGTTAGGTTAGGTTAGGTTAGGTTAGGTTAGGTTAGGTTAGGTTAGGTTAGGTTAGGTTAGGTTAGGTTAGGTTAGGTTAGGTTAGGTTAGGTTAGGTTAGGTTAGGTTAGGTTAGGTTAGGTTAGGTTAGGTTAGGTTAGGTTAGGTTAGGTTAGGTTAGGTTAGGTTAGGTTAGGTTAGGTTAGGTTAGGTTAGGTTAGGTTAGGTTAGGTTAGGTTAGGTTAGGTTAGGTTAGGTTAGGTTAGGTTAGGTTAGGTTAGGTTAGGTTAGGTTAGGTTAGGTTAGGTTAGGTTAGGTTAGGTTAGGTTAGGTTAGGTTAGGTTAGGTTAGGTTAGGTTAGGTTAGGTTAGGTTAGGTTAGGTTAGGTTAGGTTAGGTTAGGTTAGGTTAGGTTAGGTTAGGTTAGGTTAGGTTAGGTTAGGTTAGGTTAGGTTAGGTTAGGTTAGGTTAGGTTAGGTTAGGTTAGGTTAGGTTAGGTTAGGTTAGGTTAGGTTAGGTTAGGTTAGGTTAGGTTAGGTTAGGTTAGGTTAGGTTAGGTTAGGTTAGGTTAGGTTAGGTTAGGTTAGGTTAGGTTAGGTTAGGTTAGGTTAGGTTAGGTTAGGTTAGGTTAGGTTAGGTTAGGTTAGGTTAGGTTAGGTTAGGTTAGGTTAGGTTAGGTTAGGTTAGGTTAGGTTAGGTTAGGTTAGGTTAGGTTAGGTTAGGTTAGGTTAGGTTAGGTTAGGTTAGGTTAGGTTAGGTTAGGTTAGGTTAGGTTAGGTTAGGTTAGGTTAGGTTAGGTTAGGTTAGGTTAGGTTAGGTTAGGTTAGGTTAGGTTAGGTTAGGTTAGGTTAGGTTAGGTTAGGTTAGGTTAGGTTAGGTTAGGTTAGGTTAGGTTAGGTTAGGTTAGGTTAGGTTAGGTTAGGTTAGGTTAGGTTAGGTTAGGTTAGGTTAGGTTAGGTTAGGTTAGGTTAGGTTAGGTTAGGTTAGGTTAGGTTAGGTTAGGTTAGGTTAGGTTAGG